>OZ010797.1:319670196-320920196 GCA_963932465.1 Maratus speciosus
TACAAGCTGGAGGAATAGACCAAAAGTTTTTTTACAGGAAAGAAATTTTAAAATTGCTTCAGAAATATTTTATTCTGAAATTGTTGAATCAGATCATTTGAGAAGTATTACAATTGCAGATATGAGTGCAGCTTTTACTTTCTTGATTTTGGGATATTGCATTTCATTTTTCGGTTTGATAGTTGAACTCATTCAAAATCGTAAAAGAAAAACTTAAATTTCCTTTATACTGATTGTGAATGCATGCAAACATATATACTGCTAAATATTTTTCAAGATCAAAAGACAAAACATTAAAAATAATAGGCGATAATATTAATAAAGATTATTTATGATTAAGATTATTAAAGATTATTAATAATATTTACGGAAGTACTATTATTATTTTTTTTTTTTTGCTTAAAAGGTGAAAAACTAGCATATATTGAGAGCAGAGAAGAAGTAGCATTCGCAAAAGATAAATATTCCATATCAATTGATTGTCAACTTCAATACATGCAAGCAATGGCAACTACAAAGAATTTTTGTTGTAAAGAGCAACGGAATTTGGCTCCAGACAGAATACAAGCTAGAGGACCGGACCAAAAGCCTGAACAAGAAAAAAATTTAAAAATTGGTTCAGAAACGTTTTCTTCTGAAATTGAAGAATCTGCTCGGTTGAGAAGCCTTACGTGTGCACATACGGTTGCAGCTTTTATTTGTTTGATTTTGGGATATTGCATTTCTCTTTCCGTCTTGATAGTTGAACTCATTTAAAATTGTAAAAGAAAAACTTAAATTTTCTTTATACTGACTGTGAATGCAAACAAACATATATACCGCTAAATATTTTCGAGATCAAAAGAGAGGATATTAAATATAGCAGGGGATAATATTAATGAATATTCTAATGGTTACGGAAGTATTGAAAACTTTTTTTCGCTTAAATGGTGAAAAAGTAGCATATCTTGAGAGCAGAGGTGGTATTGACTAATCAAAAGATAAATATTTCATATCAAACGATTGTCTACTTCAATACGTGCAAGCAATGGCAACTACAAAGAATTTTTGTTGTAAAGAGTAACGGAATTTGGCTCCACACAGACTACAAGCTGGAGGACTGGACCAAAAGTCTGTACACGAAAGAAAGTTTAAAATTGGTTCAGAAACGTTTTCTTCTGAAATTCTAGAATCTTAGCGGTTGAGGAGTATCACAATTGCAGATATGGGAGCAACTTTTACTTGTTTGATTTTGGAATATTGCATTTCTTTTTTTTGTCTTGATAGTTGAACTCATTCAAAATCGTAAAAGAAAAAATTAAATTTCTTTGATACTAATTGTGAAGGCGTGTAAACATATATACTGCTAAATATTGCTCACATATTGAAATAATGTCTCACTCAAATCACATGATAATCAGTCTTGCAAAATTCACAGTATTTATGGGTTTTTAAGATGATAAAACAAGTTTTATATGAAACATTTCCCTTATTACCGCCACGATGTGAAGGGAAATGACGACAAGCACACGTACCGTTTAAAATTTTTTGTATCATGGTAGTGTTTTGACTTTGACTCACTAATCAAAGTAAAACTAATGAGGATTGCTTTGTAAAGCAAGACATAGGATAAATGTTTCGACAAGTTATATTGAAATATGGGGAAATATTTTATCAATATTTTCTAGATTTTTATATGGTGAAATTTACATTTAAGTTTATGATAATGCATGAAATCGTGCAAAAACCTGAGAGAAAGTTTATGTTTCCACAAAAAGGGATGTTTTTGATTAATTTTAACTTATACTTTATCCATTTAACACTATTGTAAAAATATAACCAACACGCCAAAGCATCGCATCGTGAGCAAATTTTAACTCTTGTTACAGCCAATGTCATCACGTGTCGTGAACGTCAATCTAATCCAAGAAAATTGTCATAACGTCCTCTTTTTTAGAGGACAGTTCTCATAGATCGTACTTGTGAAATTTCAATACCAGGAAATACTTCGGCACCAATATTTTCTTATAGAAAATCTCTTCTTAAATAAGGCGAAATTTCACGGGTTTATTTTCTATAAAGAAAATACCGATATTTCTTCTGAAAAATTCGCCGAAGTGTACGACTCCTGTCATTGGAAATCATTATATTTGGTTTTGAAAAACTGAAATTCAGATAGATTGAAATTATGATAATAAGCCAGACGATTAGATTATCCATAACATTTTCCATCAAATACAAAAATGCCTTAAAATTGAATACTATCCACGAACGTCTTCCTCGTCACCTTATCTTCAGAGCCTGATTACCAGTGTGGAAAACTTCCATCAGAAAAAGCAATTAGAAATTTTTACCAGTTATTATGCGTAAACAAGGCGTTTAACCCCTTGAGGGGCGCCGTTTGCAGTCTGCAAACGGTTAATTTTAATGTCGAAATTAACAAATGGGACCAGAAATTTTTTAGTACACTTTAGATCTCATAATGTACGTGAAAAAATGCTTTTGATTATTTTCAAATAAATTTGTTCTTAAATTGCGGTGTGAATTAAATATTTGAACATTTTTAGAGCAGAAATTCCTTGCCTCTGAAAGGGTTAAGGGGTCTCAGGACTCTTAAAGCTCTAAAAATTTCGAAATTTTAATTTTTTTAGATATTAAACTTCTATGTTTTCTGAACATTTTGATATAATTGGTATCTTGAAATTCCCATTAGAACAGAAGTTATGGTATTTAGAATTATACTCGCTCAATAGCTGAAGCCGTGTTTCCAAAATTTTGAAGTCATTTTTCATCAATTGACGTTTTACGGCATAACGCGCACGATATCTCAAAAACTTCTGAATATTTTATCATAAAATTCTCAAAACATATGTTTCATGTTAGTCTGCATAAACTGAACCTAAAATTTCCTTTTTATTGTAAAAATAAAATATTTTTTAGGGGTTTATATTGTTGAAATTTTCTAAATTTTGCATTAGCTAAATACAACTTTGTATTAAAAATATAAAAATGCTTTAAATACAAATTTATTTAGGTTCAGTGTCATTATTATAATCTGAAGTATAAGTAGAAACCAAAATTTTCATTCTAGGTGCAAAATTTTTTTTGTAATCGTGCGCATAAGCTGCTATGCCGATTTTCTGCTCGTGAAATGTCTGACAGTTTTGAGCCCCCTGTAAATGCTAATTCTGCATCTTGCAATTTTTCAAATGAAAGAACTTTGAAATGAAAGAACATACAAAGAACAAATGTTATTTGAAAGAACAAATGTTATTTGAAATGAAAGAACATACTTGTATATTTCATTCCCATTTAAATTTGTGTCTTAAAATCAAATACATTTTAAGATATTAAATGTTGAAAATGGTCCTTTTTTTTCATTTTTTCCAATTTTAAGAGTCCGGAGGCCCCTTAAATAAGCCGAAAATTTCTATTTAAATGTATTGACGGGAGTTTGTCCCGACGTTAGTCAGCGCCTGCTTACATTAAATCACAGTAATGTTTATATTTAGTATTTTCGACTCGTTGCAAATGACTGACAAAATGCTCATAAATATTTTACGGTGGAAACCCAAAATGACTGTTTTACGAGAATCATAATTTTACGAATTAAGGAAATCATATTTTGTCAATGTTTTGGCTGACATATATGACATCATATCTATAGACTTCCTTATGCAAATGTGAATCACATTGTAAAACATTTGAAAAATTGCTTGTTCTTTTATGAAAATGAAAGAAAATTCTTGTGCATTGATATTTTCATATACTGCCAATCCGAAAATTTGGGAATGTTTCGAAATATGTCAAAACTACTTCTTTTGTGTAAAAGGGAGCTTTTTCTATCTTTTTATTTGCTCCCATAATATTCAGCTCTTACTTTAGCCCTTGAGAGGTGGTAGGATATATTATATCCCACCTACATTTAATGAAGTATTGCACCAGAAAAATTTTATTAAATTTTACTTTTATATTATTAGCGCAAAAGAAAAAGAAAAAAAGATCGTGAAAGTGCTTTTTCTTATTTTGCAATACAATTTTTGGAAGATTCCGGTGTGACTTCGACATTACAGAAACATAATTACTTGCCCCTGAAAGGGTTAAAGGGACAGTTTGCCTTAAAAAATAAAAACCCTAAAAATCGATTTTTCTTATTTAATGCTATATGACAGTATAAAAATGCTTTAAATACAAATTTTTTTAGCTTCAGGTTAATTGCTATAATCTGAAGTATAAGTAGGCACCAAAATTTTCATTCAAGTTTCAAAATTTATTTTGTAATCCTGCGCGCAAGCTGTTATACCAATTTTCTGCTCGTCAAATGTCTGATAACATGGAGCCCTCTATAAATGCTAATTCTGAATCTTGCAATTTTTTAAATACATGAAAAGAAACTACATACTTCTATGTTTCATCTCAATAAAAATTGTGTTTTAAAATCATATACATTTTAAGATATTAAATGTTGAAAATGGTCTTTTTTTTCCCAATTTTAAGTACTGAGAAACCTTAAACATTGTAATTGTTTCGAAACTGCGATGGAATAAAATATTCATGTCAACTCCTGAAAAATATATAAATGAATAAGATCTGAATAAATGATATCTTTAGGTAACAAGCTGATAATATGTACAAAGTTATGTTATTTTTAACTGTGTTAAAATGTATATTTTTTGTGGTTTCATGAATTGCTGAACTCAATAGCTTTAATAAAAGAGTTGGACAATTACACCGTCAAAAGTTCAATATTAACTTGAGAATAAAAATAGCAAAATTACTGAATGGTGTGTTATAAAATAAACTAAAAACTAAATAAACATTAAAGAATTACAAAAATCAACGTTTCAGTCATCCTTATCATCGTCAGGAAAGATATATATATGATAATTGTTCTCTCATTTTAAGTTCATTTTGTAGTTTTTCTTTTGAATTAATGAATTTTCAGTTTTGAGATCATACACGGGTTTCGTACGGGTACCGTTATTTTCAAGACAAAATATCAGATTTTTTTTTTTTTTCTTTTACAGAAAAATTAATCTAGTTTAAACGGGCGAAATTTCGCTTTATTTAAGGTGATATTTTCAATAAGAAAATAGTCGTATTGAAGAATTTCTTAATCTGAAAATTCAAGGACCCCTACGAACCGTGATACATCTCGTGCAAAGGATTTGTTGATGCTGACAATGATTCATTATTTCTGGTCTTTTTTCATCGATTAATTTGTTTTAGTTACAAATATCTTTACAAAATTATTTAAACATTTATGATTTCCCCCATATAGTCCAGGCAATAGGGAATTTTACCTAGCAAAATTAATGGCAGTTCTGGAAATCGGCTTACTTTATGTTTTTTGGGTCGCTGAATCCGAATTTGTAACTTCCCACCACAATTTTCCCTGGCAACCCCCCCAAATTTTGGTAATAAGCCCCCAAAATAAGGTTTTTATTACAAAAATCAATTTATTACAAAAAGATAAAAAAATTCAGAAAGTAGACAAAGTTTGCAACAAATTAGGTATATGACATTATGACTTAGGATGAAGGGGAAGGGGGGATCTGCCTCGGAACATGCGCGCGGTGCTGCGTGGACTAAGATGCGCAATTCCACTTAACCACTTACACGTTTACATTCGCCCTCCCATCTTCCCTCCGAACTTTCCTTATGATGTTTACTTTACGTTTTTTGGGTCGCTGAATACGAATTTTTAACTTACCCCCAAAATTTTCCCCCCGAAAACCCCCCAAAATAGTTGTTATTAACTTAAATATCTTATAGTTTTAGGGGGAAAGCATTACAAAATTCAGAAACTAGACAAAATTTGCAACAAATAGGGTGTATGACATTATGACGTAGGATAAACGGGGAGAGGGGGGGGGGCTGCCTCGGAACATTCCCCGCGCGCTTTTCTCAAAAACCAAATTTTTTCAAAAAATCAATTTTTTGGGGGTTGCCGGGTGAAATTTTGGTGGGAAGTTACAAATTCGGATTGAGCGACTCCAAAAACATAATGTGAGTCGAAATCCAGAACTAGTATTAATTTTTCCAGGTAAAATCCCCTATTGCCTGGACTTCATAACTTAGTGCACGTAGCGCCGCAGTGCATGTTCAGAGGCAGTCCTCCCCCTCTCCGTTCATCCTACGTCATAATATCATATATCCTATTTGTTGCAAATTTTGTCTAGTTTCTGAATTTCGTAATGTTTTTCCCCTAAAACAATAAGAAATTTAAGTTAATAACAACTATTTTTTTTTGGGGGGGGGGGTTCGGGGGGGGGGAAATTTGGGGGGTAAGTTAAAAATTCGGATTCAGCGACCCAAAATAGTTAAAGTAAACATTATAAGGAAAGTTCGGAGGGGGAGATGGGAGGGCGAATGTAAACGTGTAAGTGGTTAAGTGGAATTACGCAACTTAGTCCACGCTGCAGCGCGCGCATGTTCCGAGGCAGATCCCCCCTTCCCCTTCATCCTAAGTCATAATGTCATATATATAATTCGTTGCAAATTTTGTCTACTTTCTGAATTTCTAGATACTTTTTCCTTAAAACAATAAAAAAAATGATTTTTTAATAAAAACCTTTTTTGGGGGCATTTTACCAAAATTTGGGGGGGGGGGTTGCCGGGGGAAATTCTGGTGGGAAGTTAAAAATTCGGATTCAGCGACCCAAAAAACATATAGTAAGCCTTTTTCCAGAACTACCATGAATTTTCCTAGGTAGATCCCCTATACGGTCTCTATTGCCTGGACTAATATATATATATATCTTTATTTATTGTAACTTTTGATGCATTCGCCATCCTGTTGATATTTTCCTTTCGCCAATTTTAAATGTTTTAATTTTTTAATGCTTCATATATTAGTGATTGGGATCTTGGTTCTAAAAAATTCCTTAATGATTAGTTAAATTAATAATAGTAGATCCAGATTTAATATGTATAATTTCTGTGTCATGTACTGACCACATATGTGTATACATCACTTTTGAATAGAGTTTGGTTTTGGGGTCGGGGATCGTGATCGGTGAAAATATACCAAAATTTTCTGGAAGTGCTTTCCTCCAGACGGCTGTAACTGGGCTGTAACTGGTAGCTTTTTACTTTCTGTAATGAAAGCTACCTAAAAGTTCGTTACGTTTCCAATCATTTAACACTTTAGCTTTATTTTCAATATTATAAGAAAAAATTTAAATTAAAAATGTGTTCTTTTTTAGCTTTTATAACTCTGATTTAAGTATGTTGATTTAAATATATAGCTTTTTAAAGGTGTGTCGGGGTTTCCTGGGTTATTTTTGAAGTATAGTTGTATTGGCTTTAGTTATGAAGGCCAATTTGTATAAAAATGTTGCGCATATAGTTGCCATTTTTGTACATAAATTCTTTTGTAATCTATTAAAAACAATCAAAAACCAGCATCTCTATACGACAACTCAACTTTAGAGACTCAACTTTGCTAAATACTAATTGCAAATATTACATGTATTAATACACTGCTTCATATATACAAGGTGCAATATGTTATCTATCGCCGACCTTTAATTTCTCAACCGTTGGTCGTAGACATATAGTTCCAATTACAAAAACGTTTCAAATGAGGTAAATATTCATGATGTGACATTACTTAAAGTAAAAAATCAATTTTATAAAAATTACGAAAACTAACTTTTTATACGGTCCCCAGTCCCAATAATTTAGTAAAAGTTTACACATATCATAACAGATATAACACAAAAAGTTTGACATCTATGCTACAAAATTTGACACAGTTATTAAATTTCAAAGTTTGATATTTTTATACATGATTTTGCCTTTTATTGAGGGATCAGTTAAAAGATGAATTAAAGTAATTCGAGATCAAAATCAGGGTGCAATGTCCTTTTTACGGAGAAACCACCTTTAGCCGGTATCGCCAAATCGGGGAATTACTAAATAGGGTTATTTCATCTAAAAATTTGAGCTAACTTTTATGTGTCGAACAACATTCAAACATACCGACAATACCGGTTAAAAGTGGTTTCGCGGGAAAAAGAACATTGCACCCTGATTTTGATCTCGAATTACTTTAATTCATCTTTTAACTGATCCCTCAATGAAAGACAAAATCCTGTGCAAAAATCTCAAACTCTGAAATTTAATAACTGTGTCAATTTTTGTAGTACAGATGTCAAACTTTTTATGTTATATCTGTTATGATATGTGTAAACTTTTACTAAATATAACTATAGGGACTGGGGGACTGTATAAAAAGTTAGTGTTCGTAATTTTTATAAAATTGATTTTTTATTTTAAACAATGCCACAATATGAATATTTACCTCATTTGAAACGTTTTTGTAATTGGAACCATATGTCTACGACCAACGGTTGAGAAATTAAAGGTCGGCGATAGATAACATATTGCACCCTGTATAATTAAACGTTTACACATAGTAAAATTTACCACATTTAATTAAAAATGACTTGTAAGTAAAACAACTCTATGAATAATTACTTTCTTCTTATAAACAGTAAAAAGTTTAGTAACCTTCGTATTTTGTATTTATTTTTTTAAGTAAATGCATACTTTTGTCTGCATATAATATTAATTAAGTGTATTTACTAGTAATAAGTCAACAGGAATGATTTTAACTGTAAAAAACACATGAAAAATAATTTTGGAATTTTGTGCAAACAGTCCACTGTGAGGTGGAGCAAAAAGGGGGGGGGGGCTTAATCAGTTTGGTTGATTTATTTTTGATTTGCTTTTCTTGCACCCCGAAGAAGGAGGACAGAGAATTTATCATGGTCTTCCTGATAAAACTTGACAAGTTGCAGACATGCTGTAACACCAGACTCTGCATTTTATAAATTTTAGGAAAGACGTGATAGATTGTATGCCTCACACCCACACACACACACTTGGGTTGCAATAGGAGCAATTTAATAAAAATCATCTTTATCTAGTATTATATTAAGAATCTGCACCCTGTAAAGTTCTAATAAGAAAATAGTGAAAGATTCTATGTCTTGAAAATTCGGCTTCCGAAAATTTTATTGTGATAGATATCGAGATATGCTTTTGCCGCTTTCCACCTAGAGCAGTGGTTCCCAACGTGGGGCGTACGCCCCACAGGGGGCAATATGACTTTTCAGGGGGGCAATTTCAGATTTCTTATTAACAAATTTTCTGTCTTTTTTTTTCTAATGAAAGTAGCTTCTTATTCTAAAAATAGAAATAATAGATGAAAAATTTTAAACATAACTGAATAAAAATTCATTTTCGAAACGATCGCATTTAAAAGTTCAAAAATACACTGACACCGGAATAATTATGTAAATTGATTTGGATAATTTGACACCTTTTATATACTAAAAAATCATTTCAATTTTTTTGGTTTTAATATTATTTTAGTAAATTACACCCATATTTTTTTTTTTTTTTACTATTTATTTAAAAAAAAAAAAACTTGTACATCTATTCATAGTGTAATATGCCCCATGAGGGGAATTTTGCATGCGAAATTTTGTACGGTATATCTAAAATTGACTATTTGGACATGTTTAAGCTAAAAAATGTTTTGAATGATCTAAATGCGGTGCTACATTTATGAAATTAATAAAACCCCGTGCGCATTACGGAAGGAAAGTATTGAAAGTAAACTTCTTATATGCTCTTCTGCAGACCACATACAGAATATGATATTCATGACATATGCATTTTAAAATCTAAAATTGGAGAAAACATGATGGTCAACTAATATAACAATGAGGGAAAAAAGTCCGCTATCAAAGAAGCATGTTATGAGAGGAAGAGGAAAGGAAAATAGTAACTTAAAATGGATAAAAGCGCGAATCCGGAAATGTTACTTGTTAATTATGTTATCCATACAGTCTCGGCGATAAACCAAACCAATATCACTTATTCTTAATGAAGTACTAAAATCTATTATAAAATGTATCAATTCTATCAGATGTAGTACAAATATGATAGAGATTTCAAGATATTTTACGAAAATAAAAAAGTAGACTATTTATCGCTTTTAAATTTGAAGTAAGTTGCCAAAAAACAATAACTTTTGTAGATGTATATGCGAAAATCCATGACATCATTGCATTCATGGAGTTAGGTTAAAAGCATACTTGTAAATAAACAAAAAATATATTTTGATAAATTAAAGAATGTGAAATCACTTATCAAAGTTAATGCTATTTTCGGATACATCGAGGAAAATGGAAGTTTATTTTTTATGTGACAATATTTATATGATATAGAAGAGAGGAAGGGGGGACATCATGATTTTATAGATGCTTAGGTGGGGCATGGCCAAAAAAGGTTGGGAACCACTGACCTAGAGGTACAACGGAGCTGAATAATAATAATAATAAAATAAATACAAAAATAAAAAAAATATCCGTATCTGGTTTTTATATTGTGATTCTCTTTATCTTAAAACACCATAGTATTGAAGCGGTGAAAAGTTTAGAAGTACATTTTTGCTCCCGCCTCCCTCCCCTTTCCCCGGGAACCAATAATGCCTAATTAAAAAAAAATCTGAATCTGGTGTTTATATTCTATGATTTACGTCCTGATTACCATAAACCTTTTTTAATATGGCATGTGAATGAAATTAACTACTTTATATAAAAAGAAATCTGCTATTAATGTAAGGTTCACAAATTAATTCACTTGAAAGAATTTTAATTTAATGCAAAATGTCAAGAATTAGGAGCACAATTAGGCTAAAGTGCCCATATTTCGCCCCCTCTCCTAATTTCGTCTCCCTTAACTTCTCCGCTTCTGCGAAAGTGGCGCCACTCATGACGCAAGGCAGAGGGGACGGAAGGTAAAAGGGGTGAGTGTTGAAAGTTTCGTTCGCCAAGACGCATACGTAAATTAAAGACGGCGAATTTCCTATTTTTAGAAGACCTGAGTTCGTCTTACTTCGTTCGTAGAATGTTATTTACTGTACTGTAAGTATTTATTTCTTATTCATTGCATGTATTTTACATTAGTAAGATGCTGACAGTAGCATACAGTGAGTTTTAGGACGCTCAGTTCATCTTACGGGAACTGAAGATTCTTAATACTGGGATGTAGCGTGGTCCCAATTTCGTCGGGACGAAAATAGGAATGCTTTTTTAATGACATTATTTTCATTTTTTTTTTCCTCTGTGTGGATGTCTAATGCATAGTTGCCAATCTCCCGATTTTTTGGATACCAGTAAAATCTTACAAAAATGTTTTCTTTATTTAATTGCGTTAAAACTGAGATTGTATAAAGCAAGTATTTCTGCGTAAAAATATTGGTATGAAAAAAAAAAACGGGAAGTTGGCAACTGTGCTAATGTTTCATTATGTTATTCTTCCGCTGATAATTAGTACATTTCTTTTTGCCTTACTTTAATGTAAATTAAATTACACTGATGTCCAAAATTAAGGACCAATCACAAAATGCCAATTTTCAAGTACGGGAATACTCAAAAGGAAATAATATAATTAGAATAATTACTATCTCTACATCGCAGCTAGTCCATATAACATCTCATTCATGTCACACATGGTCTCAAGTGTCACAGTCACTATGGTGAAGCTTTTGCATTTTTTAGATACTTTTGAAAAAACAAATTTTCGCACTGTTAAAAATTTTTTGCACGATATCTGCCTATGTTTCTATGTGCGTGGGTAGTTAGTCTATGTAAAATCAAAATTTGATAGATTTTTACTGAAAATTACAATTTCCAAGGGCCTAAAAGTGACTGGAGGACAATAATAGGGCACCTTACCCTATATTTGAAACAGTACTTCAACTGTAAGTAGGCGTAGAGTTTTAGCCCATTGGAAATTTTGGCCAGTGAGATTTTTGTTAGTGAAGTTTTTGTCTTGTCTGTTTACTTTTACTGTATATTTCATTAAAAAAGTTTTTTTTATTTTTATGTCCATAAGAGTAAATGAAGGCGAGGGCGTATAAGAAAATACCGCATCCCATAAAATCTAAAGTGCAGTTGAAGATTTTCCGACAGAGGGCAGCACTAATGCACTTCATTATGATGGAAAAATCCGGACCATATGTTTTCGAAAAATATTGCTGACGTGACGCGACGAGTTTACCATACCATTAGAAACAATACCTGCTTTCGCTGTTATTTTAGGTTTTTCGTTGTTGTTTATGATAGTAAAGAAAATCTTCTGTTACTTCTTTTCGCTTTAAAAAAAATTAGTTTAAATAACAAGTTCATGTAAGTTAAGGCAATATTTCATATTAAATTTTTTTCAGGGTACGCTGATTTAAATCAACTATATTTTAATCATGATTTAAATCATTTGATTTTTTTTAAATATCATTGATTAAAATCACACAATTATAAATTTTTTTTCATTTTTAAATTAATAATGTCTAACTATACTCTAAATCAAATAATTTTGAAAAGTCTATATTTTATTTAAATCAAAGAAAACAAAAAATATAGGTGCACGTTCTCAGTACACTCTAAGAATATTCCTTCATTTTCAATAGCAATCCCCTGGTTGCTTTTCTTAGTAAACTCTCACTAGAGAGATAATGGAATTTATTGAATGGGATAACAGTGGTCCCAAGAGTAAACACATAACAAAAAATAATTTCCTTCTTCTGACCACTGACCAACACGTATTAGTTACAGACCTGTTTTTCAAGCTTACTTGAAGCAAAGTACTTGAAGCTACTTTTGTTTGAAGTTACTATTTCACACAGAGCTGAATTGTAGATTAGATACCAATATCTGGTGTAATTCAGAACAAATTGGCAAAAAAAAAAAAAAAAAATGTGACACAAAGATGGCAAGCAGGGAAAAGCATCCCATATGGCTCAATTTTACAGAAATTGCAGCAGTTTCTGGTAAAGCAGAAAAATTAGTTTTTCTCTACAAATCATTAAATTTGCCTTTGCTAAAATTTTCTTGATTACATTTCCCGATTTAAAGTAAATAAATAATTGGTTAACTTGATACTTTGTTCATTTTCTTTTTTCTGAAAATATCAGTATCAGGAATTTCTATTATAAAAAGTTTTCAAAGAACCTAGGTTTATAATATGGCCAGCTATAAAATTAGTATTTTTAAGTTAACTCAATCGTAATAGTTGAACGATTTCCTTCAAAGCGCAATAACCTTGAAATAAGTTTAAGTACTTTATATCCCGTAAGGCATGGTGACGTCATGGCGACGTCGTTGTGAAGTCACACTGTGATTTTGTGACCGTCGATGTGATGTCATAGTGACTAGAATGCGAGGTCGTTATGGCCGTTTTAGAGGTCGTTTGTGACGTCACATTGTGACCACTCTGTGAAGTCACGGTGTGACAAATTTGTGAAAAGTGTGCCATTTGTGACTATTTTGGCATTAATTTGTGACGAACCTGTGACGAAAGTGACAATGCTTTGAAGTCACACTGTGACCAATTTGTGAAATATGTGTCATTTGTGACGAACTTGTCATAAACTCTGTGATGATTTCAAATGAAAATCAAATTTCAAATTAATTGCTTAAAAGGCGCAAAGGCGAACATAGTGAAAAAGATTCCATGCTGGGACTCGAACCCGGGCCATCAGTATAGCGTACTGACATTCTACCGACTAAACCACATGGAACGATACCCAGCCTGGAAAATTTCTCACTATTACATGTTGGTAGGGCTACAAACGCAGCACAAGATGGAATATTTATCGTGAGCCACCGACATGGGGCAAACACGAAACTTAATTAAATCCAGCATCGATTGAAACTATATTAATACTAGGAAATTTTTCGAGAGAGAACCATTCGCCTTGCATACAATATTTAAAATGAAAATCAAATTTCAAATTAATAGCTTAAAAGGCAATTTTAATTTGAAATTTGATTTTCATTTGAAATATTTTTGAACAGGTTGAAATTCTCTTTCAGCAATTTATACTAATATATGGAAACATACTTAAATAATTTTGTACAACCCTGTAGTTTACCTAGAACCTTTATTACACGCCACTATTTAGTTAAAATTTAATTCAAACTAAAACACTCTTAAAACTGCTGAAATCGCATTTCCAGAAATTATAATTTATAGACGGCACCGTATCCAATTCTTTGCGTGACCCTGCATATCATTTTATCTATATACCACAAGCATTTCTTAGTAAATTAAATACAGTGCAGCGTAAAAATGCATAACTTATTTAAAAACCACCTTTAAGCAATACCAAGTAACTCTTACGAATACTTTTGTATAGTCCTGTATATGAATTATAATATATATATATATATATATATACACTATATATTATGCATAAATGTAGTGAATCATAAAAGCGCATATCATAATTAAAAATTCAGTTCCAGCAATCATCGCTAATGAACAGTACTTCGGATACAATATAGTATCTGAAATATTTTGTGTGTCCCTGTAAATGCTATATACACTTCGTATTATACATGAAATAATTCATAGTATGTAAACCTCAACGACATATATCAATTTCATTACATATCAAATAGATTAACATAAATAAAGTACGCCGCAAACAATTCCCTCCACCCCTATATCATTATGTATTGGAATTCCTTTTTTAGCCCTGTAAATGAACAATAACTATTCTTTGCATCGCATATTCTACAGAATGCACATTTTAGTGCGCTTCATAAATGCATATCAATTGTATCCTGTTTTAAAGCGTGTAAAATCATTAAAAATCATTTGAAACAATTTTTTTCCCCACAGGCCGTAATGTAATGCAATGCAATTGACTGTCCCTGTAAATGAACTAAAGATGCTACAAACTGCATTACAAATAGGGACCTTGCTATGGTAAACGTCAATAACATCCAAAAATTTCAGGTCAATCCGAGTATATTTACGCGAGTTAGAGCGCGGACAGACGGCCAGACAAACCGAAGTCATAAACACTTTTCAACTTTATCGGGCATGAAAAACACTTTATTTCAATGCTTAAATATTATATTTTATTTTTTAATGCCAATAAAATAAATGTATCGAAAACGTAGAAAATGAGTTTACAATCGAAGAAAATTTAATAACTGATTCTGAATGTCTACAATTAAATGTTTGATTAAAATCACAAACAGCAAAAAAAATGCTTAAATACAATTAAAAAAAATAAATATAGCAATCTGAAAAACACTAAATAATTAGTACTTATAATTGTACTATTAAACAACAACAAACTATAATAGATGAATTAAATGCATTTAACAATTTCTCAAAAATCTTTCCATCGCCATATCGCTTCTGAAAAAAATTTCAGATCAGTCTCATTGCATATAACATACAACTATTTAACTTATGCTAATAATCTATCAAACATGAATTAAAAATTTAAATTAAATAAGACATACCTTTTAAGTTCCATAAACATTTTAAAAATATCCGTATTCTATCCTAAATTGTCAGGCATATTTCTGTTAGCTTAAAAAAACTAACTTCCCGCGTCAGAAGTTCTCTATTATTTTTTTCTGCGGTTTAATCGAGCGCAGACGATATTGAGCAAGCATGTGCTCCTACTGTATTATTACATTTTTTTTCTTTTGTATACAACAGATTTAGAGTTTAAATGCACAATAATTTTATCTTTATGAGAGCATCTGTAATGAAAATTTTCTATTTGAATGAACGCCTGTCTTTTTTCTTTCTTTTTCGTAAAGTAAAGTTTGTTTTACACGTAATAAATAAATACGTATCTTCTTAATATATGAAAAGAGAGTATACAGGATAGAAAAATTTCTTTGTCAATCTGTCATTTTTTTCATATTCATTTTCTGTAGAATAAAACAATCTGTAAAATATAACTTTTTTTAAAGTCATATCTCTAAAACACGAATTTGAAATACGAATAATTATATCATGGATTTTGTATAAAATTTGTATACATATTTTTTCAGAAAATGCTAATTTTATTTAAAAAGTCTGAAAGAAGTAGAATTTTTTAAAAAATAGTTATTTAAAATAGTTAAACACTAACAGGAAAAAATATGACTTGAATGCAAATTCTAAAGCAAGAAATGCATATATGACTACTTTCTACGTGCTCATTAAAAGCTACAGACTTAACTGTAATAGAAAATTTTAGTTTGAAAACACAGAAGCGTTTCGAATACCACTGGTCGACAAAAAATAAATAAATAAATAAATAAATAAAATAAAATAAAACAACTTCCTCCCTGCAAACTAAATATGTAAAGTGTACAGATTTAATATTCCTAATTTTAAATATGTTATCCAAATTGCTCCAATACGTACCATTTTTCCGAGAAAGACTTTTATAATAATAACAATCAGTGAAGGATTAAATTGCAAAGGTAGATAAAATTGAAATCATAAAAAAGTATACTTTCACTGTCTTAAATAACAAATTGATAAAATATAGCATGAAAATCTAATTTGTTGATACTTCTACCGTGCATTTTCCTTTTTCTGCCCCCCCCCCTCTTTTCGTGTCCGAATTTACTATTTCCTATCCACTAATATATTTTCATTCCTTATGTCGCTGTAACTCGGGCATGTAATATTTCTGTTCATTTTCAAAGATTTTTGATGTTCATAGTTTTGTCACACTGTGACTTACAATATGGTGATTTTTTTCGTCACATATGTGACGTGACGTACGTTACATGCAGTGTCATAACAGTGACGTCACAATTTTTTTTAATTGCCAGAAAATATAATTTTACATAAATAACATGTTTTGAATATTTTTTGTAATTTTTTAAAGTTTTCTAAGAAGTTCACATCTCAATCACAATGTGACATCACTGAGTGGTGGCATTTTGGTCACAGATGTGACGTGACCACAGTGACTCACAGTGACGTCACAACGACGTCACCGTGACCATGCATACTATGACCTCTGAAAGCATGGTCGAAATCATCTGTTTTGAGATGCAAAAAAGTGGTTTACGTCATGCATTTCAAAGTTTCATAACTCGGTCAATTTTAGAGTTAGATGAATGGGACTTTTTTTTGTCATACTTGTTAGTGTCACGGTAAATTTTTACTAAATATCACTTATAGGACCGGAGGACCGTATAAAAATTTAAATATCGTAATTGTTTAATAAATGTTTTTCTTGACCCACATCGATTTAAAAATAAATCTATGCCTTATTTAAACCATTTTTGTAATTGGAAGTATGCATCTAGGACCAACGGGTGCGAAAAAAAAGGTGTGGTCAGATTATACGTGGACACACGGCATATATATATGTGAGTGTGTATGTGTGATGAATATGTTTAGAAATCTGAACTGTATTTTATTTTTAAAAAACTATACTAAAAACAAATACTGCCTCTTTTTTATTCGTTATATAAATAGTTAAACAAAAGGATGCTTTCTAAATCCTTTTAACAGGAAAAAAGGTAAAGCGAGAAGATATGGCGAGAAGACGTTCAGGAAAGATGGATTACTGTTTTGGTGATTTCAAACATCATAGCCTAATGAGGAGGATTTCAAAAGCTCTCTCTCCTAGACTTTTACACCAATTGAATTGAAACTTGGGGAAAATATTTTAGACATATTGTACTATTAGATAACAAAAATTAAAAATAAATGGATTTTCTGAAATTTTCAAACCGATTTAACTCCTTAACCTGTCGATATTTGTTTACTGCAGTTCAGAAATAATCTTATTTTCTAGATAACGACGAGTTGTTATCAATTCTAGAATTTACTTTAATAGTATCTGCACCTTACCTAATATTATATTGATTTTTAAATTTTTAAGCATGCAGTGAAAATATTTATGATTCACCCCATGCAATTTACGATTAAAAATGCGTAGTGTATTAACGTCGTAAATTTGTCAAATGCGTATTCTAAATATCATTGCTATAGTTACCGGAAAATTTATTAAATTGTATTTGTTTAAATTAACAATTTGTGTTTGTGTTATTAGAAGTAACCATGTCAATGTCAAAAAAATGCATCCGACATATTTCAAGGAGAAAGGTCTGCTTTAAAGTTGCTTCTAAATTTAGGAACTGTTATGATACAAATTATAGGATTATTATGGTGTATAATAAAGGAACAGTTCATGCATATTTATGTAAATAATTATAATTAGCAAAAGCCATGCTCTGTTTGGATTCGCGAAGCATTATTTAATAAAATAAATATTTGAAAGTAGCAACATTTCTTTTATATTATTTTTTGCATCTTTATTAAGCAAAAACGTTATTTTATATTTTGGCGCATTTTAATTTTAGAAATGTAAATTCAGCCAAATAAATAAGAATTACCTCGAAATTTTTTATTTATGATATAAGACTGGTATAAATAAAAATATTTTCGAAGCAAAATTTTACAAATTATTTTCAAATTTTCAACTAAAAGCTCTTTTAAAGATGTTTTTACATTTTCCAATAGCCTCTGGTGTTTTCTCAAATGGTTTGAAATAGGTATGTTTCCAATCTTTGTAATTCACATCAAATAATCTTTGATAGCAATCTTAGAACAATATATTCGAAGAGAGCTTAAAGAACGTTATTTCTTCAAAATTCTATTTATGGAAAAACATTTGAAATCTGCTCTCGTTGATACTAAGAATTATTAACTTATTATATTGGGTTGGTTCCTATTTCAACCCACCATCTTATCAAACTGTCGAGAGTCAGCCAGATGTTGCTCTTTTATTGTTGGAAAGTTTGAGCAATGATATTTTTGTGATTTCGCGTTTGTTACGCCAATGTGTTTCATAATTCAACGTTTTATGTGTATTTTTAATGAATTTTAATGATTTTTTAGTTTTTGCGCTAATTAAAATAACAATTACGTTACTATACTTAATCATGATATTAAAATATAAAAGCACTCAAAAATGTCATAATCTGCTTTTTCATTTCAAACATTTTATTATTATTATTATTATTATTATACAAATAAATAATTAATTACGTCATTATTCGGTTACCTCAGGATATTTAAAGAGGAAAAGTACTGAAAAAATGTTATCTTCTGCTAGTTTATTCAAAACGTGATCTCTTTTTCTTTTTTTATTGATGAAATTTACCGGTAGTCGATGTTTCAGTGATCACTATGTTACCGACTTTCAGGTATTTTTCGTATTCCGATACATGGAGATTGCTGCGTCCCGTGATGTTTTTTCTATAGTTAATGTGCGCTAAGCGCTCATACATGCGATAAAGTGATCTCTGCATTAACAATTTTCGTGTATTTTTGGGATTCCGATACATGGAGGTTGCTGCGTCCAGTAATGTTTTCTTTTAGTTTTCATGTGCGCGCCGCTCATACATGCAATAAAGTGATCGCTGCATTAACAATTTTCGTGTATTTTTGGGATTCCGATACATGGAGGTTGCTGCTCCCAGTGATGTTTCTCTTAGTTTTCATGTGCGCGAAGTGCTCATATATGCGGTAAAGTAATCGCTGCATTAACAATTCTCATGTATTTTTGGGATTCCAATACAACAAGGTTGCTGCGTCCAGTAATTTTCTTTTCTTTTTTTTTTTTTGTTTTTTTTGTTTTAGTTTTAGTTTTTATGTGCACGGAGTTTAGTTTTTATGTGCATGTGTGTGATAAAGTGATCGCTGCATTAACAATTTTCGTGTATTTTTTTATTCCAATACAAGGAGGTCGCTGCGTCCAATAATTTTTTTTTTTTTTTTTTTAGTTTTCATGCGCACGAAGCGCTGATAAGTGCGATGTAGTGATCGCCTCATTAATAATTTTCATGTACTTTAGTTTGTTTTAAAATTTTTTACAGTAATCGTTGAATTTTCTGTAATTTTCCTAAAATGTGTATACAAAATTTATTTCTTGCCGCTCATATAATCTTTTTTATATCTATCTTATTAAATTTTAGAAATACAATATTTATATTCAACTCATAAACGCAATATCTAAAAAAAATCATCCGTTTGATTATGGTTTAATTTGATAATTCTGTATTTTCATTATCAATTTTTTGTTCAAAATTGTCTGAACGAATCAAATTTCAAATCCCTTCTGTTTCTACGCTCATGTAAAGGCAATCTACTTTCCAGTGACATTTTTATCTCTAAAACCATTATTTTCCTATGAGTAACTATATTTAAAATTAAGGATGGCAACATTCTACATTTTATTTATTACGGTTACATTACATTAAATGCAAATAAACTATTAAAAAATCGTTATTTTGGCATCTTTTTTCAGAAACGCCAAATGGTGGGTTGAAATAGGATTATGCCTATTATTGTTATTATTCAACCTTCGAATTCGAATAACACTTTGTGTAACGAATTTAACAATTATTTTTATTTATTTACATTTGTTTTGTTGCCACTCAATAAAAAAAAATCATAATATAATTCTTTTAAAATGCGTAAGTATCGTCTGCGTAAATGACTTCACATAAGAATAAATTTTGTATTTGAATTCTTAACACTGAAAATTAAATTAAAAAAAATCCCTGCCGGCTCTGGCCTACAGGCGGAAGTAGATTTCGATGTTAAGTACTAAATTCACCAGCAAAACTTAAATCAAGATTAGACATAAACCCAGTTCCTTCACTAAGAATAAACTCTAGAGAGCTAAACATTTTGTGAAAATTCTAATATGCATGAATACACACACGCATGTATATGGGATAGGTTTAAAATGGCTAAAACAAAGTCACAGAACCTCAAAGTGTTAAAATATGTTAATATTTCCATAGTCGGGTTTTTATCATGTTTTAATACGTTTCTTCAAACTCACATGACGTTACCTATTCACCTGCTGAGGTCGATTATATTTCTAATATGACGCAATATATTATTTTTTTAATTCGTCAAACTATTTATTTCATTTTGAGTTTCCATGCTGAAATCTTGCTCTAGAAAACTTATGACGTAATATTCAATTTGTTTTCAATTCGTCAAACTATTTATTTAATTTATTTTTCACGTGAAATTTTTGCAAAAGAAAAGCAATTGTTGTGGTGAAAATTTTATTGGTTTTATTTTTAATTGTGGGCAACAGCTATAACGTAAAATATTTATTTTTTCCTGTCATTGTTGTGTAACAGCTGGTTTTATCAGAAGCTTGTTAAGATGGTATTCAAAATTTTTAACACCCCCACCCCCCATTTCCATTCCCTTGGGCCGATTTTGCCCATTTTCAATCCCCGCCGAGATATTAGCCATCTCAAAGTGTTTAGCGAGTTTGAAAACGATCCGTGCATAATTGCGACTTTTATCGTACGGACAAAATTTAGTACATACATACATACATACATATATATATATATATATATATATAAACTTTTTAGGTGGGAGTGGTTTTGGGTTCCTGGGGTCATATAATGAAAAGTTATGAAGGAATTTTTGAAAAGTCGCACCATGGTAACGACTGCATTAGGTAGTATTTCTTACGAAACTACCTAAAACAGTTTTTGAGATATTTTGGCGGAATAATGAAAATATATTTTATTTATTTAATTAATCATGATTCTATCTTTAATTACTAACTCCATGATTTATTTTTTCTTCTGAAAATATACGTCTTTCATTTTTTATTTGCAAAAATGCGTCCGTAATGGAAAAACATGCAAAACAAATTAATTAAAATAATTTTTTAAGGTTATTCTGTAAAAAAAAATAATATTGTGCAAATCTATAGATCATAATTTATTCAATTCCTACTATTAGCTCACACTCTCCCTATATTTATTTATTTATTTATTTATTTATTTATCTTGTTCAAATTTTCAATCGTTAATAAAATACTCATTATTCATCCTATCAAGTTGAAATAAAATTTTTTAAACTTGTCCTGGTTGACAATTGATGTTAATACTGTTTTTTCAAATATTAATTAATTAATTAATTTTTAATTAATTAATTTTAGTTTTGCATGGGAAACAAAATGGCGGCCATTGGTTATTGAAGGTCAATGAAAGTATTTTCATTAAGGGGTTACCATAGGGGGACCCTGTTCTGTCGCCAAATACCGCCAAGTTTGTCGCCAACATGGTTATATATCGCCAAATTTGGCGGCCAAAATGAGTCGCCAAAAGTGATGCCAACTTGACGATATCTCTAATATTTCGCCAAATTCCCATAGAGTTCCATTGCAAACCTACTTGCTTATGGAAAATCAACAAATTGAGATATTTTAATGCAACAAAAACTAATATTAGCTTAAGGGATTATATTAATTTTTTCTTTGATGGCCTAAGTAGGAATTGACTTTAAAAACAAAATTTTTATATTACTTGTTTTTATGTTTAATTTCAAGTCAAAATACTGAATAGTTTTTTTGTAAAGTGTGCGACAAAATGTAATTTGTGTAGCGTAGTAGAGGATTTGCTTCGCTCATCCTAATAAAAATTATGTGAAATTGTTTTAAAAAGGAAATTTTATATTTGAATGTTATTCTTCACATATCATTATTTTCTTTAGGGGAGACCGGGGCTAGTAGGCGCAGTTTTTAGTTATTATTTTTTATTAAATTTTTGTTTAAGTTTTTTAACAAACTTTAACTGCACTTTTAAAGAACAGGCATTTGGCTAAAAATACTCCGGAGTTTTGAGTCTGTAGCTTTTGTAGTTTATGTTTAGCGGAAGCCTAAAGTGAAAGGAAAATTGTGCGCCAACCTACTCCGTCACGGGGCAAGTTGCCTATACCTATGGGGTAAGTTGGCACACGCTTTATAAAAATTTAAGTAAAACTCAAATAAGACACGCAGTTAAGAGAAATCAATTTCATTATTATCATTAAGTTTAAACAAAGGCGTTGTCGCCGTGGAATGTAAATTCTAAATTATACAGACATAAAAATAATGAATAAAACATTAACACTAATCAACTTCTATCCTACTTGATATCATCATCATAGTTGTCACAAATAAAAATTCGGCTGTCTCCGTTTGGGCAAGCCTCATGTGCCCAAAATATTGCATTGCAACCACTTTTCTCGGTGTTTGTTGTTTCTCAAGATACCAGCACACACCCACACCGAGACAACCTGCCCCGTGTTCAATGCACCTACTAACCCCATAATACATTTCTTCACAAAAAGCACACTTAACCTTCTAAACATAAATAACCCAACTAAATCACAAATGGGGTAGGTACAGTTAATCATACACTAAGAAAAACTGCACAAGTTAAATCGCAATTATTAAGATAAGTATTAGAATTTAGAAAAAGATTGAAGCAATAAAAAATCACTTATGAGTACAAAACACAGAAAAATCTTAATAAATGTCCACTGCAAGTAGGTAATACTGCAAAACTACAATGAGGATTGTAAAAGGCAAGAAGAAAGGTACTCTGTGACTGGTTGCACAGTCTATCCACAAACAAGCGATTTATGAGGACTGCGCCTACTTACCCCTGTTGCCAACTAGCCCCGGTCTCCCCTATTTGATTTTGCATAAAAGAGCTATTTAATGCCATTTAAAAGGAAAAACTCACAATGAATTAATATTTTAAACCTTTTAGATCGTAGAACATAAAAAAAAGAGAAATGATCAAAATATGATCGAATTGAAATATGTAAAATATTAAAAATTATGTCATAATCAACATTTTTTAATCTATATAATGATCGCCATAATCATATCATGTTTAAAAATTCTCAGTTCGTCGAACCACACGGGAGAGAATTCATGAAATTATGTTTGAATCTAAAATATTAAAAATTATGTCATAATCACTTTTTATTAATTTAAATAATGAACGTGATAATCAAATCATATTTTAGAATTCTCGGATCGTTGAACCACAAAGAAGAGTATTGATCAAAATATGTTTGGATTTAATATATTAAAAATTATATCATAAATGTTTTATTAATTTTTCTGATGAACTTGATATTCAAATCATGTTTAGAATTCTCGGATCGTCGAACTAGAAAGAAGAGTATTGATCAAAATATGTTAGCATCTAAAATATTAAAAATTATGTCATAATCAATCTTTATTAATTTATATAATGAATGCCATAATCATACCTCGTTTAAGAATTCTCGATTCGTTGAACCACATGGGAGACAATTCATGAAAAAATGTTTGCTTCTACACTGTAAAAAATTGCTGCAGTAATTTTACTGAAGCAGAGATTCCAGGAAAAGGTACATAAAAAAACGGGCTTTGCACCTGGATAAACGGGTTATGTCTGTAAAACATGAACTTTACGGAATTTGACCGTTTATTTGGAAAAAGTGGCATTTTCAGTAAATTTACGTGAGCAATTTACGTTAAAATACACGTAAATTTACAATTTGTTTTGACAGTGTAAAATATTAAATATTATGTCATAATCAATCTTTATTAATTTATATAATGAACGTCATAATCATATCATGTTTATGAATTCGCGGTTCGTCGAACTAGAAAGAAGAGTATTCATCAAAATATGTTTGTAAGTAAAATATTAAAAATTATGTCATAATCAAACTTTATTAATTTATACAATGAACGTGATAATCAAATCATGTTCGACTGTATCGTTTTTCTTTTGGATAGCTTTGCCAATATCAATGATTGTTATAATCTTTTTTAATTTCGTGTTTACTAAAAAGAAATATTCACTTGATATAATTGTATTTAATGTTCTAGCAATATTTCTATATCAACATACGTTTAAAAGAACGTCGACAATGAGCGAAAAATTGCTACATTATTCTTGGATGGTTGGAGCAATATTTTTCACTTTTTATTTCAATTCCGTTCTTTTAAGCTTTTTAACTTTTCCACCAAAAGTGGGTGTTACTAATTTTAAAGAACTTTCAAAAGCTGCTCAACAGAATGAGTACAGCTGCATGTTTCGGGATGGATTGTCTATGCCAGATTTATTTTCAAAATCTAATGAAAGAACATTAGAAATAATAGGAAAAAATTTTCGAGAAAATCCTAATGGTTACGAAACTATTGAAAAATTTCCTCGCTTAAAGGGAGAAAAAATAGCATATATTCTGAGCAGAGCTAGAGTACGTTTCTAAAAGATAAATATTTCATATCAAACGATCGTTTATTTCAATATATGCGAGCAACGGCAACCGCAAAGAATTTTTGTTGTAAAGAGCAACTGAATTTGGCTCTGCACAGAATACAGGCTGGAGGATTGGACCAAAAGTTTGTACAGGAAATAAATTTTAAATTTGCTTCAGAAACGTTTTCTTCTGAAATTGTGGAGGCTGATCAGTTCAGGAGCCTTGTATTTACAGATGTGGGTGCAGCTTTCACTATTTTGATCTCGGGATGTTGCATTTCTTTTTTCGTTTTGATAATTGAACTCATTCAAAATCGAAAAAGAAAATCTTCAATTTCCTTGATACTTGTTGCAAGTGCATGCAAACATATATACTGCTATCTATTACTCACATTTTTAAGTAACTACACAGCGAAATTTCACGATGATCACAGAAGTATTGAATATGAACAACTAAGTTTTGCAAAATTCAAAGTACGTGTAAATTTTCACCCGAGAGTAGTCGCGTCTTTTTTCTTTTCGCTATTGTTCCCGTTCTATCTTTTTGCCGCCGGTCCCTGCATACAGAAAATAGAAATCAAGAAATAATTTTCATTTAATATTCGAATATTGCATTTCAATGAAATTATAAACTTGCAGTTTACTTAAATTACGCATTTTTGTAACTGGCTTTGGAATACATGGTAAAGGTAAAGATGAACTGACACACATTTCGCAGACTTTTGCACGAATTTAAACTTTCCTTGTAAACATTTACCTAAATAAAAACGCCGTCTTACTGAAATATGGTGGTGTAGGAACGTTTAATGTCAGCTATGTACATGGAATTAACTCATTGTATTTTTAAGGGAAGATGGGTTAGGAGAATTTTTTTCAAATGGGCGGTAAAAAAAAAAAAAAAAAAAAAAAAAAAAAAAAAAAAAAAAAAAAAAAACATGTTGCTACTGCTGGGTTAAGATGTTAAAATAAACTTTGTATGAAACAATTGTACGTCACACGTGGCAAATGAGGTGCGTTCATACTATAGCTAGTTTTTAAAATATTCAGATCTTTGTGCAATATCTTTTGAACTCTTGTGGAAAAATGCATGAATAGAAAATTCATTACGATTATATATGTTAAATTCCGTAATACGGAAATAATGTGACTCCAACTTAAATAGGACCCAATCACCATAGCAACATAGAATCATTACCTATCATGGATTCTCATTAAATTAATTACGTATGATAGGAAGAAAACTTTTATTAATATAAGTTTTGATTCGATTTTCATAAAATTTGAAATAACTCGACAAAATTCTCAAACGATTATATATATATTAAATTTCAATTCATTAGTTTGGGTAGTTTTTGCGCTGTTATATGCGCACAGACGAACGGACCAGATGACGACTATAGGTGCTACGCATTGATATAATTATGAACGCTCCTCAAAATGTTTGTGTAAACAGCTTTGAATATTTCCATAATTACAGACATTATTTGAGAGAAAATGGCGATATGGAAAGATAACATTTAAAAACTGAGTGTTGCAGTGTTTTGAGCTTGATTCACATTACAATGTAAAACTAATAAGAATTACATTAGAAAATGACACATGTGTACACATTTCTGCATAATATATTGAAATGTGTGTAAACAATTTTTCTTCATTTTGTGAATTTTTATGTCGTGAAAGATACAATTAAGTTTATGATAATGGGGAATTCTTGCATAAAATTAAAGAGAAGATTGATGTTTGTACCAAAAAAGGGATGTTTTAATTCAATTTTCGCATATGCCTTATTTCTTATAGCACTAAGGAAAAATTATAACCAAAATCTGAAAGCATACACTGTAAAAAAAAAATGGTAACGTTCCATGTAAAATCCAGGAACGTTTCGCCTTTTCTCAGGTTTTCAGAATAATTTAGCTCTTTCCTGTGAAATTCTGGTTTTCTTATCTGAAACGTTCCTGAACAAAAGTTGGAAACAGCAAAACGCTGCGGCCGCCATTTAATATTTTTTTGCTATAATCCGTTGCTCGCGCGCGAGTGTCGAAAACGAATTCCTTAAATGAATGTAAAAAAATCAATATGAAATGCAAACAAATCAATAGACGACATAATCCTTTACGTCTCTATTGTCAAGAACATTCAGATGAAAATACAATACCTCTGTGACATCGCTAAGAGATTATCTCTCGTACTTGTCTGTGGAATGTTTAACGAGCAGACCGTGTAAAAAAAATAGAACTATTATTTGGATCTCCATTAACCAGGGGACCATCAAACATGATTCTCACCGATTTTCATTAATTTAAAGTATGTTTTAGAGTTCTTATCTCTAATTATTCTTGTGAAAGGATTTCTTCAAATGGGCTTTAGATTTTCAGAATTTAGATGCCGAGGTTTAGCATACGTTTCAAATACCCATTAGTTTGCAGCTCTCAATGTGTCTTTCGTGGTGTGGACGCAGAAGGTTCGCACGCCACCCGTACGGCCCGAGATCGATGCTTTTTTTTTTCTTTTTTAATTAATTTTATATTTTAACACTTTACAATTTGATTTAAATTTGATATATATTTGACACTTTGAATTGCTGCAAATTTGAATTTTTTTTTATTTTCTGAAAAAATATAAAATTACGTTTAGGATTTTTTTTTCATGAAAATTTATATGTATTTTATCTAACTTGTAAACTAACATAATTACTGACGAAAATCCAAAATATTTTATGTCTAGATTTTTTTTTCTAATTATTATTTACATTTATATGTTTTTATATTTTAAGCAAAGTTCAGAAACAATATATCATATATATATTTACTTTATTGAATTTTAACTGAAAATTTATTTTTTCGTGTAAATTATAAATAATAATTTTGATGTCAATTTCAAAATATTTTTTCATTCCAACAAATAATGATAATAAAGCGAAAATTGTCAACTGGAAATGTAAAAATCGTCACCGGATCCCGCATGCTGTGAAATGTCAGTAATGTTTTGCTGTCAACAGAAATATTCCTGGTATTTCGCAGGAAACTTACTGGCATTTCTGTAGAATGTTTTTAACATATAGAGTAAACTTCCAGTCATTTTCAAGTTATGTTTCTTGGAAATAATGGGCAACTCAGCTGCCCATTTTTTCCCAGGAACGTTGCGGAATTTTTTTTACAGTGTATAAACAAATTGCAATTCCTTTTACAGTTCTTCTCATCACGTGACGTGAACGTGAATCGAATCTTAGTAAATTGACCTAATGTGCTCACTTTTAGAGGACAGACCTCAATTTTGGAGGACAGTGTTCATTGGAAGGTATTTTATTTAATTTTCAAAAACTAAAATTAAGATACACTGAAATTATGATAATTTTGACCTATCCTTAACACATTTCCGTCAAATACAAATATGCCATAAAATTGAGTACTATGCTCCCAGAGAAACCTGTATTTAAATATATTTTTCTTTATTTTAAGAAAAGCAAGATTACTAAATGTGAAGGCCACAAATTTGTTCATATTATCTCAAAAAACTTTTTTTTAGCTGTTACATCATATAGACTTAATGCAATTCTAGCACGTTTTAAAAGTACATAAAAAATCAGTTATACAAATATCGTATAAAAGCTCTTATATAATCTTGATTCGCTTCATTAGTCATACAAACAAAATATTTTTTGTTGTTGTTGATAAATTATTGCACGAGTTACAAAACAAATAAAAACATACTAAGTAGATGTTTACGTGCTGCAATTATTAACTCATCGATATTTCTTTTTTGCAGTTCAGAAATAAACTTAAGTTCTAAGTAAATTTTATTGATTCAGAGTTTAATTTCAGAATGTCTGTCCCTTATCTGATATTTTATCTATTTTTGAAAGGTTTTAAGCGTGCAGTGATTTATTTATGATCTATATCATGTAATTTATGATTAAAAATGTGTTGTACAATAACGTCGTAACTATGTAAACTACAAGAACTAAATAGCATTGCTATAGGAACTGGAAAGCTTTCAAATTATATACTTTTTAAAAAAGAACTGATGATTTCGTTATTAGTAGCGAGCATCCTAATGTTAAGAAAGTGCATCTGTCATATTAAATGAGATAACTTTGTTTTAAGTTGTATTTAAATTTACGAAAAAAAAAATATAGAATGATTATGATGAACGATAAAGGTAAAATTCATGGTATTTTATAAATATTCTTATGAATATAATTATCATAAAAATTTATGGTAAATTATAAAAAAAAAAAAAGAATGAAATTTTATACTTGAGTGATATTCATCGCAAAGCATGATTTTCTTAAATTGATTTTGGTAATGGTGTCCAAATAAGAAAGCAAAACTCATAGTGAATTAATGTTTTTAACTTTTCAATTTGTAGAACCTCAAAATTAGAATTGATCAAAATATGGTTACATCTCAAATATTAAAAATTATATAATAAGCAATATTAAAATATATAATGAACATCTTATAAAATCCAGAAATTATCTCGGATAGACGAACTCTAATGTTTGAAATTCATCAACGTGTGGCATCAGCTAAAATATTGAAAATTATGTCATAACCATTCTTTAATAAAATGAACTTCATGATAAATTCATGATTTAAAATTCTCTGATCGTCGAACCACAAATATGGGAGAATAGATCAAAATATGGTTAAGTCTAAAATTTTTGAAATGGGTTTTCTCTCCTCAACTGAAATCCCCGATGAAGATGTTAAAACGTATTTGAAAAATCGAAAGGATGTTTATGGGCAAATGTGTTTCCTACTGTTAGACGTTCTGCGTGCTTCATATCAAATTTCAATTGCAAATAGTGGAGGAGTATTACTTGAAAATGGTTCTTGGACAGGTTTGATAGGGATGCTAAATCGTTCCGAAATAGATTTAGCTATGACTAGTTTTTTCGTGTCTGAAGACAGAAATGAGGCAGTGCATTTCGTTTACCCTTTCAATTTGGATGAAGTAACATTTATAACAGGAAAACCTCAATATTCTTCACAAACGTTTGCAATATTTTATACTGTTTCCTCATCAATCTGGGTACTTTTGGCAATATCAATGATTACTATAATATTTTTTAATTTCTTGTTAACCAAAAGAAAATATTCACTTGACATCATTGTATTTAATACTCTAGCCGTATTTTTAAAACAACATGCATCCATAAGAATGACGACGATCAGTGAACAATTGCTGCATTGTTCTTGGATGATTGGAGCAATATTTTTCACTTTTTGTTACAATTCCGTTCTTTTAAGCTTTTTAACATTTCCGCCAAAAGTGGGAGTGAGTAATTTTAAAGAACTTGCAAAAGCTGTACAGAAGGGTGAATACAACTGCATGTTTCAGATAGGATCTTCTATGCCAGATTATTTTTCAAGATCAAAAGAGAAAACATTAAAAATAATAGGTGATAATATTAATGAAAATCTTCATGGTTACGGAAGTATTGAAACTTTTTTTCGCTTAAAGGGTGAAAAACTAGCATATCTTGAAAACAGAGATGACATATCATTCGTAAAAGATATGTATTTCATATCAAACGATCGTTTACTTCAATACATGCAAGCAATGGCAACTAAAAAGAATTTTTGTTGCAAAGAACAACTGAATTTGGCTCTACACAGACTACAAGCTGGAGTATTGGACCAAAAGTTTGTACAGGAAAGAAATTTTAAAATTGCTTCAGAAACATTTTCTTCTGGAGTCGTAGAATCTGATCAGTTGAGGAGTCTTACAATTGCAGATATGGGTGCAGCTTTTACTTTTTTGATTTTGGGATATTGCATTTCATTTTTCGTCTTGATAGTTGAACTCATTCAAAATCGTAAAAGAAAAACTTAAATTTCCTTGGTACTGATTGTGATTGCATGCGAACACATGTACTCTTAAATATTGCTCACATATTGAAATATTTTTTCTTTGAAACCATACGATAATCAGTTTTAGAAATTCACAGTATTTGTAGGTTTTTTTTATGATAAAACACGTTTTATATGAAACATTATCGTTATTACCGCCACGATGCGAGAGGAAATTGCGATAAGCAGACACACTGTTTAAAATTTGGTAGCATGGTAGTGTTTTGAGTTAGATTCACTTCACAATGTAAAACTAATAAGGATAACTTTGTAAAGTAATACATGGAATAAATGTTTCTCCATGATATATTGAGGTATATGGAAAAGTTTTTTCTTTATGTTCTAGATTTTTAAATGATGAAAGCTACAGTAAAGTTTATGATAATGAATGAATTCGTGCATAAAATCTAAGAGAAAGTTGACGTTTCTATAAAAAGGGAATATTCTAGATTCATTTTAACGTATACCTTAGATCTTATAACACTATTGCAAAAATTTAATCAAAATGTGAATGTATCGAGAGCAAATATCAATTTTTGTTATATTTATTCTCATGTGCCGGGAACGTGAATTGAATCCATGTAAATTGGCATAATGTGCTCATTTTTAGAGGACAGTGTTCACTGGAAGGCATTTTATTGCTTCGAAAAACTGAAATTAAGATACATTCAAATTGCGATAAGTTTTCCCGTGTTTAGTTTATACATAATAATTTTCCGTCAAATACAAATATGCCTCAAAATTGAACGTTGTCCTCTAAAATCTGCCGTCACCTTTTATTCAGTGCCTGATAAGCGGAGTTGAAAAATTCCACCAGCAAAACAATTAGACATTTTTAACAGAAAGACTGCATGAATAAGGCGTTTAAATAAACCGAAAGTTTCTATTTAATTTTATTGGTGGAAGTTTGTCCCGACATTAATCATGTTTACGTACTATTTTTGACTCATGGTAAATGACTGATAAATTGATCATAAATAACAGGTCATCAAGCATGAAACTTGTGATTACAAAAAGGGCCAGATTACCAACTAGTATCCGTCAGGCCAAAATGTCGAAGCATGGAGTTGTATAAACTTAACACATAACATTTTAAAATTTAAAAAAAAGTTTAATTTTCATGATTACTGTTTAATAGTACAAAATTAAATTTGAAATAACACCTATTGTATCCTCATTTTCTAGTGTTTAATTCAGTCATCAGTTGCCTCAAATGCTAATTTGTGGCATTATAATCAATAAAATGAACCATTATAGACTGTGTAAAGCCTGAGGGTTGACATTTTGGGTCATAGACAGTATCTTTTACTGTACTCAGTACACCGCTTATCAATCCCCACTCCATCCAGATATTGGTGTGTAACGCAACTATGCATCCAACTGCTGAAAAAGTCCAGCCTGAAGTCCAAACACGTGATCATCTTCACTACATCTTACTTTTAATTATTGTGGTCTGCTAACATTCTTGTCATTGACCACATTGATGTAAGAAGTACTTCTTGATTATGTTCTTTCGCTTGCTTGTTTTTGGGAAAAAGACATATAGCATCTTGAAATCATTCAAGTTGAGTCGGAAGCAGTGTTGATTTCCACCGTTGCATAAAGGATGAGAGTAGTCTGAAACTTGACCCACGCAAAGCGAATATACAGTCTTTCGAAAGTGTCTTCGCTGATCATCATATTGTCTCAATGAGTTTGTTAATGTGAAGCAATTTTCAAAAGCTTGAAGCATTTTTTTGTCTGCGAAGAGCCAAAATGTCTTTTATAGAATGTCCCTTATATAGAGGGATGTCTTTTACGCGATGTAACTACCTAATACGTGCTGAGCTGTAGATTTCTTTCTGCCTGACTTTTTAAATCAGCGAACTATTTAAAACACGGTGGTTTTTTTAAGCACTGGGTGAATTAGCTTTCCTTCGACATTAAGCGCAGCAGTACCTTTTAGTGTCAAAAGAAAGACAGCTTCTGATCGTAACTGCTCTATGATTGTTTTACTAATTTCTTTGATTATCCTACTTTTTCCAGCTCTTGCTTTTCCAATAATAAAAGTTGACTTAGGGAAAATAGTAACTTTTGTTTGCAATGACGAAAGCTGTTCTGTGCATAACTAAAGTATTTTCTGCTACTCATCTGTAAATCTGATGTCAGAATTATCAAAATTTTCATGCAGCGTGATTTGTTTGTTCTTTAAAATAATTCAGAAATGTTAAAAGTAAAGAGAATTCATTGAATAAGAGAGTCTACGGTAAAGAGAAAGAATAACCACCGCGGATGTGTTGAGCGATTTTGATTTGTTTAATGTAGCTCCGATCTTTGAGACAATCAAAAATTGGAATGGGATCCATCGAGCTAACAGCAGAAAACTTCAAAGACTTGCATGTCTGGCACTTATTTAAATATGGTATCAGGGAAAGGTTTGTAACACGTATGTAACACGCACACATGGGTAATCTGCTATACTCCTCTATCAAACTCGATATTTTTATTCATCTGAGTTATTGTTATATCGTTATTCGCGCAATTACTCGTAGGCAGCTGGGTTATTTTTATGTGACTTTTCCACATAGAATTACGCTGAATAACTCTTTTCATCTCAATTGCTTTCTTTTAACCGGCATTTTCGAAACTTTTGTGTATAATGTTACACATATAAAAAAATGTACATTTCTTAAAATGTGCACTACATCTAGGCAACAGGTTAAAATAAAATCACGGAATGATTTGTGACTTTCAGTGAAGTTGATTTCTCACGAATTATCTTTCATTGTTGTATCCATTTTCCGATTATAAGCATAAAACTACGTAGTCATATACATTTACGTCAAAATTTTCTCCAAGCTTGGAGACATTTCGCCAAATTTCGCTAAATTATTGGCCAATAAAATATGTTGATTTCCTAAAATATGTTGATTTGGCGACCAAAAATATGTTAATATAAATGCAGCGAATTTGGCTGTAGCTGCCAAATTGGCGAAATTTCCACTGAAATTCAGCAATGATGATTCTTCTCAAATCGGGTTCTTCGCATTTTAGCTTAGTGTTTTCCCGTAAAATTAGCTAAAATTTTAAAATCAAGAAATAAGTAAGCTACCTTTTCTTTACGCTTTTAGGACTTTTTTATTTCATTATCTAAATATTTCTGTTTTCAAGTATACATCTAGGCCAAAAATGCTTATCTCATTCACTTCAGAATGTTCACTCGCATTTCAGTTGCAACAAAATCACTTACGGTGAATAAAAAAAAAATGAGTAACCTTCTGTAATTGGGACTACTACCAAATGGTTATATTTGCGCATAAAACAGCGCTCACTAAATTATGAAATTTTCTACCAGCCCGATTACGGAAATTCCCTAATACAAACATACATACCTCTGAATAAAAACATACATAAGAATACATACATATAACTAATACATAACATTATATTTTTCTCGATTTCTTTTCTTATCATTAGTTGCCATGCAGTTAATACTGAATCTGTTATCATGCAACTAACATCCAAAATCGTATTCTCCGTATTCGATTTCTTTTTATTTCTCTTAATTTAAAATTCAAAGTGAATCGCATCGATTTGGTAGGTTACGGAAAATCTCCACTTGCATTTCAGTTGCAGCACATTCACTTACGGTGAATTAAAAAGAAAAATTAATAACCTTCTGAAATTGGGACCGCTACCAAATAGTTAAATTTGCGCATCAAACAACGATCACTAAATTATGAAATCGTCTACTAACCCGATTACGAAAATTTCCCAATACAAATATATGTACATTTTAATACAATCATACATACATATAAGCAATACATACATAACATTATATTTTTTTCTCGATTTCTTTGATTATCATTCGTAGACATGCGGCTAATACTGAAATCGTTACCATGCGGCTAATAAACGAAATCGTATACACTATATTCGATTTCTTTTCATTTCTCTTAATTTAAAATTCAAAATGAATTACACCGATTTGGAAGGTTACGGAGAATGTCCATGTGCATTTCAGTTGCAGCACATACACTTACAGTGAATAAAAAAAAAATGAGTAACCTTCTGTAATTGGGACCCCCACCAAATGGTTAAATTTGCGCATCAAACAACGCTAGCTAAATTATGAAATTGTCTACAAACCCGATTGCGGAAATTTTTCAATACAAACATGCATACGTCTGAATATAAACATACATACATAAGAATACATTCATATAAGTAATACATACATGACACTATATCAGGGTTCCTACGAATCCTGGAATTTTGCGACAAGGAAAATCTTCTGCACCGCTATTTTCTTACAGAAAATCTCTCCTTATAAGAATTTCACCAGTTTAGCCTAGATTTCTTTTTCTATAAAAAAATACTGGAAAACTCTCCTGTAAAACACCCTGATCCGTACAAAACCCTGTTATATTTTTCTCGATTTCTTTTATTTATCACTCGTATCCATGCGGCTAATACGAAATCCGTTACCATGCGGCTAAGACCCAAAATCGTATTCCCCGTTTTCGATTTCTTTTCATTTCTCTTACTTTAAAATTCAAAATGAATTGCATCGATTTTGTAGGTTATGGAGAATAAAAGGTTCGCACTAAAAAAAAAAGAAAAAGTGGTCATTACGGACGTAGAAAGTAAAACTTCTAAAAGTCAATCTATATCTCAGGTCACAAATATTCACGACGCCATAACGTTTCGGATGAGATTAAAATGCATAATTTACAACAATGGAGCTAATGTTTTATTTAATAACGATATGAAACTTGTCCTATTTTGACGAAAGAAACTGTTTAAAAAGGAACTCATACATTAATACTTACTCTCAACAAATATTATTTTTAATTTAAAATTACCAAAATACTAATTCCACATACTTCGACTGTTCAACGTATTAAATTAAAATGTATTAGTATGCCGAACCAAGATAAGTAATTATGATGAAATTACCCATTGAGGCTCTTATGTTTGAAATTACCGATTGAAAATCAGCAAAAATGATTTCACCATGAGCCAATCATAGAATTATTTTTCGCGTGAAATCTAAACTTAACGTCATTTTCATCGTCTCAAAATTTACATACGCATCTCTCAAATTTACATTCTCCATTTCAAAAATATCGCAGTACGCAATAAGTTATTAATACATATATTTCCAAACTTGAAATCAAGTTTGTTAACTACGACTTTGCATGTGAACATTCGCACTGTTGACTTGTTATTCTAATCTCCGTATCGGCGAGTAAAATTCCAGAAATTTATATCTTTTAGAGGCGTTCGTAGTAAAATATTTCGTTTTATCAGACAAAATGATGGTTTTCATTTAAATATGATGTCACTTTGCCTCATTGAAGCATTTTACATGGCGTCTCAAACTCAGTGGAGTGAAAAAGTATTGAATTGTAATAACTTTCTTAGGAAAAATTTAGTTTTTTTTTAAAGCGTGACGTCATTTTCTGTTCCCTTTTTTGAAAAGTTAATTTTGAATTTTATTAGAAATTGGCATCAATAAAGATAAACATACTTTATTAATTTTCTTCTCTTTACAACAATGAAAGTAATCCAAATGCTACCATTAGAAAAAAAAATCATAGAAAATTTTTAAATTTTAAATTTAAATATAAAAATGGGAATAATTTAAAAAAATAGCTAGTGCCGCAAATCTACAAAGAAATAGCTTTATTTTAAAACTAGTTGGATGTGCCAATCCCAAAACTTTCTTCTATCTTATACATCTTAATATTTCAAAAACTAGTTACACATGTTAATACTTCAATATTATTAGTTCAATACTATACCAACTTTGATTTTCATCTTAAATTTCTGCTTCAGTCAATTAAACGAACTAAAAACGAGCTAATCTATATCACGATATTTGTTAAAATTAATAGTTTTTCCTTATTCTGTTGTTATCAGATGTTTGTAAATAGCCGGCTTAGCAGGAAGCGAGTTCCCGCCTCTGCACGAGCCGACGATGGACAGTAGAACTACGAAAAATCAAGAAAAGTATACAAAAATCGCTATCACAGAGCCCCTTTACAGCGCAATATTTCCAAATTCAAGGTGGGCCTATTGGCCAAAGCCAAAAACATGCACAAAAAATTTGGTTCAATTGTATGCATAATTTATACACTTTTCGATGGTAGAATAAAGAAAATGGCACAAACATCGCTATTACAGCGCCCCCATTCCGGCAGAAGTTTTTTCAAATTCAGGGAGGACTTGTTTGCCATAGCCAAGAACTTAAAATAAAAATTTGGTTCAATTCCATGCTTAACTTCATACACTTTTCGATAGTACAATAATGAAAATGGCACAGAGATCTCAATTATAGCGCCCCCTTCTGGCGGAATTTTTTTTTCAAGTTCAGGGAGGTTGGTTGGTTGGTTGGTTGATTTTTGACGGCCGATTATCTACACTAGGGATATAGGCCCGAGGGGGGAGTGCCCTTCGTAGGGGTCTTTCTAAGGGAACTTAACCCGTACCTTGACGAATATTTATGATTTTCAATACGCACCGAGATTCTGGCACTACCAACGTCCATTTAATTTTTTGTGTCGATACGACAAATATTTTGGACGCTATCGTGTTAACAATAAGTGTAATTTTTGCAGGGAAGCCGGAGCTGTGCTCCGACAATGAGGCAATCTTCCACCAGTAAATTTTAACAGAAACTTTCATCTTATATAAACTCCATATTCATTAAAAATTACTTATATTTTAGTACTTTTATATTACTTATATTATCATCTATATTTTATATTATATAATTATTATATTTTAGAGTGCAATCACAAATTGATTTTTTAAGATAATCATAATTTAACAAATTAACCTTTATTCACTGATGGTACTTATAAGTACCATTAAAATAACTTGTTATAAATTTCATTTAATACATCGGTTAGTTGTAATACAGTTTAGAATGAGTTATAGATATATTACGTTATCTTGTTCCAAAAGCATTATTGGTTAAACAAAACAAAAATATTTTTAAAAGGATGATTTTTTTTGCCTTTGCATCTTTTCACCTTTCTTGGCGTTAAAGGGAAGGGGGGATTTTTCAATTCGGAAATGATTCTATATTTCTATTGTAAGAACATTATATTTGTACATTTCCTATTTATACAAAATACTAAAAAAAGAATTTAAAATAAAAGATTTGAGGGGGTTATAAATATTACACAAAGAACCCCTATAAATTCAAATTTAATTAATCCTTCTAAATATTTCAATCCTTCTGAAATTTATTAAATGATTATGTAAATCTTCTAATGCAGTTTAAACAATTCACGAAAAATGCTTTAGAAGATAAAATTTTCATGAATTCATAATTCATTACATAAAGGGTTAAGGAAATCATATTTTGTCAAAGTTGTGACTGACATTTATGACATCATATCGACTTCCTTATGCTATTGTGAATCACATCGTAAAACTTTTGAAAATGGTCGATTGTCCTTTTATGAGAAAAAAGTAGTTGTAGTGTGACGATTTTAGAACTGGCTCTCATATTATTCATTATTTTGTCTCGATTAATTCATGAAAATTTTATCTTCTAAAGCATTTTTCGTGAATTGTTTAAACTACATTAGAAGATTTACATAATCATTTAATGAATTTTAGAAGGATTCATTAAATTTGAATTCATAGGGATTTTGTGCACTATTTATAAACCCACACACATCTTTTATTTTAACCCTAGATCTACCGGGAATTTTATTCAAGTTTTAATAAAACGTTCTGCACCAGAATTTTTATTTAAAACTATTTAACTTATTTATTTACCTTATTTTTGTCTGGTTTATATACTTAGTTTATTTTAAAGAAATTTCTGGTTTGAATGAATATTTTGTATGTACCTGTCGGGTCCAATGGACCCGTCTGGTAGACGGAGGGTTAAATATTTTTCTTAGTATTTTGTAGAATTAGGAAATGTACAAATAGAATGTTCTTACACTAGAAATATAGAAATATTTCCGAATTGAAAAATACCCTTTATTCTTAAAAAAATAAAATTATTACTCATTTATTTTCATTTATTTAAGAAATAAAAGTTCATTTAATTATCAATTAGAAGATACACGGTAATGACGTACAAAAAAAAAAAAAAAAAAAAAAAAAAAAAAAAAAAAATACTCATTAAAACATTCAAAGTCTTTGCTTGTTTTATTGAAACTATAAAACTATTTACTCTATTCACCTAAACCTGTTAACAAGTTGACTTTTAAGGATTATTTTTGCATTGATAAAAGGGCATGTGATGCCCTCTAAAAAATTCCAGATGATCTTTTATTCAGAAACATGGCAATGACACTCTTTCTTAGGACACGGTTTAAAATAATTATTAAGAATTACAGATAAGTTTAATTTATGAAAATAAATATTTTTTTACTTAGTAAGTATCTTATTAAATAAAAAAGTGTTTTAAAATTATAATAATTGTTTTAAATAGAACTGATTCATATCTTTACCTGATAAATTTCCTATCGTTGAGACAACCTATGGTAATGACATTTTGACTACAAAAGAATATATTTCTTATTTTTAAATTTTTTATAAATAATAATATATCTGTAAATTATCATTAAAATAACATGATAGTTAAAATGCAATAATTAAAATTATGATAATTAACTTATTTTTCTGTGCAAATGTGAAAGGACAGTAAAACACGACACTTTTTGAAAAAGACCCATGTTTTCATTTTTTGTACTAATATTGATGCATTTTTTTCCTTTTTTAAGTTTTTTTTTGTTGTTGTTGTAGTGTGATGATTTTAGAACTAGCTCTGATATCGTTATTATTTTGTCTCGATTAATTTTTTATATCAAGAGGCAACTTTTTATCCTTGAAAAAAAAAATTATTATTCATTTAGTAATATATTAAATATAACTAGAAAACAAGAATTCTACTTTTTCAGAATTTAGTGTCGCCCCTGATGAAAAAAATATAGAAATAAATATAGATAGTTCAAAACATATTTAAGTTTTAAGACTTAAAATAGACGCTTTTATTTTATATAAAATGACGCCATTTGCATCCTCTGAAGAATTCGATATTTACGTTCCAGTCTTAAACAACATCTATAGAAAAGTATACATATGACGTCACTATCGCGAAATAATACATAAACTAAGCAAAAAGGGATATTGTCATAAAAGAAACCCTACAACAAAATCGGTACGTAATGATTCATATGTCTATATTTGTTTGTAACATTAATATGGATACTGAAAATTAAATATAGTTTATAATAGATCCACTATTTTATCAGAAATCATTCATTTATATTTTTGAAAAATTCGGAAAATCTTATTACACACGGATTTATAAAATTGCATTCTTTTAGCTTTTTGATAGGAATTACGTAAATCTGGAGAAAATAAGTCACACAAATATTCTTTAAAATATATTTTTATAGCAGACGATATTCTTAGCACAGCCCGTATTTTAATTACAATTTTGTTTCACTTGTTACGAGAAAAAGGCAAGAAAAAGGTATAGTAATCTACTATTTTCCCTTTACTTTCTACATAAATGGAGTACTTCAGTTGCCACCATAACAGAAATGGTATTAAAAGTTATAAACAATTTAATATCTCAAAAATAAATTGAGGTCCAGTTTTCAAACAAATTGCATATATAAGTACTTTTTAGGTGCGTTCGTAATTATATAAATACGTAGCACCTATAGTTGTCGTTCAGTCCGTCTGTCTGTCCGTCTGTCCGTCCGTCTGTCCGTCCGTCTGTCTGTCCGTCCGCATATAACAGAGCAAAAACTACCCAACCGAATCGTTTAAAATTTAAACTATATAATTGTTGCATAATTTTGTCGAGTCATTTCAATTTTTATGAAAATCGGATGTATAGTTTAATTACAGGGACAATCAAAAGTTTTCCGTTACATTACGGCCAATGGGAAGAAATTATTGCAAGTGCATTTTAATGATGTTACAGCCTTCCGAATGATCTGAAATTATAAATATATAATTGTTGCATAATTTTGTCGAGTCATTTCAATTTTTATGAAAATCGGATGTATAGTTTAATTACAGGGACAATCAAAAGTTTTCCGTTACATTACGGCCAATGGGAAGAAATTATTGCAAGTGCATTTTAATGATGTTACAGCCTTCCGAATGGTCTGAAATTATAAATATATAATTGTTGCAAGATTTTGTCGAGTCATTTCATATTTTATGAAAATCGGATGTATAGTTTAATTACAGGGACAGTCATAAGTTTTCCGTTACATTACGGCCAATGGGAAAAAATTGTTTCAAGTGAAAATTAATGATGTTATAGCCTTTCGAAATACACTAAAATATACATTCAGTACAATATGCGGCGAAAAAAATATTTATAAAACTAGTTATAGTACGAACGCACCTCATTTGCCACGTTTGACGAGCAATTTCCAACTTGTTTTATATACGACACGATGATGTAAAAATTGAAAACTTGCGATGTTTATAAATTAAGAAAATTGCAGTAGGTTATCAGTATTTACCTTTACAATGATACACCTGCTACTGTCTTCTTTTTACGGGTGGTTCATGGTTAGGTCAAATGCTATTTTTTACTTACGACACTTTAATTGTTGTCTGAAAGAAAAAGCATATCGGGGGCTGATAAATAATGCTAAAATATCTTTATCGTAAAATATACAAATGTTCCAGAATTACAAAGAAAACGTGAATGACAAACATGAAATAATTGTACTATCATAGTAACTTTTAAAAAATTCAAGACACAGTAAACTACAACGTAAGCCTATATTCTTATCTAAGCGTAAATCTTGATAAGAATATACATTTTGATGCATGAAAAAAATAGTCGAAGCAGAAGCTTTTTATTTTACTCTTTAAGGGTACAGTTCCCTTTCAACCAGTGAAAAATGTTAGAAAACTGATACAATTTCCATACCTTTTCACAAACTATCTAATAAAGAAAATTCAATGAAATGGTTTGGATTGTTAGATTATAGAATTACTTAATAATTATTAAGATGATACTTGGCGCAGAATGATAAATTTAAATTTAAAAGCAACGTTAAAAACGCCAGAAAATGCAAACTTTTCGCAGACTTGTTTCGATAGCGTTTAGCGTACCGTACTCAGTGCAAAGAATAACAGAAATTTGCTCATTTATAATTGGAGAAGCGGATTCAACTGAGAAGTTCATTAACCAATGGGGAAACAAGAAAATACAGGTACAAGCCAATAGGAGAATAGGTCGTTGATCCTTAAACTGTGGTCCGCGGACCCCAAGGGGTCCTCAACGCATCGTCAGGGGGTCCGCGAATGTGTAACGTTCAAAGTATATCTTTTCAATTATATAGAAGATGCGAAAATTTTTGCGCGTAAAGAAAAATGTTAAAATATACAATACATTTAAGAAATCTCTCACTTTCTGTGCTATTAACGGAGATTTGTAATAAAAACGCAGTTTTTTAGTCCATGAATTCGATTTATATGACGAGCTTTCTCATAAACACAATGTAAACACTACAACTTGCTTAAAAAATCAAGAAAACGTCGTGATAAAATCAGCAAAGCACAAATATCGCTGGTTGCACTTCGTTTTCAAATTAATATTGCTTGTCTCTAATCCCAGTTGTCTCTCTCGAACGGTGTTTCTTATAGTTTTTCCTGATGATTATGTCATAAGGTTTTTCCGCATTTTCTGAGTAGATCCAATGATTTGAAAAGTAATTTTCATTCCTTTTCTTCAAATTTTTCTCTAAGGGTTGACAATGAAAATCAAAATGTTCGTCAAAGTCGGCAATGGTCAGCTGGTCAATAGCTCAATATATGGGTTTTCCTGTTCATATGCAGCTTCACTTTCTCATTTTTCAACATAGTAATTTTCTTATATTATTATACGCCGATTTGTTTTCGGTATAATAGTTTATATACCTCTATTATTTTATGTATCCTGTACAATATTTTAAAGAATATCATTTATTTTAGCCTTAAATCCAGGGGGTCCGCGTAGACAGGGAAAGTACGAAAAGAGGTCCGTGATGACTAAGACTTTAAGGACCGCTGGTATAAGTAATGACACCAAAAATGTGAAAAAAAAAAACTGGAAGTAATTAAGCAAAAGAGGATTTTTTGAAATATTTCCAGCAATCTGATGAAGGGGGACTAGCAAATTCACTATTAAGAATATTGTCATAATTTTTGTAGATGTGAAATGCTTCAAGAAAGTTAAGTTCATGTATCAAAGTGGGTTCAGAGAGGATTTTGGCCGAATTAAAATCAAAAGAGTGGTTCATCTCCTAGCAATGTTTAGCAATTGAAGATTTATTGGTTACCTGTTTTTAAATATATTTTTGGTGTTCCTTAACACGAAATTTTTAACCCAGTTTGGTCTTTCCAATATAGGAAAGACCGCACTGGCAATTAATACTATAGATACCCTATGACTTGTTTTACTCAATAGGATCTTTGAGTTTGGAGAGAGTAAGTTTATTCGTAGGATAAACTACCTACCTAGTAATTTTATTTGTACCTATAGCATTTATAGCTTTACTTGTTACAATAAACAAAACAGATTGATGAAAAATATTTAAATTAATTAGGAACACTTAATTAAGTAATCTACTGTTTTTTGGGGGTTTTTTTTCGTAATTACTATATATCAGTGAGCGCATGATATCTTGTGTTCATTTTAATTTATTAACTTTAAATAGATTTTAATTTAAAGATAACTCTTAGCTTAACATAATTAACTAAAATATTTTAATTATCTTCATTTATAAGATTTATAATTAATAATATAATTTAAAAAAATAAAATCTGTGAAATTTCTAGATTTTTTTTTTTTTTAAATATGCTTTTTATTATTTAAGATAATTCTAAGAGGTTGGTTCATTTTATGCAGATATATAATATTAATGCACTCAGAAAATTTCAACCCATTATCGTGAACCGTTCTTTAGAAATCATGCGCTCGGTAATATATAATAATTGGGAAAAGAAAAAGCAATATGTTACTTAATTAAGTTTTCCTAATTAATTTAAATATATTAAAGACGTGAATTATCACTTTGCTAACTAAGTGTAAACCAACAGAGTGAAAAATGTCCAAGCCGGGAATCGAACCCGGTCCCCTGGAATAGCGTTCCAGTGCTCTACCACTAAGCCACGAGGACGGTACACAGCTTGGCATCTCTCACTCACAGAAGTCGGAAAGACGATTCCCGGCTTGGACATTTTTCACTCTGTTGGTTTACGCTTAATTAGCAAAGTGATAATTCACGTCTTTAATATTCAATAATTTCAAGCGTAATTTCACTGCTGAAAAGTAGTTGAAAAATTAATTTAAAACTGTAATTTAAATATTTTTCGTCAATCTGTTTTGTTTATTGGAACAAGTAATATTGTAGTTAGCAATCCAAAAAATTTCATTGGGTTTGCTTTATTAGTTAATTTGTGAAAAGGTATGGAAATTGAATCAGTTTTCTAGCATTTTCGTTGAAAGGGAACAGTCCCCTTAATAAAAATATAAAAAATAATAATATTTTACTACCTACGTGGCAACCAGATGTATTGCATTTACACTGAATGAATCCTTCGATTACCTGAGGAAAAAATAGGTCCAATATTTTGCAAATTTATCAAAAGAATATTATAACATTAATTTTATCATATACTAAATTCCAATTAAGACATCATAGTTACAAAGTATGTCGAACGGAAGTTAAAACAAGAAAGAAAAAAAATGTGTTAAGCATAGATTATGAAACACTTTATAACACATTCAGAATAATAACAAAACTACACCGTTTAATAAGTTGAAATTTGTCTAAATGGACCATTTGGAAACACATAGCACATTTGAAAACCCAATTTCAGCAGTTCCCATCTATAATAGAAAAAAATATCCGAATTCTTTAAGCAACCCAATATATGCTAGATAAATTTGTATCTATTAATTACATGCATGCATAAATTTAGTTCAGTTGGGAGATACATACTTGAGTTGAAAATTCCCCTTCATCAATATCATCTTTTAACCACTTCACCGGTTGCCCCGAGATAAGTCGGGGGTAAAAGCACTGTATACCTGTGTGTGTCCCCATACCTGTCGCCGGTGAAGTTGTTAAGGAGAATTGTATATATGAATTCCTTTGTGGAGCTCTTTATACGAGGTATAGCTAGTAACATGCAAAATATTAGTTAAAATTAAAATCGCAGACCGAAATTAACAGCGCACTTCCAGCAGTTAGTGCTGAAAGACAATACTGTAACTGTAACCGATTTATTTTGTGTGTCCCAGTAACTGAACTGCAAATGTCCTATTCTGAAGTAATCATCTTATAGTGAAATTGTGTTATTTATTTCAATACATTTGAAATAGCGTAATGTCTATAAAATGCTCTGCAAACAATTTTTCCCCACTGACCATAATGTAACGAAATTCTTTTGAGTGCCCCTGTAAATGAACTATTAATGATTCACACATCATATTCAATACCGAACAGGCCGTGTTACTACTTAATATATATCAATTAGATGTAAATTTCCAACTGGGCGAAAAATGCCCGGACCAGGATTCGAACCAGGGATCTCCTGACTGAAGCCGCCAGTGCTCTGCCATCTGAGCTATCCCGGACGATACTGGTGGAACTTTTTCACCCAGCTAACCTTAATGATTATAGCATGTGGTCTGAAACCTGGTTCAGCTCAACAGAATAAATCTCAGGTAATGGAACATACCAGGTAATGGAACATCTCAGGTAATGGAATATATATCAATTGCATGAAAATCGGAGTATATTTGCGCGAGTTAGAGATTGGAAAGAGAAACGAATAGGCGGCCAGACAAACCGAATTCATAAACACTTTTCAACTTTGTTGGAAAATTGTCTCGTGAATTTAACGCTAATATTACCGAATTTTGACCACTTCTAACTCTCTGAAGATTTAAAGACCTATGCATATATATTAATCTTTTGATTGCGTGGTTGGGAAATATGTCGTCCCAGAGACTATTACGTTATACTATTCACATCAGTTTTTAGAAACTATTTACTTCGATAGACTATTACAACAATAATATCAGGAGAAATCTACCACATTGCCTTGCCCGTAATCAAAAGGTTAACAACATGATATGAATGTGTAGCTATCTCATCTCACTTAAACATTCTAATGCGAGTTACTAAATTAGAGTAACGGGTATGCACTTTTCCGCGACACTAATCTTCTCGCTTAATGTTCATTAGATTCCTTGTTCAATTCCCGGCTAAGCCAATCAATCTTTGAATTGGCAACCTTGATAAATAAGCAACCTTCAACAATAGCAATCATCTCCTCTCAATACCAACAGATAGCAGCACCACGAAAAGACTGTAACATGCTCACAGCAGAAAGTTTGTCACTCACGCCACGTATCTCATTTGGGCACGATAGTACCACCCACGCAACTATTAATAAAGAGAAACTGACATAGCCTTAAAATAGTGAAGCTTCAACTGTAACCACTTTCACAGGAGTTTGGTTACTGCCGTGTCAAACTTCCACCAGTAAATTTAAATAGCCACCAGTAAATTTTTTCTCCTTATTTAAACGGATTTTTAACGCACAATTTCAGTCACAAATAATGGAAAAGCAGATATTATTTTTTACTGGTAGAAGTTTACTTCTGCAGTAGTTCGTCGCCCGCGTTTCCGACATATTGTGATAACCAAGACAACATCCTGTCAGTGTGAATAAAAATGATTATAATACGTGTGCAAACTGACACCAGTGGCGTAGCCAAGGGGGGGGGTCCAGGGGGTCCGGACCCCCTCCGAAAGTAGACCTGGTTTACTGAATCATGGATACAAATACAACAGAATAAACTGCTAAGACAGAATCACAAAGGATCTATAAAAATTTCCGCTTTAGAGAGGTGTTCGTCTTAGAAGGTATAATTCAAAGGTATGTCTTTCTTCAGGACTATGAACTTTTTCGTTTTAGACAGGTTTCCGTTATAAACACTTTCCGTTTTTACAGTATCCCTTAAAACTGCTAAAACGTACTCACTTCCCAAACTTTTTTCTTTCACGTACCCCTTTCTTAGGTTTTTCATTTCAGAGTACCCCCATTTCTTATAAACACGCCCCCCTTCCCCCCTCCGCTCTAGGAGATAACGAAAACATGTTTTTTTGCATTAGTAATCTTCTTAACACAACCATATAATAAATCGATGCAAATTACATTGATATTCCTAACATTTTTGTGACTTCCGCCATTACCGATATTATTTTCACATATCCCCGGCAGACCCACAGCGTACCCCTACGGTTACGCTACCCCAGGTTGGAAACCGCTGCTATAACACCACCTCTGAAGAGCATAAATCTATTACGGAAAAATCTGTGAAGATGACCTATCTCAAAGGAAAACTATTCAAGGTTCGACGAAAACAACACTATATATTTGTGCATGCTGACGTTTGAAACCAATCTGAAATGAAACTTGTTACAATTGTGAATCCTTCTTGGCAGGTTTTCTGAAAACACGGAATCCTCTCATAAACAAAAACATTTTAATGTCCCGAGACGGATGGATAACTATACAAGTATACCTGCTATTCCGTTTACACAAATTTACTGTAACTAGATTAAACGTAAAACTTCTTTATCTTGGACTTCGATGGTGTTCTGTTGTCGACACTTATGGGAAAGAACGAGTTCATACGAACACAATAACGGTACATTGGTTGAGTTTCGTGACCCTGATCTTTGTTCACTTTACATAGACAATATTAACAATTACTTTAAATCTGCTGCCTGCAATTAATAAAAGTAACTTTATTTTTGGACTGGTTATTTGTTACTACTTTCAAAATACACTGGCGAGAAAAATTAAAGGAATAACCGTAAAAAGGTGCTTTATGTTAATTCTATTAAGGGAACTTCCGGAAAGGTAACTCAATGTCAACGTTATCACGTAGTCCAATGGGATTAACATTCGCTACAGAAATATATGCAAATTTTTCAGCCTCAGCCCGTTCTTTCGGTTCACGTGTGAAAAGGAGCGCACGTGGGTAATCTGAAGTCTAATTTTAAGGATTGTACGTGTAATTAGGTAAACCTTTCGCTTCTAGTAGGTGAAATATGTCGTCCAGAAGACATTTGACCGATTTTGAGAAATTGCGTGCGATAGGGAGAATGGAAGCATGACAGACACTCTTAGGGGTCTGTAAAGGCTTGTAAATAGATAAAAACGTCACGTCAAGAATCTGGAAACGGTTTAAAGACACTGGTATAATGTCCACAGACAACCAGGTCAAGGTAGAAAACGCACCACAACAGGCTCTCAGGACTGTAATTTGCCAACGATTGCTAAAAGAAATAGGCAATTGACGTCGGTTCAGATTGCAGTGAGTTTGCTGCAGCAACAAGAACTCTATTATCCTGGTTTACCGTGAGTGACAGGCTGCATGCAAGGAAACCCATGATTTGTGTTCCACTAACTCCGGTAGCGAAATGCGCCCGGTTAAAGTGGTGCAGAGATCATCGTCATTGGAGTACCACGGACTGGAGCCGAGTTCTCTTTACCGATGAATCCCGACTTTGTTGAGAGAGTTATTACAGACGTGTTACCATATGGAGGGAGAAAATCACACGCAATAAGGCTGCAAACATACGTGAATGGCAACGATACAAAGGTCTTGGAATCATGGTATGGACGGACATCATTTTGAATGGCCGCAGTGACCGACACATTTTTACCAGTGCAACTGTGAATGCTGAAATATACAGAGATGAAATTCTTGATGCTCCTGTCAAGTTGGTTAAGGGTGCAATCGGAAGATTCGGAATTTTATGATTATTATTGGTCTAGAAGGGCGCTACTTCCTTCCACGGAACTCCTAAGTGTCCCCTCTAGAGCTGCATAAATCTGACCCTCCCGAAGCTTACTTCTGAACTTGGAGAATGTTGTAAAACTGTTTCGAACCATCTAAAATAAATTGGCTGGGAAGTACAAAAACAGAAACCACCATGAACCATTTTTTACGCATTCTAATACATCCAAAATAGTGCTAATCCATCACAAATAAACTTATTACAAAAATTTAACTTCCTTAACGACGACCAGATGTCGGAAGCAACTATTAGATCGAATATGGTATCAAAAGTGGTGAGACATGAAACATGGAAACCCAAAAGAATTATGGCTGAATAAGACAATTCTAACAAAACTGCTTTTTCCAGCATGAACTATATTTGATGTGTGTGCTTCTTACATTACTAGTTTCTGTAGCTGAAAATGCAAGATCTTTTTCTTAAAGTTAAAACCTTCCCACATAGCAATTTTAGTTTGCAGAAAATTTGCAACAGTTTTGCTTTCAAAACCTGCAAAGTTGCAGTAAGCTCAGCATGACAAGACTGAAAGTTCATAACAAGACTGCATCAAGATAACGCAAACGCCGAAGTCACCACACTTTGAATTTGCAGCTAACTTATCGTGCAAGTTAAATTCATACTGTATCAAATTTATTGCAAACTAATGGCAAACAAGTTATCAAAAATACTGCAAACTTACTGCAAAGTAGTAATCTTTCCATGTCACACTATAAATTTAATCCCTTCGAAGGGGTCCATAGACCTCATTAAGTCTATTGATGTGAAAGCGCCGTCAGAAGGTGCGTGCATCGGTTTTATCGCCATAAACAAGTTTAGGTAATATTTGTACTGTTCATTTCGAGCATTTTTTGGTATTTAATAAGTATCGAGCGCAGAAAAAGCGGTGCCTACCGAAAAAAATTTCTGCAATTTCTGTGTATGTGCTGATTGTCTATTCTCTGAACAGAGAGATTTTTTGCTTTTGTCACTTTCGTGAATTAAAGACGGTCTTGCATCAGTTTCACAACAAACTACTCATGCAAGTGGGTGATGGTATATCTTGTGGGAGATTTGCTGCGAATTTCTCAATTCAAATTTGTTACGGCAAGATAATATCAGAAAAAATAAAACTTGCTGCTAATGTTCATGCTATGTGAGTTATCTCAAAAACTCCCATGGGGAGCGCGGCGGATCGCATGAACGGCTCATGCGATTGACACTTATGCGAAATCATTATCCAATATCTATTACAACACAAGTTTTTAATTCAATGGCAAGAAATTAAACATGGAAATTGCTGTTTTAAACTTAACCACTTGACCCTAACTTTATTGTAGGCAAATGTTATGCAACATGAAACTTGATTTAACCCATTCGCTGCCAAAACTATAAAGTAATGATTTTCAAATTTTTTGTTAAAAGTCGTTTGCTACCACAAATTCAGAAAGGCAAATTTCGCTTTACTAATACAGCGAAATTTCTGCCAATAAATGAGGCAATTTTTTTAATTCTAAAATAGTGGTGACAAAGTAATTAATAAATTAAAGCCACGAGTATACTCGCGAATGAGTTAATTAAATTTAACTCTTCAGTATGCGCTCAGCTTTTTACACCATAGTGAATCTTTTTCATTGGTAAATATTAATGTAACTTCACTGTATTATTAGTTGCAGTTATAGAGATTGGACTTACATTTTTTATCTATGCTTTTTTTTTAAATCAAAAAATTAAATAAGGATATACCTAAATTCTTAAAGTTACTCGAAATACTTCTATTATACATACACAGTCAAGACAAGATTCAAAGGGACTGGTAAAAAGTTCCATTTTAGACAGGCTTCCATAGAAAGAAGTGTAATTAATTATGCTTCTAAGATACACTACTTCAATAAGATCTATTGTTCGTTTCGCAGGTATTCTGAAACTCTTCCGTTTCAGACAGGATTCCGTTATAGACAGATTCCGCATACACAGGTTTCACTATGTTCCACTAAAGAACAATGAAAATCCCCTATCAGACAGGTTTTCAGCAAATTTAATTGTATCGCAATTCATATTAAGACCATGTAACGCTTCCGTTAAAGACAAGATTCTGTTATAGACAATTACTATTTTGACAAGTTTTATTCTATTCATATGACATAAATAAGTATATTTATATAAATACACAAAAATTGTAAAAATGGAACCTGCCTATGACGGAATTCTGTCTTAAACAGAAATGTTCCATGCTATGGAAAAGAATACTATACAAATACACCTGATAACACGAAAACCTGTGTAAAACGTAATTTTTCAGCAATATTTACGATTTGATCTTGACAGGTTTTACTATATATATAACCTGATGGAAAAATTCTGGACCCCCCCCGAAACGAAATCCTGGCTACGCCACTGACTGACACCATTAAAAACAAATAGAAATTTTAACCATAGTTGCGAAACAAATTTTTCATGCAAAAGGCCGCTAAAATAAGCCAGAATTTTCTAATAAAAATTTGTTGGTGAAAGTTTTCGTTGGCAGTTATCAGAAAGTGTTTATCCAATGTAAAAAATCACTTTTAGTTGAAGATTGAAATGCACTGAGTTCACCATTTGAACGATATTTCTAAAAATAAACAAAATTGTTGAAAAGGTAAACTGTATCCTAAAAGTGCGTTAAAAATTGATTTAACCCTTTCAGGGGCAAGGTACTTCTATTCGAAAAATGTTGAAATAAGTGAATGACAACAAAATTTACAATCACATTTATTTCAAAATAACCAAAAGATTTTGTTCCCGTACACATTAAAAGGAAAATTTTCATTCGAGTATTCTGGTGCCAATGTGGCATTTAGGAATTAAAAAAGTCCTTCCGGCCAGTGCCGGGAGGAAGAGGTAGCTTTCATAATCCTTATTTAAAAAAAGCCAAATTATATCATTCAAACACACGAAGCTCAATTTAGTGGAAACCGAATATAGGAGATCCAATACAAATTTTTATCAATATAATGAATGAGAATTTCGCGAAATTAGTCAGCTTTATCCAAGCTGCTTTTCTTTGAAGTAACATATATTTGGCTGCCAAATTCGGCAATTTCTTAAAGTGCCTGTCATTTCAAGACAACATGGTGGATGAGGCTAAGCAGTGAACTCGGTCGAGACCTTAGTAATTGCTGTGCACATGCTCACTCACATCGGAATCGGTTAATATATAGGAGTGCTGTCGCAGGCAAAAAATCAGATTTTTCAAAATGTCACCCACAATAGAAATTGAAACTGCTATATCTGAGCCATTTTTTAAGGTAAAGACAAACAAAAAATGCTCCTGAATCCTTATATCAAGGTCAAATACTTAAGAAAGAAACCTTTTTCAATTTCTAATTTTTTTGCACCTCACTTTAAATATATATATATATATTTTAATTTAATGGTCGCCATTTTGAAACAAGATGGCTGATGAATCTGGCCAGCGAACTTGGTCGAGGTGTTGATGTATACTATCCACATGCCTTCTTACATCGAAATAGGCGAATACGTGTGTTATCGCGTGACAAATACAAGATCGTTTCAAAATGTTAGCCATACTAGAAATTCAAAGTGCTATAAATCAACCATTTTTTAAGATATAAACAAAAGAACAAATTTTCAGAAACAAAAACTGCTCCGGAATCTTTGTATCAAGGTCAAACACATAAAAAAAATCTTTTTCATTTTCCAATTGTTTAATACCTCATTTTGAATTTTAAATTTAATTTTAATTTTTTTTAATGGCAAACCTTTTGAAACAAGATGGCGAATGAAGCTGGCCAACGAACTCGGTCGAGACATTGGTATGTACTATGTACAGACCAAGTTACATCCAAATAGGTTCATAATTACGCCTGTTGTCGCGTGACAAAAATCAGGTCGTTTTAAAATGTCAGCCACAAGAGAAACTCAAAATGCTATTACTCAGCCATTTTTTTTTAGATATAGACGAAAGAAAAACTGTTCCGGAATCTTTGTATTAAGGTCAAACACACACAAAAAAAATCTTTTTCACTTTCCAATTTTTTTGGTATCTCATTTAAATTTTTTTATTTTAGGTAGCTTTCATTACAAAAAGCTACCTATTGCAGCCGTTCGGAGGAAAGCGATTTCAAAAAATTTTGGTATATTTTCATCGATCATGACCCCCAGACCCCGAAACCACCCTCCGTTCAAAAGTTGATATATATATATATATATATATATATATATATATATATATATATCCATATATATATATATATATATATATATATATATATATATATATATATCCATATATATATATATATATATCTGACCTTTGTCATACTCTAACTCTCGAATTTATGAACCGATTTGGATGTAATTCAGTATGTACATAGTACATACCAATGTCTCGACCGAGTTCGTTGGCCAGCTTCATCCGCCATTTTGTTTCAAAATGGCGGCCATTTAAAAATTTAAAAAAAAATTTAAATTTGAAATGTGGTACCAAAGAATTGAAAATGGAAAAATATTTTTTTCTTATGTATTTGACCTTTATACAAAGATTCCGGAGCAGTTTTTGTTTCGTCTATATCTTAAAAAATGGCAGAGTTATAGCATTTTGAATTTCTAGCGTGGCTGACATTTTGAAACGTCCTGAATTTTGTCACGCGATAAAAGGCGTATTTATGAACCGATTTGGATGTAACTTCGTTTGTACATAGTACATACCAATGTCTCGACCGAGTTCGTTGGCCAGCTTCATCCGCCATCTTGTTTAAAAATGGCAGCCATTTAAATTTTTAAGAAAAATTTAAATTTGAAATGTGGTACCAAAAAATTGAAAATTGAAAAAATATTTTTTTATTATGTATTATACCCTGATACAAAGATTCGGGAGCAGTTTTTGTTTCGTCTATATCTTAAAAAATGGCTGAGTTATGGCATTTTGAATTTCTAGCGTGGCTGACATTTTGAAACGTCCTCATATTTGTCACGTGATAACAGGCGTATTTATGAATCGATTTGGATGTACCTTGGTGTGTACATAGTACATACAAATATCTCGACCGAGTTCGATGGCCAACTTCATCCGCCATCTTGTTTCAAAATGGCGGCCATTTAAAAAAAATTAAAAAAATTAAAATTTAAAATAAGATACCAAAAAATTGGAAAATGAAAAAGATTTTTTTCGTATGTGTTTGACCTTAATACAAAGATTCCGGAACAGTTTCTGTTTCGTCCATATCTAAAAAAATGGCTGAGTTATAGCATTTTGAATTTCTATTCTGGCTGACATTTTAAAACGACCTGATTTTTGTCACGCGATAACAAGCGTATTTATGAACCGATTTGGATGTTACTTGGTCTGTACATAGTACATACCAATGTCTCGACCGAGTTCGTTGGCCAGCTTCATTCGCCATCTTATTTCAAAAAGGGTTGCCATTTAAAAAAAAAAATAAATTTAAAATTTAAAATGAGGTATTAAAAAATTGGAAAATGAAAAAGATTTTTTTATGTGTTTGGCGTTGATACAAAGATTCCGGAGCAGATTTTGTTTCTGAAAATTTGTTCTTTTGTTTATATCTGAAAAAATGGTTGGATTATAGCTCTTTGAATTTCTAGTATGGCTAACATTTTGAAACGATCAGGTATTTGTCACGCGATTTCGCCCATTTCCATGTAAGAATGCATGTGGATAATATACATCAACATCTCAGCCCAATATAAGTTACTTTAAATAAAAGCAGCTTGGATAAAGCTGACTAATTTCACAAAATTCTCATTCATAATGATTTAGTATTGATAAAAATTAGTATTGAATCTCCTATATTCGATTTTCACTAAATTGAGCTTCTTGTGTTTGAATAATATAAGTTGGCATTTTTAAAATAAGGAATTTGAAAGCTACCTCTTCCTCCCGGCACTGGCCGGAAGGACTTTTTTAATTTTTTTTATGGCCGCCATTTTGAAACAAGATGGCGGATGAAGCCGGACGACGAACTCGGTCGAGATATTTGTATGTACTATGTACACACCAAGGTACATCCAAGTCGGTTCATAAATACGCCTGTTATTACGTGAGAAAAATCAGGACGTTTCAAAATGTCAGCCACGCTAGAAATTCAAAATGCTATAACTCAGCCATTTCTTAAGATATAGACGAAACAAAAACTGCTCCCGAATCTTTTTATCAAGGTAAAACACATAAGAAGAAAATATTTTTTCAATTTTTAATTTTTTGGTACGACATTTCAAATTTAAATTTTTCTTAAAAATTTAAATGGCCACCATTTTTAAACAAGATGGCGGATGAAGCTGACCAACGAACCCGGTCGAGACATTGGTATGTACTATGTACACACTGAATTACATTCAAATCGGTTCATAAATACGCCTTTTATCGCGTGACAAAATTCAGGACGTTTCAAAATGTCAGCCATGCTGGAAATTCAAAATGCTATAACTCAGCCATTTTTTAAGATATAGACGAAACAAAAACTGCTCCGAAATCTTTGTATAAAGGTCAAATACATAAGAAAAAAATATTTTTCCATTTTTAATTTTTTGGTACCACATTTCAAGTTTTAAAATTTTTAAAAAATTTTAAATGGCCGCCATTTTGAAACAAAATGGCGGATGAAGCTGGCCAACGAACTCGGTCGAGACATTGGTATGTACTATGTACACACCAAATTTCATCGAAATCGGTTCATAATTACGGGAGTTACAGTGTGACATAGGTCAGATATATATATATATATATATATATATATATATATATATATATATATACATATATATATATCAATTTTGAACGGAGGGTGGTTTCGGGGTCTGGGGGTCATGATCGATGAAAATATACCAAAATGTTTTGAAATCGCTTTCCTCCGAACGGCTGCAATAGGTAGCTTTTTTGTAAAGAAAGCTACCTAATAAAGTTGTTCAAAAATGGACCACCGTCCTTGAAGGGGTTAAATAGAAGGCATCCAAATATCTTGAATATCAAGAAATGTAAAAGAGGTTAACAATTTGTATCAATACTTCCTGTCCGATAAAGTGTCAAATACTTTAGAGGATTCCATGATATATTTTGAAGTCCCCGAGGCGAAGCGAAACATACGATGCATATCTTTCCTGAATATTTTGATTTATATATGTCTGTCAGATAAATAAAAATAAAAATACATTTTCTTGTGGTTGTTTTATTGCAGTTAAGAATGAAACATGTTTTTTATGATCTTTCTTCCTTTAAATATATATATATATATATATAGAAACTTAATAGATTTTTAAGTACACTAGAACTCGGTTATAACAAGAACGAAGGAGCCACAAAATTTCCGCGATATAACAGAGTTCTCGCAAAATTAAGTTAAAGATATAATGAAATTTATATAATGAAACAGGAAAAATACATAAAACTTTGCTTAACCCATTTGGGACCATGGGTGCATAAATCAACCTTCAAAAAAAGCATACAGAATTTGTTTTAGGCACCAGTAAAAAAAGGAATATTTGCTTTCTCTAATTAGAGCTTTTTCTTTATTATTTAAGAAAAGGTAGGTTTTTTTTTTTTTTTAAAGTGGTGCCAACCGAATAAAATTTGTGTAAAAGCCACCGGTTACGAAGGTGTTAAACATTAAAATCTCCGAATAACGGACATCTTTAGGGAGCAGAATTTGTCCGATATTTGGAAGTTCCCGATATTCAGAGATAAAAATGGACAAGTATATCAGTGTTGGTGATTGAAAAGTGTCTGCTAAACAGAAGTGTCTTTTATGGAGGCATTACTGCATTACTAAAAATTACAGAATAGTTATTCTAATAAAGGAACTGTTCTAATTCTAAATTAGCATAGGAAGAATTAAAATTGTAATGATAGTTGAGCCTTTACATAAGGAAATTTTACATTTCTGTTTTTTTCTTCAATAAGGAAAATTTCGATAAAAGCAAGCCCAATCACAATATTTTTAAAAATAAATTTAAATAGGTTTAAATAGTTTTAGTTTTACGTGAAATTTCAAAGACTATCCTTTCCTAGATAATTGCTCTTTGAGACCAATCCCCTGGTGCTTAGAACTGATAATTAATTGCTCTCGAGACTACAGCTCTGTAATTTAATCATTATACAGGGATGAGAGCTTTCCGACCCAAATGACCGATTACTACCACTAAATTTTAATAGTATTCTTTGCTTTTTTAAATTTCAGAGATTCTGTCATCAAATAATGCAACAAATACTATTAAAATTTAGTGGTAGTAAGGGGTCATTTGGGTCGGAGTGCTCTCATCCCTGTTATAGGAAGAAAAAAAAGAAGACCTATATCTATATATTGTCCATATCAAGTGAATATATTACGTCTTATTATCAGACTATTTATTTTTTGCGACGTAATTAGTTAACTCAGGCTTAAAACAGCGCTACTATTTGTTTTGAAAGAAAGAAGCTAATTTATTTAAAAATAGTCATTGCATAAATAATAATATCATCGAACTATTTCATACTGCGTGGTGTCCATAATTAAACGATCCTATTTTAAGATTGTCTACAGACAAAACTATTGTCCATAAAGTTGTGGATTATTGTGAAAGACATAATAAAGGGATGGGAATTTGTTTAAGAAAAAAAAATCAAAATTTCTCCGCGAAAGGGCGATTTTTAATAAATTACACATTAGCATTACGATAGTTTAGAAATTTTATTTACAGGGTGTCCATAATTAAACGATCCTATTTTAAAATTGTCTACAGACAAAACTATTGTTCATAAAGTTGTGGAATTTTGTGAAAGACATAATAAAGGGATGGGAATTTGTTTAAGAAAAAAAAAATCAAAATTTCTCCGCGAAAGGGCGATTTTTAATAAACTACACATTACCATTAAGATAGTTTAGAAATTTTATTTACAGGGTGTCCATAATTAAACGATCCTATTTTAAGATTGTCTACAGACAAAACTATTGTTCATAAAGTTGTGGAATTTTGTGAAAGACATAATAAAGGGATGGGAATTTGTTTAAGAAAAAAAAAATCAAAATTTCTCCGCGAAAGGGCGATTTTTAATAAATTACACATTAGCATTACGATAGTTTAGAAATTTTATTTACAGGGTGTCCATAATTAAACGATCCTATTTTAAAATTGTCTACAGACAAAACTATTGTTCATACAGTTGTGGAATTTTGTGAAAGACATAATAAAGGGATGGGAATTTGTTTAAGAAAAAAAAAATCAAAATTTCTCCGCGAAAGGGCGATTTTTAATAAATTACACATTAGCATTACGATAGTTTAGAAATTTTATTTACAGGGTGTCCATAATTAAACGATCCTATTTTAAAATTGTCTACAGAAAAAACTATTGTTCATAAAGTTGTGGAATTTTGTGAAAGACATAATAAAGGGATGGGAATTTGTTTAAGAAAAAAAAAATCAAAATTTCTCCGCGAAAGGGCGATTTTTAATAAACTACACATTACCATTAAGATAGTTTAGAAATTTTATTTACAGGGTGTCCATAATTAAACGATCCTATTTTAAGATTGTCTACAGACAAAACTATTGTTCATAAAGTTGTGGAATTTTGTGAAAGACATAATAAAGGGATGGGAATTTGTTTAAGGAAAAAAAAAATCAAAATTTCTCCGCGAAAGGGCGATTTTTAATAAATTACACATTAGCATTACGATAGTTTAGAAATTTTATTTACAGGGTGTCCATAATTAAACGATCCTATTTTAAAATTGTCTACAGACAAAACTATTGTTCATACAGTTGTGGAATTTTGTGAAAGACATAATAAAGGGATGGGAATTTGTTTAAGAAAAAAAAAATCAAAATTTCTCTCCGAAAGGGCGATTTTTAATAAACTACACATTAGCATTACGATAGTTTAGAAATTTTATTTACAGGGTGTCCATAATTAAACGATCCTATTTTAAAATTGTCTACAGACAAAACTATTGTTCATAAAGTTGTGGAATTTTGTGAAAGACATAATAAAGGGATGGGAATTTGTTTAAGAAAAAAAAATCAAAATTTCTCCGCGAAAGGGCGATTTTTAATAAATTACACATTAGCATTACGATAGTTTAGAAATTTTATTTACAGGGTGTCCATAATTAAACGATCCTATTTTAAAATTGTCTACAGACAAAACTATTGTTCATACACTTGTGGAATTTTGTGAAAGACATAATAAAGGGATGGGAATTTGTTTAAGAAAAAAAAAATCAAAATTTCTCCGCGAAAGGGCGATTTTTTATAAACTACACATTACCATTAAGATAGTTTAGAAATTTTATTTACAGGGTGTCCATAATTAAACGATCCTATTTTAAAATTGTCTACAGACAAAACTATTGTTCATAAAGTTGTGGAATTTTGTGAAAGACATAATAAAGGGATGGGAATTTGTTTAAGAAAAAAAAATCAAAATTTCTCCGCGAAAGGGCGATTTTTAATAAATTACACATTAGCATTACGATAGTTTAGAAATTTTATTTACAGGGTGTCCATAATTAAACGATCCTATTTTAAAATTGTCTACAGACAAAACTATTGTTCATACAGTTGTGGAATTTTGTGAAAGACATAATAAAGGGATGGGAATTTGTTTAAGAAAAAAAAAATCAAAATTTCTCCGCGAAAGGGCGATTTTTAATAAACTACACATTACCATTAAGATAGTTTAGAAATTTTATTTACAGTGTGTCCATAATTAAACGATCCTATTTTAAAATTGTCTACAGACAAAACTATTGTTCATACAGTTGTGGAATTTTGTGAAAGACATAATAAAGGGATGGGAATTTGTTTAAGAAAAAAAAAATCAAAATTTCTAGGCGAAAGGGCGATTTTTAATAAATTACACATTAGCATTACGATAGTTTAGAAATTTTATTTACAGGGTGTCCATAATTAAACGATCCTATTTTAAAATTGTCTACAGACAAAACTATTGTTCATAAAGTTGTGGAATTTTGTGAAAGACATAATAAAGGGATGGGAATTTGTTTAAGAAAAAAAAAATCAAAATTTCTCCGCGAAAGGGCGATTTTTAATAAACTACACATTACCATTAAGATAGTTTAGAAATTTTATTTACAGGGTGTCCATAATTAAACGATCCTATTTTAAGATTGTCTACAGACAAAACTATTGTTCATAAAGTTGTGGAATTTTGTGAAAGACATAATAAAGGGATGGGAATTTGTTTAAGAAAAAAAAAATCAAAATTTCTCCGCGAAAGGGCGATTTTTAATAAATTACACATTAGCATTACGATAGTTTAGAAATTTTATTTACAGGGTGTCCATAATTAAACGATCCTATTTTAAAATTGTCTACAGACAAAACTATTGTTCATACAGTTGTGGAATTTTGTGAAAGACATAATAAAGGGATGGGAATTTGTATAAGAAAAAAAAATCAAAATTTCTCCGCGAAAGGGCGATTTTTAATAAATTACACATTAGCATTACGATAGTTTAGAAATTTTATTTACAGGGTGTCCATAATTAAACGATCCTATTTTAAAATTGTCTACAGACAAAACTATTGTTCATAAAGTTGTGGAATTTTGTGAAAGACATAATAAAGGGATGGGAATTTGTTTAAGAAAAAAAAAATCAAAATTTCTCCGCGAAAGGGCGATTTTTAATAAACTACACATTACCATTAAGATAGTTTAGAAATTTTATTTACAGGGTGTCCATAATTAAACGATCCTATTTTAAGATTGTCTACAGACAAAACTATTGTTCATAAAGTTGTGGAATTTTGTGAAAGACATAATAAAGGGATGGGAATTTGTTTAAGAAAAAAAAAATCAAAATTTCTCCGCGAAAGGGCGATTTTTAATAAATTACACATTAGCATTACGATAGTTTAGAAATTTTATTTACAGGGTGTCCATAATTAAACGATCCTATTTTAAAATTGTCTACAGACAAAACTATTGTTCATACAGTTGTGGAATTTTGTGAAAGACATAATAAAGGGATGGGAATTTGTTTAAGAAAAAAAAAATCAAAATTTCTCCGCGAAAGGGCGATTTTTAATAAACTACACACTAGCATTACGATAGTTTAGAAATTTTATTTACAGGGTGTCCATAATTAAACGATCCTATTTTAAGATTGTCTACAGACAAAACTATTGTTCATAAAGTTGTGGAATTTTGTGAAAGACATAATAAAGGGATGGAAATTTGTTTAAGAAAAAAAAAATCAAAATTTCTCCGCGAAAGGGCGATTTTTAATAAACTACACATTACCATTAAGATAGTTTAGAAATTTTATTTACAGTGTGTCCATAATTAAACGATCCTATTTTAAAATTGTCTACAGACAAAACTATTGTTCATACAGTTGTGGAATTTTGTGAAAGACATAATAAAGGGATGGGAATTTGTTTAAGAAAAAAAAAATCAAAATTTCTAGGCGAAAGGGCGATTTTTAATAAATTACACATTAGCATTACGATAGTTTAGAAATTTTATTTACAGGGTGTCCATAATTAAACGATCCTATTTTAAAATTGTCTACAGACAAAACTATTGTTCATAAAGTTGTGGAATTTTGTGAAAGACATAATAAAGGGATGGGAATTTGTTTAAGAAAAAAAAAATCAAAATTTCTCCGCGAAAGGGCGATTTTTAATAAATTACACATTAGCATTACGATAGTTTAGAAATTTTATTTACAGGGTGTCCATAATTAAACGATCCTATTTTGAAATTGTCTACAGACAAAACTATTGTTCATACAGTTGTGGAATTTTGTGAAAGACATAATAAAGGGATGGGAATTTGTTTAAGAAAAAAAAATCAAAATTTCTCCGCGAAAGGGCGATTTTTAATAAATTACACATTAGCATTACGATAGTTTAGAAATTTTATTTACAGGGTGTCCATAATTAAACGATCCTATTTTAAAATTGTCTACAGACAAAACCATTGTTCATAAAGTTGTGGAATTTTGTGAAAGACATAATAAAGGGATGGGAATTTGTTTAAGAAAAAAAAAATCAAAATTTCTCCGCGAAAGGGCGATTTTTAATAAACTACACATTACCATTAAGATAGTTTAGAAATTTTATTTACAGGGTGTCCATAATTAAACGATCCTATTTTAAGATTGTCTACAGACAAAACTATTGTTCATAAAGTTGTGGAATTTTGTGAAAGACATAATAAAGGGATGGGAATTTGTTTAAGAAAAAAAAAATCAAAATTTCTCCGCGAAAGGGCGATTTTTAATAAATTACACATTAGCATTACGATAGTTTAGAAATTTTATTTACAGGGTGTCCATAATTAAACGATCCTATTTTAAAATTGTCTACAGACAAAACTATTGTTCATACAGTTGTGGAATTTTGTGAAAGACATAATAAAGGGATGGGAATTTGTTTAAGAAAAAAAAAATCAAAATTTCTCCGCGAAAGGGCGATTTTTAATAAACTACACATTAGCATTACGATAGTTTAGAAATTTTATTTACAGGGTGTCCATAATTAAACGATCCTATTTTAAAATTGTCTACAGACAAAACTATTGTTCATAAAGTTGTGGAATTTTGTGAAAGACATAATAAAGGGATGGGAATTTGTTTAAGAAAAAAAAATCAAAATTTCTCCGCGAAAGGGCTATTTTTAATAAATTACACATTAGCATTACGATAGTTTAGAAATTTTATTTACAGGGTGTCCATAATTAAACGATCCTATTTTAAGATTGTCTACAGACAAAACTATTGTTCATAAAGTTGTGGAATTTTGTGAAAGACATAATAAAGGGATGGGAATTTGTTTAAGAAAAAAAAAATCAAAATTTCTACGTGAAAGGGCGATTTTTAATAAACTACACATTAGCATTACGATACTTTAGAAATTTTATTTACAGGGTGTCCATAATTAAACGATCCTATTTTAAAATTGTCTACAGACAAAACTATTGTTCATAAAGTTGTGGAATTTTGTGAAAGACATAATAAAGGGATGGGAATTTGTTTAAGAAAAAAAAATCAAAATTTCTCCGCGAAAGGGCGATTTTTAATAAATTACACATTAGCATTACGATAGTTTAGAAATTTTATTTACAGGGTGTCCATAATTAAACGATCCTATTTTAAGATTGTCTACAGACAAAACTATTGTTCATAAAGTTGTGGAATTTTGTGAAAGACATAATAAAGGGATGGGAATTTGTTTAAGAAAAAAAAATCAAAATTTCTCCGCGAAAGGGCGATTTTTAATAAACTACACATTAGCATTAAGATAGTTTAGAAATTTTATTTACAGGTTGTCCATAATTAAACGATCCTATTTTAAGATTGTCTACAGACAAAACTATTGTTCATAAAGTTGTGGAATTTTGTGAAAGACATAATAAAGGGATGGGAATTTGTTTAAGAAAAAAAAATCAAAATTTGTCCGCGAAAGGGCGATTTTTAATAAATTACACATTAGCATTACGATAGTTTAGAAATTTTATTTACAGGGTGTCCATAATTAAACGATCCTATTTTAAAATTGTCTACAGACGAAACTATTGTTCATAATGTTGTGGAATTTTGTGGAGGACATAATAAAGAGACGGGAATTTGTTTAAGGAAAAAAAAAGTCCTATATTTATATAGTGTCCATATCAAGTGAATATATTACGTCTTATTATCAGATTATTTATTTTTTGCGACGTAATTAAGTTAACTCAGGCTTAAAACAGCGCTACTATTTGTTTTGAAAGAAAGAAGCTAATTTATTTAAAAGTAATCATTGCATAAATAATAATATCATCGAACTATTTCATACTGCAGGGTGTCCATAATTAAACGAACCTACTTTAAAGTTGTCTACAGACAAAACTATTGTTCATAAAGTTGTGGAATTTTGTGGAGGACATAATAAAGGGATGGGAACTTGTTTAAGGAAAAAAAAAGTCCTATATTTATATAGTGTCCATATCAAGTGAATATATTACGTCTTATTATCAGACTATTTATTTTTTGCGACGTAATTAAGTTAACTCAGGCTTAAAACAGCGCTACTATTTGTTTTGAAAGAAAGAAGCTAATTTATTTAAAAGTAATCATTGCATAAATAATAATATCATCGAACTATTTCATACTGCAGGGTGTCCATAATTAAACGAACCTACTTTAAAATTGTCTACAGACAAAACTATTGTTCATAAAGTTGTGGAATTTTGTGAAAGACATAATAAAGGGATGGGAATTTGTTTAAGAAAAAAAAAATCAAAATTTCTCCGCGAAAGGGCGATTTTTAATAAACTACACATTAGCATTAAGATAGTTTAGAAATTTTATTTACAGGTTGTCCATAATTAAACGATCCTATTTTAAGATTGTCTACAGACAAAACTATTGTTCATAAAGTTGTGGAATTTTGTGAAAGACATAATAAAGGGATGGGAATTTGTTTAAGAAAAAAAAATCAAAATTTCTACGCGAAAGGGCGATTTTTAATAAACTACACATTAGCATTACGATAGTTTAGAAATTTTATTTACAGGGTGTCCATAATTAAACGATCCTATTTTAAAATTGTCTACAGACGAAACTATTGTTCATAATGTTGTGGAATTTTGTGGAGGACATAATAAAGAGACGGGAATTTGTTTAAGGAAAAAAAAAGTCCTATATTTATATAGTGTCCATATCAAGTGAATATATTACGTCTTATTATCAGACTATTTATTTTTTGCGACGTAATTAAGTTAACTCAGGCTTAAAACAGCGCTACTATTTGTTTTGAAAGAAAGAAGCTAATTTATTTAAAAGTAATCATTGCATAAATAATAATATCATCGAACTATTTCATACTGCAGGGTGTCCATAATTAAACGAACCTACTTTAAAGTTGTCTACAGACAAAACTATTGTTCATAAAGTTGTGGAATTTTGTGGAGGACATAATAAAGGGATGGGAACTTGTTTAAGGAAAAAAAAAGTCCTATATTTATATAGTGTCCATATCAAGTGAATATATTACGTCTTATTATCAGACTATTTATTTTTTGCGACGTAATTAAGTTAACTCAGGCTTAAAACAGCGCTACTATTTGTTTTGAAAGAAAGAAGCTAATTTATTTAAAAGTAATCATTGCATAAATAATAATATCATCGAACTATTTCATACTGCAGGGTGTCCATAATTAAACGAACCTACTTTAAAATTGTCTACAGACAAAACTATTGTTCATAAAGTTGTGGAATTTTGTGAAAGACATAATAAAGGGATGGGAATTTGTTTAAGAAAAAAAAAATCAAAATTTCTCCGCGAAAGGGCGATTTTTAATAAACTACACATTAGCATTAAGATAGTTTAGAAATTTTATTTACAGGGTGTCCATAATTAAACGATCCTATTTTAAGATTGTCTACAGACAAAACTATTGTTCATAAAGTTGTGGAATTTTGTGAAAGACATAATAAAGGGACGGGAATTTGTTTAAGGAAAAAAAAGTCCTATATTTATATAGTGTCCATATCAAGTGAATATATTACGTCTTATTATCAGACTATTTATTTTTTGCGACGTAATTAAGTTAACTCCGGCTTAAAACAGCGCTACTATTTGTTTTGAAAGAAAAAAGCTAATTTATTTAAAAGTAATCATTGCATAAATAATAATATCATCGAACTATTTCATACTGCAGGGTGTCCATAATTAAACGAACCTACTTTAAAGTTGTCTACAGACAAAACTATTGTTCATAAAGTTGTGGAGTTTTGTGGAGGACATAATAAAGGGATGGGAACTTGTTTAACCCTAGATCTACCGGGAATTTTATTCAAGTTTTAATAAAACGTTCTACACCAGAATTTTTATTTAAAACTATTTAACTTATTTATTTACCTTATTTTTGTCTGGTTTATATACTTAGTTTATTTTAAAGAAACTTCTGGTTTGAATGAATATTTTGTATGTACCTGTCGGGTCCAATGGACCCGTCTGGTAGACAGAGGGTTAAGGAAAAAAAAAGTCCTATATATATGTAGTGTCCATGTCAAGTGAATATATTACGTCTTATTATCAGACTATTTATTTTTTGCGACGTAATTAAGTTAACTCAGGCTTAAAACAGCGCTACTATTTGTTTTGAAAGAAAAAAGCTAATTTATTTAAAAGTAATCATTGCATAAATAATAATATCATCGAACTATTTCATACTGCAGGGTGTTCATAATTAAACGAACCTACTTTAAAGTCGTCTACAGACAAAACTATTGTTCATAAAGTTGTGGAATTTTGTGGAGGACATAATAAAGGGATGGGAACTTGTTTAAGGAAAAAAAAAGTCCTATATTTATATAGTGTCCATATCAAGTGAATATATTACGTCTTATTATCAGACTATTTATTTTTTGCGACGTAATTAAGTTAACTCAGGCTTAAAACAGCGCTACTATTTGTTTTGAAAGAAAGAAGCTAATTTATTTAAAAGTAATCATTGCATAAATAATAATATCATCGAACTATTTCATACTGCAGGGTGTCCATAATTAAACGAACCTACTTTAAAATTATCTACAGATAAAACTATTGTTCATAAAGTTGTGGAATTTTGTGAAATACATAATAAAGGGATGGGAATTTGTTTAAGAAAAAAAAATCAAAATTTCTCCGCGAAAGCGCGATTTTTAATAAACTACACATTAGCATTAAGATAGTTTAGAAATTTTATTTACAGGGTGTCCATAATTAAACGATCCTATTTTAAGATTGTCTACAGACAAAACTATTGTTCATAAATTGTGGAATTTTGTGAAAGACATAATAAAGGGATGGGAATTTGTGTAAGAAAAAAAAATCAAAATTTGTCCGCGAAAGGGCGATCTTTAATAAATTACACATTAGCATTACGATAGTTTAGAAATCTTATTTACAGGGTGTCCATAATTAAACGATCCTATTTTAAAATCATCTACAGACGAAACTATTGTTCATAATGTTGTGGAATTTTGTGGAGGACATAATAAAGGGATGGAAATTTGTTTAAGAAAAAAAAATCAAAATTTCTCCTCGAAAGGGCGATTTTTAATAAATTACACTTTAGCATTACGATAGTTTAGAAATTTTATTTACAGGGTGTCCATAATTAAACGATCCTATTTTAAAATTGTCTACAGACGAAACTATTGTTCATAATGTTGTGGAATTTTGTGGGGGACATAATAAAGGGATGGGAATTTGTTTAAGAAAAAAAAATCAAAATTTGTCCGCGAAAGGGCGATCTTTAATAAATTACACATTAGCATTACGATAGTTTAGAAATCTTATTTACAGGGTGTCCATAATTAAACGATCCTATTTTAAAATCATCTACAGACGAAACTATTGTTGATAATGTTGTGGAATTTTGTGGAGGACATAATAAAGGGATGGGAATTTGTTTACGAAAAAAAAAATCAAAATTTGTCCGCGAAAGGGCGATTTTTAATAAATTACACATTAGCATTACGATAGTTTAGAAATTTTATTTACAGGGTGTCCATAATTAAATGATCCTATTTTAAAATTGTCTACAGACAAAACTATTGTTCATAATGTTGTGGAATTTTGTGGAGGACATAATAAAGGAATGGGAATTTGTTTAAGAAAAAAAAAAAGATCTATATTTATATAGTGTCCATATCAAGTGAATATATTACGTCTTATTATCAGACTATTTATTTTTTGCGACGTAATTAAGTTAACTCAGGCTTAAAACAGCGCTACTATTTGTTTTGAAAGAAAGAAGCTAATTTATTTAAAAGTAATCATTGCATAAATAATAATATCATCGAACTATTTCATACTGCAGGGTGTCCATAATTAAACGAACCTACTTTAAAGTTGTCTACAGACAAAACTATTGTTCATAATGTTGTGGAATTTTGTGGAGGACATAATAAAGGGATGGGAATTTGTTTAAGGAAAAGAAAAAGACCTATATTTATATAGTGTCCATATCAAGTGAATATATTACGTCTTATTATCATACTATTTATTTTTTGCGACGTAATTAAGTTAACTCAGGCTTAAAACAGCGCTACTATTTGTTTTGAAAGAAAGAAGCTAATTTATTTAAAAGTAATCATTGCATAAATAATAATATCATCGAACTATTTCATACTGCAGGGTGTCCATAATTAAACGAACCGACTTTAAAGTTGTCTACAGACAAAACTATTGTTCATAATGTTGTGGAATTTTGTGGAGGACATAACAAAGGGATGGGAATTTGTTTAAGAAAAAAAATCAAAATTTCTCCATGAGAGGGCGATTTTTAATAAATTCATAGGTGCCAACCTCAAACTAATCTTCCGTAATACCTGCGTTAATTTGAACCTGGTTTAATAAGTTTCGAACCAGAAATTTTTTTTAAGATATGAAATTAAATATGTTCCACGGAGAAACCTGGAATTAAATAAATAAGTATTCATGAAATAAATTTTCTGGTTCGAAATGTGGTTAACCTGGATCAAATTAATCCAGACATTACGGAAGATTAGTACAAGGGTGGCAGCTATGTAAATTACACATTAGCATTACGATAGTTTAGAAATTTTACTTACAGGGTGTCCAAAATTAAACAATCCTATTTTTAAATTGTCTACAGACGAAATTATTTTTCTAAATGTTGTAAAATTTTATGGAGGACATAATAAAGGTATGGGTATTTATTTGAGCGAAAAAAAATTTAGGAGGCCGTTTTTTAACGAATTACACATTTAACATGCATTTACGATAGTTATTTTTTTATTATTATTATTTATTTATTTTTATTTTTTTAATTTAAACATGTTTTGCATGACGGTCATCATTTTCGGATACTATCTGGAACAGTAAGATAGCATGTTCAATAGTTGACCACAGTGTGTTCTGGGAAATGCCGGGAACATGTCATGAAATGCTGTCTTTAGAATCAGGTTAAGTAAATAAATAAAATTCCTAAACTGTCGGTTTTTTTTAACCATTTGGGAAAATGGTTATTGTCCTCGTGAGGGTAGGAAATCAAAAGCATATCTGAATGTTTTTATTGGTTTAATCATCTTTTTATTCGTCTTCTGATTGGTCTATACAGTAATCTGTATTTCCCTTTACTTTCAACAGAGATGGATATCTTCTGTTACCACTATGACAAAAAAGTAATAAAAACTACAAAAAATTAATAACTCAGAAACAAATTGAGATACAGCTTTCAAACAAGTTGCATTTAAAAGTACATTTTTTTTTCTCTATACGACGATATAAAAGGTAATATTGTGGGATGTTTAGAAGTTTAGGAATGAAATTTCACTTAAAATGGGTCGTCGGATTTCTTGGAAATCTGACGATGGAAAAACCTTTTCCTGAACAGCCAATGAAATGCTTGGATAATACGCAAGTTTCAGGTGGATAAAACATAAGTTTCAGGAAATCTGACGAGTCGCAGGCGATTGTTGTCGCTTGCAAATTTTATGTGTAATAACACTATTAATGTTTAATTCATAGCGTACGTAAGTAATGCATGATCAACTCCGTGCGATGTTTTATGTCTTAAATTTCAGTCTTTGAAAAAATCAGTTTCCAAATGGTCGTTGTAATTTGTTAAATTGCCTTTTTTTTTTTTTTTTTTTTTTTTTTTTGCTTAATGCTAGAATGACGGCGAGTTGGCCATTTTGGCCAGTACCAAATTTACATATTTCACTTCGTACCAGAATTTTTTTTATAAAATAGATTCAATGGACAAAATTAAAAAGAAAGTTAAATAAATAAATCAAACATTTTTAAATAAAAATTCTAGTGAAAAAATATTTTTATAAAGCTTGAGTAAAATTTCCCGTCTTTCTAGTGTTAAACAAATTCCCATCCCTTTATTATGTCTTTCACAAAAATTGACAACATTATGAACAATAGTTTTGCCTGTAGGCTACTTTAAAATAGGCTTGTTTAATTATGGATACCCTGTATTTCATTAACACTATATCCGTGTTGCATTTTACTCATGATTTAAGAAAAATATTTTACACCATAATTTTTTTAAACGATTTAACTTCATTTTTTTAATTATTTTTGCACGGGTTATATTAAACCCTTTTTATAAACAAAATTCTGGTTCGAATCAACGTCTATTATTTTGTACGGGTCAAAATAACGCACCATCGCGGTTTTAGTGTTAAAAGTGAGGTGCAGGTATGAATTACCACATACCATTATGGAACAGTGAGGAAAATTGGCAATTTTTTTGGGAGTTTTGCTGGTTATATATGAATTTTTTATGTTTAGAGCTTTTCTGTAGGGTATTGTTTTAATATATTAGGTTGATGCAAAAGTTTTGTCATATTTTAATACCTGCAGAAAGAGCTGCCAAGTATCCGGCTCTTTGGATACCAGTATTTTAATATTGAAAATGTTCTTTTATTAAGTTGGAACATTTGGGTGATTTAAAAGAAAAACATTTTCTCTAAGATAATAATGGCGTTCAAAACATGGAACTATTAATAAAGAGGAACTGACATATACTTAAAACAGTGAAGCTTCAACTGTAACCGCTATCGCAGGAGTTGTTTACCGCCGGTGGAAACGTCCACCAGTAGATTTATATAGAAATTTTTAGCTTATTTAAACGCCTTATTATTACAATATTTCAGTCATAAATTATGGTAGAAATAGATTTTGATTTTTAGCGGTAGGAATTTACTTTGGCGGTAGTTAGGCCCTGCGTTTCTGCCAACCAGGGAGACAAACTCGCAGTTTTACGTCTCATACTGTCACCAGCAAAACAAATAGAAATTTTTATGGCATTTTTGAGAAATTTTTTTTCATGAATAAGACCTTTTATTAGGGCGAAATTATCTATTTACTTTTACTGGTGGGATGTTTGCCCTGGTGGTAATCAGAAACTGAAGATCCGATTTTTAAAAAAGCAGTCGCCATCTTGTGACTACCTCCTCAGTTACTTCACTCGCAACTGATAGACGGTAAACTATATGTCTCCTCCTCCTTATTCATAACTCCATTGTTAAAAAAGCCGGAGACTTGGCAACTCTGCTGCAGATAATTTTACCTAACAGCAGGGGCTGATTACCAAAGAAACAAACTTTCACCAGTAAATTTTAATACAAATTTTTGTCTTATTTATGACAATAATTTTTCGCAATTACGGGGTCTTATTATGACAAAAATGTCTATTAAAATTTACTGGTGAGAGTTTGTCTCGTTGTTAATCGGGCTCTGCTTTCAGTTCAAAACAAAGCCCTTGAATATACATATTCAAGGGCTTTGGTTCAAAACAAGCAGGTAGAACGTGTAGTGTGGCGTTTTATTATTTTGAGTACCAATCGTGTGATATAAAGAACTACATTCAATATCCTTCATCAGTTATTTGCGAAGTACAGAGTGATTAAGATGTCAGTGGAAAAAATACATTTAAGACATTGTATTTGGCATAAGCTCCAGAAAGGAAGCAACGCTTCGGTTGCATGTAAAACTACTTTCAATATCCTTTATCAGTTAGTTGTGTAATACAGAGTGATTAACATGTAAGTGGATAAAGTACATTTAAGACATTGTTTTTGGTATGAGTTCCAGAAAGGAAGGAACGCATCGTAAAAACAAGTCACATCGTCGCTTGTAAAAACTTATGTGACACGTTGAAAAGAGGAGTACTAAATGTTCGGACCTATCAAAAATGATTTGTCAAATTTTGTTCCGGAGTTTTCAGCCTAAAAGAAGATACTCCATCTGGAAGGTCATCCAAGGTCGATAATGACTTTCAGCGGTCCAAGCTGGAGAATAACCCACATCTAACCACTAGAGAAATTGCAAAGGAGTTGGGCATCAAGCAATCTACAGCTGAAAAACACATCATACATCTTGGATTTGTCATGAAGGAGAGTATTTGAATGCTGCACAATTTTAAAATACGATAAACTTTTGAATCAACCTAATAGATAAAAAATGCCTTTACTTTTTGTTCGCTCAAATAAATTTCTCTAGTTCTGTTCCGAATTGACTATCGTTACATCCGAGCCCGCTCTAAACGAATTCCATAGTGTAATGATGTTTAACAGAAATAAAAAAAATCGCTATCTGTTTAATGCATAGCAGCCAACTCTTCCGCTTTTTTGCCCCACAAAAATTTAATAGAAATATTTGCCTTATTTAATCGGCAGATTACGGCGATTTAAAAAGGTAAAATTTACTATAATATTTTTGTGATACGAAAAAGCGTAAGATGTTGGCAGGTATGGTTTAATGTGGTTTAATAAATGCATTCGTGTAATATAACATACAGATGGGTGACAAAATAATACGAACACCCTTGAAAAAGGTATGGTCCATTTCAAAGGACCAGAACGCGCATGTCATCTTGCACTCAATTCTGCCACCTAGTGATTATGAAAGGCAAGGTATCAGTCGCTCAACATGAATCATAGGTGTTGCATGCGCTTACCATACGCTCTGGAAAACTGAGTAATGACTGACTTGTCAGAGTTCGAAAAAGGAATGATTGTTGGAATGCGGTGCACTGGTTGCTCCGTGACGGAAACAGCCAATTATTTGGGGCGTGCAAAGAGTACTGTGTCAACCGTTATGACAGCGTACACGAAATGCTGTAAATTGTCGTCTGAGAAGTACGACAGTGGACGGAAAAGAAAGCTTTCCGACAGGGATAAAAGAGAGTTGACCACCGTAGCGGGCAGAAACCGCAGGCAATCTTTATCCCAGATAGCGTCATATATAAATAGTCATCTCCAGAATCCATTTCAGCAAGAACCGTCCAAAGGGAACTTCATGCTTCGAACATTTGTGGAAGAGTTGCAATTCGTACGCCATTGGTGTCATAGGTGTTCGTATTATTTTGTCACCCATCTGTACATATCGGAAACAAACATATTCTACATATTGAAAAAGTTTAATTCGTAAATTTTTATATTTTAGCTATCTATCATCTAAAATTGGCCTTCCAGATTTTTCTTTTGGGTTTTATTCTACTGCCCTTTGTTGCTTCAAATTTGATACATATTTCAATGTAAAAAAGTTTAAAGAAGTGTGATTTGGTAGTTAATTATGTGTTTAAATTGATAAAACTAAGTTTAAAAAGTATTTTTTTAAGGTTTACTTTTATTTTAGATTATTACAGGATGTGGAAAATATTTTTTTGTATAAAAAAAATCTTTTTTTTTCTTGCGATATTTAAACATCGGTGTTAAATGATGATGTATATTTTTATTTATGTTTTTCAAATGCTCGGTAAATTTTTCTTTTTTAGATAAAAGCAGGAATCGGAAAACTCAAATGACAAAATTGCTTAATGGTAAGGACATAAATATTTCGTGAACAGATCCACATCTTTGTACAGTTGTAAAATCATATATTAAACAAAACGGAAAGGTACAGAAAACTCAATTTTTAATTAAGTACGTTTTGACGCTTGGTTTTACAGCTTCTTCATAAAAGTTTTGATTAATTTTTATATCATTTTCCGGAAAAACAACTGACGTATTTGCATCTCATGTTACCCCACTGTATATCATCTCTAAAATGTAATGTGCAAACAGGCATTCGACAGGATCTAATGTCCGAACAATTTGTTCGTGAAATGGTTGTACAATGGAGTTATGAATAAAGAGGAGGGGACATATAGTGTATTCTCTACCAACTGCGAGTGAAGTAACTGAGGAGGTTGTCACAATATGGCGGCTGATTTTTTTACATCGGATAAGGATTTTCTGATAACTGCCGAAGCAAACTTCCACCAGTAAATTTTTATTAGAAAATTTGGCCTTAATTTAGGGGCTTTTTTATGAAACATTTCTCTCACATATATGGTTAAAACTTCTATTTATGCTTACTGGTGGCAGCTTGCCCACATATTATAATCGTGTTCAGTCATACTGACAGGAGTTTGTCACAATATGGTGGAAAGACAGGACCTGGCTACTGCCGAAGTAACGTTTTACCAGTAAAAATGAATATATGTTTTTGCCATTATTTATGACTGAAATTTTGCGTTAAAAAAGGCGTTTAAGTAAGGAAAAAATTTCTATTTAAATTTACTGGTGGATGTTTGCCCTGGCGGTAATCACCCCTGCGAAAGCGGTTACAGTTGAAGCTTCACTATTTCAAGGGTATGTCAGTTCCTCTTTATTAATAGTTCCATGGGTTGTACATGTCTAAAAAGCTTTCGTTTGCTCACCACATCTGTGTGCGTGCCGTGAAGCATTTTCGTGATTTGATTTTTTTTCCATATTTTTATACTCAACAAAAGGAAAAATGTCTATGAGCATGTGAAACATATAACTTTAAACCTACGTCATCATATGACATCAATATATAAGGTGTCTATAAAAGAATGTCCCGGTTATAAATTTTAATTGAATCAATTGTAAGTGTTGTAGTGTATGGGTTAAAGGTCACAAATAAAGAGTATACTAACTCAAACAGTTTTATATCAACGCATACGCGAGTACTGTTTGTTATTGACTCACTTGCAGTATCACATACGCAAAATGGCGCCTACTGAGCGTAAATAATTAAAGAGCTGAGTGAACAGCGGACAGCATTCTTGTAACGTAACATATAGTAACATGGCGATTTTTATATCCTCGAACTGAAAGGAAGAATAGGCTCCATTTCCTTATGGATTATTAGATGGAAACAAATTCTAAACCATTTATATTCTTTTAAGTGTAAACGAAATTTTCTGTAATCATTTGCATGCAATAAGTACGATAGACAATATTCCTGTGACGTCACTTAACCCCTTGAGGGGCAAGGAATTACGTTTGTGAAATGCTGAATTCCCACCGGAATCTTTGAAAAATTCTATTTGAAAATAAGTAAAATTTTCCGGCTTTTTTCCACCAAAGTTAGAAAAGTAAAATTTAATAAAATTTTTCTGGTGTAAAACTTTATTAATCGTAGGTGGTATATAATATATACCGGTGCCCCTGAAGGGGATAAGGTAAAACGGCGATTTTTATAGTCTCGAGCCGAAAGGAAGAATACAGTCCACTGGAACTATGCCTCAAAAATTAATGTTTTATGGTTTAGGAGTTAACTATCGGACAACGATAAGAGTGGACGTGGACACCCTATATAGTGTGAAATATTTTAGAGATATCATTAATTAGCAACAGGTTTAATGAAGGAAAACCAGTGTAAGGCCATGTGAAACATTTTAATCAGTGGTGCTCCTAATAGTGATTTTCGCTGAATGCCGAATATTTGGAACAAGGTGCTACATTTTCTAATTTTTTTTTTAATTTTTTAGATGAAAACGTTATGACGTATCCTATCACATAGTGAAGCTAAAACACTAACATTCTATTTAGTCTTGAAGATTTAAGACATTGTTCATTAATATTTAATATTTTGATATTTAATAATGTCAATAATATTAATAATTTTTAATATTTGAAAATTAAATATGAATAAGTTTTTCTGAGAGAGTTTAGTACCATACCTGTTAATATTTTAAACACATGGTATCAAACAGAAAATAAATCATTAAAATTTACAGCAAAAACTTTCACCTCAAATTTCTTGAAATGTAATTTTCGTTACTTAACATGTTCTTCCACTTAGCTCTTCAATTATTGCTGGACCGAAGATTTAAAAGCCGCTATAGCCATGCGGTTTTTGCCTTTGTGCAGCTTTACAAAAGATTGGGTCTACGTTCCGCTGCTGCCTAATGATTTGACACAGTTGAGGCAAAGAACAGGCTATTACTTTCATTACTCTTGTTCTTGTTTGTTAACTGAAGTGTGAGAAGAATTGGACTTTAGGTTGGACGTGTGCCGTATAACTAAAGGTGCGTATACATATCGAACCTTTGTAAGAAAAACTAGGTTAGTTTAACTTTAATTTGATGTATGGTTTGTTGTAAATAGTCTAAACTAAACTGTTATAATATACAATAAAAAATATATTACAATTCATCAGACACACAAGTAAAAATTACATAAAGTAGTCGTAATCTTTACACGCAGCCTTCCAATTTGTAAAAAAGAAGATATTTACTGACTTTTTGTACAGATTGCCACGCTCGTCTTTTCATTGCTGCAAACACAGTAAAGGATATAAGATAAGTGTTGGATTTTTTTCCTTGCTCTCCTTTTCCTTGCTCTCCTTTAAGATGGTTAAAAAGGATTTTTTTTTCTGAGCATCGCGTGTCATCCTCTGTAATTTGTAAGGCTCCCACTATTTACATATCTCTACACTCTAAATAAAAAAGAGTGACTATTCACTCCGGAGGAGTGAATAGTCACTCTGTCGCAGACTCAAAATATGCCCAACCTCTTTAGAGTGACTATGCACTCTGAGCAAAAGTGAAATATTTGACTCTCTGAAAGAGTGAATAGTCACTCCTGGAAAGTGACTATTCACTCTAAACAGGGGTGGATAATAACTCTTTCGGAGGAGTGACTATTCACTCTTGCTAAAGGAGTGGGGTTTTTCACCCTTGGTAGGAGTGAATAGTCACTCTTTCATGGAAGTGAATGTTCATTTTTTTTGTAGTCGGTTCTTTTTTCTTTTGCTTTTATGGTCATTTTAAAAGAATCATCTTTTACGGCATGCAATGAAAATAGATACAAGCGTGGTAAAGATTGGAATAAAATACTTTATTAGCAATATTTATTTAATTCATAGTTTGTAACACTAATTGAACTTTTAAGGAAAAATTCAGTTAAAGTTACATACGAATTTAAATTAGATTACTGACAGAAATAAACTAAAATATTTTATTTCAATCTTATCCTTTGTGTTTGCTTTTACTGCATGTCTTATAAAGATATTACTTTTAAAGTTTTTATAATAACTTTTTAATAGGTGGATGTTATATGTTTAACAATGTTTGATTTGATTTTAATTTTTGTTTTAAATATAAAACCGTAACTTTTTTCTTAAATTATTGCTGTTTCTGAAAAGTCCTATTGTTGTAAAATATTTTTAATTTTTCAATTTAAAAGCAATGCTTATAAACTCATTTCTTTTTAAAATAAGTTGTAAGCATGATTTAAACGTTAAGAATGTGTAATTTTTTTTATCCGCTGTGATTTGCTTTTGTTTCGTTTAATATGAACATGGAGTCTAAATTATGAGTTCTCTGGAATATGTATATATTTTTCTTTTAAACATATTCCTTAACTTAATCATGATTTCTAATTTTCGTCCGTTATTGCTGAAAAATGGAATTAATACGATAAGCCATATTTAATTTAATTTTTTTATTCGCGTAGATATTGTATTTTGTGACTATGAGCAAAATAGATTTTATATGTTTTATAGGAAAAGATTGACCTCGGAAATAGAAAAAAAAAAAAAAAAAAAAAAAAAAAAAAAAAAAAAAAAAAAAAAACTTAAAAATAAAGTAAATGACTGCATTAGAAATATTCTTATTGTTTGAAAAACATTTGAATGTAAAAAAGTAGTTATTAGTAATATCTTTTAAAAAGATATTCAGTCCTGTATTATGTAAGTAAATATGATCATTTTTAAAAAATATACTAAAGCAGTCTTATCCATAAACTTCAAAACAAGCATAAAAGAACATTTTATTCCAATGCTTAAATATCATGTTTTATTGTTTAGCACCAAAAATTACTTGTATCAAAAACGTAGAAATTTTTTTTATAATAGAAGGAAATTTAATAACTGATGCAGAATATCTATAATTAAATTTTTTTATATTACTCAGTCTCGAAATTTTAAAATCATAACTCGCAGAAAAATGTTTAGATACAATTTAAAAAAATTAATATACAGTAAAACTTCCCTAAAGCGACCACGTACTGTTCCAATAAAAATTGGTTGCTCCGAGAGGTGGTCTCGTTATGGAGGTCACGTTTAAATCTAGATTTTAATTGTTGAAAAATGGTAACAGTGTTACTAAAATTTATTTTTCACATTAGGAAAAAACATAAAAATTTAAGTATCAAAATAAAAGTCATTACATAAGTTAATTACTGCAGAGTTTAAAAAATGAACACATTGAGCTTTGCTTTAATTTTACAGTTTTATATTTTATAATTTTTATTTCCAAGTCCTTTCGAAGTTCAGTAAATAAATGCATTTTTTTTTGTGGATGGGAACAAATAATGGCGATTTCATTACTTTATCTATTTCTTTGGGAGTTTTCCGACAGAAAAGGGCAGAGGAGTTTATTGACCGTGAGTCTTAATTTGTAATCAGAGTTAAATTCATTGCCTAAAAAGGCACAAAGGGGTTTAAACACTTAAACGTTACCGGGATAAAAAAAAATCTAAACTTAGTTTAGAAGTTTGCTGAATAATGCCCTCTCCTGAATTATTTTTTTAATAAAACCTTCTTCAAGCGACCAGGAAAAAACGGAATTTATTTCATTTTCTTCAAAGAAATCGGTCTCTCATGGAGGGAGTTCAACTGGGATGGTCTCTGAATAGAGGTCAAATTAGTATTGAGCCAATGGGAATAAATTTCGTTCCTTGAAAAAATGGTCGTTGAGGGAGGTGGTCGCCTAATAGAGTTGGTCGCACAGGGAGGTTTCACTGTACCAACCTTTTCGTAATATGATAAACATCAAATATTCTATTTAACTCCCAAACAATAATAAATACTCTTAACTGTATATAATCCGAATTCGAAATTAAACCAAAAAAAAAAATCTCATAGAACGGCAAATTAATGTTTTCGAGAATGTGTCTCCTACGATTGAGAAAATCCAGATCTTCTCTGTTATGAGTCAGTCACCCTTTCAAACGAAAGAGATAAAACTTTTTTGTTTTGGTCGTGGCTAAATTTTTATTATTTGCAAATACAGCATTGAAAGGGAAGAATAAAATATGCACAGTCATTTTTTTTTATTCACATTTCCTGAACTAATGAAGTTGTGATTTTGCATTGTGCACTTAGAGGTCTGCACGGGCTGAAATTTCCAAGGACCCGGCCCGACTCATAGAAAAAAAATTCGGCCCGGCCCGTAGAAAAAAAATTGGTCCGGCCGGGTAAAAAACTTAAAAGTTCGGCCCGAGCCCGACCCGGAAAAAAGTTAAAATCTCGGCCCGAGCCCGACCCGGAAAAAAAGTTAAAATCCCGGCCCGATCCCGGCCCGGACCGAGTGAATTTCAACAAAACATTGATTTTTTATTTTTTTGAAGTGTTAAAAATCTGGAAAATGCTATACAGTAAGATGGAATTGTATAGAAAAAAAATGCGTTATAGACAAGTTCCCTTCTTAGCGAGTATAAATGTATTATATATTCTTTTCTTATGTATTAGTATATTAATTATGCATGGATCAATACGTTAGTGAGTTTAAAACTGGGTTACGTCATACGCAGGTTCTTTTTCACACGTTTTACTATGTTTTAATTTAGCTATATTTTAATAAGCGCAGAAATCTAGTGTTCTTAAAAAATAATAAATTTTAATGTTTAAGTGTAGAATAATGGCGATTTAAAAATGTATGCATTTTTTTGCAAAAATTTTTGGGCCAGACCTAATTTTACTGACCTTTAAATAGACCAGGCCACGCTGAGACAATGATTTTCATATACGGGCTGGGTCAAAATTAGGACTGAAAATTTTGGGCCGTGAAGACTCGGAATGAACCAGTCCCGGCTTTGTACAGAAAAAATAAGCTAGGCCCGGCCCGAGCCTTCAGATAAAAGTGTGGCGCGGGTCCGGCCTGAGTTTCGTGAGTTAAAATCGGCCCGAGAACGAGCCGGCCCGTGCAGATCTCTGGTGTGTATTCAATTGTTAAAAGAATGATTTCAAACCGCTACATGAAGAAATGTAACAGACAATCAGTTTTGAACACTCTAACGATCAATCTTTTTCTATACAACATACAAATATTAGGTAATAATCTTAACATTCCCCATATCTACACGGATAAATGCTTAAAATTAAATAAGACTTACCTTTATTTTATGTATTCCAATAAGAATAATTTTAATGATATCCTAATTTGTTAATCGTAAGATGGCGGATCAAAAAAGTGATCATTTTTCTTATCTTTTAAGGGTGTCGTCGCCTTGCTGCTCTGATTGGTTAAAAGCAATGCACACGTAAGTCACTCTGCTTTCAGGAGTGAGACATCTCACTGCTTTCTAGAGAGTGGAAAATTCCACTCTTTAAGGAGTGTATTTTTATAAAATTCACTCCAAAAAGAGTAAAAATGCCTGTCACCCTTTCAAAAAGTGAACTTTTCACTCCTCCCAATTTTAGAGTGTACCATACAACAAATATCTTTCTGAAAAAATTTCTAGCCTTTTGAAGTCTCATAATATCAGTACATCATTCAAGCCACAAAATGTTTTGAAAAATTTACTTTGTAAATCTAAACCTAAAATTCCCCCCTTACTAAAAATCGGTTCAATTTACAGTATCCCATGTAAAGATTGCGACTCGGTATATATTAGCGAAACTGGTCGTACTTGCGCCATTCGCCTTGCCGAATATAAACGTGCCTACAAATCTGGAAGCCTACAGTCTAAAATTGTACAGCATTCTTTAGATACCGACCATATCCCAGATTTTGCAAATATGAAAGTTATCAGATCCGGTTGCAATAATGTTAAAAGTAGAGTTTTTCTGGAAGGTGTGTTCACTCGTAAGCAAACTTCGCCGATAAATGAATCATGTGCACTTCCTCCTGAATACATAGCATTGTTTTGATATTTTTATACTTTATTTAATTTTAACTGCTAATAATTTTTAACTGTAAACATGATATATAGTTTTCTGTCATTTGAATGTTATTTATTGCACTGATGAGGGGCTAAAATTTAGCTCGAAACGTTTGCTTTTTAATTGTATTAAATGTATTTATGTAATTTTTACTTGTATGTCTGATGAACTGGAATATATTTTTTATTTTAAATCGTATATCAGACGTTAAACAATGATTATTTATTTTAATGTTATAATATACCATTGAAAGTGGGACATTGTTTTATCGACACCCTGTATTGTTTATAATTAAACTTATAACAAGGAAACATTTTACTTTTTGTATCACCAAAACCCGCACCGTGTAAAAGTATTGCATTTTTTATTACAAGATAAAGGATTCTCTCAAATTAATAACAAAAATATAATTTAAAGGAAAATAAGTTTTCTTTCTGATAGTCTCCGATATCTTAGAGAATCCAAGAAATACATTTCAATGACTTTGCAGCGAGAAACATATCTTTATTTTGATATGCATATACTGGGTGTCCCAAAAATGACTGACGGATTTTAAAATTCAATAACTTGCAAAGGGTGACAGATGTTAAAAAAATTCTTGCAGGAGTGTTATGTAAGATGTCAGGAGTTTTTATGCTGCAATTCTCAGTTTTAGTTACAAATAGCATCGATAGATGGCACTGCAAGTAATAACCGCTAAATCCAGGCTCGATTTTTCGGCCTCTCTCTTCTTCTATGCGAAAAAAGGCGATTAAAATGTATTGAATGGACCCCGAAGTACCAAAAATCTAGTCCGTACTGAGCGCCTATTGCTCTCAGCGCCATCTATTGTTTTAAATTCGAACTAAAATCAAGAATCACAGTACAAAAACTACTGGCATCATACATAACCCTCCCGCAAGGATTTTTTTAATATCTGTCACCGTTTGGAAGATATTGAATTTTAAAATCCATCAGTCATTTTCGTAACACCCGGTATAATCTAAAGGAAACATTTCACGATGCTTGAGTATTAAGATTTATTTTTTACGCTTTTCTTATTTCAAAAACCTTTCTAATTTTGTATATCTGTACAGCGTGTTTCCTTAATACCGTTTTGTCTCAAATAACTGGTCAACCGAGTTAACTGCAGCCTAGAAAGTTATCCGCAGGTATCTATGACCAACTGCGGCACGCTGGTCACCACTAAAATTTTATAGTAATGATTGTCTTATCTAATCATCTAATCTCTTCGATTGAACAAGTCGTCTATTTCTTTAAAAAAAATAGTAATATCAGGTGGACCACAATTGGCCACCCCAGCTGTAGGTAATAATAGAACATAGATTAAGGACCAAGATGGGACATTTACGGCAAAATCTGTAATGGCAACAGTACTAGCGTCACCTACAAGGAGGAAGAATTAACAAGCCTCCGAAATTTACCTATGTTGAAGAAATATGTTTATCCTCTGTGCTTTGAATATCTATTCTTTCCTAAAACGAAGCAGATGTCAGACGATATTCTATTCATGCTTACTTTATTTATTTAGCTGCTTTTTCTTTTTTTACCGTACTTGTATTGACCAACTTTAACTTACAAATTGATAGTTAGAGTAATAATATAAAAGAAAAACCCTAGAAAATTCTGTTAATAACGTAAATATGTAAGTTTATGAGATTAAATTGTAAAAAATCAAATTCAGGTATTGTGTTAATTGATTCATATCGAATAAAACTTTATTGAGTGTAATGTCAGTACCTCTATTTATTTTTAACTGTTAGATTTATAGAATTCTAAAAATTTGTCGAAATGAATTTTTACCCATTTGTAATTTTATTATTATTTCTTATATGTTAATATTATAAATATTATTGAATTGATAGTACGTTATTTTCAATAAAAATATTATTTTTTATTTTATCTGTAAGAAAGTGAAAATGCGTAAATATTAAAAGATTATTGTAACGATTGTTTAACCCTTTATCTACGGCATTATGATCTACTGCAATTTTTTTCACGTAATATTTTTTTTTCAGTTACTACAATGAAAATTAAAGGATAAACATAAAAAAATACTCACCCGTGTGAAATTTAATTATTTAGAGGTAATTAACTAAAGTGATACTTTAAAGTACCGTCAGTACACTATGACTAAATTATCGTAACAGAAAACCCACAAGTTATTTCAACTGACACCAGAAAATATTTTCGATTTAATAAGTATATGAAATGTAGCCCCCCCCCCCTTTTTTTTTACTTACAAATAAATCGTTTGTCAAATTCCGGTGCCAATCATTTATTTCAACACTTTAGAATTAAAAATGCTTTGCTCCTGAAAGAGTTTAAAAAAACTATTTTTTTTTTTTTTTAGGTCTAGGTCTTGTTAGCAGTCCTTTAGTTTTGCGACGTCAATATTCCAGCGACAACATGCTCTCTCGCATCTCCACATATCCAATATATGAATTTACATATGCCATTTCTAGTATAGCAAAAACCAGCTGGTACCACAAGTTTTTCGATTTCCTATAAAAAATAACAATGAAACAGAAAAAAAAATACCAGGGAAATCACAACTGCACTACATTTTAGTGATTGCATTTTAAATCCGATGAAAACGATGGATAACTACACAGACGAAATGTAGACAAGAAGTTTTTCTCCAGCACCCATTGTACTGACGGTACTTATAAGTACCACCGAGTAATTCAACTGTTAAATCAAATACATACGCCGTTCAACTAAAATAGCTAGGCAAATTGTATTCTAAGACCATAATGAACACATAAAAAAAATCCAACACTTATCTTATATCCTTTACTGTGTTTGCAGCAATGAAAAGACGAGCGTGGCAATCTGTACAAAAAGTCAGCACAAAAGACATCGACTGCTTCAAAGATAGCCTCATTCCTGTCTAAAATAACAAACCTAGAACTATCGCTGCCATGTATTCGGATAAAGTGGAGTTAAAAGAGCGATTTTTGAAAAGTACCATTGTAATATTAGTAATATTCACTATGGTATAAAAGTTTAAAGTGAGTGGTACTTATAAGTACCGTCAGTAGATAAAGGGTTAATACGTTAAACTTAATAAATTAATAAAACATTGGCTATAAAAATTTCCCTACCGAATGGGAATATTTATGAAATTTTCTGAGATTTGTAGAGTGCAATACTTCGTATATTTTTATATTACACCATTACTATAGGTAGCTTTAAATCCGATTATATGATATTTACTTCATATATAGCATTCAAGAAGAAATTTTTACCCTGTTTTTCGTTACACTTATATCGTTCACTCATCATGTAAAAAAAAAAAGCATATATTCGTGCATGAACATAGAATAAATATTGGATATATAAAATAGAATATCTATTCTATGTCCATGTATCGGTGTAAGATTCTATTGAAAACGTAAGCATGAAACATTAAAAAAAGAAAGATCACAATAAGGTAGATGCTCAATGATAAAAATTTTATAAGGGTGGGGAGTTTCTTCACCATTGTCACTAAAGGCGCTACGATCGCAATCGCATTACCATTACGCTCTATGGAAATGTCCCTTCTTGAATGTTAATCTATGCTGTTCTGTATTTTATGGCTTGTGAACTTATCGTAATCTTAAACATACAGCAAAATTTTCCCATAAATGTAAGTATGCAGTATTCTTTAAAAGAAGCTTAATTGCATATTATGAAAATAGGATTTCTTTTCTTTTTTTTTTTTTTGTAGAAATTCAGTTTGGTCGGGCCAGATTGCATCGAATTTTTACATGTGCCGGGTTGAACTTTTAAAGGTCCTACCTTGGAAATTTCGGCCCATGCAGATCGTTAACCGAAGGTAGTGCGAAAATTGTAAATTTCTGCTATTTTTGGAAGCCAAGGAACCCGAAATAGCAATGTAATTGGAACCGTTTTTCATTTTTCCCTCAGATTCTTCGGGTCAGTAGGACCATAAATGATGATAAAATTGTAAATCCCCCTGCCCCCCCCCGCCTTTGTTTCCATCTGCGTATGACCCAAATTAATGTGAAATTCTAATTATTTTTTTCTGAATTGGCGGTACCCAAACTAATGATAAAATAGTGATTTTCGGATTTTTCAGGCCTGCAGAATTCGAAGTAAAACGAAAATTGTAAAATTATTGCTGGAAATTTAAAAATTTTCCTTTTTCTTCAGAATCCGCAGAATCTGAATTATTTCCAAAGTAATATAAGTTTCATAATTATTTATCTTCCTTTCTATCGAAATTTTTCGGGTCTGCAGGACACGAATTAACAACAAAATTGTATCAAATTTGCCTATTCTTTTCAGAATCCATGGATCCAAAATTCAAAAATCTCCATTTTGATTCCTTCTTTAGATTTCGATAGTTGAATCTTTCGGATTTGCGGGTACCGAAATTGTAAAATTAATAAAGCGGAAATTGTAATGTTTTCCCTTTTTTTTCTTCCGAAGCCCTGTGATTATAATTAATGCCGAAATAGTGACTTTCTGCAATATTTTTCTTAAGTTCCCATATCATTTTAACCAACAGGGCAACAGGCAACACTAGTAAATTAGCCAACTCGGAGTCGGAGTAGCAGTCGAAGGCGTTAAAATCACCGGAGTTGGAGTTGCTGTCTGCCATTTTTCCCACCGACTCCGCAGTTCTGAATACAAGCAAAAACAACTTTCATAACTAAAATGTTGCAAATTAGTAAATATTTGAATAAGTATGAATCTAAATCCCTTATTTTATATAAATTTTTATTTTGGGCTAATTCCATGCGAACATATCATGTCTGTCACACAGCTGAAAATCGCTGTGCTTGTTGGCCACATAGTTATTTTCGAAAAGTTTGCTTCGCCTTATACAATTGATGAGATAGCTCCGATAAAATAAGTCACATTTTTTCCGTTCTAAAATACTGGTAGCCAAAAATCGTAGTATGTGACAGACATGACAAGTTCGCATGGAATTAGCCTTTGTAAATCTTAACCCTTAAATGCATGAATTATTCCTTTAGATCTGTATTTTTTATTCTTATATTAAGGATCGGACACCAGAAATTTTGTGACCGATTTTTAACTTTATTTAGTAGCATACTTTTGTAATTTTTAGAGGATTAATATTTCTAAATAAATATAGTGGTTGCTAAGAGTTAAATAAAAAATTTAATTTAATTTAAAAAATCAAAAAACCGACTGAGTAAAAAAAGCGAACTAATTAATTATTTCTCTTCAATGTGAAACTATTTTTTATATTACTTACCTGTTTTTTTATTTACTTGTATTGATGATTTTTAAGGTGTGATTAATTATTAGTTCCTATCTATAAACACTGTTTTGATGAGCCCAATAGATGTCTATGAAGGTTAGAGTTGCAATAAAGCTAGAGATCCTACTTACACAACTTCCAGGTTGTGTAATATTTAAACGGAGCTTCTGACTGTAAAATAGTCAATGAAACTTGTCTTCATTTTGAAAGACCTATCCAATGATATGCCACTCAATGTGGTGCGTAAAAACATTTTTTCGTCTCTACCGCCATTTTGAATTTATAAACACAAAACCTAGCCTATAACCATCGGACGAATAAGACGAATCGATAGAGACCTCATTCATTAAAATCCATCCAGCCGTTGAGATGTTTCGACGGTATAAAGGAATCCGCATACCCAAATACGCATGAAACACATAACCCTTCTTTTCAGTCTGGTAAAAAACGATGAAGATATCCATCACTACGCATTTAAGGGTTAAAGTATTTTTTTTCGCCTTACCTAATGTCAAAATTACCTGCAATTAAAGATGGCGAAATAATCTGTAAGAAATTAGTGATGTCCAGAGCATTTGCAGTCCTGATCTAACCCTTTCCGGCACAGTGTGCTCAGGTCGGGATACCTAATTTTAATTCCAAACTTACGAGTAAAATTTTGCTTTTAAAATCAACACGTTAAATAACATGTTTTTAATATCTATAAATGTCGTTTTAAATTTCCGGTGTCAGTCAATCATTCATTATTTTACAACAAAAATTGCTTGTGCCGGAAAGAGTTAAGCGGGACAGCTGGAACCACTAATTGGGATGCAATTTTACTGTCCGATTAATACAATTTCCATGTATCGATTACACGTTTTACCACCATCTATCAGCCATCAATATAAATGCAGGAATTTTTTGTAAAAACTCCAGTTTTCAATGCATTTTTTTAAGCTAAAAATTCAGAACGTTTTGATTCAATTTGAAATCAATTCGTTTTAAAAGTTCGCTATACAGCTTTAAAATTTCAACCAATATAAATAAAATGAAATTATTATTATTATTTCTATCTTAAAATATTAGTCATTATTTAAGAGATATCCAATTATTTTTCGAATTTTTGTTCGCATTGTAAATACTGAACTAAAACTTGTAATGAGAAAAAATTCTAATTTAATAAGAAAATGTGAAAAAAAATCATACTAGTGCAATTAGTAGTTGTAAATATACTTACATAAATTTTAAAAATTATAAAATTTATTATAGTTTTAATCGGCGTATTGCTTAAAGTAAAATTTTAAGGCGGAGATTTTAGCTTTTGAAAGCATTCCGAAAGTGAATCATCCTCAAAAGAAAGGAAAAATTGCAAACGAAATCGAAAAAGCAAAAGATGGCATTTGTCGAAATCGACCTAAACTGTATAAAGAAAAGAAAATATTTAAAAATATTGAAATGCAAATGAGAGATTTTAAAAGATCCCTCCCCCCCCCCCCCCCCCATAGGTTTAACATTACCTTACGAGTGTCTTCGCGTGACTCTACACCCTGAGAGAGCACAGCTATACGTTGTTTGCAATAATTTCCGAAATTATAAAAGTTGCAGAATTGTGAAACTGTGTCCTGCATTATAAATAAAATTAGTATTCCTTATCGTACGTAATTAAAATATAAGGAATATAAAATACTCTGTACTACATATATTAATTATATCAATGCAGATAAAATTTTGAATGTTAATATAGTAACATTTGAACTTAACTTTGTAGAAAAAAATAATTTTAATTTAATGAGACAGCGTGAAAAAATACTTTCCAGTCATACTAATGCAATTGATAGTTGCAATTTCCTTATAGCATTATTTTCGTAAATATAATTATTAACTGAGAAAATTTTAAATTGTGATAATTTAGTTTTATCAAATATTAAGAGCTGAACTATTGATTTATTGAAAATATTTTTTTTTTCATATTTCAAAGTGATTTTTATCTAAAATCCTATATTAAACAACACAACTTTACGTATTATTTCACTCATTTACATCGTAAGACTAATTAGAGATTTCAGAGAAAGGTTTAGAACTGTTTATTGAATAAACCCAAATTTGCAATTTACATACATTTGAAAATTATTGAAATTATGATTTACTAACATTTTTTGCAATAATAATGTTAAAATCTGAGCTTCTAATTTTTTATCATTATAAATCACCTTTCTCTTTATATCATAAACGAACTGTATCTTTTGATTGCACTATTATGTTTAAAAACAGTTTTCTCACATTTTCCACAATTAAAGTTAAAAATTCTTTCCCCACAAAGTTAAATTATAAAATTATAAAAACATATTTTATCTGCATTAATATATGAGCAAATGGTTATTGTATAGACCTAATTATTACATTAAAAAGAAAAAAAACTCGTACTCCCTCTGTCCCAAATTAGTTGCTACATTTGATTACTTTTGTACTGATTATTGATACTGGTGATTTTATGATTTTGTGTGAACATTTTTCAGAGATTTCAGGGTGATATGCTATCAATCAACAACATTTATTTACCGAGCATTCCCTCCGTGTCTCCTTAAATAAGTACTAAATTAGTTTTATAAATCCAGGCCTCGCGCGCTCTTAAGCCACGCCCCATTTTGTAAGGATTCTTCCACCAGTAATCGCATAAAAGTACATTCTAGCTATAGTCCAGGCAATAGGGAATTTTACCTAGCAAAATTAATGGTAGTACTGGAAATCGGCTTTCTAGATGTTTTTTTGGGTCGCTGAATCCAAATTTTTAACTTCCCACCAAAATTTCCCCCGGCAACCTCCCCAAATTTTGGTAAAAAGCCCCCCAAAAAAGGTTTATATTAAAAAAATCATCTAGAAATCGGAAAAGTATCTAGAAATTCAGAAACTAGACAAAATTTCCAACAAATTAGATATATGACATTATGACTTAGGATGAAGGGGAAGGGGGGATCTGCCTCGGAACATGCGCGCGGTGCTGCGTAAACTAAGTTGCGCAATTCCACTTAACCACTCACACGTTTACATTCGCCCTCCCATCTCTCCCCTCCGAACTTTCTCTATAATGTTTACTTTAAGATTTTTGGGTCGCTGAATCCGAATTTTTAACTTTCCACCCAAAATTTCCCTCCCCCCAAATAGTTGTTTCTAACTTAAATTTCTTATTGTTTTAGATGAAAAGCATTACGAAATTCAGAAACTAGACAAAATTTGCAACAAATAGGATAGATCACATTATGAATTAGGATGAACGGGGACGGTGAGGGCTGCCTCTGAACATGCACTGCGGCGCTACGTGCACTAAATTATGAAGTCCAGGCAATAGGGGATTTTATCTGGCAAAATTAATGGTAGTACTGGAAATCGGCTTTCTAGATGTTTTTTGGGTCGTTGAATCCGAATTTGTAACTTCCCACCAAAATTTCACCCGGCAACCCCCTAAAAAATTGATTTTTTGAAAAAATTTGGTTTTTGAGAAAAGCGCGCGGGGAATGTTCCGAGGCAGCCCCCTCTCTCCCGTTTATCCTACGTCATAATGTCATATATCCTATTTGTTGCAAATTTTGTCTAGTTTCTGAATTTCGTAATATTTCCCCCCTAAAACAGTAAGAAATTTAAGTTAAAACCAACTATTTGGGGGGGGGGGGGTTCGGGGGGGGAAATTTTGGGGATAAGTTAAAATTCGGATTCAGCGACCCAAAAAACTTAAAGTAAACCTTATAGAGAAAGTTCGGAGGGAAGATGGGAGGGCTAATGTAAACGTGTGAGTGGTTAAGTGGAATTGCGCAACTTAGTCCACGCAGCACTGCGGCGCATGTCCCGAGGCAGATCCGCCCCCTTCCCCTTTATCCTAAGTCATAATGTCATATATCTAATTTGTTGCAAATTTTGTCTACTTTCTGAATTTCTAGCTACTTTTCCCCTAAAACAATAAAAAAATGGAATTTTTTAATAAAAACCCTTTTTTTGGGGGGGGGGGGGCTTTTTACCAAAATTTGGGGGTGTTGCCGGGGGAAATTTTGGTGGGAAGTTACAAATTCGGATTCAGCGACCCAAGAAACATCTAGAAAGCAGATTTTCAGTACTACCATTAATTTTGCTAGGTAAAGTCCCTATACGGTCTCTATTGCCTGGACTACTAATGAATCGTTAATTCTTTAGGAAGAAAATTATCTTTATAGCATACTAGTGGTAGAGTCCTTACAAAATGTCGTAGATCTACTAAATTGCATCGGAAGGTATTTATGATTCCACCCATTTGAAATGTAGCAACTAATTTGGGACAAAATTTTCGACCTAAAAATCGCAACTAATTTTGGAGGGAGAGAGTTTCACTTATAATGCAAACAAAATAGAAAAAATCAAATATATAACAGTTAAGTTCTTAATTTTCTTTCTATTTTTCATTCTATTTTATTTTATTTTATATAACTTTTAAAAGTTTATCTGGAATTAAATCTTGAACTTATTTATTTTTTTTAATAATATGCCTATTAAAACTATAATAAATTTTGATCATTTTGTTTATTCTATTTTATTCTATAAGTATATTACGCCTACTAATTGCATTAGTATGATTTTTAAAATTTTCTCGTTAAATTAATTTTTTTTCACTACAAAGTTTAGTTCAAATGTTACTGTATTAAAATTTAATCTGCATTCATTTAATTAATATGCATAGTAAAGGTACTATATATTCCTTATATTTTAACTGCATTTTGATAAGAAATATTCATTTTAATTACAATGTAAGACAAAATTTCACAATTTAATTGGATATTTATTAAAAATTGACAAATTTTTTTGTGCAATAATAATGTTAAAATCTGTGCTTCTAATTTTTTACCATTATAAATCACCATTCTCTTTATATCATAAACGAACTGTATCTTTTGATTGTATTATTATGATTAAAAACAGTTTTCTCGCATTTTCCACTATTAAGTTAAAAATTCTTTCACCACAAAGTTAAATTATAAAATTATGTTAAAAAACAATATTTTATCTGCATTAATATATGAGCAAATGGTTATTGTATAGTCCTAATTATTGCATTAAACAGAAAATAATCCCATATCACTTATAATGCAAACAAAATGGAAAAAATAAAATGTTTAACAGTTAATATTTTATAAATTGGTAAAACTAAAATATCACAATTTGAATTTTTCTTATTTAATAAATATACTTACCATAATAATAATAATAATAATAATAATATTTTTTCATTCTATTTTATTGTATTTTATTTTATTTTATATAACTTTTAAAAGTTTATCTAGAATTAAATCCTGAAATTTTTATTATTATTTTTGTAATAATATGCCTATTAAAACTATAAACAATTTTGATCATTTTGTTTATTCTATAAGTATACTACGCCTATTAATTGCATTAGTATGATTTTTTCAAATTTTTTCGTTAAATTACATTTTTTTTTTTCACTACAAAGTTTAGTTCAAATGTTACTGTATTAAAATTTAATCTGCATTCATTTAATTAATATATATAGTACAGGGTACTATATATATTCCTTATATTTTAACTACGTTTGATAAGAAATATTCATTTTAATTACAATGTAAGACAAAATTTCACAATTTAAGTGGATATTTCTTAAAAGTTGCTAAATTTATATTAAAATTTTACGACAAATACTAATCGTAATTTCCATTTTATTTGCATTAAATGAAAATTTAAAACTATTTAGCTGAAGCTTTAAAACGTGGATTCGAATTCAATCCACACGTCCTTAATTTTTATTATTATAAGAAAACAAGTTGGAAATTGCTCGTCGAACGTGGCAAATGTGGTGCGTTCGTACTATAACTAGTTTTATAATAATTTTTTGCACCGCATATCGTATTGGATGTATATTTTAGTGCACTTCGTATGTCCATACCAATTTCATTCTGTTCGAAAGGCTGTAACATCATTAAAATGCACTTGAAATAATTTTTTCCCACTGGCCTTAATGTAACGGAAAACTTTTGACTGTTCCTGTATTTAAGGCCCTACTTCAGTCAAGTGAGAAGACCCGTTCGCTAATGCTAATCCTATTAGTCCAGGCATTTTGTGATTGAACATGGGCAAAATTGCAATAGAAGCTTTTTACAGAATTTTTTAATCAGGAACTACTGCTTAATAGCATACTAAAAATCAGACAAAATCTGAGCACGGGAACACCCCTATATACGGATTTCAAAATGGCCGAGGGGATTTTCTGGAACTAAGGCAGAGAATATATCGCTTACGGAAATATATCGCTTTATTTACACAATTTAACTTTGAAGTATAGTCAAAAACGATAAACAGTACACAAAAGTCTACTATTTCTGACAAATTACTGCTTAAGTTCATTTTTACAGAAATGTTCCAGTGAAGAAAAAAACGTATCAATAGTTTTCATCATATTTATAGTTAGAAGTTAGGTAGTTCTTGTTACATACATTGACTTGGCACACCCCAGAAGCTGTAGAACAGGGCAATTAATTACGTTTGCATCAGCATCGTAAAGTAGCACAGTTTGTCTTTCAAGAACATGGAATCATATTAAGTAAATAATCTGTAGCTCGTAGTCACTCGCAGAGTATTGGGTAGCACGAGTGTTTTTTTACATACCAGCCCCATTCTGCTGGCTTGGTTCTTTCTTCCGATATTTATTTGTAAGTAAGTGTGATAGCTATGATATTTTGTAGAAGAATCGGTCGGAGGCAAACGTTTAGGTGTAATAAATGATTTTACTGTAGTTACTTTCCTTACCAACATTTGGTGACGTAGTTTTGTCTATAGAATCCAATGCCTTGCAGTCATAAAACAGAAGCATTGCTTTTCTTCCAGCCTCAGCCATATCTGAATGTAGGCTTGAATTTGAACAAAATATTTTTGCAATAGAACGGAGCTCTGTCTTGTTCATCTGTTTGAGAAATGATGAGGATTTCCCAATCGAAAAAATTCTGGATGTTGTATCGCAGCCCGTGAAAGCATGCAGAAACAGAAGGAAGTTGCAATTTTCACGACCTAACAGAGATTGCATGTTGAGGATATGATAGACTGGTTTGGAACATGATCCTCATCTTATGTCACTGCGATAGTATAGCTTGAAGCCATTATCCTTTGCCTGTTAAAGAAGGAGAATCAGCAAGTCGGTATCTTCACCTATTACAGTGGTATGTGCATGTGCATGTTCTGAAGATGAGACTGGAGCACGAACAATGTCTATATTGGCATCCCCATCTGTGTTGGGAACAGTACAGCCTTGTTTCTTAAGCAATTCGCCTATGAGGGAAGTCATTGCTTGCTTGTTTTTTCATTGTCCAGAAGCTCTTCCTTTTTTTCAATAAATTTCACGTATGGGCTGAAATTAATATCTCTACTGTTTTTTTTTTTTGTAGCGTCATCTGTGAGCCACATCATTGATTGTTGGATACCCAATGTAATTATCAAAAACCATGATAGGTTTTCCATATTGTTTAACAATAAAATCAGCGTAAGACATAGCAATGTTTTCATATGTATCATTTTTTATACCAGGAAATGCGACGCAAGAAAGATCCTCCATCCAATATGTACCTTTCTGTACTTTCCACGTTGTCATATTTTTCATTGTGTAAATTTTTAATGTGTTTGACTAGTGCTTGAGCTAACTGAGATTTGTCTGAATTCCTCATCATACTTGGTGATTCAAATAATGCTGCAGGGTACGCACACGGTTCATAACGCATGACATCTCCGAGATTCATTTCACCACAAGTGCCAGTAATCATCATTCTTTGGAAGAGGAGCGCTGGATCTATTTGTATATCTAAGTCATCTTTAAACTACAAATGGCGGCAGCAGATCCTAGAACTTTCACTTTCTTTGACCTTTTAGCCGAATACCTAAATATATCCTTCCCTATCATTTTGGAGATGATGATCATACCAAATAAGTGCAAATCATCAACATTAACTTCTTTTTTAGCTGTTACGCCTGTAACAATTTTGCGTAGAGTAGAATCAGAATGAAATGGCGATATGTGTTCCCGTACATCGGCCACTTTTTAAATGTCATTGCTGCTCCTCTTCTGTCTGCTGTCTCTTATAGGTATTTTTGATAATTTTATAAAAGTTACACACTCCCAATGTTATTCCTATGGGAGATTGAAGCTAAAAGTTAGCATAGAACACAATTTTTAACTATTTTCAAAACATCATTTAGTACACTTAAAACTGATATTTTGAATTGAAACTGGCAACAGAGCAAAGTATATACACTTACGTTAATACAAAGCACAGTATGGAGCTGTTTATAGCATTTATTATGTACGTTAGAGGTTAGAGATTAATTCAAAAAGGTTAACATTACAATAATCTCCACAGAGATGCATTATTACATGGCCGCCAATGGTAAAGCATGTACTTTTCAGAGGCTCATTAAAATACTAAAATTTATAAAAAGAATCTAAAACTCACTCACTAGTGTTGTATAAGCTTCAAATTACACAAATAATGTAGTAATCTGCTGTTAAATAATCATTTAACACCATAAATATAATCTTGAAAAACACTGACATGACAAACTACTCTGGTCAGATCACAATCACAGCACAGCATGTATAAAAAATATCGATATCTTTGCTTAAAGTCTCTTTAACAAAGTAAATTGATGATGAAATGTCCATAAATGCAGGGGGTCTTGCGTGTCCTGAAATTTTATAGCCAGGAAATTTTTCGGTACCAGTATTTTCTTATAGAAAATTACTTCTTAAATAAGGCGAAATTTCGCGCGTTTAAGCTAGATTTATTCTTCTATTAAAAAATACTGATATTTGCCCTGAAAAATTCCCTAAAGCATATTATTAAAAATGTTCCGATGCCTGGGAAAGTTATGCACAACTAGCATTTATACGCACTGGAATCGATTCGAAGCCAGTTGCAATTGCGGATACATGAGATAGAGGAACGGGATTAACAGAAAGTAGAGAAATTTAAAAGAACTATATCTCGCGAACCACTGGACCGATTTACGTGCAGTAGGGCTTGAAATGTTCAGGAAGACTTAATATGTAGAAAGAAAATATAGTATAGGGCTTGCCTGAGGCCGGAGATATATCTCACCATCGCCGGAGCTTGAAAAACTCACCGCATACCGGATGACTGTTACGAGATCGGTCTAGTAGTAATACAGTTTAGAATGAGTTATAGATACTTTACTTTATCTTGTTCCAAAAGCATTATTGGTTGTCAGTTGTTCGATAAAAAATGAATATTTGCCGTCCAAATTGTTTAGTGCTGCCCTCTGTCGTCTTCCGTCTCAACTAAAAGCTATACAACAACGCAAAACGGCATATGATTCAGTCCATTTTGAAATCCGTTTTTAAGGGTGTTCCCGTGATCGGATTTTGGCTGATTTTGGTTATATTTCTCAGTAATGGTTACGGATTAAAAATCAGTTAACAGAGCTTCTATTGCAATTTTGCTCGGGTTGAAGGTGTATTTACTTTAATTTGCCTGGACTATATGGAAGAAATTTATAACGATATCTCGGTTGCATTTCAATATTTTTAAATGATTTTTTTTCCATTGGATAGCTGAGATCGAACTGTACAAAGGCCGTTTTTTACATTTTCTATTTTGTTCACAGATATTTTTAATGAGGACGCTTTCATTTTCGGAACCGGTTTTGAAACTGAAAGCATCCTCATAAAAAAAAATTGTAATAAAAATCGAAAAAGTAAAAAACGGCCTGCATACAGATCGATCTCAGCTATCCAATGCAAAAAAATCATTTAAAAATATTGAAATGCAACCGAGATATCGTTATAAATTTCTTCCATAGGATTAGCATTAGCGAACGGGTCTTTTCATTTGACTGAAGTAGCCTCTTAATCTTAAACTACACATCCGATTTTCATGAAATTTGAAATGGCTAGGCAAAATTGTGCAACAATTATATATTTAAAATTTCAGACCATTCGGAAGGCTGTAACATCATTAAAGTGCACTTGCAATAATTTTTTCCCATTGGCCGTAATATAACGGAACACTTTTGACTGTCCCTGTAATTAAACTATACATCCGATTTTCATGAAATTTGAAATGACTCGACAAAATTTTGTAACAATTATATATTTAAAATTTCAGACAAGTCGGTTGGGTAGTTTTTGCTCTGTTGTATGCGGACGGACAGACGGACAGACAGAGAGGCAGACAGACAGACAGACGGATGGACTGAACGACGACTATAGGTGCTACGTATTTATATAATTACGAACGCAACTAAAAATGCTAAAAAAGGTACAGATTTGGCAGAAAGTCACTTCGTTTATGTTAATTGCGGATAGATGGCGCCAAAATAATATTTTGAAACGAAGCTTAGTCGATGCATGGAAATTCCATTAACGGATGAGTCACAGGAGTAAAACTGCTGTCCGGATCCACTATTGTATTGTAGCACGTGCGTTAAGTTTTATATATAAGTTGTGTGTTGTTTGTTTTTTAATAGCAGGATAATTTATGTAACAAATTCAGGTAAGTTATTATAATTTCATATTAAATTTTCTGTATACTTTCTTGTGCTTTAAATGTATTTTTTTCCAAGATAATATTATTAGTGGTTACACGTGGTGAATTTCCTGGTGTCTTAATTGATATTTGAATAGTATATTTAATTACTCGTATATTATGTTAAATAAAAGGCAGAAACTGATAAACTAAAGAGGGTGCATATTGAAATACCTAAGTAAGTTGCGTTATAGATAATACATAAAAAGTATTAAAGCGGGTATCTTTTGTGTAGTCATTTATACATTGTTAAGTATTTTAAAAGTAAAATATTTATTTATTTTACTATGTGAATGCATTTTCTTTTCTCTGCTTAGATTGTTTTTTGCCATAAGGAAATTCTTTAACTTTTCGAAATCTCAAAAACAGTAAAAATAATATTTCCGAATAATAATAATACAGGGGGCGATGCAGGGATTTTTCTTGGGGCCCATATTGTGAAAAGTAAAAGTTATTTTTGTGAAATTAACTTTTTGTAACGAAATATAAAATCAAGTTACTGAAATTCCAACCAAGCATTTATTAATAACAACTTCTTTAAGTCCTACTGCTAAAGTTTAACTTTCTGGAGATTTTTTTTTTCTTTTTACAATTTACACATTTTAAAACCTGACAATATAAAATTAAATGATAAAGAGAATGTTTTATGGAATAGAATTTTGTGAAGGGGCCTTTTTAGTAAATGGATTTTTGTGAAGGGTCCTAATTTATTAAAGGGATTTTTGTGAAGGGGCAAATTTTTCCTTGAGTATATAATATGGAGTATAGTATATAGTAATTGCCCTGTAACAATATTCCACTACTATTAATAATAATAACTTCTAAGAAAAGTACATTTAATCAACGTTTATATGCTTTGCTTTAGATTAAAAATTTTCAAACTGTTGTTTTAAATGAAACTGATAAACTAAAGAATTCGTCAAAGTGAATATGAAAAGCATTTAGCATGTTTATTTATGCAGTTATGCAGTGTTTATTCGTTTAAATCAGCCTGAATTTTATCATAATTTAGATCAACTGAATTTTTTTTCCATCTTTTTTTTTTTTTTCAAAATTGATCGATATTTAGATGAATTCTTTTTTGATTTTTATTTACAATCTAAGTCAGGATTATTTTAGAATAAATGTGTTTTGCCAAAGATTCATTGCAAATTTTACGAGTGGCCTATACTGTTAACCAAATATCTTTTTGAATTTTATTTAAATCTAATATCGAACTTTAAACCAAAAAACCCTAATTTAAAAATAGAGAATCCCAGCTGCTGAAATATATTCAGGCATGAAATTCTTCCGCGATTTTCCGCTTTTTTTTTTTTTTTTTTTTTTTTTTTTTTTGTCATTTTCCGCGTTTTCCGATTTTTTACCGTTTCTCGTAGGCATGATTTGTTCCGAAATTTAAAAAAAATCGGTCATCAATCCGAAAATTCGGACATAGAATCGCGAAAAAAACTCAAATTTCGTCAAAAGATCGTGTAATAAACGTGAACTCTGTCGAAGGATAAAGGGGAGAAATACGAATTTTGTCCAAAGATCGCAGAAAAAAGCTAATTTTGCGCAAAAGTCGCGGAAAAACGCGAATTTCGTTAATCGTTCGGATCGTGGGCAAAACGTCAATTTCATGAAAGGATCGCATAAAAAGCGCGTACTTCGTCAAAAGTTCGCGGAAAAACGCGAATTTAGTCAAAATATCTCAAATTTCGTTAAAGGAGCGCGAGAACAACGTCAGTTTAGTGAAAGGATTGCGTAAAAGCGCGTATTTCGTCTAAAGATCACGTAAAAAGCGCGTATTTCGTCTAAAGATCGCGTAAAAAGCGCGTATTTCGTCTAAAGATCGCATAAAAAGCGCATATTTCGTTAAAAGATCGCGTAAAAAGCGCGTATTTCGTCAAAAGATCGCAGAAAAAATGCGAATTTTGTCAAAAGATCGCGGAAAAAACGCGGGTTTCGTCAAAGGATAAAAGGAAAAACGCAATTTCTGTCAAAGAATCGCGAATTACGTCAAACGGTCGCGGAAAAACGAAAATTTTGTCAAAGAAACGCAAATTTCGTCAAAAGATCGCGGGAAAAACGCGGATTTCGTCAAAAGATAGCGGGAAAAACGCAATTTCTGTCAAAGAATCGCGAATTACGTCAAACGATAGCGGGGAAAAAACGAAAATTTTGTCAAAGAATCGCGGAAGAAACGAAAATTTCGTCAAAAGTTCGCGGGAAAATGCGAATTTCGTCAAAAGTTCGTGGGAAAATGCGAATTCCGTCAAAAAAACGCGGATTTCTTCACAGGATAGCGGGGAAAACGCAAATTCTGTCACAGAATCGCTGAAAAAACGCGAGTTTCGTTCAAAGGATAGCGGGGGAAAAACGCAAAATCTGTCAAAGAATCGCGGGAGAAACGTAAATTTCGTCAAAAAATCGCTGGAAAAACGCGAATTTCGTCAAAAGATCGCTGAAGAAAAGCAAATTTCGTCAAAAGATGGCTGAAGAAACGCGAATTTCGTCAAAAAATCGCTGAAAAACGTGAATTTCGTTAAAAGATCGCTGAAAAAACGCGAACTTCTTCAAAAGATCGCTGAAAAACACGAATTTCGTCAAAAGATTGCAGAACACACGCGAATTCACTCAAAGGATCGCGAACAAAATGCGAATTTTCTCAAAAATCGCGAATTTCGTCAAATTATCGCGAAAAATTTGCTGCACCGATGTTTTCACCAGATTTTTTTCAGCTGAGTGCCAGGTTAAACGTTAGCTTGCCATGTTTATTAACTCATGTTTTGAGTAAAAGCATGTTAAAATTTTAATTGCACAACTACCTAAGATTGCTGTATAATACATTGTAATTGGACGACTACCTAAGATTGCTGTGTAATACATTGCATCAGAATTATGAACTTAAAATAGGAACTTTCAGTTTAGAATTACTTATATTATTTGCATAAATTACTGACCCCCTCCCCCTTCTTAATAAAGCAGCATTTAAACAAAAATATTAAGTTTTATTGTGATTAAAATAACCTTATTTAAAATAGCACGTGCTTAAATATGCGCTATTTTAAATAATTTCTCATTTTCCTATTTCACGCACTTTTCCTCTTTTTTTTTTCTTTTTGCTATGCAGTTATGCAGTGTTTATTCATTTAAAACAGCTTGAATTTTATCATAATTTAGATCAACTAATTTTTTTTTCTTTTTCTTTTCTTTTCTTTTTTTTTATTTATTTACAATCTAAGTCAGGATTATTTTAGAATAAATATGTTTTGCCAAAAATTCATTGCAAATTTTACGAGTGGGATATACTGTTAACCAAATATCTTTTTGAATTTTATTTAAATCTAATACAATCGGACCTCGTTATCCGGACACCCGGTTTTCACGTCACTCCACTTATCATGTCAGTTTTTCAAAGTCCCAATTTTCTGTATATGATTTTAATGTAAATAAACTCCAGATTTTACGTCGTTGAATAATTTTCAACTCCGGATATCCCGACGGTTTTGGAAAATTTTCCCTTTTTCATAATCCATCTTATAAGCACGGAAATTAAGATTTAAAAAGAAATGTCTTACCCAAACTTTTCGCAAAAGTGTCTAAAATACCCATTGAGATAAGGGAGAAATTTTAAATCCTTTGTCTGAATAAATAAACCCACATACAATGAATGATCCACTTAAGCTTTAAACAGACGTATGAGTCTATTCGTTGTCATTCTCTTCTGGTCAGTCGGCGTTTTCTTGTAGTTACACGGCATTTTTCATCCGACTAAAACCGAAGCATTGCATTGCATTGCATTGAAACGATCTGAAATTATCCAACATCCATTTCTGAAACAATGAATGTTGATTACAATTCATTGTATAATGTTGAAAAAAGAATTGCAGAAAGCACATATATAAGCAAACCGTAATTCATCAATATTTCAGTAAGAATAAAAAAACAAGTCATCATAAATCTGATTTTTATTCTTTTCAATTTTGTTTTTGTGTTTATTTTGTTTAATAATAATGTTTTGTTGTTTGAAACTGCAAGAACAGTTATGAATTTAAAATTGTCTTAAGCTAATTAAAAATACAGCTTTTTATGTTATATTATAGCTTTTATATAGCTTTTTATAATGAATATTGATTACAATTCATTGTATAATGTTGAAAAAAGAATTGTAGAAAGCACATATATAAGCAAACCGTAATTCATCAATATTTCAGTAAGAATAAAAAAACAAGTAATCATAAATCTGATTTTTATTCTTTTCAATTTTATTTTTGTGTTTATTTTGTTTAATAATAATGTTTTGTTGTTTGAAACTGCAAGAACAGTTATGAATTTAAAATTGTCTTAAGCTAATTAAAAATACAGCTTTTTATAAACATATTTTTCTCCAACTCCGGTTACCGCGACACTCCGCTTATAACGACACTTTTTTCTGGTCTTTAGAATGTCGGGATAACGAGGTTCGACTGCATATCAAACTTTAAACCAAAAAACCCTAATTTAAAAATATAGATCCCAGCTGCTGAAATATATTAAAAGGTTAAGGAATATAATATACTAGTTAAAAAACATCTAAAACTTTTGTGAATTTTTAATTAATAAAGAAACTTGGACATTTTCTGCAAGGATATGTAAAACTTTAGAATCTACACAAGCCTTTCAAAAAATTTTTATTGATGATATGATATCTATGTATAGTTCACAATACAATTTCTGTAATCCTTGTTCGTTCACATGGAAATGAAAAAAATTGTTAAATTTCCAATGCAGGTTATTTATGTTGATTAAAGATTTGAAAAATAAAAAAAGAATTAATGAACAATATAAGCTTGGATTGGGTCCAGAGTTTGTTGTTGTTGTTGTTGGGGGAAGGGCAAGGCTTGAAATTCTATATTCTCTCGCAGCCGTCTCTCTCTCAACATTTATAATTTGAATGGAGTTGGACAGTTTGGGACAGAATTAAAAAAAAATTTAAAGCTCACTATTACTTTACGTGCTATTTAAATAACTAGGGGGCTCGGCCCCCTACGAGCTACGCTCGCCAACCCCCCGATCAGACACTGCAGTCTCTAAAAGCACGCTAATTTGATCGGCTTTAATTGAATTTTTTTGGAAGATTGAATTATAATTTAAAAAACAAAGGCGATCTCCCTATAAACGGGTTTCTATTCATTTCTCTTTGATTGGGGAATTTTACGGAAAAATCAGCTGCTGTTAAAAGATACAATGGCATTTCAAAATCATCTAATATAAAAGGAATTAAGTAAACAGAGTCTTTGTCTCCCAGTATTTTTTAACAAAGCGAAAAGAAAGTCCTTTTAAATAAAACATTTTAAATATATCGTTTTAATCTGACGTAATTTTCACCAAACTTTTCTTTCCCTTTTTAATATTCACGTGAAAATGCTTTTATTAGAAATGAAATATTATTTGCGCTGTCCAAAAAAAAAAAAGTTGAAAAGTTCATCTCAAAATATCAAGTAAATGTCTCGCGCTATTTTTAAATTTAAACTACTATTTTGCAATATTATTTTTTGTTCATTTTACGTAATAAGTGTAATGTGACGTAAATGTGATGTAATTTCTCCTATTTAAGACTTCTAACGCATGTTAATGAATTTATTACTTTACAATATCCTTTCTCTGTTAAAATTCACGTGTAATTATAGATGAAGTAATTTTCAATAAGTTCCTGCTTTTTATACGTAATTATTTAATTCTAATTTGAAAGTTTTTCTTTTCTGTTTATAATAGTCACGTGTAAATAAATTTTTAATTTGAAGCAAACATTATTGTTTCCGTTGTTTATACAGTTTGGCAACAGGTTAAATTTGTACAATTTTCTGAAATAAGTAAAAAAATATCTCTCGAAATGCTGAAAATTTGAATTTAAAATAGAAATGAAACCTCGAAAAATGAGTCAAATTAAAAAAATAAATTAATTCTGCACGCCGGGAAATTATAACGTATAAAATGATCTAAAAAGTATTAAATTCCGATATATAGTTTTTGCTCCTATAAAACTTTTTTAATGGAACGATTTTGTCCAACTTTAGCATTAAATATCTCTTAAAACAATTCTTGGATTTGAAAACTGTCTACATCAGCGTGTTTATCAAACATTTCTGTATAATACTACCAATTTTCATATTTTTGTATGCATTATTTTTCTTAATATTAACGAAGAAAGACCTCCGGTCACAAAAAATTCAAAACCGGCGGCGGCGGCGGTGACAGCGGGAGTTACTTTTTTTTAGAATAGAGAGATTATTTTTCTTAATATTAACGAAGAAAGACCTCCGGTCACAAAAAATTCAAAACCGGCGGCGGCGGCGGTGACAGCGGGAGTTACTTTTTTTTAGAATAGAGAGATTATATTAACCTAGTGATGGGCGATTCTGGAAAATTTGAGAATCGATTAAAATCGACATCGTATAAAACAGAATCGATCACAATAAGAATCGATTCCCAAATTCTAGAATCGATATTTCGATGTTCACAAATTCACACAGATAAGTTCAACAATAGTAATTCCAGAGCGTAGCGAATCAGTGGGGCCATAATGACTACCTCTCACCCCTCACCCCCATTTATGGGAGCCCTAGACAATGTCAGGGACCCAGAAGTAACCTACTACAGACCTTTGAGTCGAATAATAAGGTTTTTTAAGTTTTAAAATTATTATTTTTAATATATACTTTTAATAATAATTTATATTATATTTAAATCAGAAAAAAAAGGAAGAAATATATATATTTTTTTTCCATCCGGAAAACATGTACTTTCTGCTTTTATTTCCTTCAACCAAACAGATGGGGTACTTTTTATAAACGCCATTCTTCTTAAAAATGCGCGCAGATGAGCGAAATTTTGAAGGCTCTAAATTTATTTTAAAAGTTAAATGGTTTTTCAGTCTTTTTAGGGCCCCCTATAAGCGTGCGGGAAATGCAAATATTGCAAATCTTCTTTTAAAATAGCTGTGATGTTGTAATTAACCAATCATCACATACTAATTATCCCCCAATTAATAGTGGCTGAGAGGTTCTGCTCTCGAAGCTGGTAGACGGGAGGTGCTGGGTTCGATCCCAATCGCGCCCGTCGGAGTTTTCGTGGTTTTCTTCGAGCCATGAATTTCCATGCGTAAATACGGGATAGGTTCCCTTAAAGACCCCTCCCCTCCGGAGGGCACTCCCCCCTCGGGCCTATATCTCTAGTGTAGATAATCGGCCGTCAAAAATCAACCAACCCCCAATTAATAAGCAAAATTCTCCTTTTAATAATACATTTAACTAAAATGTCTTTCCCTTTTAAAATATATATCTCCTTATCTCATTTACAGATTATAAATATCTTTCTTTTTAATGTTTACCAAATTTTCAGCTGTTTACAAAAAAAAAAAAAAAAAGTTCTCACCCTAGAATCATTAACAGTGAAATAATATACTTTTCTCTGGTTAACAAATAAATAAAAATATATTCTTTGATTATATGTTTTGTTTTTTTTTTTTTTTTTTCAGCAGTAATCTAAAAACTCTAAACAGTTATTGATTCATTCGCTGACATTGTCGGACGTGGAAGATAAATTTGCAAATATCATAATTTTCTCTTTTTTTTTTTTTCTTTTCTTTTTTTTTTTTTTTTTTTTTTTTTTTTTTTTTTTTTTTTTTTTTTAAATAGCGTCCTCGTTCTTATACTAGAACAGAAAAACAGGACTTCTGTGATCATTTTGTTTATGAAAAAGGCTCATACGAAATTTGACAGCAGCGTGTCCACATCAGCCTCACGTCCTACCTCCCCCCCACCCCCCTAAAAAAAATGGTGGAAAAGCTGTGATTGTTAAAATTTGTTGTGTAATTTTTTTTTTCTTAATTTTTGAAAAAATTATGGTGTAGTAATGAACAAATTAAAACGCCTCTAGTGAGGAAAAAGTGAGTTAAGAGGTGGTAAGTGTGTGCCGTAATGTATAGACCAAGAGCTCTAAAACGATTTGTCACATGAAAAAAATCAATTTCTGCCACCCCCCCCCCGATGAGAATGCTCCCTTATTGTCTGTGGCCAAAATAGATCCCACGAATTGAAAGGCCTTGACGAAATACCCTTCGGTTAATCCTTCAAAAAGGGGTCCAAGCACGCTTTGGCTTAATGAGGAGCTGAGTTAGAAAAATTGCTTAAAATACAAAAAAAGAGGCCGGGGAGTAAAAGAGCATAATAAGAAATAATAATATGAATGAGTGGCCAAAGGGCTTTTCGATAATATATTACATGAGTCGTTGCGATAAAACTGGAAAATTGACCCTCCTGGAAGGTTCCACTCTCGCGTTTCCGCAATACACCCTGAATTCACCCACCCATACATAGGATAACTTTTTGAGTACAGTGCGCACACTGGAACATTAGAAAATAATGAAATCGGACAAAAACAAAGATCTTAAAAAATGCATGTATATTTTTAATGACCTTGTTATAATGATTAAACCAATGGAGTAGAATCGTTTCTATTCTTAATATGACAGTTAAAATAATACCAGAAACAAAATGGAAGCACATAATATTGAATAACTTTTCGTGCAGAGTGCACTCACTGGAACAATAATTAAAAAGAAAAGTGTTCCAGTTATACTGATGGCATTGAGCTTACAGGCTACACACTAACTGTATATTATACTCTTATTTCAAAGAATATTGCCCCTCGAAAAATAAATTAAGGGGGGGGAGGTTCCCCCCGTTTCCCCTCTTTATATTTAACCAATGACCCTCGAAATGTCATCAGGGAAGCGCCTTATCGAAATAATCCGGCATACCAAATTTCAAGCAAATCGGATAGAAAAAACTCATTTATCTAAATTAAAAGGGTATTAGCCCCCTCGCTAACCCCCTTTATATTTAACCAATGAACTTACAAATCTAATTAGGGAAGCACCTTATCAGAATAAACTGGTATACCAAATTTAAAGCAAATCGGACAGAAAAAACCAAATTGGGGGGGGATATTAGTCCCTCGTTCCGCCTTTTAGACTGTTACAATGAACCTTCAAATCTAATCAGAGAAGCTCGTTATCAAAATTAACCACTATACTAAAATTTGTAGAAAATCTGATAATTCGGCATGAAAAACGCATTTATCTAAGTTAAGGGGGGATTACCCCCCGCTGCCCCCTTTATACTTAACCAATGAACCCCGAAACAAATCGGGGAAGCGCCTTATCAGAATGAACATAGAAAAAAAAATTGAAGCAAATCGGATATTTCTATCAAGATTTATCGCGTTACGTACATACATACAGAACCGGTGGGCACATTAGCTCTCAGGCTTTGATAGCCTGTGAGCTAAAAATAACAAGAGCGTGTAACTAAATGAAGGGGGGGGGTGTAGGCAGAAAATAAAATATAACATTCAAAGTTTTCCAACGATATATTATAAGAGAAGGTTTGAAAGAAACAAAAGATATGCCCCCCCACGAGGGGGCAGGTAAGCCCCAAACGGTCGGAGGGGCGACCTCAAATGTATCTTTGGTCAAAGTTTCAAAATGTGGCTTTATTATAAAATAGAACAAGAATTGGACATTTTAAAAATTGCTTGCAAATTTTGAACGGCTCTGTAAATTAAGATTAGCGAGGTAAGGGGTGGGGGGGGGGATGGAGAGATTAGAAGAGACGAACTTGAAAAATACAATATAATAAACTAGTAACCTGAATAACTAGGCTTCTAAACAAAAGTATAACGATTTAACATAGTGCTGAATTCAGGGGGTATTCCGGGAGGACTGTCCTCCCGGGATATTGAAATGTCCCTCCCGTAAGTTTTGAGATTTTATGCTTTTTAATGAACAAATGTGCATCCCCCCCCCCCCGTTACGGAACTCAAAAATACACCCCCCCCCCCCCCCCCTCCATCCCTCCCTGAGAAAACTACCTGCATTCAACACTGATTTAACCTACAAAGAAAAAAAAAGGCTCATACAAAATTTTGCAGCAATTCTGGCATTAAAACAGTAAAATTGGAATAATGTATTCAACCCGAATCGTGGATCGGACGTGATGCGATTTGAATTAAGTAAATCGAAAAATAGCGATTTTAATCGCATCTAAAGAATTGAAGTAAATAAAAAAAATAGCGATTCCGCCCGCATCTAAAAATCGACATCGAATCTGAAAACAGAATCGATTCGCCCTTTCTGATCCTACGAACGGGCAGAATCGATGCGTTTATTTTTTCTTGCTTTCTTTTGTCTTTAAAAAAAGAAAGTGTTTAATTCGTGAAAAATTTCAACTTGTGGAGGATTTATAGTTTTAGAAGGTCTTGTCTGGAATACGATTTGAGTTTTTTTATAATTTTTTTGTCTGTCAGTCTATTTGTTTGTCTCTGACAAAAAAAGTTGTGGGCGGTCTATTTCAAGAACTAATACATGAAATCTGTTGAAACTTTAGATTCAGTTAGACCTTCATATAAATTGGTGCTGATTACTTTTTGGTGAAAATCGCTCAACAGGTGGCGCTGCTATGCTGCATTTTTCATGATTTTCGCAAGATCGCTATCTCAAGAATTAATGCACGAATTTTCACCAAACTTCAGATTCAGTTTAACGTTGACATAAGTTGTTGAGGATTAGGTTTTGATGTAAATCTACCGGCAGGTGGCGCTGCTATGCTGCATTTTCCCCGATTTTCGCAATAACTCTATCTCAAGAACTAATGCACGGATTTTTGTCAAACTTCACATTCAGTTAGACGTTGGCATAAATTGTTGCTTATTAGGTTTCGGTGTAAATCGCCCAACAGGGGGCGTTGCTATGCTGATTTTATCAGCAGTGTTGAATTCAGACATTTTTCTCCGGGAGGGACAGTTCAGAGGGGGAGGGGATTGGACTTTCGTACATTAAGCATAAAATCTCAAACCATCTGAGGGGCATTTGAATGTTGTGCAGGGGGAGGGGGGGCATGTCCCCCCCGGGCCACCCCCTGAATCCACACGTTTTTCGGGATTTAAACGATTTTAGGGCAGGGTTGGGGTTTTAGACGCCCAAAACTAGTTTTGGACAGGACATGTGGGTTTTACTGTCCAAAACTGTACTAAAGTGTCTAAAACTGTACTAAAGTGTCCAAAACCTTAAAAAGCAACATGCCACATGTAACCACCGCACACTTTTTAAACATATGAATAAATATAAATATCTCACAATATCTTTTACTAACATTCCATTTAATTCTTTGGTAAATGAAAAAAAGTTAAAATTTTTCTAATATCTGTGTAACATAAAGAGTTCTGTTTCTGTTAAAATTGAGTTATAATAATAAGAAATTCTTTATTATACCACACATGTAGTATAGGGAGAGGAGATTTGCTTTTGTTTCAATTTTTGTGCAAGAAAATGTTACAAAGAAATTTCTTTTAAATAACGTTTCATTGTAAATTATTTTTTCTAGATTATAGGATAATGAAAGAAAACACAAATATTTAATTTAAAATCTAGAAGATATTTTTTAAAATATGAATTTTTTTTATGAATTTAATCTAATTCTAGTGAACATTCTATTTCTTAAGAGTTAAATAGTGTTGTTATAATAATTATCATATAATATAGTGTTATAATAATAGTCAATATCTAAATATCTCATAATCAAACAAAATCAATTATTTTTATTTATACTATTTCTTATTATACACATATATATAGTTGCCAGCAGAAAGCTGGTTTAATTAGTATGCTGAACCTGAACTCCATTTATCTATTATTTTCAGTAAAAGAATCAGAATGTATTCTTCATAAAAATTGTTAGTACTTCTATTAACTACTATTATTTAAATGAATAACATTAAAATTACGATACATAATCAAATTTAATATCTTTTTAATGTAATTACTTTGTTACGTAGGGCAATTAGGTTGTTAATACTAAATTGGTATTTTTGTATTGTAATCTTTTTGCCAATTTTTTAAACTTTTAGCATTATTTTGATAAATAAAATTTTACTACAAAATATAGTTTTGGACAGTTTAAGACACTTTTAGACAGAAGCAGTGGCGTACGCAGGATTTTATTTCGGGGGGGGGGCTGACTTAAATTTCCATAACGTTCCATATCTTACGAAACACGTTGAATTTTGTTATAAACGTAAGTCATTTTTGACAATAATGGGGGGGAGGGTGGGCGCAGCCAGAGAGGGGAAGGGGGGGGGGCAGGGTTATTCTGTTCCGAAATTTCCAAAAATTTAAGGCATGAGGTTTCAAAAATTAAAAAGAATTCGTCATAGGATCGCAAAAAAATCAAATTTCGTAAATGGATCGGGGAGAAAACACGAATTTCGTCAAATGATCGCGGAGGAAATGCAATTTTTGTCAAATGACCGCGGAGGAAACGCGAATTTCGTCTAATGACCGCGAGGAAACGCGAATTTCGTCTAATGGCCACTGAAAAAACGTGAATTTCGCCAAACGACTACAGGAAAAAAGTGAAGTTCATCAAGAGATCGTGGGAAAAACGCGAATTTCGACAATTGATGTCGAAAAAACATATTCCATCAAAGGGCCGTGGAAAAACGCGAATTTCGTCAAAAGATTGCAAAAAAACGTGAATTTCGTTAAAGGATCGTAAAAATATGCGAATTTCGTCAAAAAGCCGCGGAAAAAATCACGAATTTCGCAAAAAAAACCCCGCAAAATCGCAAATTTCGACAAAGGATCGCGAAAAAAAAATGCGTATCCCGTCGAAAGGCCTCGAAAAACGCGATTTCGTCAAAAGATTGCAAAAAACGCGATTTCGTCGAAGGGCCGCAAAAAACCCCGCATAATTCGACAAAGGATCGCGAGAGAAAGGACGTATTCCGACAAAGGGCCGCGTAGAAAAAGCTAATCTCGTCAAATTATCCCAAAAAAACGCGAATTTTGTCAAAGGGCCACGGAAAAAACGCGAATTTCTTCAAAGGACGGCGGAAAAAACACGAATTTCGTCAAAAAAAGCAAATTTCGATGAAGGTTCAAGGAAAAAAATTCGTATTAAGTCGAAGGGCCGCGGAAAAGAAAGCGAGTTTCGTCAAAAAGCCTGCAAATTTTAACAAAGGATCGCGAAAAGACGCATATTCCGTCGAAGGGCCGAGGAATAAAGGAAAATTTCTCCAAAAAATCGCGATTTTCGCCAAAGGCCCATGGAGAAAACGCAAATTTCGACCGCGGAAAAAAATGCGAAACTCGACAAAGAATCGCGAAAAAAAGCTCGTATTCCGACAAGGTCTGCGTAGAAAAAGCGAATCTCGTCAAAGCATCGCAAAAAAGCCATGAATTTCGTCAAAGAACCGCGAAAAAACGCGAAGGCCGTTTTAAAAAACGCGAATTTCAAAAAAGGATCGTGGAAAAAACGCAAATTTCGTCAAAGGATTGTGGAAAAAACCCGAATTTCGTCAAAAAGTCGCAGAAAAAACGCGAATTTCGTCAAAAAGTCGCTGAAAAAACGCAAATTTCGACGTAGGATCACGAAAAAAAACGCGTATTCCGTCGGAGGGCCCGGAAAAGAAAGCGGGTTTCGTCAAAAAGCCGCTGAAAAAATGCAAATTTTGACAAAGAATCGCGAAAAGACGCGTATTCTGTCGAAGAATTCCGCCGCGGAAAAACGCGAATTTCGCCAGAAAATCACAAAAAACTGTCGATCAGGATCACGTAGAAAACGTGAATTTCGTAAAAGGATCGCGGGAAAAACGCAAATTTCGTCAACGTGCCGCGAAAAAAAACGCGAATTTCGTCAAAAAACAGTGGAAAATGCAAATTTTGACAAAGGATCGCGAAAAAACGTGTATTCCGTCAAAGGACAGCAGAAAAACACGAATTTCCTCTAAAAGCCGCGGGAAAAAAAACAAAATTCGACAAAGAATCGCGAAAAAGACGCGTATTCCGTCGAAGTGCCGCGAAAAAACGCGAATCTCGCCCGCGAAAAAAAAATGCGAAATCAGACAAAGGATCGCGAAAAGTACATGTTCCGACAAAGGCCGCGTAGAAAAACCGACTCTCAAAGAATCGCAAAAAAACTGCGAATTTCGTCAAAGGGCCGCTGAAAAACGCGAAGGCCGTTTTAATTAAGAGTGTTCTCAAATACAAAACGGCAACTTTCTGACATAAGTTTTACTTTATTTTTGTTCGGAAATGCATGAAACTAGCAGGTCTAGTTGTTCACAAAATTATGTAATCGAGTTTTTTTTCCGTTTATTTTGCAAACGCAATAGATCTTTCACATAATGGTGCCAAAGTTGACGCCTTGAACCAAAGTTCCCGAAGAAAGCAGACAAACCAGTCCGTGAAGGGCAAAAATCGTGTTTGTCACGTGATCAAAAATGCTTATAACTCAATAGGTAACTTAGTGATAAAAAAAATGGAAAAAACAGTTCAATTCCAAATTGCTTCCACGGCCTGGCTTTCCAATTTTACATCTTTCCGTTAAAAAATGAATTTGTAAGTGTGTCAAAACGTTTTGCGCTTGTTGAGCAGATCAGTTAAGAACAGCCTTAAGCGAATTTCGAAAAAGGATCGCGGAAAACAAGCAAATTTCGCCAAAGGGTCGCGGAAAACAAGCAAATTTCGCCAAAGGGTCGCGGAAAAAAGGCGAATGTCGTCAAATGGTCACAGAAAAAACGCGAATTTCGTCAAAAAGACGCGAAAAATGCAAATTTCGACAAAGGATCACGTAAAAAACGTGTATTCCGTCAAAGGGCAGCGGAAAAACGCGAATTTCGTCAAAATATCGCAGAAAATGCGAATTTCTTTCAAGGGCCGCTGAAAAAACGCGAATTTCGTCTAAAGGCCGCGGGGAAAAAACTGGAAATTCGACAAAGGATGGGGGGAAAAGTACGTATTCCGGAAAAGGCCGGCGTAAAAAAAGCAAATCTTGTCAAAGTATCCCAAAAAACGCAAAATTCGTCAAAGGACCGCGGAAAAACGCGAATTTCGGCAAAGGGTTGTGATAAAACCTGTAACAAACAAAGTGGAAAAAACACAGCGGTCTCATTAGGAAACAGCACACATACAAACATCTATGTTTATTATTATAGGTATAGTTTTTAAACTGAGGTAATATGCTGAACTGACTTTTTAAAAGTCTGGTTAACCCGAACCCAACTTGCAGGAATCTACACTCAGTCTGAAATCAACGTGAAATGAAAACAGTGTTAACGCAAAAAGAAACGGAAATAATTGGCGCCGGGAAGGGATTGCCCCCTCTGCTGTAACCTTTCAGAAAATTTGGTGTGAATTTCAGAATTTTTTTTTCCGCTCAGAATCATCCGTGGGGTAGAAGCACGGGCCCGATTCTGAGACCGCCCCACACCGAATCAAGTTGGAAAGAGTTAATGGATTTTTTTTTATATATACTTTCATTCAAAAGAAAGTCATTGCAGCTTAAAATCTATAACATTGTTCTCCCCACCACCGAAAATAAAGTCTCCTTCACCTTCTTTGGGTATGCTGTGGTGTCTATGTGGACTAACATGGGACTAACGAGAATGGCCAATCCGCGGTAAAACATAAATCTAAATTACAAATTTATCTCAAACAATAAGAAAAAAAAATCAGCACCTTTTTCATTTCATTTTCGACTATTTTGAATGGGGGCCTGTCACCCCATCAGTCCCTTCCCCTCTTTGGGTATACTGTGGTGTAAATGTGTGCTAATACGGGACTAACCAGAATGTCAGTTCGTTATGTTGCAGAAAACAAAGTTGCAAATTTATCTCAAACAAAAAGAAACAAAATTCAACATTGTTTTAAATTTCATTTTCGACTATTTTGGGAGGGAGCTGTAACCCCATTTCACTTCTTTGGGTATAATGTGGTGTCACGGTGTACAAATATGGAACTAAAGAGAAGAGAGCGGCTAGTCTGTTGAATGATAGGGGGAAATACTACAAATTAATCTCAAACAGAAGGGGGAAACAAGCATTTTTTTCATTTCATTTTCGACTAGTTTGGAGGACGGGCTGTAATCCGATCAGCTCCCTCCCCTGCTTTCGGTATGCTGTGATGTCAATGTGCTAACATGGCACTAACATAAATGGCTATTTCGCTGTATGACAGAAGAAAAAAATTACAGATTTATCTAAAAAACTAAGGATTACAGAAAAAATATTACAAACTTTATCTCAAACAAACAAAAAAAAAAGCATTTTTTCATTTCATGTTTCGACTATTTTGGGAGGGGGCTGTAACCCAATTTGTCACTTTTATATCTTTAGGTATAATGTAGTGTTACTGTGCACTAATATGGAACTAAAGGGAAGGGAGTCAAGTTGATTGATAGGAGAAAAATGCAAATTTTTCTCAAGCAGAAATAAAAAAAATTAGCACTACTTTTTCATTTCATTTTCGACTATTTCGAGATGGGGGGGCTATAATTCCATCAGCCCCCTTACCATCTTTGAGCATGCTGTGATGTCAATGTGGACTAATATGGGATTAACTAAAATGACTATTTCGCTGTATGACAGAAGAAAAAGGTACAGATTTGTCCAAAAAAGTTGGGAAAAACACTTTTTTCATTTAATTTTTCAATATTTCGAGAGAAGGGGGGGGGCTGTAACCCCCATCAGCCCCTTTTCTCTTCTTTGGAGTCAATATGGAGTAATATTGGGCTAATGAGAATGGCCATTTCGCTGTATGATAGAAAAAAAAATGAAAAATTTTCCCAAAAAGGAAAGAAAAAACCAGCAATTTTTTCGTATCAATTTCGAAAATTTCGGGGGGGGGGGGGGCTGTAGCCCCATCAGCCCCCCCCCCTCTTGGGTACGCCCATGGACAGAAGGGTTTTGGACAGTACGGTTTAAACCATGGATTTTACCGTGGTTTTTACCGTTGTGTCCAAAACCTTGCCAACCCTGTTTTAGGGATCATATTTTAAGAATTAATGAACGGAATTTCATGAAACTTAATATGCCGTTAGACATTGCCATAAGTTGTTCATGATTAGGTTTTCGTGTAAATGATATAACAGATCGTGCTGCCATGCTGCTTTTATCAGCAGTGTTGAATTCAGACATTTTTATCAGGGAGGGATTTCTATGGTTCTGGAGAGGAACATTCTAGAGTTACGAAGGGGGGGGGGGGGGGGGGTTGGACTTTTGTCCATTAAGCATAAAATCTTAAGTCTTCCTGGGGGACATTTCAATGTTCCAGGGGGGTGGGGAGGCGTCCACCCGTACCAGCCCCTGAATTCAGCACTGTTTTTCAGGGTTTACAGGATGTTAGCAATAACATCTCAAGAAACAATGAACGGAATTTCATCAGACTTAATATTCTGTTAGTCATTGACATAAATTGTTTCTGAGTTTTCCGTGTTAATCATGTAACAGGCTGCGCTGTTATACTGCTTTTTTCATGATATTCGTGATAGCCATATCTCAAAACTAATGCACGGAATTTAATCAAACTTCATATTCTGTTACACTTTCATATAAATAGATCCTTATTAGGCTTAGGTGTATACTGCCGAACAGGTGTCACTTTTATGCTCATTGGGATTTTCCGTTGCGGATATTTAAGAGGGTGTGGGCCGAAATTCAATGATTTGTTAGGAAAATGCAGTGGTTATATATATTTTTTTAAATGCAGATACTTCAACGAACTTATACTTTTGAATCCGCATGATGGGCATAGGTCATTTAAATTTGACACTGTGATAACGAATTTTGAAGTTTTAACATTTATGAGACAGAAGATAATTTTGGGATTGAACATCCAGCTACTTTAACTTCAATTTTTGAAGGAAAATAAAAATGATATGACTTTTAGAGACATCGATTAAAAAAATTATACTATCGATTAAATCGAGTTGGCCATAGTATCGATTAAATCGATTTAAAAAATCGAAATCGTCCATCACTAGTTCGACTATTATTCACGATAACGTAGATGAATCGCATAAAATACATTCCTTTCACTTTTGTTGTTAATAGATTTTCAACAGTTCCATATTAGCAGTGATAAAGAATGCTTTTCACTGCGGTGGGCAAAATCCGATGTAATAAAATGAAGAGATATTGTTACTAGCAGCCGCCCCTTATAATTTTTATTTATTTCTTTTTGATTAAATGAAGAGGGAAAAGAAATTGAATTTCTAAGGGCAATGAATCAAAGATGTTTCAGAAAGGAGGAAAACAGTTTAATAAAAAAACGTATGGTTTTAAGAAAAGGAATTTAATTATCTTTCTCAGTATGAAAGAAAATGGGTTCGGATGACATATTTAAAAGTAATAAAGTTAGGTTTTTAATTAATTTTGAATAAACAAGAAATATGTGAGAGAAATCTGTCACACGGCCGATGACTAATGACTGCCGAGTACCGAGTCGCTGTGTAATAATGAAAAAAACACTGATGTGCGCATAATGTGACCTTAGGTGTACAACATATGTGTGTACATATTGTCGGTACCATGTCAAACTATCCAATGTGAAAACAGTGGGCTACTTTTATAAAATTCAAATTTCTTGAGTGGCACCACTTTTCTGAAATGGAAAAATTTCCCTTGTTTTCGCCTTAATTACTATGTCATTAAATAAGCTTATATAAGGCGAATTTTACTATTTCAATAAAGTGGTGCCGATCAAGAAATCCGAAATTTGAAAATGTAGCCCACTGTTTTCATATTGGATAGTTTGACATGGTACCGACCATATATATAAATATACCTGTGTATATATATATATACCTGTGTGAACATATACATATAATATACATATATAGTCTATATAAATTAACTAATTAAATTTGAAATTTATTTGTGCACCTTTTAAAGACAATATTTTACAATTCAAAACTAAAAAAAAAAAAAAAAAAAAAAAGGAGATTTGACACATAACATCTACAATTATTAACCAATATAAAATTAAAACATTCTTCAACCCTCCAATTTATTCCGGCACCTGAAATCTGTCTATCAAAAATAAAAATGTTTATTAGTTACTGTAACAATTCATTGAATAAAAAATATTTCATATTTATTTTGTATCTGTCTGTACCTTATTTTCTTTTGATTAAAACAATTGTATTGGCTTTGCAGTTTCTTTTCATTTTTCATGTGTGCAGCTAAAATTATGTTATTTTTAATTTATTATTTTTTAAATATTTCAGTAAAATTATTCGCATATTGATGACTTATATATTAATTATAAATCCAACTAATAAAAATTATTTTTTAAATGTAGTTAGATACACTAACTGTTTTTGCACCATAATTTGAAATATAATAAATTTAATTATAATTTTTTTTATTGCATTTATTGTATTTTCAGTTTCTTTATCCAAAATAATAGTCTTCTGTTGTCCTATATATTAAAAAAGTACTTATTTTTATTTATATAAATGTGAAACTAAATTTTAATCTGGAATTATTTTATGAGGGTTTTTGTTCGTAACTTTTTCCAGGGGTGTAAAAATACCGGGAGCCAGGTCGCCCGGGCGACTAAATTTTCGACACTGGCGCCTAGAAATGTCTTAGGAAATGAAAATTAATTCGTATTTATAACCTTGATTATTTCTGAATTTTTTTTTTCTATGCGCAAGGGGGGAAAAAAAAATCGAAATTCTCTTTCACTGAACTGGACTGATATTTACAGAAATGTTGGAAAAATGAAGACACTGCAAATCGCTATCGGGAGGATTTTATTCTACAAAAGCATTTGATCCTACTTAAGCAGTTGAACGCTGGTACTTTACATTAAAAACAAAAAGACACATGATAAACATCATAAAAATTTAAAAGCAAATGAGGACAAACAATAAGTTAACAGTATTGATTTATGGCGTATATTATAGTCTTTGAAGTGCATTACATATTTGTACTTTTGAGGTGTTTATAGAAGTTTTTAATGATTATTATTTGTATTTTACATCAGCATTTCCAATTTTTTTTATATCAATATTTATAATTTTATGTAACATTACTTTTTTATACAAGAAAAATTTATGTCATGTGCCAGATATATTTAATTAAAAAGAGTAATTTCCATGTATTATTATTAACTTATACTTCAATTTCATTTTACAAATTTGTTATCGATAGTAACTGGCTCCTAGATTTTTGAGCTGACTCCTAGATTTTCAAAATTTTTTTACACCCCTGACTTTTTCTATATTTTGCAGACATATTGTTAAATACCGAGTAAATAGTTTTATGAATTATTGCATATATTATACATTGATATTCGAATAACATTTTACAGATCAGTTATAAATTCATATGCTTAAAAAATGAAATTCTTACAACTACTCGGTATTGGCCGATTACCCGGCAACAAATTGGGCGAGTTGGCCGAGTACCGAGTATTTACTGAGTACTCGGTACGGCTCTAGCACAATGACACCATTCAATAAATTCCCTTAAATATCCAGTGAGTGTCGACATAGAGAACCAAGCAGAGGACTTTTATTGAAAATGAAAGAACATTCTTAGTGTATTGAGAACATACACCTTTATTTTGTTTTGTTTCGTTTTGTTTAAATAACATATAATCTTTTCAAAATTATTTTGATTCAAAGTATAGTTAAACATTATTCATGAATAAATTTAAAAAATCTAATTTCGTGATTTTAATAAATGATGATTTTAATAGTTTCTGATTTAAATCAGCGTACCCTGCTCAAAAGTAGTCCATTACATTAAGGTATATGGTAAAAAATCGTTTGCAGAATGTTTTAATGAAATTACACTATTTCAAATGCATTGAAACTGATATAAATCACTGAATTTCACTACAAGATGATTACAATAGAATAGGGCATTCATAGCATTTGTCGTTCATTTACAGGGGCACACAAAAGAAATCGGTTACAGTACTGTCGTTGAGTAATAATTTTTGAAGTGAGTTTTAAAATTCGTTATGCGCTTTTAAATTTAACTAATTCATTTCATATTACTCGTTGTATATAAATTTCCATACCACGTGTACAGGGCTGCACAAAATAATTCAGGTACTATTCTCCTTATTAGCGATAATTCCTGTAGGGGAATTTTCGACTGAGGTATATGAATTTCTTAACTGAACTAAATTTTGACATACATGTAGTTAATAGATACACATTTTTATATCATATACAGGGCTGCTCAAAGAATTTTTATAATTTTCCGATGTAGACGGGGAGAGCTGAAATGTGGTTTTCAAATTTTTATGCTTTTCCGTATGGTTGAATTAGAAATAATATTTTAACTAGGTTGCACCGATTATCACTTTGACCGAGTACCGAGTACTCGGCCATTTACTACTCGGTCGAGTATCGAGTAGCTGTGTAAAAGAAAGAACTATCTATGCACACAGCTTGAGCACTAACATGTCTTCGTGTGTGTATATTACACACACACACACACATATATATATATATATTTGAAAACTCAAAAAATTTAAAATGATAGAAGTATTTTTTTTTAAATGAAAAAATTTATACATAACAAGTAAAATTAACCAATGTTGAATTAAAACTGATTCTTCAATTTATCTAACTCATTCCGATACTTGAAATCTGTCTATGAGAAATGGTTATTGGTTGCTGTAACATTTCAAAACGATGCTAAAGGCAGCGCCTGGTTACGAACGGGGCACATTCCCACCAGTAAAAAGAAATAGAAAATTTTGCCCGATTCATGGGAGAAATTTTACATGAATACGGCGTTTTTATATGCCGAACATTTCTTTTAAAATTTATTGGTGTGAGTGTGCCCCGTTGGTAATCGGGTCCTGGCTAACGATGCAAAAGTCTGATGTTAAAAGTGTAGCTTGCACTATTAACAATGCGCAGCTTATAATAAATTCAGGTTTATTGTCCCCACATGCTATTTCTGGCATGTTAGCTGTAGCTAAAAACATTGTGCGACATTTTGACCACTTCGTAGATGCATGGACAAATTTTGAAAAGGTCCATTTGCATTTATCTATGAATACAAAGTGAATTGGAAAAAGGATTCACATTTGTGAGAAATGAAAACAAGGCAAATCCTTAGGATACTATTCAAATCGAAATCCAAGAGCATTTTAATTATTTTAACGCAACTGTTATTGATCATCGATTTAAATCATCATTTTCATTGAAAAACATAAATGTGGAATTCAAAAAGTTTAAATAAACAATTAAATTTAAAAAATCAAAAAACCCGACTGCGTAAAAAGCGAACTAATTAATTATTTCTCATCAATATGAAACTATTTTTTTTTTCAATTCCTACTATTAGCTCACACTCTCGCTATATATATATCTTGTTCAAATTTTCAATCGTTAATAAAATACTTATTATTCATCCAATCAAGCTGAAATAAAGTTTTTTAAACTTGCAGTGGATGACACTTGATGTTAATCCAGTTTTTTTTCAAATATTAATTCATTAATTAAATTAATTTAATTAATTTTCAATAATCGAGCGAATCCCCTTCTTGGTCAAGGTATTTTAAGACCGAGAGAGCCCTCTTCTTGATTAAGTCATTTTTAAGCGCCACTCAAGAAGAAAGAAGAATGGGCGAAAAAAAAATTCTCTTATTGACCTAAGTAGGAATTGACTTTTTTTTATATATATATATTACTTGTTTATATTACTTACCTATTTATTTTATTTACTTGTATTGATGACTTTTAAGTTGTGTTTAATGGTTAGTTCCTATCTATAAACACTGTTTTGATGAGATGTCTATGGTGGTTAGAGTTGCAGTTAAACTAGAGATCTTACATACACAACTTCCAGGTTGTATAATATTTTAACGGAGCTTTTGACTGTAAAATAGTCAATGACACATTGTCTTCATTTTGGAAGACCTATCCAATGATATGTCACTCAATAGGGTGCGTAATTTTTTTTTCGTCTCTACCGCCATTTTGTATTTTACGGCCGCCATTTTGTATTTTACGGCCACCATTTTGAATTTATAAAAACAAAACCTAGCCTATAACCATCGGGTCATTAAGACGAATTGATAGAGACCCCATTCATTAAAATCCATCCAGCCGTTGGGATGTTTCGAGGGTATAAAGAAATCCACATACACAGATACGCGTGAAACACATAACCCTTCTTTTCAGTCGAGTAAAAAATAAAGCTGTAGAACTGATACATGACAGGGTGGCTACAGATTCTGGGAATGAGGAAAAAATCAGGGAGTTTATCAATTTGAAAAAATCAGGGATTTTCGTAAAAATACTCTAAAATCAGGGAAATTTCTCTATATGTGAGAGTATTTTGGTTTTCGCCTTGCCACTGAGACTGATTCATCAACAAAAACGTGACATTTAAGGAAATAATAGGACGTGATTGTGCAATTTTTAGTTTTTTTTTTTTTTTTTTTTTTTTTTTTTTTTTTTTTTTTTTTTGTCTTGTTTTTTCTCCCAGTTGAGGTAATATTAGCAAGCTGGATAAGTGTGTTATACGAGGAAGCAGCATACATTAAAAAAAAAAAAAAAAAAAAAAATACAGTATGTCTTTCCAGGGGTCTGTCCAGACTTTTCTCTAAGGGTCCTGTTTTTGTGAAATTGTGAACAGCTTTTTTAAATTTGTGAAAAATCTAGTCCTAATTTTGTGAATTTGAAATGATCGTTATATTCAGGTTCTTATATATATATATATATATAATTTTTTACACTAGGTGGTAATTTACGCTGAATATTGGCAATGTTGTAAAATTGTTATTATACAATTTAAAATTGTTTTTAGGTATTATAAGTAATGTAATTATTTTTTATTTATATTATATTAATTATATTTATCACAATGTTTCAACATGAATTAACTGACTCCATAGCTTTTAATTTCTGTGTTAACTTAACTGTTTTATTCTCCTTAATCTTATCGTGCTTTTTGGATTCCATGTGCGAGAATATATTTTGAAAATCTACTGGGAACTAATACGGTATATTTTGCATAGCTTCCAACTTGTACGGATTGGCCGTACAATGTACGGATTTCGTTCTAATTGTACGGTTGTACGGATGAACAGTACGATTGTACGGTTTTGCGCGCGGGAAAAACGATCGCGTGAAAAAACGCTACTTTTGTCAAAGATTGCGTAAAAAAATGCTAATTTCGTCAAAGATCCCTTCAAAAACGCTAATTTCTTCAAAGGATCGCGAAAAAAAACACTAATTTTGTCAAAGGATCGCGAAAAAAAAAACCGCTACTTTTGTCAAAGGATCGGAAAAAACGCCAATTTTCTCAAAGAATCTTGAAAAAATCCCTAATTTTCGAAAAAAGAAAACGCGAATTTCGTCAAAGATCGCGGAAAAAAACACTAATTTCGACAAGGGATTGTGAAAAGTACGCGAATTTCGTCAAAAAGCGTGAGGATAAAACACGAATTTGTTCAAAGGATCGTGAAATGAACGCGAATTTCATCAAAGTTCGTGGGAAAAAACGCGAATATCGTCAATAATCGCGGGAAAAAATAAAGAATTTTATCAAAGATATTTGAAAAAAAACAAATTTTGTCTAAGAATCGCAAAAAAAACCGCGCATTTCGTTAAAAATCGCGCAGAAAAACACTATTTTTGTCGAAAGATCGTGAAAAGAACGCGAATTTTGTCAAAAATCGCAGGAGAAACACCAATTTCGGCAAATAATTGTGAAAAGAACGCGAATTTCGTCAAAGATCGCAGGGAAAGAACACTAATTTCGTCAAGGGATCGTGAAAAGAACGCGAATTTCGTCAGAAAACGCGTAAAAACGCTAATTTCGATCAAAGATCGCGGGAAATAACGCGAATTTCGTCAAAGATCTTGTAAAAAAACTCGAATATTGTCAAGGATCACGTAAAAAACGCGAATTTCGTCAAAAGATCGCGAGAAAAATGCGAATTTCGTCAAAAGATGCGAGAAAAATGTTTATTTCGTCAAAGATCGCAGAAAAAACGCTTTTATCAAAAAATTGCGAAAAAAACGCTAATTTTATCAAAAGATCGCGGAAAACGCAAATTTCGTCAAAAGATCGCGAAAAAACGCAAATTTCGTTAAAAAATTACGAAAATAACACAAATTTCGTTAAAAGATTACGAAAATAACACAAATTTTCTCAAAAGATCGCGAAGAAAATCGCAAATTTCGTCAAAAGATCGCGAAAAACCCCGCAAATTTCGTCAAAAGATCACGATAAAAAAACGCAAATTTCGTGAAAAGATCGCGAAAAAAACACAAATTTCGTTAAAAGATCGTGAAAAAACAGTAATTTCGTCAAAGGATCGTGAAAAAAACGCGAATTTTTTACAGGATCATGGAAAAAGTCCGAATTTCATCAAAGGACCTCGAAAAAACTCATAATTAGCACCGGAAGGGAATCCCCCCCTTTCCTCCCCAATCCTTTGGCTGTGTAACCTTTCAGAAAATTTGCTGTGAATTTCAGAATTATTTTTTGGGGGAATTTCCCATGCAAAAAAAATTTTTTTTGATATCTCACGTTTTTATTTTGAAAAAAAAAAAAAAAAAAAAAAAAAGACTATACATGAATATAGCATAGAAAATGTTATGAAGTATTACTTTTTTCATTGCATGTGCATATGTTATCATTTTTAAGCACCCAAGAATACGTCATAAAAATTGTAAGGATTTCAAAATTGACATGTTGGCAGGTAAGATTTCTATTGCTATAAATTAAATATTTAATGAGTTGTAGTTTTTTTCCATTTCATGCCATTTGATAATGTTCTGTATTCATCTTGAAACTATTCTTTTGATTATATTGCTTGTTTGAGTACAAGGGAGAAAACAATTTCAGCTTATAGCTTTTTTTCCCACAGAAAACAACCTATTTGCTTATATCATTGAATTCTGTACTCTTGAAAACGTAATTCAATATATAAGTTTTTCAATTTTTTCGGAATCCATATTCTTCTTTTTTCTTCCATGTTAATTCTTGTAATTAGGTATAAGGTACTTTATTTTACACATACAGTTCTATATTGCTGGTTTATGGCGTGTAGTCAATCATTCATAATATTGCAGTTTTTGATGATGGTCAGTAATGTTTAATTAATGGTTATATATATATATATATCAATGCAAAAACCCTTGACGGGTTAAAAGTTTCTGACGCAGCAATTTATCTTATGCTCTAAGAATTTTAAATATGGAACTTAAAAATACTGATATCAAATTTTGAGTGACGTTATGCTATTTCTTAAAAAATATATTTGTATTTATTTCATCATTTTATTTTTGTTTTATTTATAATCGCATGTGCAAAAGTTATGTTCAACATGAAAAGCTGCATAAAATTTTATTCGCTGTTGCTTTATCATTTACATCTCTCATAAATTCAAAATATGAGTTTTAAAAGATATGATATAAAATTTAAGTGACGCCTTGATGTGACTTTAAAAGGTTTGTTTTAAAATTCAATTTAAATTATTTTTGACTTGGTTAAAATCAGTGACCCGGAGCCGAACAATTTTTGATGCTCCAGCTCCAGCTCCGCTCCTAGAGAAAATACTGTGGCTCCAGCTCCGGCTCCGGCTCCAACTCAGCTCCGACTTCGCGCTTTTGAGTTGCAGATTTTAATTTACAAGTTTAATTTTTTGCTCACAAATACTTTCTTCCTTCATTAAAGATCTGACAAAATGCTTTTTTCTTCTCATCAAACTTCAAATGCTTGTTCAGAAAGTATGACATCTTTTAGCTTTTGCTTTTAAAATAGAAAGTTTGGTGGATTTTAAACACAAAAATCTTAAATTTCTTCTACACTTTTCAAACAGTCAAAATTGTACAACTACACATGTAAACAACAGGCGGCCATATTTGTTTTCGAATAGTGATGTCACTTAATTCAAGTAGAAAGTAGAAGTAAAGTAGTGTTACCATGTTTTGAGAAGGTTTCCTTCTCTAATAATAATAATAAAAACCTAAAAAATGATATACAGTAGAAGATCTTTATAACGCAATTCTATATAACGCAATTCTCCATATAATGCACAACTTCTCAGATGTAAACAATGATTTTTGCAGTTAAAAAGCACCTGCACTTTCACATTGTAAAATATTGCTACTCTCTAGAGAACTAAATTTGATACATTAGTTCAACTTTATCTTCTAATTTAAGACCTTTTTACTGAAAAAATGCTATTATTACAATAAACATTTTTGAAAATGTCTAATATAAGGGATGGTTTGGTCAGTTATATTTGGATCATGTTTATAAAGTAAATTTAACAATGTCTGACCTATATTATGAAAAAAATTATAATTTGATAACTCTTGGTAACAAGGAATGCAGTATAAAGATATTCTAAAGTATTTTGATGTGTTTCAGACATATTTGGCCATGTTTACAAGGTGAATTTAATGATGTGATCCATATAACGCAAAATTCTATATAACGCACAACCTTGTGTTTTTAGGTTTGCGTTATAAAGATCTTCTACTATAATTAAAATACTGAATAATGATGTAATTAAAATATTTTAAGCCTAGAAATTTCAAAGGCTGAAAAAAAAAAATTTAAAAGAATATTAAAAACTAAAGGAGCCCTGGAGCTGGGGAAAATTTAGAGCTCCGGCTCCAGCTCCAGCTCCAGGGAAAACACAGCTCCGGAGCGCTCCGGCTCCAGCTCCAGCTCCGGGTCCCTGGTTAAAATATTTTTTTACATCTACACAATACTTTTAATTTTCCAATTCACTGTTAAATATATCACTTTCATTGAATCTATACTATGCATTGAAATGTATTTATTTCAATAAATTGATTTATCTTTTGTGTCACGCTATTCAAAATTGTGAGTAAGATTTATGTAAATGGTTTCTTTGCGTCATTGTGTCCAAACTACATGAAATGTATGAAAAAGGATAGTTTGACGCAAAGAAACCATTTACATAAATCTTACTCACAATTTTGAATAGCGTGACACAAAAGATAAATCAATTTATTGAAATAAATACATTTCAATGCATAGTATAGATTCAATGAAAGTGATATATTTAACAGTGAATTGGAAAATTAAAAGTATTGTGTAGATGTAAAAAAATATTTTAACCAAGTCAAAAATAATTTAAATTGAATTTTAAAACAAACCTTTTAAAGTCACATCAAGGCGTCACTTAAATTTTATATCATATCTTTTAAAACTCATATTTTGAATTTATGAGAGATGTAAATGATAAAGCAACAGCGAATAAAATTTTATGCAGCTTTTCATGTTGAACATAACTTTTGCACATGCGATTATAAATAAAACAAAAATAAAATGATGAAATAAATACAAATATATTTTTTAAGAAATAGCATAACGTCACTCAAAATTTGATATCAGTATTTTTAAGTTCCATATTTAAAATTCTTAGAGCATAAGATAAATTGCTGCGTCAGAAACTTTTAACCCGTCAAGGGTTTTTGCATTGATATCATTACTTTTTTGAGGTTAGTGATAAAATTATTAAAAAAAAGATACTTATGGAATTTAATGCAGATTTAATTTTTACTATTTTATTACAATTTTCCTTATAGCAGTTTGTATATGAAAACAAGTGGGTAAGTATGATCGCTGATCGCACAGAGGGTTTCATTTGATATTCCTTTAAAAACACTTTGTCCTTAAATTAATAAATCCAAAATGTTAATTTATAATTATTAAATCCTTACATAGATGGTGCACCAATAGTTCCAATTTTCATGGGGCAGGGAACGCATTCTTTTAAACAAACCACCTTCCAATTGAAGTCACCAAAAACCAAGTTGAATAAGCCAGACCCCGTTGTGTTGTTTCACAAACAGCAGTCTCATGTCCCCTCCTCCCCCCCTTTTTCAAAAATTTTCAGACCAGTACCTAAGAATGGAACCGAAATAATTTTTTCTCTTCAGAAATTATGATAAAAAAATAGTATGCAGTACTCATAAATTTACTTTAATGCTATATAGGGTGATTATTAAGTTAATTATAACGTTTGGAATCTGTTGCATTGATGTCCGAAAGTTGGTTTCTGAGTTATGGAAGCTGGACCCATAAGGCGCCATAGAGAGGCGAAGCCCACTAGTGTCTATCATAATTATATCTGCCATGTGGACTAATTGCGATATTTAATCAAAATAGTCCCCCCCCCCTCCTCATCCCCGGAAATATAACAAATACAAAATGTGTCTTTATAAACCTATCGTCAAATAGGTTTTTATTTCTTTTTCCCTAAAAAAAAAAAAACATGATTTTTATATCCGTAACGTAAATAGCGGACGAAGCCCGCTAGTTCCTATCATAATATATATTTTTAATAATTTTATATAGTCTATAATAAAAATCAGACTTAAAATAGTCTAGTTCCATGAGAACTTGTAGTGTCAGTTACATGCTACGATTTTTGGATACCAGTATTTTAGAACGGGAAAATGTGACTTATTTTATCGGAGATATCTCATTAATTGAATAAGGTGAAGCAAACTTTTTGAAAAAAAGGTGGCCAACAAGCATGGCAGTTATCAGCTATGAGTTATCAGCTATGATGGCAGTTATCAGCTGCGTGTGAGTTGCGACGACCATTGTAGTTTAAAATTGGCTTATCTGAAATTAAAATAAACAGTAATTTTTAATTAAATATGACTTATTTTAGTGACTAGACGAGACAAAAGGTGGAAATTATGAAAAGCGCTCTCTCTCTTTTTTTTTTTCTTTAATGCTGATTATTTGAAGAGGGTATTCAACTTTAATCGTAGAAAAATGCTGATTTTTGATGATTGACAAAAAAAAGAAAAAAAATCCTTAATGCACTGCATAATTATATAAGAAACTAGGGGGCTCTGCCCCCTACGAGCTACGCTCGCCAACCCCCGTTCAGGCACACCAAAATCCAAAAAGCACGCTAATTTGATCGGCTTTAAAAATATTGAATTTAAAAAAAACAAAAGAAAAAAAACAGTAGTGATTTTTCTGTAAACGGGTTTCTATTCGTTAATTAAAAAATTAGTTAAACATTTGAAAATAAGCTAATGTAAAATGAATTAAGTAAACAGTGTCCTTGTCTCCCGGTATTTTTTAACAGCGATATAAGATAGTTCTTTTAAATAATTCATTTTAAATGTATCGTTTTAAATCTGACGTAATTTACACCAAAGTTTTATTTCTCTTATTAATATTCAGGTGAAAATACTTTAGTTGTTAGAAGGAAATATTTGCGCTGTCTTTGAATTCACGATAATAGTTGAAAAGATTATCTCAAAATATCTCGCGCAAATATATTTTTTAATTTAAATGTTTTTACCATATTTTTTGGCCATTTTAAATAATGTAATTTCTCCCCTTTACAAGTTTTAGCGCATAATTTTTTTTATTTAACATTTTGTTTCTCTTTTAAAATTCAAGTGTGAATATGGTTCTTAGGACGTAATTTTCCTGCTTTTAACATGTGATCATTTAATTCTAATTTTAAAGTTTTTATTTCTGTTTAGAATAGTCACGTGTAAATAAATTTTTAATTTGAAGTAAACATTATTGTTTCGCTGTTTATACAATTGGCAACAGTTTAAATTAATAACATTTTCTAAAATATATAAAAAATATCTCTCGAAAAGCTGAAAATTTGAATTTAAAATAGAAATAAAACCTCAAAAAATGAGTCAAATAAAAAAAATAAATTCAATCTGCACACCGGGAACTTATAACGTATAAAATGATCTAAAAATGATTAAATTCTCATGTAGTTTTTGATCCAATAAAACTTTTTTAATGGAACGATTTTTTCCAACTTTGGCATTAAATATCTCTTAAAATAATTCTTTGATTTGAAAACTGTCTGCATCAGCGTGTTTATCAAACATTTCTCTGTAATACCACTGATTTTCATATTTTTGTTTGCAACAGTTTTTTTTAATATTAACGAAGAAAGGCCATGCTTAAGCATTCAAATTGGATGCCGATCTACCGGGAATATCTACGCAGATTTTCATTGGTCCATTTCCAATTCGAAACTTTTTTTTATTTATAGAAGGAAAAAGCTGACAAAATTAGAAGTGAAAAACAATTCAGTATTATTAAAGTAATCGTGCCGTGGTCATCTATTAAAAAATGCAATTTTGAGAAAAAAAACTAGTTTCAATTTTATGTTATAATTATAATAGAATGCTTATTGTATTTTTTTATTTTTTTTTACTTGCATAGAATTGTCTATTCCATATTCTGACCACATAAAGAGTCTCAATTCCGTTGATAAGCCGCTAAAATAAAAACTGGATTTTCCGAAATTTATAAGTTATGATTATAAATGTATATGTAAATCCTTAAAGCGGTTCTCAAAAAAAAATTTTTTTTAACGTTCAATAATGCGAAAATTTCTGCTGATTTACAAACATAAAAATAGTGTTCGAAAGAAACTGAATTTCGGTTACATTCCTAGTATCGACTGAAAACGTAAGCGAAATTGTTTTAAAAATAAATTCAAAGTAAGTAACATAAACATACATATACGCATGTTATCTGAATAATGTTTTGCGTAAAAACGGCAGTACATAATTAACAAAATAATTTGATTGAAATAAAATTAATTAAATATAAGGTGCTATAAACATAAAAATGTATTAAAAAATAATTTAATTTAAAAATAACGAATTTAATCAATATTAGTAATACCTTCTAGATTTATCTCCTTGTATGTGAATATATAGTATGTACGGCTCTTTGGATGGGAGTGCCGTTTGGGGGAGGCTAGGGAGGGGCAGTTATAGTAATACCGAATATACGGCAGTATTTTCGCCGAAACTAGGATTTTGGGCTGAAAACGAAAATGAAACCGAATATTCGGCGAAACTCCACATAAAAGAATGAGACTTGCAGGCTTGGTTATTGAAGTGATTTGCAATACAATAGATTCTGTTCTTTAAATTAATTACATCTTGAGTTAAAATTGATTGTTGTCTCATGACAACAGTTTTCTTTCTCTTCCTCCACTGTCGCGTCCGGAAATTCGGTTCAAAACGCCACATTCGGCAGCCTTTTCTGAAAGATCTTTTGTTTTTCTCAAAAAATATAAAAGACAGTTCGATTAAAAAGTTTCTGGTGGGCAATAAAAAATAATTGGTATTTTCAGCCAGCAGCCAGCAGTTACAATGAAATTTAATGAAAACCTTTAAAACAAAACTATCATGCAATAAAATTCAAGTAATACTACTTTTCAAAATAATTACATTCAGCGTAATACTTTTAAAGAATGTATTACTTTTCCAAAGATTTTCTGCCCCCCCCCCCTACCCTGCGTACACACATGAATCGCGGTAAAAAAGAACAAGATCTTTGAAAAACAGAAACAACTCCATTATTGGGCACAGCCTTTGTAAGTTTGCTGATTTGAAAGTAGGGCCGAAATTAAGGGGGGCAGAGGGGGCATGTGCCCCGGGCGCCAAATGAAGATTTTGTTTGTCGATTTTTCTCGCATCTGTGTTTTGCACGGTATTGTTAAAATCATTCTGTCTGACGTATGACAAAACATAGAAGAATCTAAAGATGATATGGCATAAGGATCCTGTATAAAGCGGATTTTTTTTCGATTCCGTTTCCGAGATTTTAATCAATCAATATTCGACAAAGCCAAGGACGGATTCAGCTCATCATTTAGAGGGGGTCATGGATTTCCTTTTTTGGGGTGGGGGGCGATCACATCCTCGTTATGAGAATTTTTTATATTGAAAGCTATTCCCAAATCCAAACTAACTACTTTTCTGATACTTTCGCGAAGTCATTTTCATTCGTAAATACAAAAAATTTGCATTAATATTCGTAAAAATATAAAATTTGCCCATTTTGTTCAGATACCAGGAAATTAGTTTCCCATTTTCTTATAAAGGCAAAGATTCATTCAGAAAATGTTCTCAAAGATAGCACTTTTAGCCAAGTTTTACGAGTTGAAGCCAGAGGAATGTCGTCGCAAGGGAACAATCGGCTGTCACTTCCGGAATTTCAGTTTAAAAAGTCTAACAATTGTCAGCGATTAAATATGGCAAAAATTTGTGTTAAATTTTAGAGGTAACTAAACCGTACACATTGGCAGCTATGGGATTCTATTAGTGTCATAAAAATTGCAGGTGTAGCCTCTTCTTTCTGCTCAAAGTATTAAATAGTTTTTTTCAATCGAACTTATACCTTTGGAATGGATCATTTTCTTCTGAACTGATGGACTGGTGCCATCCATTATTTTGAAACAACCGTTATAAATGAAGTGTTAGGTGAAGATGAAAGAGCTGTCGTAAAAAGTTAGAACTCTGATTTTCTGGTCAGAAAAGGAAAAAAAAATGGTCATAATTTTTTTTTTTTTTTTTCTGTCAGGATGAAAAAAAAAATGGCCATAATTTTGTTTCTGATCAGAATGGAAAAAAAAAATGGCCATAATTTAAAAAAAAAAATCTATGATATCTTTTGAATGTTGAAAAAATAAAGAAATAAAACATATTTTAAAAATAATTCACGTAAAATAGACGTCACTCTTGAACTAAACAAAAACAACTTTCCTGAAATTTTATACACCATAATTAGTATTTGTATTCTAGAGATTGTATTATATAAAATATTATTGAATTGTATTAAATAATGTTTTGCACTTTTGAGTTTTGACCCAACGAAATTGTTTTTGTTTGTTTTATTTTAATATTTTATTTTCCATTTGGAGATAATCGTATGGAGATTTTTATTCAAATATTCGGGGTAAAGTTTGAATTAACTCATTAGATAAGGTGAGCGAAATTCGAAAACAGAGATAGCTTTCTTAGAAAAGTGTGGAGGAAAAACATACCTCTAAATTGGCAACACTGGTCTAACATCAGATTTTTTTTTAACTGCAATGCCTTGCGGGGAACTATTTTTGTGCATATTACATTTCTATAGTGTAAAATACTAATTTGGGTGACATAATTATTTTAGGAATAAAGTTTTCGCTATAGCAATATACTCGTATATATTTTTAAAGTGATTTTTTATACATAATTTATATAGTATGTGTATGTATGTATATATAAGCATTAGCGCCCTTTTGTAAGGCAATCGGCGCCCTTTTTATCCATTTTGCCACCGCCCTCTCAGTTATGCCAGTACGACCCTGAAATGTGGTACGCAATTGCGTCAAAAGATGGCGACACCAGAATTCTGATATGCTTATTATGTAAAACTTCATTGTTATTTATAAATAAAACATTTCAACTAAATTATTTATTATAAAATAATTATTACATCACAATAGTTTTTATGCAAGGAAAATAATAATTATAATAATAATAATATTATGGATGTCAGTGATTATATATTGATTGACCGTCATAATAATAAAAAATGATATTATAAAAAGAAGAGCTGAAATGAATTATTTTTTTTTACGTTTCTGATCGTGTGATTTATATTCAAATAATAATTACAGTAAACTCTCTGTAAGGCGGACTCTGTGTAAGACGGAAATCTGTCTAACTCAGAAAGAATTTCAAGTCCCTACGAATCCATAGACATAGAGTAAAATTTGTCTAAGGCGGAATATTGTCTATTGCGGAAAATTTTCTTGGTCCCGATCGATTCCGCCTTACACAGAGTTTACTGTATTAATGTATATTTTTTGTAAAGTGATTGAAATTAAATATATTTATAAAATTTATGGTAATATTTTTATTGTTGAAAAATTGCCAAGAAATAATCATCATCAAATTGGCGTCATTATAATTGTAATTTTATTTAACTTAATAGCAATTAAAAAATTACAAAGGAACTGAGAATAATGGTCAACTAACAGACTTTAAAAAAAAAAAAAAAAACTTCACACGCACCAGGGAGTATCGAACTGCCTATGTTAAGATCAGTAGACGATGGCCCTCAACCACTCAGCCGTGGGAAGACAAAATTTTTCTCCCCAAAAGTGGTTAAAAAGAAAGCATGTGTATGAATACAGTGTCATGCATTTTCGGTGAAATTTCCATAGAATGGCGAAGAAATATAGTCCGATTTTTCATGCGCATTATAAAACGAACAAGAGTCTTGCTGGAAACAAGTAAATTGTTATTTGGTTCATCTGAAACATATTTATTTGATTTTTAAAAAATCGCTCGTGTCATTTTCGAGAGAAAAAAAATCGAATTATTTAACGAACGAGAGTTTTCCCAGAAAAAAGAAAAGTGTTATTCACCTCGCCTTAATCACATTTATATTATGTATCAATTTAAAAATAATCGTTAGAACCGTTTTCGAGATTTTCAAATTAGGAACTTCCTCGATATTATACCAACGTTTTCACTTTAAAAATGACTATTTAGATCTCAAAATATACTGCACGTAGAAATGTAAAAATTTCAGTATACGATTAGACTGCAGATATAAGACTGTTCTAGAAAATTCAGAACAATAAGACGTATATCTGCTGAGTTATTAAAAGGCGGCTTTTCGCATTTTCTTTGATGTCGAGTTAGCTGTATATATGAGTTCCGCCATCTACGAATTCTATGATACGATACGATACGATTTTAACGATACGATACGATACGATTTTAGGCTTAAGGCTGCGTCACTCGAAATACTACCGTCTTCCATGATATATATATATATTTAAGAAGATATATCTATGTAAAATACACATATTTTCTTTATATATGTAAAAGTGACATGTCAGTTTTACTTTTAAATGGTTAAATTTGTGAAAGATTTAGTTTAGAGATTGAAAAATTTTGTAAAAGGCCTATTTTTTAATACAAAAAATTTTGTGAAGAGCCCTTTTTTAAGGTGAAAAGTTTTGTGAAGTGTCCTGTTTTGAGATGAAAATTTTTGTGAAGGGTCCTGTTTTGAAGTGAAAAAAATTGTGAAGAAGGGTCCTTTAAAGGACCCAATTTTTTCCTAAACAAATACCTGCTTTCATTAATAAAGAAAATCAGGGAAATCTGATAAAGATAGCGATGGAAAAATCTGGAGACATTTTTTCGTAATTCCTGTAACCATTCTGCATGAAGATCAATCTTCGAAATTCACATAAAAAAAGAAAAATACAGCATGAAAACACTACTAGTGATGTTGATATAGATGATCCAACATTAGAGGACAACAGAAAAATAGTATATATATATATTATGAGACTGCAAATGAACAGTATTACAATTATCATACTAACAGTAGATCGTAAATAAATATGAAGAAATGGAAGAAAAAGAGATAGACTTTCTCAGCAGGAGAGTTATTGGGTAAAATGGACAATCTATTTGCATGGAGGAAAAAATATATTAAAACTTTTCTCATTATATGCAAGCTTGCAAGAAAATTCTTATTTGCACATCTTCTGGCAGTGCTTGTAGCAAATGCATTTTTTTCTGATGCAGGCCAAAATTGTAATAATAAAAAACTCCTATCATCTGAAAATATAAAACAAATTGCCGCCTTCTCAGCATAATTTATGGTATAACAAATTTAATTATTATTTTTTTTCATTTCTTATATTTTCTGTTTTCACAAAATGTGTCTGTATCCAAAATCATAGCCTTTTCTGAGTTTTAAAAATGACCCATTTTTATTTGTATATTAAAACTAAATTTTGAATTTCCTTGGTTTTTCTTAACTTTTCTATATTTGTAGACATATTTTTATATACTAAGTAAACAGTTTTAGGAATGATTGCATATATTATAAATTTATAGTCAAATAACTTTTACAGATCAGTTATAAATACCTTTGTCTTGTCTTCAATAATGATAATAACTCTTAAAAACGAATTTTTATAAGTACTCGGTATTGTACTGCCCCAAAATTTAGCCGAGTATATACCGAGTACTCGGTACGGCCCTAATTTTAACTTATTAAACTGTGCAGTTTGGTTACATTATTCTGAATGTGCTGGAAAGTGTTTCATAATCTATGCAGGGGGGATTCTGTTCCGAAAATTCCGAAAAATTAAGGCAGTCATTTCCGAAAATTAAAAAAAATCGTTCATAAATCCGAAAATTCGGACATAAACTATATCGCGAATTTCGACAAATGCTCGCCGAAAAAAAAAACAATTTCGTGAAAGGATTGCGGGAAAAACGCTAATTTCGTCGAAGAATCACGAAAAATGCCAATTTCGTCAAAGGATTGCGAAAAAACGGCAAATTTCCCCCAACAGATCGCGAAAAACGGCAAATTTCGTCAAAAGAGCGCGAAAAAAAAGGCAAATTTCCTCAAAAGATCGCAAAAAAACGGCAAATTTCATGAAAAGAGCGCGAAAAATAGGCAAGTTATTCCCTCACAAAATCGCGAAAAAACCGCAAATTTCCTCAAAAGATTGCGAAAAATGGCAAATTTCGTCAACAGATCTCGAAAGAACAGCAAATTTTGTCAACAGATCCCGAAAAACCGCAAAATTCGTCAAAAGATCGCGAAAAAACCGCAAATTTCGTCAAAGGGGCGCGAACTCCCCCCTCCCCATGTATTTCCGAAAGTACGATGTGAATTTCCGAAAAAAATTTTCCACTCAGAATCACCCTTGAATCTATATGCTTGACATGTGATTTTTTATTTCTTGTTTTTTTTCTCTAATCATTATTTATGTAAAACGACTATTTTTTTTTCCTTACAGAGCATCCACTCAATGTTTTCTGCATTTTATACAAGATTTAATTAATGTCAACAATGTCTAGTTGCAATCATACCAGTAAAACTTCGTACGAAGAAACACAATTTGAATGGGAAGTTACTGATTATTTTTTGAACAATGTAAATATATCAGATGCATCAGATCATCGATTAAACAGCGATAGTTTCTACTTTGGAGACGGCTATTGGAGATTAAGACTAAATCGTTTCCCCTCTTCTGACAGCGAATTTCTGAGTATCGAAAATTTGACAGCGAATAATGAATTAGAAGTGGAATGTGAAATCGGCATGAAGAAAGTGGATGGTAATGTGGAAATATTTTTCACTGGCAAGATGTCGGAAGATGATTATTCTCCAGGAATTGCTTTTGTTTTAATTCCAAAATCCAATTTCTTCAAACGCAAACACGATCTGACACCACCTAATGGACTGACCATCTTGTGCATTTTGAGGCGCGGCACAGACCGGCAACTTTTATTTCGCGAAGCACCACCCACGAAGTTTACAAGTAAGTAACCTATCTATATAGATATTACGCAATCGTACGTGGCACAGAAATCGAGATTATTTGTTAATTGTTTAATGGCAACGCCCGAATCAAACGCATCTCATTGGTTACCGAACAGCATTTAATGCATCATCATACCTATAACGGGAGGTTACTATAGGCAGAGTCCAGTTAAGGTTGTTTGGGACCAAGGCCCAACACCTTTTCGGGACCCCTCGCACCAAAATAGTTGCTATTTTTTTTGGGGGGGGGGGTGAAGGGGTTATTATTAAATAGTACGATACGGTTACAAATTTAACCAACATATATTTTGGTTTTTGAAAAAACAATTGCGGGAACTTTCTTTTTAAGAATTATTTTTCTAAATCATTTTATTCAGTTTAGGGTCCTCAACAGCAGTGGGCCTAGTTGGCCCGTGCGGTATAATCACGCTGAAAAAAATGGGTTCTCAAAATTGAGTATAAAGTACTCACATACTCAAAATAGCTTCGATCCAAATGTACTCAAAATTGAGAAACACATGTTCTCATTTTTTATTCCATGGATGCGGTCAAATATGAACTGTTATGTACTCATTTTTGATCTTATGTAGGGGAGAGTGGGGATACTTGATCATAGGGGATACTTGAGCCACCCCTATTTTCTCTACAGTAGGCTAATTTTTCTTTCTAAAATTAGCATCATGATAATATATTAATAGTTCTGCACATGTTAAAAAAAAAAAAAATCACATATCTTGGTACCATTTTGAAAGTAGAGTGATTAATAGTTGCTTTTTCCCTATCTGTAGTAAATATTTAGGTAAATGTTTTTTATATTTTTTTGTAATCAAAGTTTTGTTTTAAGGTGCAACAATATAGATAGATTTAATAAGTATAATTTCAGTTGTATTTTGAATCTAAAATAATTCAAATAGCTGCATGCTTTACTTAGTAAAAGTGTGATTAAAAAAAAAATGGTAGTAGTGGGGATACTTGAGCAACTGAGATTGGGGATACATGAGCCATGTTCAACCATCCCTACTAGGAAATTAGACATATGAGTGAAACAAAAAAAATGTCTTTTTCATGTTCACAGATATTTTTTTTTCCCCTGCGTAAAATGGGAAAGAACTCTTTTTTTTTTTTTTTTTTTTTTTTTTCCATTAAAAAATAATCAATAAGGACTTAATTTGAAAACATATGTTTAAAATAAAAATGTATATTTTGTTAATGAAAATATCTTGTTTTTTTTTTTTTTTTTTTTTTTTTCATTTTGACTAACAAAATCGTCTGTCTAGATAAATGTAGGCATAGTTTTCAATTTAACTTTTTGACTAATATTAAAATCCCTTTTTTAAACTGATTTTACTGATCATAATCTCTAATATTTTAATTAGGTTGGCCCAAAATATTAAAATATTTATTTTGTTAAATGTAATATTTTAAGATTAAATATTGTATACTGAAATTGTAATCTTTGTTACTGTAACTTTTTTTTTTAACTTAACCACTAACTGAGGATGTTGCTATCATCAATGAAACCCAAGTTGAAATGATCCTTCTACCACCAATTATCACTACAAAAAATGATCGTGTTACTAGTTTTGTTTTCACAACTGGTTTCGAAGGACTTAGTGTATCTTAATTTATCACTACGTAAAACATTTATAAAATAATAAAAAGAAAAATATTATTTTTGTAGGTATTTTTTAGTATTGGCTCAAGTATCCCTTCACCATGGTTTATGTATCCCCCTCATGGGGATACTTGAGCCACAATGTAAAAGAAAAAGTAAAAATTTATTAAACAAAGAAAAATAGTTCAAAATTAATTGAAAATGGTTTCCATTGAAGAAAATATATCAAATTTTCAACTACAATATTTTATTTTGTTCCAAGAAAATATAATTTTTTTAAAAAAATTGAAATTTAAAAAGTGGCTCAAGTATCCCTATCTTCCCCTATGTATTCAAGTATGAAAAGTTTATGTACTCACTTTTGATCCCATGTATGTATTCAAATAAGAACTTGAAAGTAATTGCTCTCTGTTAAATATTCAATACATTTTTCTTCTTATTTTATGCAATCAGCTGTACCTTCAGTAGAAGTATTACATTAATGCAAATATTAAATTATGCAAAGTATTTTAAAAGTGCTTGAAAACAACACTTCTGTTATAAAAACTAGGGGATCGAACCCGAGCTCCTCGGGTTACAGAATATAGGTGAAAACCATTTTTTTAAATCTAATTATTATTTTACATGTAATATATATTTTAGATTGCCCACTAACATCAAAAAGAATTTTTATATGAAAAATATCAATTATGTAATCAAATAAAGTTTTGAAATTTATTAAAAGCGATACTTTCACATGTCACCACATGCCAGGAGTTATTAACCCAAGATTTTGCCTCTTACGTCAGTCTTTCCGATCATTTCGGTGCATAAGCGCGTGGTTCAATCACGTGTCTGTTAAATTTGTTTCTTATTTACATTATTTTATTTATTTTTCTATAGAGGAAGTTTTAACTTTGTTATGGAACATTAGACGGAAACATATGCTGAACTTTTTACATTGTTTTAAGGGCAAGCGGATTAATCTTCCGTAATCGAGCTACACATGATAGAGATAAATTAAAAAATAATTTATGCTTGAAAATCTATATCTATATATTACTCTATCGTCCGTGACACAGAAATCGCGATTAATTGTTGGTTAATTGTTCCATTGGTTAATTGAAAGCAATTGGCGGTTAATTGTTTAATGGCAACGACCGAATGAAACGCGTCTCATTGGTTATTGTGTAATATTTTTAAAAAGTGAATAACAATAAATAAATAAAAAGTTTAATTAATAACTATAGAACAAAACAATTTATATAATGAAAAAAAAAATAAAATAAAAGTAAGTAAACAATTTATTAATAAACTAGCCGCCTTCGCCCGCTACGCTGGTCGGTTTTTCTAAAGAAATCTTGAATGAAACAAAATATATCTGTGAATTTGATCATGCGTTTTAAAGCAATATGAACATTTACCTGGTGTTTCCTTCCGAATTGCTGAAAGCAATATGAATGTCATTACGCTATTATATATTTTATTAAGTCATACAAAATTTAGACTGTGAAGGACCAATTTCTTTAGTTGATCTGTTAGTGTAGGATTCGGTAAAGAACAATAGAACAATATGTAATGTACTAAAAGCGTTCATGAAAAATTATCAATGCAAGTCTCATCAGAATCTGTTAATTGGACTTATTGAAAAGGCTGATCGTTCATAATAATTGGGTTCGCCTGATTCTAGAACTTTCATCTATAATTCTACAATCAAGCAACCTAACAACCAAGCAACAGCAAATGATATGTGCTTTATACTAAAACATTCACTGAAAAATTAACTAACCGATCAAGTTGCATCGAAATCCACTTAGCAGAATCTTTTAAACTGGGAAATATACTGAAACCTTCCCTAAAAATGATCTAATTAACAGTTTAAGTTCCATAAAAATTCATTCAGTGGAACCTTTAAAAAAAGCAAATCTTTCAAAATTGGGTTCATCTGATTTAGAACTTTCCCCATAATTATTTAACTAAGCAACGTAGAACGTTATGTTTTATACTAACATCTTTTCTGAAAAATTATCTAACAATAACGTAAGTCCCATGAAATCTATTCAGCAGAACTCAAGATATAAGCGGCCGGAATGAAATTTCTCTTTGCATTATATATATATTGAGATAGTTAAATATAACTTTCATAATCGCGTTAACCTTATTACAGAACTCTCTGGGAGGAAGGGGTGGGTATATACTGCATCACTTCTGAATTTTTTAAGGAACTCAGCCCAACTTCCATAACTATAGCATATATACTCTCTAGTATACCCTATCTCTGTAGCGTATATCTATTAATTTTCTTTACTGTACCACTGAGAACTTTTTCCGCATAGCTCCGTAACTAAACAACACAGAATATGATAAATATTGAAAAAATCCCTGAAATATTATCCAACTTACTGTGCATTTAATTAGTTGACTTGAAATCTTTCATAATCGAGTTCACTTAATTTTAGAACTCCCGTAGTAACTTAGAATGATGGTTTTTACATTAAACCATTTATAAACCAAATTTACTATTTAACAGTGTAAGTTCTACAAAATTCTGTTCAGTAGAATCTGAGTTATCGTCATATTTACAATATTTATTGCTCATTAAACCTTTTTTCTTTACATTTGAAATAAAATCAGTAACTGTTTTGGTATTTCCATGTTATGCCAACACCATTGTCACCAAGCGTAATAGCTGGCACAAAAATGAAATGATATATTTGAAAAAAAAAAATTGTTGATAAAAAAAATGAGCATTTAAAAAATATAACTTTTGAAAATTACAGACTTTGACCTGCTATTTTTTTAAATCAATAAAAATAATGGTACTACTTGGTTATCCCGTCGACCAAAAATCTATTGCCAAACTATAAGATTAAATGCCAATAATGGTTGATCGTAAATGTCACATTCACTTGACTTTAAGCAAATTACACGTATTTACGTCACCAGGTGATTTTTACTTCGACTTTTTAAATGTATTTTTATTAATGTTACACTAATTTATTTGTTCTTTCGTTATTTAAAATAAAAATTATGTCAATTTATGTAATTTGGCGAGTGGTTTGGCGATTTATATAATTTGGCGAAATTGGTAGACGGGTACCTAAATAAATACTTAAAATATAAGAATAAATAAATATTTTGCAAGTAATAAAATATAGTCAATTTAAACTGCAGTCTTGAAATTGTAAATGTCTTTTACTACTGAAGCATGGCGTACTTAATACGTATGTCTCACATTGCAGTAAACATTTCATTCTTTCAATGAAGACATTCATGGTTTTTTGAACAAGATATTTTTATATGTATAATTCCTAACTTCTGAAATAATTTTATTGTAGCTTCCTCATCATCAGATAACTGCGAAATGGTAAAATCTATATCAGTATCAGTAATAAATATTTTCTATTCAAAAAATAACAAATAAAAAAGTTTTGCGAGATTATGATGGAATAAAATAAATTCCATCATTAAAAATTCCTGCATAAAAATATTCACGTTCAATAATTAGCAAATGTTAATGTGTGGCACAGTTTGCAATAAAAATCGTTTGCACGATTAGGGTTGAAATAAATGGCGCGATACCATACATTTTGGCATGGTATCGCGACGAAAATTTGAACGAAAAAGTACCACAGTTTTGTTTTTTATTTAGTTTTAGTTTTTGAGGCGTTTGAATTTTTTTTCTAATTGACGAAGTTGTTTTTATTTAACCAAAAGGATTGGTTAAAAAATTATTCAATTCGAACTTTTTCCTTTGCTATAGTAACAGAATGAAAAGAATGAGTTTTTAGAAATTATCACTTGAAAAATCAAGTTTTGGCGCCAAAGATAGTGCCAAATTAGAAAAATATGAAATATCTCTCGAACTCTTGGGCTTAAAAGAATTTAGTTAGTACCATTCGATTCAGCATACAAAAATACACCAAAATATGTTATCAGTTCAAAAATAACTATAAAATCAGATTTTTAAGGAATTTTTTAAAAGTTCGTTCTCTTTTTTACCCCCTTAGGGGTGGAATTTTGGAAAATCCTTTCTTAGCGGCACTCTATATCATAAGAAGTATTTTTACCCCGATTTTCAAGATTTTAGGCTCGGTAGTTTTGGCTGCGCGTTGATTAATACAAAATCCAGACTTTCTTTTATATATATAGATAATCAACAGCATCCGGGTTACCATGTCAAGCAAAATAACGACACTTTGGCGCCAGTTAAGTACCCCGGTGCGTATATGACATTGGCGTCAGAAAAAAGTCGTGCCAACGTAGTGCGTATATGACACCTGTGTCGTCTTTTATTGATCTAATTTAAAATACAATAAATAAAATAATAAATGAGGGTGCCTTTCCAGTATAGGTACTTGGCGAAATAGAGAAAAGGTCCATGGCGAGAAAAGAAAATTTTTTCTGGCAACCGATTTAATCAAAATATTTTTTTTTCAAATAAAACTACATAAAAGTGTCCATAATCGCGAAGAGTTCGTACTTTTATGTTAGCTGGGTGCAATTCTCGCCAACAGCATTTTTTAACTCGCCAACAGCATTTTTTATTTTTCGAGGGGTAAATTAAAACAATGCTTTGATGTAGAAATTAAATGGTTTATGGTATTATTTATTCTTTTTCTTTTCTTTTTCTTTTTTAAAAGAATTTTTTTTTTTTTTTGAGTGAAAGTCGTGAATTTTAAAGCTTTTATTTTTAAATTAAAGTATCCATTCTAAATAAAATGAGTGAAAGGATTATATTTTAATCTGAATTAATGAAAAAAAAATGCGACGGGTACAATGTTTGGCGATTTATCACCTGTTCCCGACTAACATAAGTGTAGGGAGTTCTCGATTTCTTTATCAGAATCTTCAAATTTGGCGAAGGATTGAGCAAGTAAATTAAATTATGAATAGAAGTAACATGATACAATGCCTAGCATACATTTAAGGGAGGCCAAATTGGTCGCCACGGGTGGCTAGTTATTTTAAAAAATATAATAACTCAATAAATTAAGATACAATTTTCAAACAAATTGCATTTGAAAGTAGACTTTTTTCTCTATTTGACGGTTTAAAAATTGAAAATGTGCGATATTTAGATATTTAAAAAATCGCTGACATAGCACGTATTTTAATTTCAATTCATTTTTTCAGTTTTTATGAGAAAATCGCAACAAAAAGGTACAATAATACATTATTTTCTTTCTTTCGTGATTAGTTTCCTTTACTTTCAACCCTCTACAACTTTCAACAGAAATGGAGTTCTTCAGTTGCCACAATTACAAAAAATGTATTAAAAACTACAAAAAAATTAATATCTCAAAATTAAATTGAGATACAGCTTTCAAACAAATTGCATTTAAAAGAGCATTTTTTTCGTTACACGACGGTGTAAAAATTTAAAATGTGCGATGTTTAGAAGTTTAAAAATTTGCAGTAGAGAAAATTGCAAATCCAAAATTTTATTTCAAATTTGAAAGTGTTGCCATTCGCAGAATGACGTATGCGTTACGCACAGATATGTTTGTCCTTTATAATATAGATATGAAGTTAAACAAGATGGCGTCCAAGATTACCGAAAATAACACGTGTGAAATTAAAATAAGATACCGGACTAAAAGACACACAATCTGTAGAACACATTGAAAACTAAAATAAGTTAAATGGAAAAAAAATAATTTTCTTGTCAAAGGTGCTCTCCCTTCCCTCCCAAGACACTTTACTACAGATTAAAGTAAAAATGTTCTGACATTTATTTCGCGCTAAAAATTATTAACAAGAAATATTTCATTATTTACTAAGAAAAAATAGCAAAATTATTATCAAGATACGCTAAACAATTACTCTTGTGACATGAGCATTGTATCCAAGCACTTTTAAATCATTTTAAAATACTGTGCATAATTTAATATTTACATTAATATAGTATTTACAAAAGGTACAGCTGATTACATTAAAGAAGAAAAAATGTATTGAATATTTAACAGAGAGCACTTACTTTCAAAGTACTTGGCGAAATATTGATAATCCAATTTTTCTAATTACTGTTTTTTCGAACAAATCCATCTCACTTAGCACACAGACCAGACCGAATTTACGAAGCACTGATAAACAACAACAACAACGCAATGTAACCTTACGCGTTATAAAGGAGACACGGGATATAGTTCCTTCAGAGGAATAAAAATATAATATTATACCTCTGATTTCCACGTTATATTACTTTGTTTTCCTATTAAAGAATATCTTTTAGGCCGCCATTGAAATAAACCGCTACAAAGCACAAAATTATCGTTTCATTTGGGTTTGATAACATGTGATGTATCAAAATTGAGAAAGCATAGGTTCAGTTTTGATCCAAACGTACTCATTTCGATATGAGTACATCGGTTTACTCATTTTTGAGTATTTCATTTTTTTCAGTGCAGGCTCTGACCATAGGGAGACCCTGTTCTGTCGCCAAATGCCGACAAGTTTGTCGCCAACTTGGTGTTATATCGCCAAATTTGTCGACCAAAATGAGTCTTTAAAAGTGACGCCAACTTGGCGATATCTCTAATATTTCGACAAATTCCCATAGACTTCCATTGTAAACCAATAGGTATTACTTGCTTACAGAAATCCAACAAATTGATATATTTTAATGCAACAAAAACTTAAGCTTTAACTTTAATATTAGCTTAAGGGATTATATTAATTATATTTAAGGGAGTCCAAGTAAATTAAACTATGAATAAAAGTAACATGATACAATGCTTAGCATGCTTTCCCAAACATAAATTTTAAGGGAGACCACACTGATCGCCAAGAGCGGCTAGTAAGATATATTTTTGATAACATTATTAAAACGTTGATAATATAGGGTGTCTTTAAAAGCATTTCCCAGTTTCAATGGTATATATTACAGCAGAACCTCTTTTATTTGAAACTCTCGGTTAACCGAAACCCATTTTTAAACGGGTTTTCTACTATCACATTCCTTGTATGCAGAATTCATTTTGAAAGCTTTTCTTTTATTAACTATCATATTCCTTGTGTGCAAGCAGTCCTTTCAGAACTACAAGTACACATAGATATTTTCGCTCCCCTTTCTTAGAATTCCTTTGAATTTAACTTGAGCTCCCGTAAGCTGCGGAGTGGAACGAAGAAAATGAACAAATTAGCAATTATGAAGCTTTGAATGTTTTGCAAAATGTTTGGCGCATGGATGGAGCAGCAGAAAGACTGTAATACTGGTGAACTTATAATATTAAAAAACTCCGTAATAGAGCTTCAAGGCAATCGCAGTTGCAACAAACAAAACATTTTTTCAAACCCTTGTGACATAAGTAAAACAAACTTAATTTCAAAATTAAAATTCAGGTAATTTATTCTTGTTTCTATTTTGCTATTGCTTTATTTTTATTAAGCACTTGTTACCATAATAAGAAATATTGCATATATTTCTCCTTAATCTTAAAATTGAAGCATTCTCGATTATCCGTAAAATTCGATTTTCCGAAAGATGGTCGGTCCCAGTTACTTCGGATAATCGAGGTTCCACTGTATAACGGTTAATTTAGACTTTTTACAACAAATCATACATCGAATTGAAAGTAAACTAACCTAGTTTTTCTTACAAATGTTCAATATGGACAGTTTTAGTTATACACCACACATCCAACTTAAAGTCCAATTCTTCCCACACTTTGGTTAAAAAGCCCGGAGTAATGGAAGCAACAACCTCTTCGATTTTGTCTCAACTCTGGCAGATCATAATGTAGCGGCGAAACGTAAACAACGATCTTTTATAAAGACCCAAAGGAAAGAATACCATGGCGTACGCCGGTAGTGTACCCTTTTAAGGGGGTCCGGGACCAAAAATCTTCAAATTTTTTTTATTGGATTAAAAATTTCTCTAATCATGTTTCTATCTTAATTGGAACAGGAAATATTAATTTTTTCGTTTTGGTTTGTTTTCAAAATCTGCCTTTTAAGCTATGGTTGTCAAGGAAACGAGTTCTTGTGAAATTGCGTTTTTCTTCATGATAGGTTTTTTCACCATTTCTTATATTTAAATTCTTATAACTCGAGAACCATTAAAGATACAGGGTTGAAACTCGGAAAATATCTTTTTCAATTATTTTACTTTACTTTTCAGCCAGCATATTTGAAAAAAATATTTACTTTTGAAAATATGATTTTTTTTTTTTTTTAAGTTGCACCACTTTTTTTGTAATTTTTTCGTTAAATATTTTTAATTTTTTTAAATTAATATTTTTTAAAATGCTGGCTCTAAATTAATATATATATATTTATATATACATTTAATATATATAAATTAATATATATATATATTAAATGAAAAACAATTTAAATTCTACAAATAATATTTCGAGTTATAACGATTTTAAGTTATACCACTTTTTTCATAAATTTTAACTTTAAATTTTTTTAAAAAAAGCTATGAGAAGATTTATCATTTGATTTTGTTTACAAATGATATGGTCAACCATCACAAAAAAATTCAAAATTTTAACTCAATAAATAAAAAATTTTTGAAAATGTGTCCCGGACCCTCTTAAAAAAATTTCCCAGTTTCAATTGTATATATTATAACGGTTTAATTTAGACTTTTTACAACAAATCATACATCGAATTGAAAGTAAACTAACCTAGTTTTTCTTACAAATGTTCAATATGGACACTTTTAGTTATACACCACACATCCAACCTAAAGTCCAATTCTTCCCACAATTTGGTTAAAAAGCCCGGAGTAATGGAAGCAACAACCTCTTCATTTCTGTCTCAACTCTGGCAGATCATAAGGTAGCGGCGAAACGTAAACAGCGATCTTTTATAAAGACCCAAAGGAAAGAGTACTATGGCGTTCGCCGGTAGTGTACCCTTTTAAATCTTCACCCCAGCAATAACGCATTACGCTCAGGAACCGCCATTTTGTGTATGTGGCACTGCAAGCGATTTAATAACAAAGCAGTACTCGCGCATGCACTTATCTAAAACTGTTTGAGTTACTCTTTATATTTGTGATCTTGCAGCAATAATCTAAAATGCTTGCAGTTGGCGCAGCATGTCCTCAAAGTGATTTTGCGCCATTAAACACTATACAACCAGATTACAGTTGATACGACTAAAATGTATACTGGGACATTCTTTTATGGATACTCAGTATATTTTATCTATACGCAGGGCTCCCACTGGGTTATTTTGAGGCAGGGTTGGCAGGAAACGGGTTTACTTTTTCGAAAAAATCGAGGGTTATTTGGTTTAAACTTGGATCTTTTTTTAACCATTTGGAAAAATAAAATGGTTATTGTTCTCTGTCAGGGTAGGAAATCAAAAGCATATCTGAAGGTTTTTATTGGTTTAATCCGCATTTTATTCGTTTTCTGATTGGTCTATACAGTAATCTTTATTTTCCTTTACTTTCAACAGAGATGGATACCTTCTGTTGCCACTATGACAAAAAAGTAATAAAAACTACAAAAACAATTTAATAACTCAGAAACAAATTGAGATACAGCTTTCAAACAAATTGCATTTAAAAGTACATTTTTTTTCTCTATCCGACAGTGTAAAAAGTAATATTATCGGATGTTTAGAAGTTTAAAAATGAAATTTCATTTAAAATGTGTCGTCAGATTTCGGAAATCTGACGATGGATAATCCGTAAGTTTCAGGTGGATAATACGTACGAGTGGGACGCGATTTTTGTCGCTTGGATTTTTTACGTGTTATAACACTATTAATGTTTAATTCATGGCGTACGTAATGTATGATCAACTCCGTGCGATTTTTTATGTCTTAAATTTTAATCTTTGAAAAAATCATTTTCCAAATGGTCGTTGTAATTTTTTAAATTGCTTTTTTTATCTTTAGTTATTTATTTATTTATTTATTTATTTTTATTTTTATTTATTTATTTATTTTTTTTGTATGTTAAAAACAGGGTTTTTTGGTGGTTTTTTAAATATCTTTTCTTATTACATATAGATGTATATTATTTTAAAAAAATAAACATTGTTGGATATTATATGTAAGCAATACAATGTCACTTGAAAATATTCAAATTAAATAATTACAGTCAGTTATGTAGGAAAATGAAATCATTTCTAATTTAAACATTATTAGTATTATTAGTAACACTAACACAGGGTTCTCAGCGTCACAGAAAGTAGAGCCGTACCGAGTACTCGGTAAATACTCGGTACTCGGCGTTTGGCCGAGTACTCGGCCAATACCGAGTAGTTGTAAGAATTTCATTTTTTAAGCACATGAACTTATAACTGATCTGTCAAAAGTTATTCGAATATCAATGTATAATATATGCAGTAATTCATAAAATTATTTACTCTGTATTTAACAATATGTCTACAAAATATAGAAAAAGTTAAGAACAAAAACCCTCATAAAATAATTCCAGATTAAAATTTAGTTTCACATTTATACAAATAAAAAGAAGTTTTTTTTTTAAATATATGGAAAAATAGAAAAGACTTATTTTGGATAAAGAAACTGAAAATGCAATAAAAAAATTAATAATTAAATTTATTATATTTCAAATTATGGTGCAAAAACACCAAATGCTCTACATTATCAGTAAACAGGGCATTTCTTTTACTACTGTAAATTTGGACTGCCTCTGAAAATATACGTTCAGAATCAGAATAAACAGTGGTTGAAGGTGCACATAAGAATTTTTTTGCAAGGCTGCACAAAATCTGAAATCCTCCCTCCCCTCCCAACCATGCAAATGGAGCGTCAGTTTTACATAAGTCTTCTGTTAAGAAAGCCTGTATCTCTTTTTGTACCTCTCTTTTTATTTTTCTCTTTTTATTTTTAATCAAAAGAAATAAAGGTACAGTTACAAAATAAATATGAAATGTTTTGCATCATTCAATGAATTGTTACAGTAACCAACAAACATTTTTATTTTTCATAGACAGATTTCAGGTATCAGAATAAATTGAGGGTTGAAGAATGTTTTAATTTTATATTGGTTAATAATTGTACTTGTTATGTGTCAATTCTCCTTTTTTTGCTACTGTTTTGAATTGTCAAAAATTGTCTTTAAAAAGTGCACAAATAAATTTCAAATTTAATTAGTTAATTTATATATACTATTCATGTATATTATATGCATGTACATACAGGTGTATATATATGTGTACACACAAGCTCACATTATGTGCACATCAGTGTTTTTTTTTCTTATTACACAACTACTCTGTATTCGGTACTCGGCCAAAGTACTACTCGGTACACCACTAATAGAAAGTCAGGAAAAATCTGGAAAGTCATGGATTTCAAAGTAGTCTGGAAAAGTGAGGGAAATTCCAAAATATAAGGAAAAGTCAGGGAATTTACAAATATTTTCTAAAGTCATGGAAAAATTTTGGAGAAAAAATGAAAAATGACGCGAAATTCATCGAAAAAATGAAAAATGATGCAAAATTCATCAAATAGTCTCGGGAAAAAATCGCTAATTATTACAAGGGATTGCAAAAATAAGTAGCAAATTTCGTTATATGCTCGTTTGGTCAGATTATTTGCCAGTCATGTTTTGCTGGGAACCCTGTAACAGCTATGCTTATGTTGAAAAAAATAAACTGTTTTACACGGTGAAACATACATAATTTGAAAATCTTATCAAGAATATTTTGATTAGTAATAATAAATAAATATTTGATGCAGCTTCACGAATATACATTTTCCAATCTTATTCAAAACATTTTCTTTGAAATACTTATTATTTAACCCTTAAATGCCTGATTTTTCAAAAATCATTGCAATAATTTTTTTTGGCTTTCATTTTTTAAATAAATCATGGGAAAAATATTAAAAAAAATATTTTGTTTTAAGTATTTTTTACGGCTAAAAAACAGTTTGTTACTAATCGGCAATACTGGTCTTTAATTTAAAAAATAATTTTCCATGATAAAATTCTATAATAAAACACACAAGAATTTTAGGAACTATAATAAGAAATAAATTTTACTTGCTCACTGCAGAACAAAATAGGGTATTTCGCAAGCTTCCAAACAAATCAAAAAGAACAAGTAGCAATAATTGAAAAAAATAAATCTATCTTTATTCTTAAACAGCACAAGTATTGCCATCTACATGTTGAAAATCGCTTTAATAATACTTTCAGAATGCATTTTATTGCCAACATTACGCATTATAGCTTCAACATTATTCTAATAGTATTTTAGAGCCTAAATTGGGTATGTTGCCGAAAAGCAACTACCGACATTTAAGGGTTAAGATGTATGATTTTTCTGACAAAACACTAAATGAGCAATTATAACTTTTTTTTTTTTTAAGAAACATTTACATGAGGAATTCCTGGAATTATCTGACATTTAACCCATTAAAGACGAGCCTCTTTTACACTTCTTTTAATTCTTCGACACCAGTTTTTTTGGCATTGTAATTTTGAATTATTTAATTGATCAAAATTTGAGATTAGATAATGTGAAAATCTCCAAACTAAAATACTGGTATTCAAATTTAAAGGTTTGTTCGCTTTACATGGCAAGTTTTCTTACCAAATGGCTTTAATGAGTTAAAAGTTGAGATTTTACATCTTCTCTGTATTATCATTTATGTTAATATTTCTATGCCAAAATGTGATATTATGGAATTTTTCTTAGTTTATAAGAATTTCTAATGGTAAATGATCATAACTTAAGAGAACAGGGCAGATTTGAATTGCGAAGACTTTGGTTTAAAGTCAACCCAAAACCCGACTCGAACCCAACATACTTCAATTCAAAACCGACACGAATTCGAAGAGTAAGAAAATTAATTCTTGTTTTAATGGATTATAGAATATCAGTCTATATTTAAATCTCTAATATCAATTTTATCTTTTATGTTAAAAATAGAACACACACGCATATACGTCCTACTCATTAATATTCAAGTATGCAACTTTTTCGCAGGTTAAAATATTTTGGTCTTTCTTTTTAAAAAATGGAGAAATCCTAACTCTACTCCCAAACGCCAAAACATAACCTGAAACATTTAATTTCGATCTGACTTGCAGCAAAATATAAAAACGGTCGACCCTACTCGAACCTAAGCTAAGAAAATTAGTTCCAACCCGACTTGGACCGTGTGTCGGTTCGCGTTCACGCAAAATTAGGTTTTCCGGTACAATACAGGAATCTAGTTTGCAACAGGCAGAATTCGAAAACTGTGTAATCGAATTGTAATCGTAATTGGCTAGTTTGGTAATCGTCATCCAAAAAAAATTATTACTCATAATATAATCCTAATAGTAATCTAGAATTAAAAAAATAGATAATGAGAAATGTAATTCTAATCCAACTTGCATAGATAGAGGCATAATCGTAATTTGCAGATTGAAAGAATTTGGACTCGATTACAGTCCTCCGTAATCAACCTCAAAGTCTGGCGTGGATACGTGTCCGTTGTTTTTTTAGAACAGAATGCCCCTTTGGTGTATCTAAATGTTTAATGTATATACGTATGTATAAGGATCACGCAAATGAAAGTGGCATTGCTGTAATAACTCCGCAATTCAAGAAAAATATCACTGCACATGCTTCTATAGAGGGTGCAGAGTGCTGGGAATGAAAGCTCTGAAGCGACGGCGATTTGTCGACGATAATGAGGTCCAAGCTGCCGTTGAAAATTGGTTGGCAAATCGCCGTCCCTTCGGAGCTTTCTTGAGTGGACCGAAGATGTGGACGCATACACTCCGTGCCATACACATTTTACATTCGGAGATACATTTCACTAGCACTCACATTTTAAGCTGTTAAAAATTGCAAGACCGCCCGTTGACAGCGTTTGGAGGCATCCATGACGCGAATGATGCCGTTTAACATGCTCACACACGCATCTGGCGTGATGTGACGATCACGATATTGCATGCATTCCCAGTACTCTGAGCCCTCTATAGGAGTATACGCAGTCATCTTTCTCTTCAAATGGCAGGGTTATTACAGCAATGCCACTTTCATTTGGACGAGCCTTATATTTCAACTAATGTTATCTTTAGCACATAGACTGCAACTTTGTTTGGCTTCTTTCATTCTTGCCAGAATCATTTCTACAGTATAATTTGCATATTGTTTTCACACCTTTTCCAGAAATAGTATTTTTTTTTCTCTACGATGAAGCTATATTGGATCTTTCTTTCTGGTAGCCGTTTTTGCTATGTATCAACAAATCCAAAAGCTGGTTTAGTGAATGTTATTTTTATTCCAACTTGTGATTCACACTATACTATATTAATGATTCACAAAACAGTTAACAGATGCTAGGTAATCACATAACTAAAAGTGTGAAGTTTTCAATTGTTAGTGTTACCCAGCCCTCAGTCAGTTTCAGCAATCTTTGTTACTTGGCAATAGGAATGCTTAGAAATAAGGTACAATAACATTTCTTATCTTTTCTATTGCAGTAACCAGTAAGCCATGAATTCTAGGAAAAGAAAGGGGAAAGGGATCAGCCACGGGGATTAAAGTTTTTTCAGTTATAGAAGAAACATGAAATTGGCATTATATACAGTAGAACCTCTTTTATCCGAAACTCACGGTTAACCGAAATCCATTTTGAAAAGTTTTTTCTTTCATTTTTTAAACTACCATATTCCTTGTGTGCAAGCGTTCCTTTCCACATAGGGAAAAAAAATTACTTTCAAATGCAATTTGTTTAAAAACTGCATTCATTGAGTGATGTATTATATTTTCTAAAATAATTTTTAAGCAAGATTTTTTTTTTAAATTTATCTTATCACGTGCCGGTTTCAATACATAATAATAACATTTTGCACATAAAGCAACAAACATTTTTCAGCATTTGTTTCTGACTATTTTTGCACAACGAAATTAATACTTCCTTTATAAACAAATAAAAGAATAATATTGAAAAAAACACAAATCTAACATATTTGTAATCGTACAATTTAAATTTTTAGATCACCAAGTAGGATTTTTTTTTTCAAATAGAATTTGTTTGCAAAGTTCATCTCAGTTTAGTGATTGCCTATGGTTTTAAAAACAATTTTAAAGCATGAAATATTTTTTTAATTTATCTATATCGCGCGGAGCTCGATTGCGAAAGATGAATCCGTTTGCCCTGATTAACAAAATAAAGAGTTCATCATTTTCTTACGGCTAATATCCATTTAAAAAACTTCCCTATGAATAAACAAATAAAATAATATAAATAAAACACAGATTTACCAGACATGTATAATCTCTGAAATTATCAGAATATAAAAGGATGCCATAAGTAGCAAAATCTTGGCAAATAACTCTTAGCATGCGGCTAATAGGAAAATATCGCTTTTGATAAATTTCAAAAATTTATTTGATTGTATAATTCGTATTTTCCATATGAAAAATGCTTTTTTAATGTAAGTGGTCAATCTAAAAAAATTATTGCATATAAAAAAATTATTAGTTTTCAATTAAAAGAAATGTTTTCACTTATATTCTTTAACCCGGGAAGCCCGGGTACGATCCCCTAGTCTATATTATAAAGGACAAACATATCTGTGCGTAACGCATACGTCATTCTGCGAATGGCAACACTCTGAAATTTGAAATGAAATTTCGGTTTTGCAATTTTAGCTACTGCAAATTTTTAAACTTCTAAACATGGCACAGTTTCAATTTTTACATCGTAATATAGGGGAAAAAATGTACTTTTAAATGCAATTTGTTTGAAAGCTCTATCTCAATTTATTTGTGAGATATTAATTTTTTTATAGTTTTTAGTGCCAATTTTGTAATTGTGGCAACTGAAGTACACCATTTCTATTAAAAGTAAAGGGAAGAAAATAGTCATGGTTTATTTTTATTGACTATATCCTTATTGATGCCATTTTCACACTACAAATAAAAGTAACATTTTTTCTTATAAATTTTGAACAGAAAATGACGTCAGCCATAAAAAAAAAAAAAAAACAAAAAAAAACATGCATTTTTCTTTATAAATCGTTTACATTTCGACATTTTTACATTACGCTGATACTGAGTTTGAGACGCTAGGTAAAATAATTCAGTGAGTAAAAATGATGTCATATTTAAAACAAAACGATCATTTTCTTTGATAAAACTAAATATTTGACCAATACTAAATCGCCAATACTATGACAACTAAAGGCAAATTTCTGAATTTTTTATTCGCGGGTACTGAGATTAGAACTTAAAGTTTGTGAGAATGTTCACATGCAAAGTTGTATCGGACAAACGCGATTTTAAGTTTGGAAATACATTCATTAATAATCTACTGCGCGTTAAAATACTTTTAAATTGTGAACTTGAGTGGTGCATATATACATTTTTAGAATGTGAAAATAACGTACAGTTTAGATTTTATGGGGGGAAATTTCATGATGTGACAAAGCAAAATCCTTTTTACCTATTTTTTCATTCCGTAAAAGCAAACGTAAGAGCTTCAATTGATAACTGCATCATAATTATTCATCTTGATTACGTATTCTAAAACGGTTTAATTTTTCAGTAATTTAAGCAGTTGAAGTTTGTGGAAATAACACTTTGGTAATTTTAGGTTAAAAATATTATTTGTTTTAAGAGTTAGACAACCAATGTAAGATGAATTTTTTATTGTAAATATTTTTGTAGGTTTATCATAAATTTCATCTAACGGTTTCTTTCTAAACATTTTAGTTCGTCGAATTTCGACGGGTTCCAACTCGTATATATAAAATCCAAACGGAAATTTCGTTCCGAACACCTAGATTTCAATTTCTACTGCATGGATTTTGACGGAACTTATACCGTTAGATAGGTATCGTTTCAGGGAAGGTTTTAAGCTATAACACACCAATTATGACGGAAAGTTCTGTTATTTTGGACGATAAGGTTTACCATTTTATTTCTTGGCGAAATTTATCGTTGATAAAAAAAATTTAAACAGCTATTACACCTCGAAACATAAAACAAAAACTGTTACTAATTTTAATTTAAAAAAAAAAGAAAAAAATATCCGTTTTAATGTGTGATAATATTAAAAAACGAAAATATTTAATTTAAACATGAAAGGGAATGTTCTTAATGCTTAAAAAATTACTCCATTAAACTGTTGCAATTGAAATAAGATTTGGCTCTTTATCTTTTGCGTCAGGTTAAGAAAAATGCATCTGAAAAATTGATAGGATGATATCAAGGAAGTTTCGATAAGTGCATGATCAGAAATATTTGAAAAAATATCTTATATAGACCTTTATATAGTATATATAGACCTTTAGGTCTATAGGAATATATAGACCTTTATAATATAGGAATATATAGACCTTTCTTCTCGTGACATATAATATGTTTATAAAAGAAAATCCGCAGAACATCGATTTAGCGTTTGTAAAAAAATAATGCAAATTTAATTTTTTTGGCGATTTAATGCTGGTTGGCGGCACAATAAAATTTTGAATGATACTTCTTTTATCATAAATAATTTTTAAGTAAAACCTTTTTCTACTCTTCATACGAAGATAGTTAGATTAAGTTTAACTTAAATAAATACATTTTTATTACTACAGTTTTGTCATATACCTTTATATGTGTATATATTAAGATTTTATTATCGTAATTATACGGTTTAAAACAAAATTTCAGTTTATTAAATTTTTTCCAAATTCAAAATTAACGTCCGATTCGTTACATTGGCAATTTGACTTCGATATTGTTTGTATCAGAAACAAGAAATGAAGGTTATTGTTGCCATGGAAACAAGTATTTAATATAAAATGTTTAATGGTAGCATTTTTAATTAGCCAGCTACTTTTAATATAAACTTAAAACGGTACTACTTGATTATCCCGTCCACAAAAATTCTATCGCCAAACTATAAGATTAAATGCCAATAATAGCTGATCATAAATTTTACATTCACTTGACATTAAACACGTTACACATGTTTGTTGCGTCATCAAGTGATTTTTAATTTAACTTCTATTTGTAATTTTATTAATGTTTAAAAATTTATTTATTCTTTCGTTGTTTAAAATAAAAATTTTGTCAATTTGTATAATTTGGCGAAACTGGTTGAATGAATAATCAAATAGTACCCTTAAAACATTTCCAGCCGGTGAAGCCATGTAAAATTAAATAACTACTGCAACACGCTATTTTTTACATTATATACGCTTAAAGTTAAAAATAATACGCTAATCCTTCGTTTAAGTTTAAATTCACTGAGTTTTAGGCATTTTAAGTTTTAGTTTTTAAACACTTATTTAACAAGCAATTTTCAAATGTATTTAAATATCTTGCATTTGGGATTGAAATGTGTTGGCTAGCCAAATAGCGTGGAACGTTCGTCTTTTTTGCACCAAATACTCCAATATATATAGATTTTTTTCGGATTTTTACTGAGATTCCGCCGCCAAATTTGACTGATGTTTTACTACATACATGAGTAGTTTTAAAAGCATTGTTCTTTTCAAAATAATTTGAGTATGCTCTTTAAGAAGACCTTCCTTGTGGTAACAATTTTGTTTTTGATTTGTTCTTTTTTATTTCTAACTCTTCCATCATGTGACTCACAGACGAAACAGATGTAATTTTAAAAATGATGGTACTTATGATTTACATGTTATATGTTTATTTGTGATTTTTGAGTTCACTTTTGTCGCCAAACAATTTTATTTTAAGCCAGAAAGACGTAAGCGTGACTTGGGTTCAAGCGATGTTTACAATAAAGGTGATTTTGCAAGTGTACGAAAGCATTTTTTGAGTATTTTTTAAAATTCAAATGTACAATATATAAATAGCAATTAATAAAAAAAAGTGGAGTCAAATATTTTAATTTTAGTATAAATGTCTCCCACACACGCACATACATATTGTAAAATAATTTAATTTTAGACATTTAAAAAATTTCTCATCATACTTTACTGCGAAAGCATGTCGGTTTGTTTTCCCTTATTTTGTGACTTTTATAACCTCGAAGTCAGATTAGCTAATATTGTTCATTCTTTTTTTAATAAAAAACATATCGCCAATTTCCCTTATACAAACGTTCAATGTTTGCAATTTTGGGTAGTAAAGATCATTCTTAAGAAAATGTAAGCAATTATGCGTTATTTCTATCACGAAAAAAGACATTTTGCAATAAAAATTGCTTTCTAAAATCACTTTTCGATATTCCATTCCATTCGTCATTTCTTTTTCTTTTTCTTTTTTTTTTCCATATCTTCCCTTCTTTTAGAAAAGTTATAAAAAGATATTGGGTGAATCTTCCATAATCAGCTACCGTACAATTGGCGAATTTACTATATAGTGTTGGAAGATTCGTTTATATTTGAAAGGAACCGTGGACGGTAAATCCGATTTCAGAAGATTACGCGAAATTTGTACTTTTAGTAATTAGCGATTAGTAAATTTATGTTTTTTTTATTATGGAGCAAACAGACAAAAGAAGATTAACTAATAGATATTTTTCATGTGCAGTTATTTTACTATCACTAAAAAAGCATTAATTTGAATGTACAAATTTTTTTTTAAATGCCAAAGGTAGCCTTTGGAACAATATTTGTTCATTTAGCCTAGGTTTTTTAAAAAAAAGTACTTCAAATTCAATTAAAATTTCAATCATTATAAAATTTTGGGTGATGCACAGCCCGAGCAGATGATCGTAGTGACAAATTTTAGGTTTATTTTACTATCACTAAAAAAGCATTACTTTAAATGTATTGAAAAAAAAAAACTACTTTCAAATGCCAAAGGTGGCCAGTGGAACAATAGTTGTTCATTTACCCTAGGTTTTTTAAAAAAGTACCTCAGATTCAAATAAAATTTCAATCATTATAAAGAAATTTTGGCTGATGCACAGCCCGAGCAGCTGATCATAGTCACAGATTAACGTTTTTAGTTTTATTAGGCAACAAACTGATGAATAATGACGTCTTGAAAATAAAAGCATGTTTATTTCTCCGTCTTATCACGCTCATTAGAGAAATGCGAAAAAAAATCTTCGGTTTGCCTAAAAAGATCACAACTAAAAATTTTGCATAACTAACTTTATTTATCATTTGCAAAGAGTTTTGATAGTGAAAGATCTAAAATTCAATCAACAGCAATTTGACATTATTTAATGGAATGTAGTTTAGAACGTAATTAACTCTGTTTTGTAGCTAACTCTGGTACATTTTTAGCCATACCGTTACGAACATTTCTAATGTTGCACATCAAACTTGGTTGTGGATCCGATTACGGATGATTGGGAAGATTTTATTGAATGAAAACTAGAGGTTTAGTTTTCTATTTGAATTAGTTATCGAGGCTATTTTCCTAGGTTAATAGTTGCATGATTAAAACTGGTATGTAAAAAGAAACGGCAGTTAAAATGACATTATTTTAATTTTATTCACACAATTCCGCTTTAAATATCCACTTTTACATGATTCACATATTTTAAAATATAAAAGTTAAATACTGTTTTGATTGTATCTACTCTACTGGAAATCGAAGATAAGAAACTGTAGAGAAAACCTGGCAAAAGAAGACGTATATTACCAAATATAATGTAACGTAGAGAGAGATTGTATTTGTGTTATCAGATCCGCACAAAGTACCAATCTGAGAAGCCCAGAGTAAAAGAACTAACAAACGAAAGTGAATAACCCGAACATTCTTTAAGTTAAATGGTCAATCTCTGCAGTCGTTGTAATTCTCTCTTTTTTAGTAGTGTGGTGATATGATTGTAATGGCCGCATTTCCCTCCCAAACTCTACATGTGTACTAAAGAGTTGCTTCTGAATTGCTCGTATTTCGTCAAACGCATCAGATAATATAATAGCGCAATTGCGTCCGATGCGTATTCAGAAAATGCGGAAGAACCTTCCAGGTGAAGGTCCATATTAATTTAAAATACAGGGTCGGATTTTCCATTTCGTTTGATTGAAGGTTTATTTGAAAAATGGTCCAGCGCAGCGGGCTCAGCCTGCTAGTTATTTATAAAAGAAAAAAGGTGAGACAAAATGAATGACGAGAAAAAAAAGATGAGTTAAAAAAGAGATAGCATTTATCACTATTTTGGGGGAATGTACTATGGATAGATAATATTTTTAATGCAGTGCTGCATTAAAAATATTACGATTTAATATATAAAAATAAGTTAGAAGTAGTTTTAATTAAAAAATAATAGGTACATACGTATGCCGTGAATGAAGTCCACAGCCCCTGTGTCCATAGATAGAATCTTAGCACCGACCGAAAACTTATGAGAAAAACAATTTTAAAGGGACCAGCTTCCCGACCCCTAAAAAATAGGTCTTTATGGGGATAAACTACAAAAATAATTTTTTGTAGCTTATGTTTAGAGGAAACCTAAAGTAAAAGGAAAATTGTGCGCCAACCTACCCCGTCACGGGGAAAGTTGCCTATACCGATGGGGTAAGTTGGCACACGATTTATAAAAATTTAAATGAAACTCAAATAAGACACGCAGTTAAGAGAAATCAATTTCATTATTACCAATAAGTTTAAACAAAGGCGTTATCGCCGTACAATGTAAATTCTAAATTATTCAGGCATAAAAATAATGAAGAAAACATTAACATTGAGTAACTTCTATCCTACTCGATATCATCATCAGAGTTACAGTTGTCAGAAACAAAAAATCGAGTGTCTCCGTTTGGGCAAGCTTCGTGTGCCCAAAATCTTGCATTGCAATCACTTTTCTCAATATTGTCTGTTTTTCGAGCTAGCAGCACATACCAAACACCGAGCCAACTTGACCCATGTTCAATGGGCCTACTAGCTCCATAATAGATTTCTTCACAAAACGGACACGTAACCATCTAAGCATAAATAATCCAAGTAAATCACATATGGGGTAGGTACAGTAAATCATATACTAAGAAAAATTGCACGAGTTAAATCGCAATTATTAAGATAAGTATTAGAAATTAGAAAAAGAATGAAGCAACAAAAAACTACTTATGAGTGCAAAAAACAGAAAAAAACGTAATAAATGTCCACTGCACGTAGGTTACGCTGCAAAAATACAATGAGGATTGTAAAAAGCAAAAAGGAAGGTACTCTGTGTCTGGTTGCGCAACCTATCCACAAACAGTCGATTTATGAGGACTGCGTCTACTTACCCCTGTAGCCAACTAGCCCCGGTCTCCCCTACTTAGCTTTTTTACATATGGAAGTAATAGAACCTGAATGTAACAATAATTTGAAATTCACAAAATTATGATTAGAATTTTCATAAACAAAAAAAAACTTCACAATTTCACAAAGTCGGGAACCTGCGAGAAAAGTCTAGACAGACCCTTGGAAACGTTATTTGTAACTCTTTATATTTTGAATTCTGAATACAAAAATTGCTTCTCCTGAATGATTATTTGCGTTACGTCTAAGATATCCAGAACAACATATATAATAATACAGTAGAGCGCCGATTATCCGAACAAGTCGGGACCGACCCTAGTTCGGATAAGCAAAAGTTCGGATAAATAGACAGACAATTTAAGGGATGTGAATTTAAGGATGTTCCTGACTATACTAAAACCTTCACACTTTATCCAGGTTTAGGAATGGCAGCACCAGTTAGTGCTAGCGTGTTTAAAAACTGATTTTTTTTTATTACTTGTTTATCATTTAATTTTTACTTTCTTCTATCTTTACAAGAAGAAAGTATTGGATTCGTGAAAAATTTCGACTTCCGGTTTTCGACGGATTTATACATTTTAGAATGCCCAGAACCCGATTTGATGGTTTTTAGAAAATGTCTGTCTGTGAGTCTGTATGTGACAAAAATTTTGTGGGCGCTCTATCTCAAGACCTAACGCACGGAATTTCACAAAACTTCATATTTAGTTAGACCTTGATATAAACTGGGCCTGATTAGTTTTTGGTGAAAATCGCCCAACAGGTGGCGCTGCTATGCGGCATTTTTCGCGATTTCTGTGATAGCTATATCTCAAGAACTACTGCACGGATTTTTATAAAACTTCAGATTCAGTTAGTTCAAGATATAGTTTGCTGCTGATTACTTTTTTGTGAGAATCGCCCAACAGGTGGCGCTGGTATGCTGCATTGTTCATGATTATCGCAATAGCTGTAACTCAAGAAAAAATGCACGAATTTGCATCAAACTGCAGATTCAGTTAGTCCATGATATAAATTAGTGCTGTTTAATTTTTGGTGTAAATCGCCCAACAGGTGGCGCTGCTGTGCTGTATTTTTCATGATTTCCACAAGGGCTGTATCTCAAGAACTGTTGCACGGATTTTCATCAATGTTCAGATTTAGTTTGTCCTTGCATTAATTGACGTATAATTTAGTGCTGTTTAATTTTTGGTGTAAATCGCTCAACAGATGACGCTGCTGTGCTGTATTTTTCACGATTTCCACAAGAGCTGTATCTCAAGAACTATTGCACGGATTTTCATCAAACTTCAGATTTAGTTAGTCCTTGCATTAATTGACGTATAATTTAGTGCTGTTTAATTTTTGGTGTAAATCGCTCAACAAGTGACGCTGCTGTGCTTTATTTTTGCGATTTCCGCAATAGCTTTATCTCAAGAACTAATGCTTGGATTTTCAATAAACTTCAGATTCAGGTATACCTTGATATCGTTTAGTGCTGTTTACTTTTGGTGTAAATCGCTCAACAGGTGGCGCTGCTATGCTACATTTTTTCAGAATTTCCGCTATAGCTCTATCTCAAGAACTAATGCACTTCAAATTCAGATATACTTTGATATGAATTGGTGTTAAGTCGTTGTTATTTCTTATACTATTTAAATGATTTAATTGACGTGATTTATATAGAAGACAGTTTTGTGATGGCCACAACATACTAGTTTTTTCTCTTTTTATCATTTTCTGAACTCCAGAGATTATAATTTAAGCGAAAAACAGCTTGCAATTGTTGCTTGCTTCAAAGAAGACGTTCTTTCAAATGCTGCCATATCTCGAATTCTTCTTAAATACGTTAGTTGAATAGAACCAGTGTCCTTCTGCCGTTCGAGCCATTTCAGAACTTTTTCCAAATATTCTTAGGCTTCGTTATGTGATGAATCTGGGTCATTTTCAGAGCATTCATTTTCATTTCTTCAATTTCTTTTTCCCCTTGAATCTCATCCACAATCTCATCATCATTAAAAAAAATTTTTTTTTTAGAGAAACGAGTTGGAACCCGTCGAAATTCGACGAATTAAAATGTTTAAAATGGAACTGTTAGATCGAATTTATAATAAACCTACAAAAATAATTACAATAAAAAATTCATCTTGGATTGGTTATGTAACTCTTAAAACAAATAATGTTTTTAACCTAAAATTACCAAAATATTATTTCCAAAAGCTTCAACTGCTTAAATTATTGAAAATTAAACTGTATTAGAATACGTAATCAAGATGAGTAATTATATTGAAGTTTTCGATTGAGGCTCTTAAAAGGATTTCGCTTTGTCACATCATAAAATTTTCCCCCATAAAATCTAAACTGTACGTTATTTTTACATTCTCAAAATTTACATACGCACCACCCAAATTCACAATTTAAAAGTATTTTAACGCGGAATAAATGATTAATGAATGTATTTCCAAACTTCAAGTCACGTTTGTCCGATACAACTTTTCATGTGAACATTCGCACAAAATTTAAGTTCTAATCTCAGTACCCGCGAAAATTCACCATTCAGAAATTTGCCTTTAGTTGCCATGGTATTGGCCATTTAGTATTGGTCAAATATTTAATTTTATCAAAGGAAATGATCGTTTTGTTTTAAATATCACATCATTTTTACTCACTGAACCATCTTGCCTAGGGTCTCAAACTCAGTATCAGCGTAATGTAAAAACTTTGAAATATCTTCTTCAATCTTTTGATTTATGAAGAAGAATGCGTCTTTTCTTAATGGCTGAAGTCATTTTCTGTTCAAAAATTAGAAAACAATTACTTTTATTTGTAATGTGAAAATGACATCAATAAGGATATAATCAATAAAAATAAATAAACCATGACTATTTTCCCTTTACTTTTAATAGAAATGGAGTACTTCAGCTGCCACAATTACAAAATTGATACTAAAAACTATAAAAAAAATTAATATCTCAAGAATAAATTGAGATAGAGCTTTCAAACAAATTGCATTTAAAAGTACATTTTTTTCTCTATACGACGGTGTAAAAATTGAAACTGTGCGATGTTTAGAAGTTTAAAAATTTGCAGTAGCGATAATTGCAAAACCGAAATTTCATTTTAAATTTGAAAGTGTTGCCATTCGCAGAATGACGTATGCGTTGCGCACAGATATGTTTGTCCTTTATAATATAGATAGGCCGTTCGGGTAAATAGAAGTTCGGTTAAAAAATTTTTTTGAGAGAAATAGGCTGTTCGGATGATTGTAAGTTCCGTTGATTGGAGTTCCGATAATCGGCGCTCTACTGTAATTTGATTTTTAGACAATTTTTTAATAAAAACTGATTTAATAATTCGGTAGTTAGAGCACTTTTTGTGTAATATTTACAAGAATAATTAGATTAATTAACAAAAACGTACTGTTATGGAAATCTCACATTATAAGAACAGTGTAAATAATTGTTTTGTAATCCTATCTGTAGCAGAGAAGTGTTTTGGAGTTGCAAATTTTTCGTATAATATTTTTTAAGGGGTCTCAGGACTGTTAAAGCTTCAAAAGTTTCGAAATTTGAATTTTTTTAGATATTAAACTCGTATCATTTCTGAACATTTTGATATAATTGGTTCCTTGAAATTCACATTTGAATAGAGGTTATGGCTTTTAGAATTATACCCGCCCATAGCTGAAGCGGCGTTTCCGAAACTTCAAAGTCATTTTTCTCCTAACGATATTTTTGGGCATAACGCGTATGACATCTCAAAAACTTCTGAATATTTTTTCATGAAAGTTTCAAAACACGTTTCATGTTAGTCTGTATAAACTGAACCTAAAATTTCCTTTTTATTGTTCAAAAAAATATTTTTTAGCTGGTTACACTGTTGAAATTTTCAAAATTTTACATTAGCTAAATACAACTTTGTATTAAAAATATATAAATGCTTTAAATACAATTTTTTTAGGTTCAGAGTAATTGCTACAATCTGAAGTTTTAGTAGGCACCAAAATTAACATTCTAGTTGCAATATTTACTTTGTAATCGTGCCGGTAAGCAATTTTCTGCATGTCAAATATCTGACAGTTTGGAGTCCCCTGTAAATGCTAAGTCTGCATCTTGAAATTTTTTATATACATGAAAAGAAACTACATACTTCTATGTTTCATCTCAATAAAAATTGTGTTTTAAAATCATATACATTTTAAAATATTAAATGTTGAAAATCGTCTCTTTTTTTCCATTTTTTTTTTAATTTTAAGAGTCCTAAGACCCCTTAATAGGATAAAAGCTACACGTATGTAAATGCTTGAAAAAATAACCACATCAAAAAAAATATTTAGCTTCGACTGTTTCACTTTGCTTTCTAATAGGATTGAGAAACTGCAATCTACTTTTTATTAAAAGACGAATTAAATAAATTTTACATTGATGTTTCTGTAATGTTACTTAAAAGCACCGTTAGGATATAAAGGGTTAAATCACAATTGTATAAAATTCTTAATCAAACATCATTTTTCTTATGAGCTTTTCTTTTCTTTTCAGATCTGGATATGCTGTCGGAGCACTTCAAAAGTCTTTCTGAAAATAAAGATAGCTGCGACGTGATACTCAAAGTAAAAGAGAAAGTATTTCCCGTGCACAAGGCCGTTTTGATGGCTCGTTCGCCTGTATTAGCTGCCATGTTCGAACATGATACATCGGAGAGAAGAACGGGCGTCATAGATATACCCGACTGTGATCCGGATTCCTTCCACGAATTCTTGGAGTATTTATATTGCGGTAAACTAGAAGATATTTCATTCCGCAGCGCTTTTCATTTGTATAAGACTTCGGACAAATATAGTGCCCGGAAGCTCATGGCTTTTTGCGTTGAATGCATGAAGCATTGTTTGACCGAAGACAACGTGTGTGATGCAGTAAAACTGGCAGAGTTGTACTCGGAGACAAATTTGATGGCTGCAGCTCAGGTCTTTTTCAATGACAATGTAAGGAAAGTTGTAGTGACAACTTCCTGGGAAAACTTGATGGAAACTAATCATCGTTTGGCTAATAAACTTATAATAGAGATGGTATCAACAATTAAAAATAATTGATTCATTGTTCCAATAACTAATCTCTTTATATGAAGATTTTTCATTAAGAAAAAATTTCACACTTTTATAGAGCTTTTTAGATGTTCAGTGTTATAACTTGAATGTAATTCTTTCTAATAAAATCGTGACGAAATTTTATTTTGAATGGAAAATTATTGTCCTTTTAGTTCACTCTTGTCAGTTATCTGGCAAATTTCAGAATTTTTTCTTTATATCAAAAAATGATTTAACTGATACTCCAAAAAATATTTCTACCATAATAAGTCTTTACTTGTTCGTTATTTAGACTGTCTTGAAAAAAATCAATGAAAATACACGAAGATTAACAGTTGCATTTTTCATTACGTATCTTGCACAGGATAAGTATACGCATCAAGTAATTCAGGGCATTTTAGGAGTTTTAGTACCAGAAATTTCGTAAAATGCTGGTCGCTATATCTGGAGATAGATATTTTTTTCCAATAAATAAGGCAAATATTACTTTACAAGAATTCTGGTAAAAGGTGCCTGAAAGTCCTTGAAGCGTACGAACCCTGTTACATTCTTTTTTTCGTGAAAGTAGCTATGTCAACTAAAATAGCTACTACCCGTCCCGAAAGGCATGGTGACGTCACGGCGACGTCGTTGTGAAGTCACACTGTGATTTTGTGACCGTCGATGTGACGTCATAATGACTAGAATGCGAGGTCGTTATGGCCGTTTTAGAGGTCGTTTGTGACGTCACATTGTGACCACTCTGTGAAGTCACGGTGTGACAAATTTGTGAAAAGTGTGTCATTTGTGACTATTTTGGAATTAACTTTGTGACGAAAGCGACAATGCTTTGAAGTCACAATGTGACCAATTTGTGAAATATGTGTCATTTGTGACGAACTTGTCATAAACACTGTGATTTCAAATGAAAATTAAATTTCAAATTAATTGCTTAAAAGACGCAAATAGTGATAAAGATTCCATGCTGGGACTCGAACCCGAGCCATCAGTACAGCGCACTGACATTCTACCGACTAAATCACATGGAACGATACCCAGGCTGGAAAATGTCTCACTATTACATGTTGGCAAGGCTACAAACGCAGCATAAGATGGAATATTTAGCGTGAGCCACCAACATGATGCAAACACGAAACTTAATTAAATCCAGCATCGATTGAAATTATATTAATACTTGGAAATTTTTCCAGAGAGAATCATTCGTCTTGCACACAATATTTCAAATGAAAATCAAATTTCAAATTAATTGCTTAAAAGGCAATTTTAATTTGAAATGTTGTATGCAAGGCGAATATTTCTCCCTGGAAAATTTTCCGATTATTAATATAGTTTCAATCGATGTTGGATTTAATTAAGTTTCGTGTTTACCCCATGTCGGTGGCTCACGATAAATATTCCATCTTGTGCTGCGTTTGTAGCCTTGCCAACATGTAATAGTGAGAAATTTTACAGGCTGGGCGTCGTTCCATGTGGTTTAGTCGGTAGAATGTCAGTGTGCTATACTGATGGCCCGGGCTCAAGTTCCGGCATGGAATCTTTTTCACTATGTTGGCCTTTGCGCCTTTTAAGCAATTAATTTGATTTTCATTTGAAATATTGTATATAAGGCGAATGATTCTCTCTGGAAAAATTTCTAAGTATTAATACAGCGATGAATTTTAAAATAAACTTTTGCTGTAAATATAAAATCTTATCTTTTTAGCAAAATATCGCTATTTTGGAGTCCTATTCTTCTAAAACATTTAAATTTTTCCACTTAAAAAACAATGCCTGTCAACTGACATATTTTTTTATTAAGTTCTATGCTTGATATTGAGTTCAAGCTTGATATTTAGAACGTGTAAGTTTTTTAATTTGTTGTGATTTGCCATTGCTTTATTAAATACGAACATGGAGACTAACGGATATTAATACAACTATTATTTATAGAGCGGTATGATAAGCGATATTTATTTAATTTTTTTATTCCCGTGTATATTGTATTTTGTGAATATGAGCTAAATAGATTTGGTATGTTTTATAGGAAAAGACTGATCTGGGAAATAGAAAAAAACGAGTAAGAAAAATCATGCGTTAAGCATAGATTATAAAATACTTTCCAACACTTTCTGAATGCTTTAACAAGACATCGTAATTTAGGGAAATGACGTAAATAAGATAACTAAGTAAACATTTTAGAAAACGCATAAAACATTTGAAAAACTGATTTCAGCAGTTACCGTCCATAGCCAAATATGTTTTCCAATTCTTTTGAACAGCCCTGTATTTGATCTGTAGGTAGATACACTGAAAAAATTGAAGTACTCAAAAATGAGTAAACCGACGTACTCATATCGAATTGAATATTTTTGGATCAAAAATTAGCCTATGCTTTCTCTATTTTGAAACATCACATGTTATCAAACCCAAACAAACGAATAGTTTTGTACCCTGTAATGGTTAATTTCATTTATGGCGGCATAAATGATGTTTATTAATGTAAATATTAAATTATGCACAGTATTTTAAAAATAATTTAAAAGTGCTTGGAAGTAATGCTCTTGTCATAAAAATATTCGATTTGAGTATCTTGTTAAGAATTTTGCTATTTTTCTTAATAAATAATGAATTAAACATTTCTTGTTAAGAACTTTGAACGGGAAATAAATGTCAGTACATTTTTACTTTAAATTTTAGGTTGTTTTTTTTGGGGGGGAGGGGGGGGCAGTACATAACGATTCATATTTGATCACAACAACCATGGAATAAGAAATGAGTACATGTGTTTCTCAACTTTGACTACATTAGATCGGAACTATTTTGAGTATGTGACGCATTTAAAATTGAGTACTTTTTACTCAATTTTGAGTACCATTTTTTTAAGTGTATATATACTATATAATGGGAAAATTTAGTTTAGCAAGAAAACGCCTAACAGGTTGAAATTCTTTTACAGCAATGTATACTAATGTATGGAAACATACTTGAATACTTTTGTACAACCCTGTAGTTTACCTAGAATCTTTATTACACGCCACTATTTAGTTAAAATTTAATTCAAACTAAGACACTCTTAAAACTGCTGAAATCACATTTCCAGAAATTATAATATATAGACGGCCATGTATCCAATTCTTTACGTGACCCTGTATATCATTTTATCTATATTCTACAAACATTTCTTGGTAAATTAAATGCAGTTCAGCAAAAAAAAAAAAAGCATAACTCATTTAAAAACCACCTTTAAGCAATTTGCGCCCATACCCAGTAATCCTTACGAATACTTTTGTGTAGCCTTGTATAGGAATTATAGCATTTATATGCACCATATACTATGCATAAATATAGTGAATCATAAAAGAGCATATCATAATTAAAAATGCATTTACAGCAATCATCGCTACTGTACAGTACTTCGGATAGAATATAATATCTGAAATCTTTTGTGTGGCCCTGTAAATGCTATGCACTGCGTACTATACATGAAATAAGTAAAAGTAAACCTCAGAGATGTATATCAATTTCATTATATATGAAATAGATTAACATAATTAAAGTATGCCGCAAACAATTCCCTCCACCTTTATATCATTATGTATTTGAATTCCTTTTTTAGCCCTGTAAATGAAAAATAACTATTCTTTGCATCGCATAGTCAACAGAATGCATATTTTAGTGCACTTCATAAATGCATATAAATTTTATTCTGTTTGAAAGCGTGCGTAAAATCATTAAAAATCATTTGAAACGATTTTTTCCCATAGGCCGTAATGTAACGGAAAACTTTTGGCTGTCCCTGTAAATGAACAAAGCATGCTACAAACTTCATTACAAATAGGTACCGTGCTATGGTAAACGTCAATAACATCCAAAAATTTAAGGGCAATCTGAGTATATTTTCGAGAGTTAGAGTGCGGACAGACTGCTAGACGGACAGACGGAGAGACAAACCGAAGTCATAAGCACTTTTCAACTTGTGTCCTATATTATGTATCCTGTATTATATGAACTTTAAAAAAATATATACTAAAGCAGTTTAATCTATAACTTCCTATCAGGCATGAAAAACACTTTATTTCAATGCTTAAATATCATATTTTACTTTTTAGTGCCACTAATTACGCGTATCATAAACATAGAAAATTAATTTACAATAAAAGAAAATTTAATAACCGATTCAGAATGCCTATAATTAAATGTTTGATTAAAATCACAAAGAGAAAAAATGCTTACATACAATTTAAAAAAATAAATATACCAATTTGAAAAACACTAAAAATAATAATTAGTATTTATAACTTCCTTAATCTATAACTTCCTATCAGGCATGAAAAACACTTTATTTCAATGCTTAAATATCATATTTTACTTTTTAGTGCCACTAATTACGCGTATCATAAACATAGAAAATTAATTTACAATAGAAGAAAATTTAATAACCGATTCAGAATGTCTATAATTAAATGTTTGATTAAAATCACAAAGAGAAAAAATGCTTACATACAATTTAAAAAAATAAATATACCAATTTGAAAACACTAAAAATAATAATTAGTATTTATAATTGTACTATTAAACAACAGTAAACTACAATAGATAAATTAAATGCATTATTAGATTTAACAATATCTCAAAAATATTTCCATATGGTATAAGGAATTCCTATTATTTTATAATTTTGGCAAATGTTAAATCTGAAAACATTGGTTTGAAGATTTAGGATTTTAAAAGATAATTTAAAATATTATTAGCACTAAAAGAAAATTCTTTCAAATGTTTCACTACTGTAATATGTAAAAATACATTTTCCCAGTACTATAATGTTAATTTCTAATCTGAAACAGTTTCGTAATCTCATGATAATCGAACACCATATTTAACCCCAAAATAATAATAACTATAAGTGTTAGTAATAAAAAAATAGTAAGAATCCGATAAAATAATTCCAAATCATTGTCGTTCCATACATTTTCAATCTCAAGTAAGAGTAAATTAATGTTTATATTAATTCCAGTATGAATGTAGGCATAAATCAGTCTCTGCGGTTTTTTTTTTTTTTTTTTTTTTTTTTTTTTTGTAAGCGATGGCAGATTAAGATATTTTTCTTTACAGTTATCGAATTGGAAAATATCACTTCTGACAGTTAAAGATCAGTCTCTTACAAATATAACATAAAACTATTTAACTCATACAAATCAGGAATAAAATATTTAAATTAAATAAGACTTACATATACGTATGCGTTCCATTAATATCCGTGTATCCTAAATTGGTCATTTCCTTATCTTAAAGTGTTGTAGACGTGGTGGTATTCTAAAAACAGTGAACTATTTCCCGCGTCTTCTGATATTTATTTTTTTGTGGGCAGAAGATTTCCAAGCAGATGTTCTGTTACAGATTATTTGTTTTTCTATACAAGACATGTGGAACATGAATGCGCAGTAATTTTCTGAAAGTATCGTTAATTAAAATTTGTATTTGAAGAAATGTCCAATGTATTTAACCTTTTCTTTTTATCCGTACCAAATAATTCAAGTTAAAATGTATTGTAAAGTTCCTTTTTTCTAAATAATTATAATAATAATATTCATAATTAGAGTTTATTAGATAAAACATTGTTTAAATTTTTAAAAGGTGTAAAAATAAATTTAATGGTAATAACGAACCCCCCCCCCCTTTTTTTTTCTTTTTTTAAAGTAAATTTTGTTTTGCACAAAATTTGTATATTTCTTTTATTTTCGAAAAATGCTATTTTTATTTAAAATGTCTGAAAAAAGTAGAATTTATGACTTGAATACAAATTATAAAAATATTCTAAAGCAAGAAATGCATAGATGACTAAACTCTGGAGGCTCTTTTTACGTGCTCATTAAAAGGTGCAGATTTAACTGTAATAGAAAATTTTTAGTTTGAAACCACAGAAGTGTTTCGAATAATCCTGGTCGGTAAAAAAAGAAATAAATAAATAAATTTCCTCCCAGCAAACTAAATATGTAAAGTGTATCAAATTAATATTCCTAATTCTAAATATATTATCCAAATGCTAGATAAAATTAAAATCATGAAAAAGTATACATTCACTGTCTTAGATATCAAATTGATAAAATATAGCCTGAAAATTTAGTTTATTAATGCTTGTATCGTGCACTTTGTTATGCCCCCCCCCCTCCCCTTTAGTGACAGAATTTACCATTTGCTTTCCACTAATATATTTTCATTCCTTATGCCTTAACTCGCGACTGTTTAAAATATTTCTCTTCATTTTCAAAGATTTTTGAAGTTCATATTTTTGTCACACTGTGACTTATAATATAAGTTTTTTGTCACATATGTGACGTGACGTACGTTACATAGCAGTGACATAACAGTGACGTCACAATTTTTTTTTAATTGCCAGAAAAATATAATTTTACAGTAAATAACATGTTTTAAAGAATTTTCGTAATTTTTTAAAATTTTCTAAGAAGTTCACATCTCAGTCACAATGTGACATCACTGAGTGGTGGCATTTTGGTCACAGATGTGACGTGACCACCGTGACCATGCATGCTATGAGGGTAGATAGTGCCCGTCAAGATTTGACGGTAAATAACTTAAATTTTTCATTAGAAAAATTCTTGAATTTTTAATTAGTTGCTTTTAAATTAATTATTGAAATCGTGACAAATTTCTATGTTGCATAAGTGATTCCTATTTCTTTAAAGAAAGCGATAGAGGGCGCTGTCGGTCTAACCAATTCAATGAAGTGAAAGATTTTTAAGTTTATAATTTACAACCAATTACGCTCGCTTTCTATCAGAAATTTGCCTAAAAATACTGGGTAAACCATTTATTTTTACTTACTACGGTATTTTTTTCTTCTTTCCTTTTTTTTTTTTTTTTTTTTTTTTTTTTTGAAAAAATAACAATTTTTATTTTTATTTATTTTAAACTGCACAACCATTAAAAGCTGCCATGAATTTCAGTCTCATTCTCTAAAACATACATTTGAAACTTTATGTCACTATTAACGATTTATAATATAAATTTTTTTAATTGAATTTTATTTTACGTTTTCATTTATTTTTTAAATATTAAACCATGGATATCAAGGTAATTTCTTTTATAATTGTTATATGAATATTTTTTTTCATTCTATCAGTTTTCTTTTTTACGGAAAAGAATGGCAAACTTTTCTTTCTGCCACACTCATATATATATTCTTGATAATGGTGAGAAAATATAACAAAAATTGTAGATCAGCTCAATTTATTTAATTGATAATTACAATCAAACTATTTTAAATAAAAAAAAATATTTTTTTTAAAATATTGATGCGTATTAAATTTTATTTAATTATAAAGCATTCAAATAATAATAACAACAAAATAAAAATAATACAACTTCTCCTGCTAATAAAACATGTCATTATTGAAGAGAATAATCGCCAAAAATATTGCAGAAATCATTTTGCCAGGCGTTGGGCTCGAACCCACGTCCTCTACAAAAATCCAGAGCTTTAAACTGCTGCGTTTGACCGCTACGTTAGCAGGGACTCGCTCAATGTTCCTCTAAGTTACAGACGTTCGATAAAGAGTTGACGCATGCGCAAATGTGTCAATATTGGTCTTACTCATCGTGATCTTACAGAATTCCCTTTACGTTTTAATATATATGATATTGATATTTTAGCTGTATAAGCAGTAATTCATTAGCCGTGTCCTCGACATAGGTAAAGTCGTTTTCTCTTTATTTTGAAAGAAAAAAAGTGAGTTGCAAGGAACATTTTATTGCTGGCTTAATATAAAATTTCTAAACACGGTGTGGCCATCTGTGGCACGCTGGACACCTCTAAAATTTTATAGTAATCATTGCCTTATCTAATCATCGAATCTCCGCGTTTCAAGAAGTCGGCTATTTAAAAATTTGTGGTATCAGGCATGCCACAGTTGGCCACCTCTGTCCTAAACCATTACGTTTAAAAGTATTTTTCTAATTTCAGAAATATTTCAATATAGTTCATTTTAAAAATAGTCACGCTCGTTACTGTATCACGCGCAAAACAACGATTTTTAATGATCTCAACAAAATGTCAATTATAGCAAGTTAGAAATTACTCGTCAAACGTGGCAAATGAGGTGCGCTCGTACTATAACTAGTTTTTTTATAATTATTTTTTAAACTGCGTATGGTACAACAAAATTTTGCAATAATTATATATTTAAAAATTCAGACCATTCGGAAGGCTGTAACATCATTAAAAAGCACTTGCACTAGTTTTTCCCATTGGCCGTAATGTAAAGAAAAATTTTTCACTGTCCCTGTAATTAAATTATGCATCCGATTTTCATAAAATTTGAAATGGCTCGACAAAATTTTTCAACAACCATATATTTAAAATTTCAGACCATTCGGTCGGGTAGTTTTTGCTCTGTTATATGAGGACAGACAGACGGACTGAACGATGACTATAGGTGCTACGTATTTATATAATTACGAACGCGCCTAAAAATGTAGAGCATCGGATCCTCTATTTAGTATGAAATGACGTGTTACATGTAGTGTCATATTTAAGCTGGTGATTATTGAAAATTTAACATTTTAGAGCTTCTATTAAAGTTTTTATTATATGTAACACGTCATTTCATGTTAAATCGCGAATGCTGTACACTTTAACACACTCTCAGAAATACTTTCTTCAATTCACGGAAGTATTCTTGGCAGCACTGCTACCGGCATATGTCCGAGAATTGAAGAAAGTTCTACTCTTTTATTTCCGTAATCTGCGAAAAGGGGTTTTTAACCCCTTAAAGGTGGCATTAAATTACGGTTTAAAAACTCAAATTTCTTATTGGCACCACTTTTTTGGAAAAGAAATATTCAAATGATTTAATGACGGGTAAAATGATGAAGCCAATTACGCTATTTTTTAAAGCTGATGGGAATCAAACAACCTGAATAAAAGACACATCCCATGAATATCGCGGGAGCGAGAATTACAGAGATAAACAATTAAATTTAAAAAAATCAAAAAACCCGACTGCGTAAAAAACGAACTAATTAATTATTTCTCATCAATGTGAAACAATTTTTTTTTCAATTCCTACTATTAGGTCCCACTCTCGCTATATATCTCTTGTTCATATTTCCAATCGTTAATAAAATACTTATTATTCATCCAATCAAGCTCAAATAATTTTTTTTTAATTTGTAGTGGATGACACTTGATGTTAATTCATTAATTAATTTTCAATAATCGAGAGAGTCAATATTTCTTGATCAAGGTATTTTAAGACCGAGAGAGCCCTCTTCTTGATCAAGGCATTTTAAGCGCCACTCAAAAGGAAAAAAGAATGGTAGAAAAAAATTATCTTATTGACCTAAGTAAGAATTGACTTAAAATATTTTTTTATATTACTTGTTTATATAACTTACCTATTTTTTTTTTATTTACTTATATTGATGACTTTTAAGTTGTGTTTAATTGTTAGTTCCTAAATATAAACACTGTTTTGATAAGATCTACAGATGTCTATGATGGTTAGAGTAGCAGTAAAGCTAAAGATCTACAATACATACACAACTTCCACGTTGTATGGTATTTTAACGGAGCTTCTGACTGTAAAATAGTCAATGAAACATCGTCTTCATTTTGAAAGACCTATCCAATGACATGCCACTCAATAGGGTGCGTAAAGTTTTTTTTCGTCTGTGCCGCCATTTTGTATTTTACGGCCACCATTTTGAATTTATGAAAATAAAACCTAGCCTATAGCCATTGGGACGTTAAGACGAATCGATAGAGACCTCATTCATTAAAATCCATCCAGCCGTTGGGATGTTTCGAGGGTATAAAGAAATTCACATACACATATACGCGTGAAACACATAACCATTCTCTTCAGTCCGGTAAAAAATACATATATCTTTCTGCCGTGGATCCACTTGGTTTTGAACTTGGAACCGCGCGTTTCGAATCGAGCATTTTAACCACTCGGCTAGCGATCCCTTGGCAGAGGGCGAGTTTAAAATGAAGATATGGGTTTTCTTCAAATGGAAATGGTAATTCTTGTTCAGAAAGGTGGGAAATTTAAACGGAATTTCAAGGACATTTCGTTGTTGTGAAATAATGTTCGTTGTTTCAACACCTATATAATAATAGAGGATAAGAATTATTACGTATTAGATAGATTTTTAATAAGACATAATTTGATTGTTAGATGTAAAATAAGAATATTATATTTTGAGTTAAATTCGATAAGAAATGTTTACTTTTTTCAATAAAATGGACTCTTTTAGCTTTATTGAACTACTACGCATTTTTTAAATGTGTTCATTTAAAATATAGTTCAAATGCTAATATTTTTTCAATAATCTAAAAAAGGAATTGCGAATAAGCTTAAATGAATGAGAAAATTGCTACTTTACAAAATTCGAAAGCATTACTTTTGTTTGCTTGTTTTTAAATAAATTAGAAATTTTAATTATCGAATTTTCGTTTTTTCATTTTAAAAATAAATTCGAACAAGGGTGTTTGTTCTCAAATCGAAAAGGGCAACGTTCTGACATAAGTTTTAATTTATTTTTGTTCGAAAATGCATGAAACTAGCTGGTGTTGTTGTTCAGAACCTATGTCATTGAGCTGTTTTTTGCAAACGCAATAGATCTTTCAGAAAATAGAGTCAAAGTGGGCGTTTTGAACAGAATTTCCGCGCGAAGGGAGAAAGAGCACTCAAGAGCGGGTGAAAAACGGGTTTGTCACGTGATCGAATTCGCTTATAACTCAATAGGTAATGGATGAATCAAAAAATGGAAAAAAACAGTTCGATTCCAAATCGCTTCCATGGCCAGGCTTTCCAATTTTATGCCTTTCCGTTAAAAAATGAATGTAAATATGTCAAAACGTTTTTTGCTTGTTGAGCAGAGCAGTTAAGAACAGCCTTAATACAGCCAATACGCTTGCGTGTAAGGAATTAACGGATTCTTTCCCACTTTTTCAGACTTCCGTGAAGAATTAACGGGAAAATAATATTTTCTAGGAGTACGAAAATTACTTGTTTAAAAAAGACGAATAATTTAGTGTATAAAGAAGATTTTTTTCTGACCGTGCAATTGACATTTTTTAGCTATCGCGCAGGTCGACAATTCACAAATTTCGTTGCATTAGAGCGTAGTCAATTTAGTATAGGGCAATTTTTCCAATATTCTAGCTTTTTCCGTTTAAGGGGGTCGGGATACAAAAACCTTAAAATTTTGCAAAAACATTTTATTTCATAAAAAAAAATTCTGTTTCTTCCTGCTTAAAATGACATTTAAATCATGTTTCTATCTGAATTAGAACAAAAAAATGTTAATTTTTTCGTTTTGGTTTGTTTTCAAAATCTAGCTTTCAAGCAATGGCTGTCATGGAAACGACTTCTTGTAAAAATGCGTTTTTCTTCATGATAGGTTTTTTTCACCATTTCTCATATTTAAATTCTTATAACTCGAGAATCGTTAAAGATACAGGGTTCAAACTTGGAACATATCTTTTTCAATTCTTTTACTTTAATTTAGATTCAGCATATTTGAAAAAAAAATATTTATTTTTGAAAATATATGATTTAAAAAAAAAAAGTTGCACCACTTTGTTTGAAATTTTTTCGTTAAATATTTTTAATTTTTTTTTTTTTTTTTTTTAATAAATTAATATTTAAAAAAAATTCTGAATCAAAATTAAAATTGATATATTTCGGTTCATTTATTTGAAAAAAAAAATGAAATTCTATAAATAATATTTCGAGTTATAACGATTTTAAACTACACCACTTTTTTATTAAATTAATTTTTTTTTAATTCTGAGAAGTTTCATCATGTGATTTTGTTTACAAATGATAAGGTTAACCATCACAAAAAAAATCAGAATTTTAACTCAATAAACAAAAATTATTTTAAAATCTGTCCCGGACCTCCTTAAGAGGTGGCTAGTGAACACCTTCATGCACTTCGAAATTATTAAATTGAACTCTACTCTAACGAACAACATATATTTATAATAATATCTGAAAATAGTTGAATTTTTTCTACGTCAAAATAAAGATACAAATTTACAGTTCCAAAGAGAGTCAACAAAAAGACACTATAAAAATTTGCTTAAATATTTAATAATATATTTTTTTTCATTTTCAACTTACTTTAATAACAATTCATTACAATACACTGTGATTTTTAATAATATTTGAATAATGCAACAAAAGAAATAACAGAATGAGTGCTATGTTTGTTGCTATTAGACAAGGTTTGTTTATATATTTTATATTATTTTCGGAAAAAAAGTGTATGTATTATGTTTCTTTAACGAATCCCACTTTAATAATAATATTGATAATAAAACATACTAAGTTGAAGCCATAATTCGGATACTTAATTTATGAAAATACAATTAATATTGATATTTTTTTGCATAATAAATATTTAAAATGTACCACTGTATGGTGTGTTATAATTAGAATAATTTCAGTACGAAATTTAAAGGCAGCTGATAAGCTTACACTAACCAAACAATTCTATTTTTTTTATATCAGCCAATAAAGCCCTATACTATTAGGACAGAATACTATTCGGTATTAGACAATATTTTAAAAGCATAGTGAAAGTAATTAACTACTGTTTTTGAAATCTTGAGAATTTTCTGAAAAAAAAATTCAACAGTATATATATATATATATATATATATATATATATATTTATGGCTACTAAAATATCCGATATTCGACACATTTCCTATATTTAGATTTTTTACAAAATTTCCCAACTAATTTTATTTGAAGAAATTGTATTTTGTCATATCAGTTTTTCTTAAATTGAACTCGATGTCTCAAACCCCAGAATATTGGAAATCGATAGAAAATATTCTACATTGTGAATGCAAAATCTTTTGAAATATAACTCTTGTGAAAATATAAAACATTTTTTTAAATCCTATGAAAACGAGAATGCTAGATCCTAGTTTTTTGTATCAAGTGACAGTAATAATAATAAAAATAATGAAATAAAAAAATAATAAACAGCAAATTCTGAATTAATGGATATTTTAACCTAATCACTTTAATTTCATATACTTTATGCTCAACATAAGATAAAAATCTGCATTCTCGTTGGCAGATTTCAGTCACCGTTTGTTCTATTCACGACTGTGATCACAGTCTCTCGCCTGCAAAGTGTTAAGTAAGCAGAAAAGTCCGAATGAAAGGAATAATACTTTGTTGATTTGAGAAAATATATTTGCTTGAAAAATATATAAAAATGCTAATTTAAAACCTGGAAAGTATGTTTCACTTTTATGGGAGAAAATAATGAAGTGCAGTTAGTATTTAATCGTAAATATCGGGGAAAGATTAATCAGAAAAAAAAAAATATATATATATAAACATTGTTTTGAATAGCAAGCATTTCCTTTTATTTTACCCTTTGAAATTCAGGTAGTTGTACTTCCGTAATGTTGAATTCACACTTCCTTTGGATGTCACCGGCTCCCGGAATATAAAAATTAAGACTAAAATTTTCTGGTACTAAAAAAGAATAAAAAGCATACGCACCCTATATGGAATGCATAGTGGAGATGGGGGATGAATGGGACATTTTCACAAAAATATTTTTTTTTATTTTTTAATTTAAGTTATTATCAATATTATATATCATATTTCTTACATTAGGTATTTGACAACATATATGAACAATATTTATTCTAGATTATGATTTATTCATAAAAATATTATGAAATCAAAAAAACGTTCCTCCCTGATCCAATCATCCCCACAGCAGGGATGAATGGGACACTAATAGGGATGGATGGGATACAAAGATTTTCCTCCCTGTATTCAATTTTACCAAATTAAAATTTATAATTATAACCTTATATGTAATTATATTTGTAATATATGATTTTACAGCACGAATCGATATGTTTTTTTTTTTTTTTTCTGTAACTTCTTTTATTGCAGTTTTAACTTTTAATGCAGACTTCGGCTATCAATCTGTTCTTTTTTCCCACTTATGACGCATTTTAGATTTGAAATGAAAGTGCAAAATGTCTTTTAAATATGGCATAGCTAATAATTTTCAATCATAACTTATTAATTAATATTAATTAAATGTATAAGAGAAACATGCAGAACGGAAATTATTGGGTCTATCGGAAAGTCGTGTCGTGTTGGGAAAATCAATTCGTACCGGAAAATTCTGCACGGTAATTATTAAACATTAGATATCGGAATCAATGTCTAATAATTAAATGATAGAATTTTCCGGTTCGAATTGATTTTCCTAACATGACACGAGTTTCCGATCGACCCAATATGTTAGGGGTGGGGATTTATTTGTGCAACATTTAAAAATTCAATATAATTTTCCCCCATTTGATCAATAAACATATACTATTTTTAACAATTTTATCTATTTTGATTAAGTTTTAGTACCAATTTTTTGATAATCCATTAATTATTATTACAATACAGTAAATAACACTCAGAAATTTTAAACAATAACAACTCATATAATACTATTTAATACTATTAATTAACGTAAATTATTAATTTATCAACCTATATAATACTATTTTGTTAATAAATAAAATTTTGAACATCTCTAGGGATGAATGAGAATGTCCCATTTATCCCCATTTGAAATGTCCCAATTATCCCCATGATGCATATATTCCCTTCTCAGCCATTTTGCCACAAAAATTATTTTGTCACAATGGTTACTATTCATTCATTTTAATTATCGATATTGAACCTTAAAATAAATAACTGCAACAAAGCTGAATTTTTTATATTGTATAAGATATTTCACATCTTCGAATGTAAGAAAAAAAAAAAAAAAAAAAAAAAAAAAAACTTACTTTTAAGCAGAGATTTCAGAAAATGCAACTTTGAAGGAAAATGAAAACAGCAATGTAGTCCTACTTTTAGTTCTAAAGCACACTGTGGTAGAGCCTTATATGGACATAGGAAGCGCTTTAAAGTGTTTGTTGCCTGAAATATTGAGAATGTCCCATCCATCCCTTGTCCCATTCATCCCCTAGCTCCCCTACTTGCCACCTGTTCTAAAGGGCAGTGGTGGAAAATTGATGCAGAGGCGGAGCCTATTGACACCACTAATATTTTATAGTATGCTTCACCTTAATAAAAACTCAGAAATTCTATCATTAAATATGCCGAAAAATACTACTCAAATTTAGTGGTGTCAGTAGGCTCCTCCTCTGCGCCAATTTTCCACCACTGAAAGGGAGTCAACGATCAAACATTTCCCAGCTAAATAACAATTGAAGAATAAACGAAATGAAATGAAAAAATAGATTGTTTAACCTCTTAATTATCGCTCCCGTCAATATCACGGGCTGAGTTATCGTTCATTATTTCTTACTTCTCGTGGCCGTCATATTTCCGGGCTGGAGATTTAATTGCTAGAAAAACTTCTGATACCAGAAAAATTTAACTGACATTTCCGTGTGAAGTGTTTGAATAATGCCCTTTGGCTTTGGTTTCTGGCGCTAATTGTGGTTTTGGGCTTTGTATTGCATGTTTCGAAATATAACACACTCACAAAAATTATTAATAATCGAAATTTAATGTACATATATTATTTCAAATGTTATTCGTAAAAATGTGTGTGATGAGGATAAATAAAGATCTAAAATGTGAAATATAAAGATCTTATTCGCATTAATTTGCAGGATGTAAAACAAACATTAAGACACAGAATTCTCGCATGATGGCTTTTCTAAAAATACGAATTTGTTCTGTAACATATTTTTTTTCGCCTTAAAAAAATAATTGCATATTTTATTTAGAAACCTTATAATTATTCAATTTCTGTAATAAAAAAATAGGTACTTTTTTATGGTTTTTCCGAGTAGTAAGCGATCTTTAAGGGGTTAATATTGCCTTTTTCGTAATAGAAGACTAATTCTTTTAAATGCAGTTTTATAAAAGTATGTATTTATCAGAAATAATACAACATAGGGTTTACTTTTTACAATAAAAATGTATGCACTATTAAAGAATCCTTTAATGAAAAAGGATCCCCATAATTCATCTTTCCACAAAAACTTAATTATGTGCTTTTGACGTTCTGTAATTTTTATTTTCTGAACTTTATCCTTTATCTTATAATATTCGAATCTTTTTTTTATGTAATGATAAAAATTTCCAGCGAAATTATAACGCAGAGCGTAAATAAAACACTCTTGAAGTCACCAATATTTATTAAGAAGTTATATCGTTCTTTAAAATGTCAGTTCAAAATAAATATATACAGGGCGTTCGAATGTACTTTTACATATAAAAAGTTTAAAATGAGCATAAAATTACTTAAAAGATGCTACATTTTATAAAGATGTTATTATATCCCGAGATCTGCAAACGCACACGCGTTCATTTTCAAGGGAAAAAAGTGACTGACTGGAATATAAGGAAAAACACACGTAAAACAAGCGGAAAAAGTACGCATGTGCAAGCGATGTTCCGTCCACTAATCCAGAAAGAAGTTAAATTGGTTTTTACAAACCAAGTACAGCTTTATCCAGATTGCAGCAGAATGAAAATATTAAGATAGGCTTCGAAAAGCTAAAATAAGCATTCCTACACTATTAATAAACAGGAACTGACGTATCCTTATATCCTTCAACTGTAACCGCTATCGCAGGAGTTGTTTACCGCCGGTGGAAATTTTCAACTCATTTAAAAGCCTTCCCAGCAAACACACGATTTCTGACCGCATGGCGGTTTCGTCGCGGTCAACGTGAGTTAAGGCCATTTGTAGCGAAACAATACTGTACCGTAAGTGACGCGCCGCTAATTACGGCAGCTATCGGGAAAAAGATTGCGGATCGGCTGCGAAAAAACTGTTGCGTTTATTTTGCCGGCAAATAATAGAGGACTGGTTTCTGGCAAACATGTAATGGTCCACTATCATTTAGAAAGTAGAGGGCTAATATTACCTGACTTGCATATTTATTTAAAAAGAGGAAATGTATTTTTTTCTTCATTTTTTTAAGTAAGCTTAATTATTTTAAATGTGAATTTTAGTAAAAATATATATACCTATGATTTATATTTAAAGCAGTAAAATAGATTAGTTATTTTTATTTCGTTTTAAAATAATTTTATAAATAATAAAATAATATTTCCAAAGTATGCTTCGATATCTTTGCATGGATATATTTTTATTGTCACGCTAGAAACAATGAATGCATTATTTTTGAATTTCTATTGATTTTAATTGCTGAAATAAACAGAATACAAATTCATAGTAAATACATTTGAATCGGAACAACATATGGGAATGCATATTCAGGATTCGTACGTATTCAGGGACTCAGGAGATTTTAAGTGTTTTAATACCAGAAATTTCGTAATGTACTGGTCGCTATATCTGAAGATAGAAAATTTTTCATTAAATAAAGCAAATATTTCTTTACGAAAATTTTGATAAAATGTCCTTGAAGCGTACAAACCCTGATATTATATAAAACATCTACAGAAATTTAATAATAAGTGTGAATTTATTTGTATTTTTTTCAAGTTCCATGAAAAGAAAATATTTTTCATAAACAAAAGAAAAAAATATCAGTTTAATTGTTCCAGCAAGCAATTATTGTTGAACGTGAGAGAGTAAAAAAAAACGGAAATTAAGCTATTTCTGAAACATACATTTTTAATAGCATTTGAAATATATCTTCGTAAAAAGTAAAATATTTGGAAAATAAATTTAAAGTTCTGAATTCAGCATAAAGGAAGAAATAAACCTTTTTTTTAATTAAATTCCTGGCAATTTAGGCATATTTATTTGTTTTATTATCAACATTTTACTAATAAAATTTACAGATAAAGCCACATATTGTTTTCCATATGTATAAAAATAGTAAACTTAATGTCAGACACATGAAAACCGATGTTAAATAAAGCGATAGGATTGAAGAATAAATTATATTCTTTTATTATTATTACCATTATTATTATTATTATTATTATTATTATTATCTGGGTTCGTGTCACGGTCTTTACTCATTTTCATTCAAATGAAAAATTAATTACCATAAAATTTAGAACATGTTTGATTGGGTGTTCCTTTGCTTGTACAAAAAAAATGAGAAATGCTATTCTATTTTTCTTGCATCTGAATAAGAATATATTTAAATTTATGTTTTTATAAATGAAAATGATTTCGTCAGCATAAGTCAAAAAACATATGATATGTACAGGGCTCGCACCGTTCCTAAAATTTTCGCACTTTGCTACCAGTATTTTAAATAAGAATTCTTCGTGGTAGATTCCTTTAACATCTATAATAGATTCATACAACAAAGATTATCATTTTAATTTAGTGGTAGCAAAGAGCGAAAATTTTAGGAACGCTGCGAGCCCTGTATGTATGTATGTATTTTGTCATTTATTATGAGAAAAAATAATTTTCTTATGTTAAATCGACTTCTGCAGTGTATCATGTTCTCAGATTTTGCTAAAATCTGAAAAGAAAATATGTCTGTATTCGGCCATACTAACATATGTAGATATAAGTGGAAATTGTGATTTGTGCAAAATATGGATATGAAATACATATTTCCTTAGATTAAAGTAAAACTATCTCTTCATTGCCTTATACAATTAAAAACAGAAAACTATTTAGAAGCTTCTTTTTTCTCACCGGGGTAAAATTCGTTTTCGTGTTCTGAGATACACAGAGTATCTGAGATAAAGAAAAGTCCTCGTCGTTCAAGGTCAAGGACAACTATAAAGTATGGTAAATTTTTCCGAGAATTAGACTGTACCTTTCCTTCCATTCGTTTTGTCCTTGTTGATAAGTAGATCAGATCAGTCAGTGCACGAATGAGTGTTCAAAATAATGGTTATACGATTTGGATTTTCAAAATATGGGTAAGTCTTATTATGTTGATCCATTAAAGAATTATTAATTTATTTCACAATAATCTGTTGAGTTTTTTTGCATCAATATTAGGCTTGTTTGTTACAGAAAATATAATAGAATGATGTAAGAAATATATTTGTTTTTATGGAATCACACGTATATTGAAATATATTTTAATTTTAGCAAACGCAAGATAATATTTACTTTATACTATGTTATTCACCGACTATCCATTATATTAAAAATTTGTGTAAATTAGGAAAAATAGCTAATTTGAAATTATGAACGCTTTTTGAAAATTGTAAAGTTTGAAAGTTTATCGTATTTTCGAATAACGATTATTGTTTTGACAGTGCATGTTATTAAAAATATCGCAAAAACTTGAATAGTTTAATTTAAGTAAAGTTTATTTTTATTATTAAAGATAAAATGTACTTTTTTTTCACATATTCAATGTGAGAAAGAGTGTTTTCGTGTATGATCATCATCCTGTGTAAAATTGTACAAAATATCATTTAATAGATGCTTGTTTAACTTTAAAAAAATCTTTCTGAAGAGGTTCGCTGAATTATTTTAGATATTATGATTATTGGTTTCATTTTAGATTCTTAAAATAGCTTGTTTTAGCATAATAATAAAAAATGCGACTGCGAAGGAAAGATTTTTTTTTTTCGTATTTTGAGCGAACAAAGTTAACAGTTTACCATCGAAAAAAAATTTATTCATTAAACAATTGAAATTCTGAAAAATCAGAATAAAATACAATAAAATTTAGAGAAATCATTCAAAATTTGGATGACATTTTTAGTTACTGCAAATATTTCTCAGGGATTTTGAAAAGATTAAAGTAATATATTTTTCTAATGTTTGACTATTAAACTATGAGAATAAAATCTAAATGTGAAATTTTAATATATTCAAATGATGCAAAAAATATTCAACAGGTTTCTTAATAATTCTTTAATGAAAAAACATAACATATTGGTAACAGACATACCATTATGTGTAAAAACCAATGAAAAAAAAAAAGAGAAAAAAAATCACAAACACAAACACGTTCTATATAATATAACATACATAACTTATAATTTATTCTGTAAAAAATATTTTTTGGAAGATTGCTTAATTGCTTTTGCATAAAAAAAATATAGTAATATCCATGTAGGTACACTTCTAAAAAATATTATACATTTTCTTATCTTGAATTATTTCGAAAGTTTCCCATACGCATTGCTTGGCATAGTGAATTAATTATTTTATTTTGCAATTAATAGTTTAAAAATTTATATGAAATGCAGCTATTTAAAAATCGCATTACATATAAATTCTTAAAATGTATAATTGAATAAATAAACAAATTAATAAATTCACTGTCAAATATTGTGTTTTGGAAATTTTTGAAAACGTTCAAGATAAGTAAATTTATAATTTGTTTGAAAAGTGTACGTATATGATTATTATTTTTTTTCATGCAAAAGCACTTATCATTTAATTAATCTTCCAACAAGTGTATTTTACAGAAAAAAAAATTGACATTTTAAAGAAACAAAATCATATAAGGGTTTTTTATGGGCAGCTTTGGGCTATATTTAATTATTGACAACCACAAGTGGCAGGGCTATGGCTAGCTTTTATTTTTAATGGCCATTAAAAGAATAAATGTGGCCAGTATGAGGCTATTTAGCAGTTTCGGTAAAAAGTTAGTGGTATAATTGTGGCCATATTCATGTATTTACGACCAATTAATATTGTGGCCACATTATGTCCAGCGTGACACTTTTCTGACGAATCCGTAACGGAAAAATGATAGCGGTCCGCAATCGGACACTTGCGGCCAAGGGTAACGTAGACGTGAACGGCTCATAATTTCTGTGTTTGTTGGGTTGTTATTACAAAATTTGAGTCATAAATAATGGTAAAAGCAGATTTTCATTTTTACTGGTAGGAGTTTACTTTGGCGGTAGTTAGGCCCTGCGTTTCCGCCATATTATGACAACCAGGGAAACAAACTGACAGTTTTACAAGGCATATGGACACCAGTAAAAACAAATAGAAATTTTTACGACATTTTTGAGAAATTTTTTCATGAATAAGACGCTTATTTAAGACGAATTTTTCTGTTAAATTTTGCTGGTGAAGTATTTGCTCTGGCGGTAATCAGAAACTGAAGATCCGTTTTTAAAAAAAGCAGCCACCATCTTGTGACAACTTCCTCAGTTACTTCACTCGCAACTGGTAGACAGTACAATATATGTCCCCTCTTCTTTATTCATAACTCCAATTTACTGCTCAATAATCCGTGAATCTATTGAGATTTTGATTAGAAATGATACTGTCTGTAATGATGTCCTTTCGTATAATATTTCCGCAATTTGGTTTAACATTCTATAGGTATTACGAGCGATCCTGAAAATATGACTTAATTTTTTCACTCCCCCACCCCCCTTCTTTCTGGAGCAGTGGACTGAACCTCGCTTGCACACTGTAAAAAAAAATTCTATAAAGTTACTAAAGTTTTTCTAGGAAACCGGGATTCCTAGAAATTTTTATGTAACGACAACAACAAAAAATCCTGTAACAGACGCTGTTACATGAATTTTTGTTGTTGCCGTTACATAAAAAGTACTAGGAATCCCATTTTCCTTGAAAAACTTTAGTAACTTTACAGATTTTTTTTTACAGTGCACATGCGTACTTTATCATCTTGTTTTACGTGTGGTTTTTCTTATATTCCAGTCAGTCACTTTTTTCCCTTGAAAATGAACACGTGTATGAGTTCGAAAGATCTCGGGATATAATAACATCTTTATAAATTTTAATACCTTTTAAGTAATTTTATGCTTGTTTTTAATTTTTTATATGAATAACAAGGTGAAAATTCTTTCAGGGCACTAGTTAATTCAGTGTTTTGATTTTATTATATCTTTACACTTTTAAACTAGTCGGATGTGCCAATCCCAAAATTTTCTTCTTTCTCGTACATGTTATTAGTTTGAGCAAAAAGTTCTGGGAAATTTTTAATCTAATAGTTACCAGAATTTTTATCGCATATGATGGTCGTGCCATCACTGCCGAGCTCTATTGCCAGCAGATGGATCGCGTCTATGACAAATTGGCGCAGAAGTACCCAAGATTGGTCCGCCGAAAAAGCGTTTTGTTTCAGCAGGACAATGCCAAACGGCACGTGGCCCAGAGGACCAAGGACAAGTTTGCACAGCTGGACAGCGTCGCAATTCTCCCTAACCCCGCCTATATTCCAGACGTGGCTCCATCCGATTATGGCCTTTTTCGATCAATGTAAAACGTTTTCAAGGGCCGTCAATTTTAATCTTTTAATGAAGTTGAAGAAGCATGTCAAGAGTTTTTCGATTCGAGGAAGCCACCATGGTACTTCTAGCAAACCGGAATCTGGCAGAATGATGGCAGTAAGTCGTGGACTATGATGGTCTCTACTTTGAATAATAGTCCTTGTTGCTTTTGTCGTTAATTTTCGCACAACAATGCAACTTTCACAAATTTCCCAGAACATTTGGCTCAACCTAGTAATATTTCAAAATGTTGTTCCATATGTTAATCCTTCAGTGTTATTACCTCAATACTACACCAAATTTTAATTTCATCTTGAGTTTCTGCTTTATTTTACTAATCGGAGTAAAAACGAGTTAATATCAATCATAATATTTAGTAAAATCAATGTTTTTCGTTATTCTGTTGTACATAAGCTACTTCAGAATCGCCAAGTTAGCTGGATGCCCGTCGCTGCATGAACAGCCGATGTTCAACAGAATTATGAAATATCGAGAAAAAATTGCTATTACAGCGCTTCTTTCGACGGATTGTTCCCAAATTTACGTGAGGCATCCTGGCTATATCCAAAAACATACACAAGACATTTGGTTTAATTCTCTGCTTAACTTCATACACTTTTCGATGATACAATATAGAAAAAAAAAACAAAAACCGCTATTACAGCCCCTCCCCCCCACATCCACACACACTTCTGGCGGAATATTTCCAAATACAAGGAGGACCTGCTGGCCTTACCCAAATACATAAACAAAACATTAATTCAATGCTATGCATAACTTCATATACTTTTCGATGATATACTGATTAAAATGGCACAAAAAACGTTATTACAACGCCTCCTTGCGGCGGAATATTCCTAAATTCAAAGACTTGCTGGCCATAGCCAAAAACATAGAAAAAAAATGGTTTAATTCCACGAATAACTTCATACACTTTCGCTGGTACAATAGTGAAAATGGAAGAAAAATCGTTATTAAAGCGCCCCCTTCCGGCGCAATATTCCCAAATTCAATGACGACCTGCTGGTTGTAGCCAAAACATACACAAAAAGTTTGATTCAATTCTATGTATAACTTCAGACACTTTTCTATGATACAAAGTGTACATACTCTCATTTTATACAGACAGACTTATTACAGACAGACATTTTATACAAACATGTTTTCCGAGATCTCTGACCCCTAAAACATGTAAACCCATCGAAAACCGGAAGTCGAAAAAAATTTTGATTACAACACTTTCTTCTTTGAAAAGAAAAAAAGTAAAAATAATTAAAAATAAACAAACAATGATATGCACTTACGGTTTTTTATGTTCCATAAAAAAAACATCAAAGATTTTTTGCAATGTTTTACTCCACAATTTCCATGTGTGCACCTTTGGTCGCTCGCAATACATCGAGTCTATACGACATTTCTATCCACGTTCTATTCCACATAGTATTTTCAGTTTGCAGAAAATTTGCAGAGGTCTTGCTTTGAAAACCTGCAAAGTTGGAGAAAGCTCAGCATGACAAGCCTGAAAGTTCATAACAAGACTACAGCAAGATAATGCAAACGCCGAAGTCACCACACTTTGAACTTGCAGCTAACTTGTCGTGCAAGTTAAATTCATGCTGTATCAAATGTATTGCAAATTAACGGCAAACAAGTAATCAAAAATACTGCAAACTTACTGCAAAGTAGTAATCGTACCACGACAAACCAACTGTTTACAACTGTTACACTAGAAGTTTAACCCCTTCAAAGGGGCCTATGGACCTGATCAGGTCTATTGATGCATACGCATCGTTTTTACTACCATAAACAAGTTAGGGTAATATTTGCACGTTTCAATTCGAGACTTTTTTGGTATTTGACAAGTATAGCTTTTAAAAAAAGCGGTGCTAACCTAATAAGATTCCTGCGTAACTGCTGATTGTTTATTCCAGGGGTGGCCAGCTGTGTCACGCCTGATACCACTCATTTTTTAAAGAAATGGCCCGCTTCTAGAATCGCAGAGATTCGATGATTAGCTAATGCTATGATTACTATAAAATTTTACTGGTGTCCAGCGTGCCACAGTTGGCCACCCCTGGTCAATTCTCTCAACAGAGGGATTTTTTGCTTTCGTCACTTTCGTGAATTAAAGACAGTCTTGCCATCAGTTTCACAACTAACTACTCATGCAAGTGGGTGTTGGTATACCTTGCGGTCGATTTGCTGCTAATTTCTCAATTCAAATTTCTCACGGCAAGTTAATATCAGAAAAAATCGAACTTGCTGCTAATGTTCATGCTATATGGGATAAAGCATTGCAGAATCAGCGGTCTTTATGGCAGGTGTAATTCTACTTTCAATTCATCAGTGTCACTAACTGGAGATTGGTAAACAATATTTTTCACGTATCTTCATAAAAAGAAGTCCAAAGGTTTTATGTCTAGAGCAGGATTGCTACGGGTCAGAGAATTCCATGACTTAACAGAAGTATTTTCTTAGCGAAAAACTTGCCTTTTACAATTGTGCGATTATATTAGTCGACTTTTTTATATAAAAATACTGGTATTTCAGCTGAAAGCGTACCAACCCTGGTCTAGAGATCTAGGTGGCCGCTGTATTGGACCAACTCTTGCAATTTAGTTTACACATCATTTAAAAAAAAAAAAAAAAAAAAAAAAATTATGGAACATAAAAACTCTAACAAGGGGACCACCAAATATGGGGCTTACCGATTTTGATGAATTTAAGGTATGTTGTAGAGTCCTTATCCCTAATTATTCCTGTTAAGGGATTTCTTCAAATGCGCCTTAGGTTTTGAGAAATTAGGGGTCGACGTTCAGCATACGTTTCAAATACCCGTTACTTTGAACGTATCAACGAGTCGTCTGTGGCGTTGACGCAGAGTGTTCGCTTGCCAATCGGACGGCCTGGGTTCGATCCTACCTCTTGAATATTTTAATTAATTTTGTATTTTGACTCTTTACAACTTTTAAATATGGTTATGAATTGCTGCAACTTTAAATTTTTCTATCTTTTCCTAAAAAATATACAATTACGCTTATGATTTTTTTTTTCATGAAAATTTAGATTTTATATGTATTTATCTCTACTGACTAAAATCTAAACTACTTTATGTCTAGTTTTTTTTTAAATTATTATTTACCTTCATATATTTTTATATTTTAAGCAAAGTTTAGAAATAATACATCATATATATTTATTTACTTTATGGAATTTTAAGTGAAGATTTATTATTTCGCGTAAAGTAATAATAATAATTTTGATGTCAAAAAGGACCAAATGTGTTTATCTTTAGATGAATAAAAATGGACAAATTATGCTTCAAAATATTATTCATTCTAACAACTAATGATAATAAAGCAAAAATTATCAACTGGAAATGTAAAAATCGTCTACGGACCCCACATAAGATATAACTTATGAAACATATATTTTAAGAAATCGTCAGCTAAACTTTCATCATCATCATCATCTTCAGCATGGGTTAGGCTAAATCAGCATGTTCCGGCTCCATTGATGAATCCATCGGAGTGTAGGTCTACCTCGGTCACGGTAACCCCTGGGTCTGTAATTCAGAAGCTTTTTTGGCAATCGGTCGTTACTCATACGCTTTACGTGATTCTTCCATTTATTCTGATAATCTACTATTTTGTGGTTGATGTTGTATATTTTTAAGTCTGAGCGTATGGAATCATTAGTAAGCCTGTCCATTCTTGTGCATCCCTTTCCAGATCTTAAAAACTTCATTTCTGAAGCCTGTATTCTGGATCGTTCTTTGGTATTAAAAGCCCATGTCTCCGAACCATACAGAAGTGCTGGCGTAGCCATTACTTTATAAAATTTTAACTTAGTTTCTGTACGTGTTTTATTTTTTAGATTTCTGATCAATGATCCGCAAATATGTTGGAATTTATGCAATTTACTTCCCAAGTCTTTATTTTTGTTATATGTAGTATCACATCCCAAGTACTTGAAGTCTGAGACTTGTTCAATTACCTTAATATCCAAGACAATTTTTGCTCTTATGGGCTCTTTTCCTCTGAAAGCCATCGTCTTGGTTTTCTTTATAGATATCTTCATGTTATAAGTTTAACATAGTTTTTGTAGTTCATAAATTGCTCTTTGGAGGCCATCCTCATTGTCCTGAAAAATTGCTTGATCATCCGCAAATAGAATTGTATTGATAGATGCTTTAGAGTCAAGTCTGATACCCTTGGGTATCAAATGTTTCCATGATTTTATTAGGTGGTCTATATAGATGTTGAAGAGTGTAGTTGATAAGCTAAAACCTTGCTTCACTCCTTGGTTTATAATTCTCTCTTCAGTGAGTGATTTGTCGACCTAAATAAAGATTCTTGTTCCTTTATATAAGCTCTTCACAGCTTGCATCAAATGTGATGGTTATCCATTCTCTGTCAAAATACTCCACAGTCTCTCTCTATCCACTCGATCGAATGCTTTTTCATAATCAATTAATGCAATGTGTGTCTCAAGATTGGATTCTCTGCGTTTTTCTATTATCTAGTTTAAGATGAAAACGCTATCTATACATGATCGACCCATTCTAAAACCGTTTTGTTCTTCTTGAAGAAGACTTTCTGAAATCTTAGCAAGTCTTCTGTTAATGATGCCACTGTATAGTTTATAGGTACTGTTTAACAAACTTATCCCTCTATAGTTTCCACAATCTTTTCTCTCTCCTCTCTTGAAGATTGATATCACTTTTGTCTTCAAACAATCCATTGATATTTTACAACTTATCCATCATCTGTTAAATAGGTTTAGGATGGTTTGATGCAAGACGTATACTTCATATTTTATAAGTTCAGGATTGATATTATCAAGTCCAGTTGCTTTTCGATTTTTTAGCTTCTTCAATGTCTCTTGAAATTCTGACATTGTGATTGAGTCAACATTTTCATCTATATCATCAACATCATTAAGATCTTCCATATGGGGGTTATACCATAATGATTTGTAGTGCTCTATCCACTTATTCTTTGGAATAGTATTTATATTTGCTGCATCTTTTATCTTTGAGTTCATTGATTTTAGAAATTTATAAGCTATTGATTGTCTCCCCTGTTCTATTTTACTAATAAAATTATCCCAAGATATTTGGTGGGCATGTCGTGTTATATTCTTAGCTTTATTTCTTTTCTCCTTGTAAATCTTTTCCGTTACATCATTTCTACGTTGAAGGTAATTCTGATAAGCTTTTTTGTTTTTCAGCTACTGCTTCCTCTATCTCTTCATTCCAAATTTTCAATCCTCTTCTCTTTTTCGCTTTATTTCTTTTTTCCAAGGCTTCATCTGCTGCATTGTATATAATACGTTTAATATTATTCCATTCCTTTTGTATATCTTCCTCCTCCATTATTCCTTGATCTATATTTTTTAATCTTTCTCTGTATAATGCTCTGATACTCTCGTTTTCTAATAGATATACCTTGTATATTTGTTCTTGCTTTCTCGTTTTTTGTGTCTGATATTCCCTCCATCTAGTCCATATTTCAATCTTAGAGATCACCAAATAATGGTCAGTGTACATATCGTATCCTCTAAATACGCGTGTGTCTAATACCTGTGATGACAATTTTTCATTTAGTATGATATAATCAATTAGTGATCTTGATCTTCTGGCATTCCATGTATATTTATTTATATCTTTTTTACGAAAAAAAGTGTTTCTTACCTTTAAACTGTTAAAGGTTGCAAAGTCTCTCAACTCTCGTCCATTTTAATTCAAGCATATCTCTCTCTGCGTTCCTATAACTTTGGTAATGGGCTGATTTCCCACTCTAGTATTTAGATCTCCTGCTATAATCAAATGATCATTTGGATATTTAACGTTTGTCTTTTGAAGTTGTTCATAGAATTCGATAGTTTGATTCTTCCTTCGTTCTTCTGGTGCATAAACTCCTACGACGATTAGAAATCCTCTACTTATTTTAAATTTTAGAGAGATAGTTCTCTTGTTTATCCACATGTATGAGTCTAATCTATTTTTCCATTTATTATTTATAATAATAGCTACTCTACATGCGGCTCTCTAATGTTGTTCTACTCTACTGTAAATCATAATGTAGTTCTCTATATCCTTTGATCCCTTAAGCTTTTTGTTTGTTTCTGTAATCACTGCTATATCAATCTCTTTTGCTTTTATATGTTTCATAAGTTCTGTTTCCTTTGTATTTAGACCTCTTATATTCCAAGTAGCAATTTTCAACAAATCCGTTGTTCCAAATCTTTTAGCCAATTTCGTTCCCCATCGTTTAGACCATTTTTAGCTGCCGGGTGATTGTTCAATATGGGGCTTACGAGTAGTGAGATTTTTACATGGTTAGGGTACCAACCTTACGCAAAACCCCAAACCAGGAGGACCAGGGTGTTTTTTTTCGTCTGGTACCTATCCTTCGACCTGTCCGGCTTGGGTGACCCTGCCAGTAGCTACGCTACCGCCGGCATAGCTATCCGGGTCATTGGTGCACACAAGCTCTACCGCCCGGCAAGGCGAATACACCATCGGAGAGTATACTAAACTTTCATAATAAAATTTAAATAAATTATTTTTTTAACTGATATATTTTATCTTCTTTTGCAGACAAGTACTAAGTAAGAAATCATGCTCTATATAGGAAAATGTTCCGTATGGATATTCCATTTTGAATATTTTTACGACATATGTCACCCGATTAATTGTATATTTACTAAACTTAAATATAAATGTCAGTAATATTAAAAAAAATTATATTTTATCATTTAAGATATTTTAATATATTTAAAACAAACCAAATATTAAAAAGATATTTGTTTTGTTAATTTTTTTCTAATAAAATACTATGCATTATTTGAGACTTGTATTTAAAATATAAAAAGGTACATAATATTAATTTTATGAAAATAAATTTTCTGCACAAATTAAACGCAAATAAATTCGGAATCCTGCCAGTAGAAATGCTAGTTTAAAAATTAGAGAAAAGATGGATGTTTCCATGAAAAATCAAAAAAGTAAATCGATTTTTTTAGGAAAATGTCAAAATTTCAAAGCTGCAGAAGTTCGTAACTTTAGTTAAAATTTATAAAGTATCAAAAGTATGAAATTAATTTAAAAAAAATAATAATAATAAGTCGAAAGTTAGCATCGAACTCGGACCATCAGCCTGGCGGGCGAAAACTCTGTCGTCACGCCCCGCAATAGTTGTTGAATACTGCAAACTAATGAGTATTTGAAACGTATGCTGAACTTTGACCTCCAATTTCTCAAAATCTAAGGCCAAGTTGAAGAAATCCTTTCACCAGAGTAATTAGGGACAAAAACTCTACAATATACATTAAATATATCAAAATCGGTGAGGACCATGTTTGGTGGTCCCCTTCTAAGTGTATATCTTTTTTATATATATATATATAAGTGTAAAGATATATTTCGGACATCCTGTATATATGTTTAGATTTTTTCTTAAATTTCAAGCCAATTTTATTGAGAGATTCTTTTTCTTTTATCATCTTAGTTTTCCGTATATTGAACTCGATATCTCATGCATCAGGATACAAGAAATTGAAACAACAAACATTACCCTGTCAGTGAATCAACTTTAGAAATGATTAATGAGCGATTTTTTAAAACTCCCTGAAACAAGAATTCTAAAAGAGCCGTCATCAGCGAAAGCGAAGCAAGGTGCAAAAACTTTTGTGAGTCCTTTTTATTTCAAACTGTTTCCGCCTCCACCAACCCCACTTTCCGTGTCTCAGTCATCGCTCACTGAAGAAAAAACATTCTCGAAATACATGCATAATTATGTGGACTTGAACAGAAATATTCCTATAATAGAAATAAGAAAGGAAAATCACGCGTCAAGCATAGATTATGAAAAACTTTCCAACACTTCCAGGATACTGTAACTAAACTTCGTCGTTTAATAAGTTAACCTTCTCAGAAGCAAAGCATTTTCAATGCTAAAGTGTTGAAATAAATGAGTAGCACCGGAATGTACCAAAAGCTTTTAATCCAAACAAGAAAAGGGCTATATTTCACTTTCGTATTAAATGGAAAATATTTTACCAAAATTCTAGTGCCAATGTGGCGTTTGGGAATTAAAATTTAGCAGTTTAATAAACATGCCACCGCCCCTGAAAGGGTTAAAGAAGATTCTTAACCCCTTAACGATCGCATTAAATTACAGTTTTAAAAATCAAATGGCTTATTTTCACCACTTGTTAAAAGAAACATTCACCGTATTTAATGGCAGGTAAAATGATACCACAATAAAGCCAATTACACTATTTTATAAAACTGGTGGGAATCAAACAATCTGAATAGAAGACATCAAGGGAGTGAGAATTAAGGGGTTAAGTAAAGATTTTAGAAAACATATAACGCTTTTGAAACCAGATTTCAACAATTATAGCTCATAGCCGGAAAATTAACCTACTTTTTGTACAGCTCCGTATATGGACAATATATTTTAACAAATTATACATAGAATGCTAAAATTTAGTTTAGTAAGAAAACTCATAAGATAGTTGAAAATTCAACTTCAGCAATTTCCACCAATAGACGGAAACGTACTTGGATTCTTTGATACAGTCCTGTATATTACACACAAACTTTTACACGCGCCACATATTAAACAACCATTTAAATCAAGCAAAAACATACTTTAAACGTCTGAAATCACACTTCCAGAAATGATCGTCCATAGACGACCCTGAATCTAATTCTTTGCGTGACCCTGTACATTATTTTATCTATACTCTTATTCTACAAATATCTCTGAGTATACTAAACGTAGTTGAGCTTGAAAACGTATAACTCAAATTAAAAAACTACTTTATGCAATTTACGCTCATTCTCAGCAATGTTTACAAATTATATTGTGTAGCTCTATATATGGCCTGTAGAATTTATGCACACCACATAGCATGCAGAAATTTAAAAAAAACTTAAAAACACACACCATGAATAAAAACACATTTTCAGTAATCATCTCCATAGCTGCCAAGTTCCCACTAATCTTCCGTAATATTCTGATTAATTTGACCCAGGTTAATCATGTTTTCAACTAGCAAAGTTATTTCATGAACCCTATTTTATTTTATTTGAGAATTGTACACGGAAATTATTTGATTTTACTTCATAAAAAAAAATTCTGGTTTGAAAGGTATTAAACCTGGTCAATTTAACCCACATATTACGGAAGATTAGTTGGTGGTTAGCACCTATGATCATCTCTAATACACAACATTTTGGATACAGTTTTGTATCTGAAATGTTTTATCTGTCCCTGTAAATAAACGATAAATGCAATGAAAATCACATTCAACTGCAATCTTCTTCTATTAAACCTCAGTAATGTATATAATTTCATGATGTTTGAAATTGTGCAACATAATTGAAATACGCTGTGAACAGTTTTCATCGAAAATGATTATATAAACGAATTCTTTTGTGGGACCGTGTAAATGAAAGAAAAATGTTTTGCACACCATATGCTACGGACAGCAAGTATTAGTGCACTTCAGAACTTCATATCAATTTCATTATGTTTATAACAGAGTAACATCATTAAAAAACGCCGCAAACGATTTTTCTTCATAGACCATAATGTGACGGAATACTTTTGAGTTTCCCTGTACGCGTGATTCGCTTCCATTCCCGAATCAACAAACACTTCAGAGCTTCCAAAATTTTGTGAGACTTTGCACAAACACTTACCTCCAATGTCGACTACAAGCTGTAATCCAAGGAGTTGAGATCACACAAGTAGGGAGGCCGTTCTTGAGCTGAAATGAAGTCTGTGTGGCACCAGACCTGTGTGAATTTCGCTCTATGAGAAGGTGCAGAATCTTGCTGAAACGTCCATACCCCTTTCCGAAAGTGATCTTGATCCCTGGGAAGTAGCACATCCTCAAGAATATCTTTTCGGTACACATCTTTATTGATTATGATTCCAAAATCGATGAAAGTGAGAGGAGTTTTGCCTGTTACATAAATTCCTGCCCACACCATGACAGATTTGGTATTTTCAGGATATTGAATCATGGAAGACTTGCCTAGAGAAGTTGTTGACTAAATCGTATCATTCTGACGTTTTTGTCGATAGTTCCGCCGAGAATAGCTTTTCGTTAAAAAAAAGTATCCGCTCGCAGTGTGGAGTTGCAGCTCACTCAAGCAGCTTCCTGCATCTTTCGAGCTGTACTCTTTTGTTTTCATCGGTGAAGTTGCGCTTGTTTCAGCTTGTAAGGATGAACATGCCAGTTCCTCTTTGTTCATAGTTCCATGCTTCAATCCTGGTCCGTACTTACGGCTCCAACTGCACAGAAGAATTCTGGTGATCTGATTGGTCTACGATTAACAGCTCTGTGGTACGATTGGTCAACGTCACCATACTGATTCCTGCAATGATCACTAAAGGGAAAATGTTTTTGGTAGATTGGTTGAAGTAAGTGTTTGTTTGTAAACATGCCCTTTCCTTATTCTCAAAAGACATACGTACGTTTGTGGACATGAACAGAAATATTCGTATATCTGTGTTCTAAAAAAGTAACTAACGTTGTCAATGCAGCAAACGTAAATGAATTTTTATGACCGGTGGTCTTTCTTCGCTAATATTAAGAAAATTACTGCATACAAAAAAGCTGAAACTGGTAATATTAGAGAAATCGTTGACAAATACACTAAAGCTGGCAGTTTTTTAATCGAATAATTTTTTAAGAGCTATTTAACGTTAAATTTGGTCAAAATCGTTCCTTTAAAACAGTTTTATAGGAACAAAAAGTATACATATGAATTTACATTTTTTTTCTAAAAATAGACTTTACTGGCTTACGGTGTGCATACTGTATTTATTTATTTTTAATTTGACTATTTTTTTTTTAGGGTTTTTTAATATTTTTAGTCAAATTTTCATGAAATCAAGAGATTTTTTTTTAATATTTATTTTAGAAAAGGTTATTATTTTAAATTGTTGCCAATTATAAAAGAGCGCAAAAATTACTATTTTCATTCAGTTAAAAATATACTTACACGTGACAATTAAAAACAGAAATAAACTTAATAAAATAAGAGTTAAATGATTAACTTCGTGTTAAAAACAGGCAAGTATTGAAAATTACCTCATAAAAATTTTATTGTCAAGCGAATATTAAAAGATAAAGAGAACTGTAAAATAATAAATTTATTACTATGTGTTAAAAGTAGTAAATTTGGGAAAAATTAAGTCTTATTTAAAATGGGAAAATAATAATATTGCCAAACAGTTTTAATTTAAAAATATATTTACACTAGAGATTTATTTCAAATTTCAACATGATCTTTTAAACTGTTGTTGCCAATTCTAAGGCATATAATATTCCCTTTTTAACAACAAAAGTATTTTTATATGAATATCAAAAAGAGAAAGAAAACTTTGCTGAAAATTACGTTAGATTTAAAGGATACATTTAAAATGTTTTATTTAAAACAGTTTTCTTATAGCGTTGTTAAAAAATTCCAAGAGGCAAATTATATGTTTTCTTAGTTCATTTTATATTAGCTGATTTTCAAATGTTTAACTAATCTTATTTAATCAAACTCGAAATCAGCCATTAGATGTCTCAACAGCAGTTGACTTGGTCTTCATATACCTCAATAAAAGGGAAATGAATGGAAACTCGTCGCTGCTGGTTTTTTTAGTATAATTCAATCTTTCGTAATCTCTTTAAAACCTCGAACAAACAATGAAATATTTTGCACTGGGTTAAAATAATTGTGACAGAATTGTGTTATTACTACAAACAATCACAGAGTGCGTAAAATTTCACTCCAAATTTTAGTAAAATATTTTAGTTTATTTAATTTAAGAAGACCATTACAGTCTGCTATTTAGCAAGGCAAATACAAAATATGCAATTTAAGTAATGAATAGGATTTTTCTATCATAAATAGTGTTGTCAGACTCGTTGGAAATTTCAAAGAGCTTTAATATTTTTTTTTCTTTTCTAATGAAAAGGTAGAAAAGTAGGTGCTTATTTTCTAACCCTGTCATCATCTTTAACCTTGTCATCATTGAAGTACCAGTAGCGCCATTTATTCAAAGTAATCAACAGCTCCGACATTTAACCTTTTTCAGCGCGGAGGAATTCTGTTTGCAAAATGATGAAATGATTGACAAGAATTTACAAAAGAATTTATCAGAAAATAAGAACTTGCTAGTTATCCCATACTTTATAAAGGAAAAATTTTAATTAAATATTATTTGTGCCAATACTCGTAAAATTAAGTGTCCATTTGGAAATTACTGTTAGGAATCAGGGGAAAAATTCTTTTCTATTTTACTGATGGAAGTTTGACTCGTTGGTAATCTGGTCCTGAGTAAGTCAGAGGTATATAACATGAGTTATAATAAGTAAAGTAAACTAGTGGGCCACTTAAAGACATTTATCTAATTATTATTAAAGTGCTAGAGAATTCCAAAACACATATATATATATTAGCCTAGTCTTAACCTTCATATATCAGAATAAACATTCGAAGTTTCAAAATATATTCATTGAAAAAATGAAAAATAAAAAATGTTACCTTCCTCTAAGCTCCAGTAGTGGGCCTAATAAATTTCTGATGCCTGAATGTTTAAGCTTTTGGCTTATCCAGCAAAATATTTAGAATGTAATAGGGTATACCAACAGCAGTTTAACCCTTTAAGGGGCAGAAAAGTTCTACCCGTAAAATAATGAAATAATTGACTGACACCAGAATTTTTAAGCATTTTTTTTAAAGAAAATAAAGACCTACTTATCTACACTTTCATTAGAAAAGCAAAATTTTATAAAAATATTTTTGGTGCAGTTTGTCAGTTTTGGAATTTTAATTAGGTGGTTACGCCGTGTGACTACCGCCCTTCAAAATGTTAAATTATAATAAAACATAATATTAAAGAAACAGCGTTTGAAATAAAAACTTTTCTAGCAATGAAATTCTAAAAATTTGCCAAAAAAATTTTTTTTGAAGAGAGTCTAGAAAATAAATAAATGCACCAGCAGAAAAAAAAAAACTCTTCCAAACAGTTTATGGAAAGTTAACATTTAACCCTTTTGGGACCACGGGTTCACATATTCACCTTCAAAAAGTGTATAAAGAATTTATTTTTTATACCAGTATGAAAGAAAAGTAATATTTGCTTCCTTTAACTACCGTAATTTATCGCGTGTACGCTGCGGCTTAGATAAGTCTTTTTCACACCGGAAATTTTGTGGGAAAAAAAGATGCTAAGCAGAAGTAAGTCACATTTTATTTAAAATGAATTCTCGTAGAAAATCTAGTTATCTGAGGTGGGGCGTATACGTGCGAAATTACGGTATACCATTTTCGGGATTATGGAAGTAAAGGAAACTTTAAAATAAAGAGTGGTGCCCATTGAATAAAATTTGTGTAAGAGCCACCGGTTCGGGAGGGTTTAACACTAGAACGGCGGGAAATTTTGCTCAAGTTTTATAAAAAATATTTCACATCAGAAATTTTACTTAAAACTATTTAACATACTTATTTAAGTTATTTTTGTGCAGCATATATAAATCTTATATTGTAAAACAAATTCTGGTTCGAATCAACATGTATTCATTCGGCAAGGGTCAAAATGACCCCTCGCCGCCGTTCTAGTGTTAAGAATGTTAGTCAATCAGATTTCTTTCAATCGTTTTCAAGAAATGCATTTGGACTTGTTAATAAATTTTAAAATTTAGTGGCCCATAACTGGTACATGGCCCAGTATATGTGCATTTACCTTAGTACAGGGTGTTTCTAAATGAACATCGGTTTTTTAACATTTTGTAGTATCTATTATATAAAACTTAAAATTGTACTTAATACATAAAATGATAGAGCAACTCAAACAGTTTGTTGGTACAAGTGCATGCGCATGCGCACGCAATGTTTCTTCCGTCATCCGTTAGAAAGCGCTAGTAGCAAAAATGGCGACTAGTGAACAGAAAGCATTTTATGTTCTACAGTTTGCAAAGACAGAATCTGTAGTTACTGTGCAAAGTGCGTTCCGGATTAACTTCAGATGTGATCCAGAAGTGATAATAACATCCGTAGATGGTATCATCAGTTTGAAAATACCGGCTGCCTTTGCAACAATTACCCCATAAACACTAATCAACGTTTGTGAAGAACTGAGCTATCGACTTGATGTGTGACGCTTGACGAAAGGAGCTCACATTTAACACTTGTAAGCTTGTAGGTAAAACTGTTTGAGTTGCTCTTTCATTTTATGTATTAATTATAATTTTAAGTTTTATGTAATAAGTACTATCAAGCGTTAAAACCCCGATATTAATTTAGAAATACCCTGTATTACTAATGTATGAATTCATTAGCTTATCTTGATTCATCTTGAGTATAATGAACTAGTTTGAATGTAATCCAGAAAAATTACATCTCTACGAATACCATTTAAATAGGGTATATCTTAAACTAAGATAAGAGCCAAACGAAACTCTTTTTTCATGTTACATTTACCAAATAAATTTCAAAGTATACATTCGAGAACCGGCAAAATTCTTATACGAAATAAAGATAACGAATGCTAAGAAAAATGAATGTTAATTAACCATTTATGCCCCGACGGTACTCTAAAGTACCATTAAAATAACTTGTTATAAAAATTAATTAATACATCGATTAGTAGTAATTCTGTTTTGAATGAGTTTTAGATACTTTACTTTATCTTATTCCAAAAGCATTATTCATTGCACAAAACAAAATGACTTTTAAAAAGATGATTTTTATTTCATTTCCATCTTTTCAGCTTTCTTGTCGTTGAAATATTGTGGCGAAAAGTTTTAGTTGGGCTATATTTCTATTGTAAGAGTATATTTGTACATTTTCTAATTCTATAAAATACATAAAAATGTATTTTAAATAAAAGATTTGAGTAGAGTTATAAATCTTGCACAAAATCCCTATACATTCAAATTTAATTAATTAATTTTAATTCACCATATCCTTCTAAAATTTATTTAATGATTGTGTAACTCTTCTAATGAAGTTTCAAAATTTCGCGAAAAATGCTTTAGAAGATGAAATTTTCATGAATTCATATTTGGGACATAAAGGGTTAAACGAATGTTAATTAATTAATTAATTATGCAAGCGGTACTAAATACGTAAATATTTTTGTTCTAAAAAATAAAATCCGATCGCGAGGCCGTGTACGGCAGCACCTGCCGTCCGCCAATATCGACGACTCTAAATTCTAAACCGTACATTCAGAATCATGATGTGGCAATCTCTACCCTTAAAATAAAATTTAACGCAACTTTTAAATACAGAATGATTACCTCACTTTAGCTTCCTTAAAAAATAATAATATGTTACTATAACAGGCACAAGTAAAATATACGAGGGGTTATCGTAAAGTTTCAATTACAGGCTAATATTTTTTAATGCTACCTCGCACCAGTTTTTGAAAACAAAAATCTTTTAGATACGCTTTGAGAGCATTTGCAAGAGAAATATACTACGAAATGTATTTTTTTCAAATAGTGGTGCGAATAGAATATAAAAATAGTCACCTGTAATTGAAACTTTACGATACACCCTCGTACATACGCATATGTAAATTCGCCCATGTACCAGTTTGCTATCATCCCTTTTATTAGTGTTCTTTCCTTAGAAATTCTGTATTCTTTAGCTGGGGAAGAAAAGCAGTAATTAGTCTCTGCTACACTCAGAAAATGTTGTTTTTTCCGGGATTTGAAATTAAGAATCAATATATATAATAGCAGTGTAAATTTAGTTCGAAGTTTACATATTTTTGTGTAATCTATGTATATTCCGTGGTGTCATTCATTAAAATGTTTAAAATGTTATTAGACATCTTATATGAATGTGATATAATGCATCATTTATTATGGAAAACAGATTGTAAAATGTTTCAAATATCACCAAATTGAAGGGTAATAAACCTCTTAATTTACCTTAAATATTAAAGAGAAGGATATGGAAAATATGAAAATTTAAATGATAAACATTTTAAATATTCCTCTTTCTTTAAGAGAAAAGAAATTAATTCAGTTAAAGTATTAATTTTTATTCCATTTGTAGCACTTTTTAAAACATAATCACTACCTTAATTTTTACAGGGTAACTAACTAGAAATAACGTAACGGTGTAATTTGGCTTAGTTAATGAAAGCACAAAAACTTATACACAAGCAAACGCCTTATTTATTAACAACAATGTAATAGAGAAATAAAAATTCACTTTTCCTCAAAGTGTCCTCAATGGTGTCTACAGAATTTGGAAATCAGGGAATCATGGAAAAATCAGGGAGGTTTATTAATCTGGATAAATCATTGAAAAGTCAGGGAAGTTTTTAAAAATACCTGAAAATCAGGGAAATTTGTCTATATGCGACAAGGTTCGTACAGGTACCGTTATTTTCAAGTCAAAATATCAGTATTTTTTAATAGAAATATAAATCTAGTTTAAACCGACAAAATTTAGCTTTATTTAAGCACTGATTTTCGATAAGAAAATACTGGTGCCGAAAAATTTCTTAGTCTGGAAATTCAAGCACCCGTACGAATCCTGATGCGAGCATATTTGCATGTTCACCTTGCCAATGAGAGTGTCTATTTTATATACGATGTTTTTTCTCATGCTGATTAGTCTTTCCCAATATTTTTATAAAGATGCCCGCGGTATGAGTTTTTTATATTTAACACAAATTAAGGTGATCAGATGTTCTCATTTTCTATGGAACATCTATTATATATGCCATTATATTGAAGGCAATTTACCCATTTTTGAAAAATTTAAAAGATACATTATCATAACCTGAGCAGGTGGCCAGCATAATCCATTTAGCTACCTCGTCAGATTTCGATAAGTTATAGAATTGAACATTTTTCAGAAAATGAGGAAATTTTCTGGTCGCCCTATATCCATTGACCTCTATATGAAGTTGTTAGACTAAATTTTGAGTTCAGATTTATAAAAACTGTCCACCAAAACTTTATGATTATTAGGCAATTTTTATGTTTTTCTCTTGTTTTTTCTCCCAAATAAGGAAGTTGGATAAGAGTGTTACAAGTAAGCAGCATATATGAAAAAATACAGTATGTACATTGTTAATAATAGAAATCAGGGAAGTCTGATAAAGATAGGGAAATCAGGGATGTCTGATAAAGATAGTCAGAGAAATCAGGGAAAAATCAGGGAACTTTATTTTAGAATTTCTGTAGACACCCTGTAACCTCCTTTAGCTTTGATGCAGAGGCGCAAACATTTGGGGAAATTTCCAGCATTTGGCCGCAGCTTGGCTGGAGTGATTCGTTGCCATTCCCGAATCAACAAACGCTTCAGAACTTCCAGGATTTTGTGAGGCTTTGCACAAGATGTTGCCTCCGAAATCGACCACAAACTGTAATCCAAGGGGTTGACGGTCCCACGAGTATGGAGGCCGTTCTTGAGATTAGATGCGGCCTGGAAAATTGCCCGACACCAGTCCTGTGTGGATTTCGCTTGGTGAGAAGGCTTCCGAATCTTACTGAAATGTCCAAACCTCATTTTTAAACCTTTCAGGGGCAAAGCAATTTTATTGCTAAATTGTTGAAATTAATGATTGACACCGGCATTTGAAAACAAATTTATTCGTAAATTAAAAATAAAAGGTTATATTTCGCATATATAATAAACCGTATAAAATTTTACCAAAATTCTGGTACCATTGTAGCATTTTGGAATTAAAATTAAGTGGTTTCATAGAAATACCACTGCCCTTCAAGGGGTCAAATTGTTTTTGAGCCCAGGGAATTACCACATCCTCAAGAATCTCTTTTCGGTACACAGCTTTATTGATTTTAACTCCAGAATCGATAAAAATGAGAGGAGTTTTGCCTGTTACACAATACCTTTCCGCACCATGACAGATTTGGGATTTTGAAGATATTGAACCATGGAAGACTTGCCTAGGGAAGTTCACACTATCAATACAAAATCTTTTGAGATATGACGCTTAAAAAAAATTATGTTTTTAAATCATTTTTTCTGAAATTTTATGAAGACGAGAATTGCAGATCCTCGTTGTTTTAGAGTCATGTAAAATAATGAAATAAAATACAATAATTAAAACAAGTCGGAAGTTGTATGTCAAAGGTGGCAAATGAGGTGCGATCTTACTATAACTAGTTTCATAAATATTAAGATCTTGGTGCAATAGCTGTTGCACTCTTATGCAAGAATGCACGATTACAAAATTTATTGCGATTACATATATTACATTCAGTAATACGGAAATAACATGAACTCATCTTAAATAGGACATAATCACCATGGCAACCTAGAATCAGTACCTGGCATAGAATGTCATTGAATTAATTACGTATGATGGGAACGTATGACGTCATTTACGTATGATTAATAGAGAGAAGAAAACGTTGATTTATATCTTTTTAAGTTTTGATTCGATTTTTATAAAATTCGACATGAGTCGACATTTAAATTTTAAAAACCTTAAAATTTCAAACCATTCGCTTGAGTAGTTTTTGGGCTGTATTAGATACGAACAGAGGGACAGACGGAAAGACTGATCAGACGACGAGTATAGGTGCTACGTGTTTATATAATTACGATATTTTTCCATAGACAATAATGTAATGGAATAATTTTGAGCGACTCTGTAGATAAAATATGAACGCTACATACTTTATTTTCCTTATAGAACATGGCATAGAAAATATCAATAACATATATTAATTATAGAACAATCCAACGATATTAACGAAAGTTAGAGTTCGACAGACAGACGGACAGACAAACCGAATTCATAAACACTTTTCAACTCTGTTGGAAAGTGTTAAAAACTCATAATAAGTTGAAATTTCAGTTTCAGCTATTAATACCAATAGACGGAAGCTACTTGAATACTTTTGTACAGCCCTGTATTTTACCTACTATCTTTATATACACGCCACTGTTGCGCAAAAGTTTTATTAAAACTAAACACCCTTAAAACTAGTGAAATCACACTGGCAGAGCTTCTCATCCATATGCGGCATGTATCCGATTCTTTGCGTATCATTTTATCTATATTCTACAAACATTTCTTAGTATACTAAAGGCAGTTCAGCGTAAAACTGCATAACTCATTTAAAAACCAGCTTTAAACTACTTTCGTTCGTACTCAGTTTTGTGTGTCCCTGTAAATACTATGCACTTTCTATTATACAGGAGTTAAGCTGTAGTAAACCTCACCACCGTATTTCAATTTCATAGTATGTCAAATAGTTTAACATACTTGAAATATTGCCGCAAACAGCGTTTCCCCCTATACCATTATGTAACGGAATTCTTTTGTGTGTCCCTGTAAATGAATAATAATTACTCTTAGCACCGCAAATTCTGCAGAATGTATATTTTAATGAACTTCATAAAAGCATATCAATTTCATTATGTTCGAAACGGTTTAACATCATTAAAATGCACTTGAAACTATTTTTCCCCCGGCCGTAATGTCCGAATACCTTTGTCCGTCTCTGTAATTAAACTACACATCCATTGTTCGTACTCCTCCTTGAATCTTGCAGACCAGAAAATTTTTCGGCACCAGTATTATCGTATAGAAAATCTCTTCTTAAAAGAAGACGAAAATTTGCGCGTTTAACCTAGATTTATTTTTCTATAAAAATATATTAGTAGTTTTCCTGGAGAAATAACGGTATCCGTAGGAACCATGACATCCGATTTTCAAAAAATTTGTGATGTCTCGACAAAATTCTGCAATGATTATGAATTTTAAATTTCAAACCATTAGTTTCAGTAGTTGTTTCACTGTTATATTCAGACAGACAGTCAGAGAGACAGACAGACTGATGGACCATATACGACTATAGGCTCTACGTATTTATATAATTACGCACGCATCTAAAAAGGGTCGTAGATAAAATTAATTTTAATTCATTTTGCATTTTGATTTACCATGAAATACTTCAAAAACAGGAGATAATTTATTAAAACTTACACCGTAAAAAGTAAAAAATATATGTGTATTTATTATTAAAATTTAATAATATACTCGTCCTGAAATTTTTTTAAATAAAATTCAAGACAATCGCTTACTTATAAGTGATGACTAGTTTGCTAATAGCACCATACATGTAACGAATCCTACTTTCCGATAGTTACCCGTTTGAATGCGGAGCAAATCTTGTTACTGTAGCAGTGATGCCAATAGGCTACTTTTTTTAAATTAAGATATCTTGATTGCCTCCACTTTTTTGAAACAGTAAAATTACCCTTGTTTTCGCCTTTATTAATATGTCATTAAATAAGGCGCATTTTACAATTTCAAAAAAGTGGTGCCAATCAAGAATCTGAATTTTAAAAAAGTAGCCCTTCTGGCAACACTGTACTGTAGGGCAGGGGAGTACACAGTAAGACATGGTGCACAGTGAGACAGCAGCCACTTTGACATATAGTTGTAACTTTTTCTTCAAGCTGGCACACACACATAACGACCTCATCTTATATAACACGTGGATGTAGTTTCTCCACTTCAGTTACTCGTCCGACAAAATAGTAAATAATTCCTTATTTTATAGTGGTTAAAATTACATAAACTTTTTTTAAAGCAATGAAATTCATGTAACAGATGTGGCATTCATTTTGTTACAACTTAACGAAAGTACACAGTGAGACGAGTCTTATTTCTTATTGTGTGCCTACTATGTTATTCTGATGTTAAAAAAGATATTTATTAATAAAAGAAGGTTTCTCTCTCTCTCTCTCTCTCTCTCTCTCTCTTTCTCTCTGTGTGTGTGGGCGTGCGATGGCTGAGGAAATTTACTAAACGTAAGAGGCTGAAAATTTGCCTGAAGGTAGCCCAAGGTCTGCCATTGTCCACCCGAGGCTCATATTTTTAATATTTTGAAAATCTAGAAATAATAATTAGAAATCATAAACTGCAGGAAATTATTGATAGAGTGTAAAAATGTATGATTCATGAAAATATATGCATTGTCTCACAGTGTACTATTTGTGATACACAGTGAGACAATTTTCGATATTCCGTTATGCTGCTTCTGTGCTTTTATAAATAACTTATTTAAAACCATTATACATTAACGTGTAGCGTATTTGTGTAGCTTAAAGATGAAGTAATTTTTTTTTTCAAAAGAATAAAAATCGTCGCCATTTGTTAAATAATAATAATTTTCGTTTCACTGTGTACCACCCTTCCCTATGCCAAAAATGAGAATTTGTTTGGGTATGTATATATATAAACAAAATTACTTGCAAACCGACAATATACACAAAAATCGTACTCTTCACTAGTGCAACCAGCTTAAATGCACACCAAACTGATACGACAAATAGGAGCGCTGTCACCCTCTCCGCAATTTTATTTAGTCGCACAGTGGGATGTTTTGATGATCTAGATTCTAGATGGACAAAATTATTTCGTTGCAGTTTAATTAGTTTTTGCTGTTTTTTTCTTTTTAATGCATCACTAATAAAATACTCAAACAGTGATAAATATTTGGTTATTTAACACCAATGTCTTCAAATAATAATATAGGGTGCTCATTAAAGTCCGTTACCACCCTCTTAACTGCCAAACGACTGAATCTATATTCATAAACGTGGTGTCTAGGTATAGTAAAGAAGCTATGCACTGCTAGATGAGACCGCTTACAGCGCAACCTGGCGCAAAATGGCGGCATTACTGTTCCTATCTCGAAAACGGTTCAAAATATGGAATAAAAGTGTGTGACAAATTTGTAGAGCATCATCGATTTAGTTCGAAAGGACACCTTGTAAACATGAATGCTAAATCTCGTTCAGAACATGAATCTCGTTTTCGAGATAGGAATACTAACTCAGCTGTTTTGCATCAGGTGGTGCTGGAAGCAGTCTCATCTGGTAGCGCATAGCCACTTTACTATACCTAGACACCACTTCTGTGACTATAGCTGAAACCGTTCGCCAATTAAGAGCGTTGGAAGGACTTTAGTGGGCACCCTGTATAATGCATTAGAAATAATGCGTTGAACATACTTATTTTACAATTAAGTAAGAAACAATTTAATGCACACATGTAAGTTAACATTCATTTTTTTTTTTTGTATTTTTGTCTACTCAGAATTGCTCAAGAAATTTGTGTAGTCATCCTGAAAGATAATTTTTTTTTTAATAAAATCATATCAAAAGAAATTTTAATGTTTTGTGATATCATCAAAATTATTTTCGGTTGAAAAAAGGCTGTTGTGTAAATAAATAACCTCTATAATTTTTTTTTTAATTCGAAGTAAAATTTCTGCATATAGACGGTAATATATCCGAATATTTTATGTGTCCCTGTAAAAGAAATACAACTGCTACGCACTTTGTTTTCAATTTAAAAAATGCTTTTGTGTATCTCAATAACGTAGAGTAATTTTATTGAAATGTAATTAAAATTTCTTTTTAGCCACAATCTTTCGGCAATCTTTTGTGTAGACCTGTAAAAAATGCATAACTTCTACGTTCGTCAAATTATAATTTAATAGAATTGTCATCGGAAAAACACATGTAGGCAAAGTTTCCGCTCAATCAGATAATTGAAAGTTGTTTAAAATTGTCTTGCAAGATTTGAACTAATCTTTTATGTGTCTCAGTAAAAAAAAAAGCGTAACTGCTACGTTCCATAAATTATAATAATATTGCATTGTCATCAGAACTACATATCCAAAGGAAAGTTTCAGATCAATCAGATTATTGAAATTGGTTTAAAATTAACTTGCAAGTTTTAATCTAAATTTTTGTGAAGCCCTGTAGAAACAGTATTCCAAACAAACTTCTACGTTCTTTAAATTATAATAATATTGTATTTTCATTCAAATTACACATGTATTTTTTTTGTTTCGGCTCAATAGGATAATTAAAAGTGGTTTAAATTTGACTTGCAAGATATGAACTAAACATACATACATGCACTGCAAGTTAATATGATACTTGTTTATTAATAAAAACTTAATGATTAGCAGACATTTGCAGGAGTTTTTTTAATTTTTCAGTATTTTAGGAATGGCACTTTGATTTAAAAAAAATTCTTATTTCTGAATAATGCTGAATAATGTATTAAAAGTCCAGATGAAATTTGTAAACAACATCAAGGATCATCCGGAATTACAACCTTTGAAAAAATCAGTTAAGCGGGTTTAATATCGCTTATTTTCAAACAAAAATGGGTTAAATCTGACCTTGACAAGCCTGTGACATATGTTCAGCAAACTCGTGCTTTCAAATAAAACAGAATAGTCACGACGTGCTTTCAAAGTTAGTGGGAGCTAGTGCAACTTTTGAAACTCCTTCAAACCAACTGCGCAAATGGCTCCTTTATGGTCATAATTAATTGACACCTCTGAATTTTTCTCGACAAATCTGGTACGGATCTCAAAAATACTGACATCCAGCTACCAGTACACGCGGTTTTGTCAAATTCCGAGATAATCGGAAAAATGAAATTTGTCCAGCTAGATCATCAAAACACCCACAGTGGGGGTTCACTGTTTGGGAAAATCAATTCGTACAGGAAAATTCTGCTCGTTAATCATTAGACATTAGATATCGGAATTAATGCAAAATAATTAAATGGTAGAATTTTCCGGTAAGAATTAATTTTCCCAAACTGAAACGACTTTCCGAACGACCCAATAGCATAAAAAAAGAGCAGCGCTCCTCCACACCCAAACGGTTAAAATTCTGATTCTTTCTTCTATTTTTCGCTAATTTACATTAACATTTCAAGCAATATCTGAATTTGACTTTTTTTAATAAAAATATTTTAGGATGCATTTTATATTCTAACCCTTTTCCTTCAAGAAGAATTTCTCTCAAAAATAAGTAAATTTATTGCAAGATGTGAAACCATTTTCGTAGTTTTATGGTATTAAACCTCATTTCAAATTAAACCATATATAATATTAAATGTTGTATATTTTATTACCCATACTTGTGCTAATTTTACTGTTGAGACGACTTGACCGAAAATTTTGGCGACACACCTGAGGTTCAAGTACAGCACATCGCTTGATAATAAAGGAGTTAGAGGAGAGAAAGAAGTGTTGATTGGAATATGATGGCATTAGGATTTAGCCAGTGCGAATACAAAAAATTGAAAAGCTGAACCTCTTAAGCACCACGTTCAATTTAGTCATAGATGCCAACATCTTTTAAAAAGACAGTTTACCTCAAAATTGGTCACTATGTTAATTTTTATATTAAATGAAAGTCCGTTTAATTGTGAATATTTTTATACCTTATTTTTACCCATACGGTAATTATATCGCGATATATTGTAAATTTTGTTAATACAACCAGCGCAATTCCCCACACAAGTGAAAACTTCAAATGGCTTTTTTTCCATATTCATATTTTCATTTTCATGTTTTCAAAATGCTAAGGCTTTTTTTTGTATTTGAGATAGAGATTTAAAATTTTGTATACATGTTCTATATTATATTTGTAATAAATCTACGTATGGAATTAGCCTTCAAGTTTTTTTCTTACTTTTTTATATAAAAGTGTATGAAGATGTGTTAGATTTCTTCATTTTACACTATATGTATCAGTAAAAAAATTATATCAAATACAATATTAGATGTGTCAAAAAGTCCGTAAGCAGTCTTGTGTAATATACATTTGAAAATGTTTCAAAAAAATTGGGCAAGAATATTGATATTTAAAAAAGTAGTAGGGATTTTAAAAAATTCAAATGTTTTTAAACTTTATAAAAAAAAAAAAATTAATGAATTAAATAGTTATTTTTTATGTCCTTTTTTTTAGCATTGAAATGCAGTGAGTTCACCATTTGAACCATATTTTAAACACTTAATTGCATGAATTATTCTTTTAGAATTGTGTTTTTTATTTTTATATTAAGGATTAGACACCAGAAATCTTAAGATAGATTTTTAACTTTATTTAGTAGCATATTTTGTAATTTTTAGAGGATTAATATTTCTAAATAAATATATAGTGGTTGTAAGAACTTAATTTATGTATTAAAAATTAAATAAAAAGGTGATGGAAATTTACATCACTATGCAATTAAGGGTTAAAAATACTAGCCCTTCAATGACAAACTCCCTCCCTATGAGACAGGATCATTCCATTTCTTTGGCAGGTGGGGAAAGGTAGAGCAGTCAATTGAAATGGTGGCGCCATCTATCAATTTCAAATTAAAATACAATAGCGGAACATTGGCGATATCATTTTTGTTTTGTCTTATTTATTATTTGGTTATTAAATAAAATAAGAGAAAATCATTTTTTTTATTATTATTGAAATCGGATTTTTAAAATTCAAATCTCACTAATGTTATCTAGTTTCGCTGCAGTGATAGCATCTCCTTGCTAAAATTATGTAACTACAGAAATGCAATTGGAGCAAGATTTAGCTAAATTTTGCTTTTTTGGTGAAAAATAAAAGTAAGTAAAGTATCTAAAGCAGATTACTAAAATTTTTTCGTATTCGATTTCATAATTTTTTTACTTTAAACTATCTTAAAATTGTGTCATTTGTGCCTCCCCTTCTCTCTCATTATTTTTTGAGGTCAATATTTTATTCCTATAATCGTTAGCCAAAATCTGTTCCGAGTCGTCATCAAAATTAGTCAAAGTTGATCTTAAAAAAATCCTTAATCAAATATCAAAACAAGGCAAATACGGATCCTATCGGTTCCTACTACATTCATTCCCTTCGTACTGCATGCCGCGATCACTCCCTACCTGTCCCCACCTGCTAAAAAAATGGAATGATCCTGCCTCATAGGGAGGGAGTTTGTTATTGAAGGGCTAGTGTTAAAAATAAACAAAATTGTTGAAAAGGTAAACTGTCCCCATAATTATTCCGGAGTCTGATCCAAGACAAACAGTTTAAAACCGGAAAGTGTACATAAGGAAATGTGTTTTCGTTCTATACGGTACTTGCGAGATTTCGTTTTAAAACTTTTGATTTAATAAAATTTCCAGTTGACCCATTGGTGCCTAGTGTTCCATTTTTGGGACGTTTCGAATTTTAAAATTTTCTTCTTTTTTAAAACATAAAAATTGTATGAAGTAATTGTCTATAAATGTCTTTATCTATTACCGGGAGGTGATAGCACAAGATTGATATTTATTTGCTTAAATGAAGGCTTTTTTCGGTATTTATCGATTTTTCATTTTTCAAGATAGCGAAATATAAAAAGCAAGTTTATTTGCTTTTTTTTTTTTTTTTTTTTGGTATCAAGGATCCAAATAAATAAGTCATTATCTTAGCTTGTAGACTTCTTTGCAATACGTATTTTTTTAAATTGTGAAATTATATTGTTATTTATGTTGTATTTATTTAATTGTTCAAGCCTATTTTTGTGCATGTTTGTAACGTACAAAATATAGGAAGCTAAGTGCAAATGGGTACATATTTCTATTAACCAGTTAGGAGACAGTTATTTATGTAAAGTCCTTTTCAAGATGATTTTGAAATAAATTGTTTTTTAGCCTCAAATACGGTTAGTCTTAATTTATTAATTATTATTCTTATAATGTTGTTAGTCTCTGTAAAGAAATGAATACATATTTTTTAATAGTTCATAAAAATACCAATTATAGTATATCATATACAATTTAAAAGCTTAATTTATATAAATTTAAACAAAACATATAATCAGAAAATAAATAAATAGAAATGCTTAATTCATCTTTAAAAAAGTTAAACTTAAATTTACACTATGTGCAAAACTACTTAAAAGATGACAGAATACTAAAAAGATGTTAAATTATTTTAATACCTTAGTACTTTCAACTATAAAAAACATAGTCTTCATCTGAGGAATATAAGAAATACAATTGTTGTTGGCGTCTAATTTTTAAAATTCACGTAGATGGTGACGAAAGGAGTGAAAGTTGAAGTTAATTTTTAGATCCGGAAAACATTAATAAAAAAAAACATGGATATAGGGAAGTGGAATGTTACTCGTTTGATGATTATTTAAGTAAACTGAGCCAAATTCTGGGTATATTGTAGGATAAAACATCATTGTAAACAGTATTTTCTTTAGTAATAATTTCTATTGATTCGCGGATGATTAAATCATGGTAATTCTTTGAGGGATATATAATTTTTGCGTCTTCGAAATTAACTTGTATATTCTGCTTCTGGTTAAGTCTTGACAGGTCTGTTGTAGGTCGGTTATACATTTGAGAGATTTAAAGTATAACCGACCTACAACAGCCCTGTCAAGACTTAACCAGAAGCAGAATATACAAGTTAATTTCGAAGACGCAAAAATTATATATCCCTCAAAGAATTACCATGATTTAATCATCCGCGAATCAATAGAAATTATTACTAAAGAAAACACTGTGTGGAATGATGTTTTATCCTACAACATACCCAGAATTTGGCTCAGTTTACTTAAATAATCATCAAACGAGTAACATTCCACTTCCCTATATCCATGTTTTTTTTTATTAATGTTTTCCGGATCTAAAAATTAACTTCAACTTTCACTCCTTTCGTCACCATCTACGTGAATTTTAAAAATTAGACGCCAACAACAATTGTATTTCTGATATTCCTCAGATGAAGACTATGTTTTTTTATAGTTGAAAGTACTAAGGTATTAAAATAATTTAACATCTTTTTAGTATTCTGTCATCTTTTAAGTAGTTTTGCACATAGTGTAAATTTAAGTTTAAAACATATAATTATGCATTTTTCCACATAGAGATATTCCCATATTTAGTATGCTTACATTTTGTCAAGTAAATACAAAAATATGTTATCGTATTTATTTTAGTATTTTTCCAGTTTATTTTGCAGCATTTTAAAATACTTTATCAACAAATTTGAGAAAACAAAAATTCGGGCATAAATTGGTTAAGGGGATTCTTCGCGCACTTGAAAACACCCGCTCCGTAATGTTAATCCTATGGGCAGGTTATTTTCGAATTTCTCGTTTCAATTTGAATATTTTTAAACGATTTTTTTGCGATCTTTAATCTGACTCTTTTTTGCTTTTTTGATATTGGTTGCAGATTTTTTTTTAAAAGGTACCTTTAGTTTCCACACAGGTTTCGAAACTGAAAGTACCTTTTTAACCCCTTGAGGGGCAACCAAAAAGTCTCTAAATATTGAATTCTCACCGGAAAAATCGAAACATTTTATTTTTAAATAAGGAAAAGCAATTTTTGAATGATTTTCACCCAAAGTTAAAAATATAAAATTTAGTTAAAATTTTCTGGTGAGAATCTTGTTTAAATTTGATGGGATGTATTTTATCCCACCGCCCCTCAAGGGGTTAAAAAAAATCCAAGAAGGAATTAATAGTTTAGCTAAAAAATCTGCTAAAGCTGGTGACTATGTAATTGTGAAACTTGCATCCAAAGAAAACCCCATAAAGTATTTCAGGGCTGCCACTGCATTTTTTAATTCTATCTGGCACCACTTTTTTAAAACAAAATTCTTTTATATACGTTTTGGCAGAATTTGCAAGAGAAATATACCACAAAATTTATTTCTGAAAATAGTGGTTTCAGTGAATATAAAAGTAGTCACCTGTGACAGTCCTGTATTATGTAGCTCTAATTTTAGAAATTGATAAAAATGAAAAGAATAATTGCTAAATTTGCAAGAAAGGATAGAGATAGTGACACGTTTTATTGGCCGGATGCAGATAATGTTGAAAATTATTATTGAAGATGAAGTAACAATGATTCTTCCTGAATCCAATTTTAACACTAGAACGCCCGGAAAGAGTCGATTCGACTCCAACCATATGATTAAATGTCAATTGAAACCAGAAATTCTTTCACAAAATAAGTTAAATTTAAAAAACGCAGATTTACGTTAAATAAATCAGTTAAATAATTTTAAATAAAAATTCTGGTGATAAATATTTTTATGAAACTTGAGTAAAATTTCCGGGAGTTCTAGTGTTAAATAGTCATTGCCATTTAGTGTTTCCAATTTATTTTCTAACTTACAGTGTTTCGTAATATGCCCAAATTAATCTTAATCAACCCTATTATGTTTCTTCAGCACTGTTTTATACGTTAAAGTAAAACATATGCATTTAGATTTTCAAAAAATTTCATAGATATACTTGTTTTGTTTTTCATTCTATAATTACCTGTCATACTCATCTTAATGTTAGTAGATACCTAGTACTAAGATACATTTACAATGAAATATTTCATATTGAAAATTTCTATACTTTATCAAATAACATCCATTTACCTCTTCTTTAGTTATGCTTGCTTTAAATTTAAATAAATAGTGGAGAGCCCCCCCCCCCCCCCTGAAGGGGTATTCCTTCTTATGTGGTAATTGCGACACCTACGTGATTTTTTTATTTGAAGCAATTAAAAAATATTTAAAGCATTATTTTAGAAACTAATGGAAAACTTTTGTTTATTAATATAGTATTAAATAAAATAAGTTGGTAAGTTCAAATTAAACTGTTTTAAAATTTTTTTATAAGGCTTCAGAAATAAAGTACTCCAAAAACAGGTTCCTCTTACCCCAACCAATACTACATGTAATGTAAGGATATAAAATAAAGGTTTAATTATATTGCACAAACAGAAATACAGGGCTCCCTCTGGTCCCTTTTTGTAAAACAGTAATTTGTAAGAAAAACAATTGTGGTAGGTTTCTGCAACAATTGTAAAAGGAACGCCATTTCACGTAAGTTTCTACGAAATTTATAAAGGAGATTCTTTTAAAAAAATTAGTGATATTCAATAAACTGACCTAGTGGCAGTCCTAGAAATAAGGTTCAAAGTAAAGAACTAGTACATGCAACATAGCAACTAGAAAACTGAGTTTTTTGGACGCATAACGTCATCTATTGGGTGCGAAAGCAATCATTGCTAAAAAGTCTGAACAAAACCAATCACAATAGAGATTAGCAATGAAAAAAAAATATCCTTAGAACATTGCAGTCTGGACGTAAAATGTGGACGTATGCACATACTTCCTGATATTTCAAATAGAAGAATTCACGACGTACAGAGGTACGTTATTGTGCTTAAGTTGTCAATAGGTATTATACTTACAAAATAATAATTATTTTTTATTTTATTCCGTTTTTGATTAAAAATTAAAGTTAACAAAGGTTAAAAATTAGAATAATAATATGGGCTAGTTATTTCAGATGAATTCTCCATATGAATGATATAGGTCTTAAATACCAAATTCATGGGCCAAACTATAAAGGAAAGTAAAGCACGCATAATGAAAGCAATTTTGGTATAGCAATGTGGTGTTGGAAATGAAAAGTTTTGGCGAAAAACAAGAAATTCGGAAGAAATGAGAGCAAGCGTTTCATTTCCTCGAACAAACATTTAGAAACACCTTTAAGCTATTTTCGTTCATACTCAGTTACCCTTACGAATTCGTTTGCGTAGCCATGTATATGATCTACAGCATATCATATATACATAACGTAATATGCAAAAATTTAGTTAAACTTAAAAAATCATGTCACAACTGTAAATGCACTTACAGCAATCATCTCTTATATACAGTACTTCGGATAAAGTATAGTATCCGAAATCTTTTGTGTGTCCCTGTAAATACTATGCACTTTCTATTATACAGGAAGTAACTTGTACTAAACCTCAGCAACGCATATCAATTTCATAATATGTGAAATATTTTAACATAATTAAAATATTGCCGCAAACAATGTTTCCCGCTATACCATGGCATTATGTAACGGAATTCTTTTGTGTGGCCCTGTAAATGAATAATATTTCTTTGCACAACATATTATGCAGAATGCCTATTTTAGTGCACTTGTTAAATGGATGCCAATTTCATTATGTTAGAAAGGGTATAACATCATTAAAATGTACTTCAAACTATTTTATCCATTGGCCGTAATGTAACGGAATACTTTTGACTGTTCCTGTAATTGAACTATGCATCCAATATTCATAAAATTTGAAGTCTCGACAAAATTCTGCAACGATTATACATTTTAAATTTCAAAACATTAGGTTAAGTAGTTTTTGCTCTGTTATAATCGGACAGACAGACAGACGGAAGGATCAGACGACATTAGAGGTGCTACGTATTTATATAATTACAGACGCACCTAAAAAAGCAATTTCTGAATTAACATATATTTTAAGCTATTCCTTTTAACTTCATATTAATTTTCTGTTCAGCATAAAATTAATCTCTTCTTTTTTTCGATGACAGATTTCAACCATAGCGTCAAATTGAGGTATTTTATGGTTAATTTACTGTAATAAAATCCATAGCCACATGGAATGTTTTTTCAAATGTTATTCAGTCCAAAAGGTTTTCATTTTATTTTATTTCATTTTTATTTATTTTTTCATGTCTATTAACGTTTATGTTAAAGATTATTGTAGCTATCATGGCAATGCTTGGAATTAGACCCAATATCCTGTAGCGGTCTCATCTCAGTTTAACACTATATAGCGAGTTTCTAGCTTAGAGTTATTGGCTTGCCCTTTTGTTCGACTCTAGCACGCTAACCTACTGCTCGTGAGACCTACTGTTCGTACCGGCTTCCAATTCCGACAGCATCGATTCCACATCTCCAAACTGGTAACCCGTACAAACATGTAACTTTCAACAACCGCAATAATCTCCTCTCATAGCCAACAGATGGCAGGACCAAAGGAAATGACCCACAGCAAGTAAAGCTTATGAAAAGCTAAAGCCACAAAGCCTGTCAAGCCGCGCATCGCACCCGCGCCCGACAACAGGACAGCATCATTTACTGTTTGCTTTCGGAAAACAAAACCCTCTGCGCTTTTGTGCATGCGTCAGGTCTGCTTTGGGCTGCGTTTTTTTTAAGAATGTGCTTTTGGGGAAATAATATAGATTTGTGTGAAAACTTTTTGTAGTTAATATTTATAAAAAACGAAAACGCTTAGTAATTTTAAAAAGTTATACAGCATTTTTGCTTTTCGCTATGAAAAACAAAACTAACTTTGATTATTATTTTTTTTCTCACCTATTGCATTAAAAAAACTTATTTGTTAAAATATACCTTTAAATGTACAGTTCGTCTAATAACGCTGCAATCGAATTCATCTATAGCTGTATTTTCAAAGACAATTTTTTTATTCTTTTTTTAGGTGAACAAAAAACAGGATAACGCTCATCTCCTGCTTCTTGGCGAAGCTTTTCAATAGTACACTGGTGTCCAAAATTAAGTACCAGTCACAAAATGCTAATATTTAAGTAAGCGAATACTCAAAAGGAAATACTATAATTCAAATAATTACTGTCTCTACAGCACAGCTAGTCCATTTAGCATCTCATTCATGTCACACATGGTCACAAGTGTCACAGTCACTACGGTGAAACAAAAAATAGGAAATTCCACACGTCTCATTATGAGTCTCAAATGATCACTATCACTGTATGTGACTCCACTTAGACGTCAATGAGACTGCAATTTGTGATGAATCCCCAGGTCACTTTACAATGTAGTTACATTGTGACTCTCGTGTGACTGTCATTTTATGCTCAATTTCAAAGTCGTCATGAACGTTACATTATGATGTCACCAAATAATATCACATTTTAGTCACATGGTGACATTTCACAAAAGAGCACCATGGTGACATCACAGTAGTCTCTCTATCACCTGAAAGTCGTCGTGTGACTTTAATATGACATTATTTGGTAACTTATCACAATGCAGCGTTCACGATGACTTTGAAATTGAATCTACAGATGACATTCACATGAGAGTCACAATCTAACTACATTGTAAATTGATATGGTGACTTGTCACCAAGCAATAGTCACAGTGATGTCTCAGTGGAGTCACATATAGTGATCATTTGCGACTCATAATGAGATGTATGGAATTTCCCATTTTTTTTTACTTCACCGTAGTGGCTGTGACACTTGTGACCATATGTGACATGAATGAGATGTTATATGGACTAGCTGTGCTGTTGAGACAGTAATTATTCGAATTATATTATTTCCTTTTAAGTATTCGCGTACTTGAAAATTAGCATTTTGTGATTGGTCCTTAATTTTGGACACCAGTGTACTTCTAGAAACCCCGGCTATTTGACTGTCTCGTTTTGTAGAATATGCTTTGGGAACAATTAATTTTCCGTTTTCTGCTTCTTATTCACAAAATTGATTGACATCATATAAAATCTGCTTACTACCACTCCTGAAAGATTTATTTCCACTCGAACTAGCCATTTGAACGCCAAATATAGTTAATAAGCATAGCCATAAGTTTTAAATTGAATTAAAACGAGATATTAATAGAATTTTAAACTTTGGTCGGAAGTAAAAAATAACAAACAAGTGAACGCCAGTCTCAGTGACAACGTACAGTCATGGGGGAAAAAAAGTAAACGTCCCCTACTAACTCCTCAACAAATTATTGTAGAAGAAAGTTACCGGTACCGAACGACTGGAAATAAAGTCTAGTTTAAAATGATAAATATAAAATTTGCTTAGGGGGCCATCTACATATTAAAACGAATCCAAACTTCCTTTTTTTCAATGACAATACCCAATTTTAACGAGATATTTCAAATCTTCGGTTCAAACTATGCCTAGACACCGAATTTCAAGTCATTTGAATGATAAGTTTTTGAATTATAAACATTCAAAATTTAGTGCTTCTAATGTTAAATTACATTTTCATATTTTTATTTATATCTCCAGAAATTATGCTCCTAATGTGCTAATTTTTTGTGTACCAATAATAATAATATACCCAAACATAAATATGCTGAATTTGCAATTTTTATAATTTTATGATATGAATTATGAATTATGAAATTAATATTCGAAAAAATTATGAATTGCAATCTACAATTTTTTAGATGGATTTAGATTTATTAAGTCCTGCTTTATGAAAATCCAAAATTTTACATTTTTCTTCCAAGTAGTTTACAATTATGCTTAAAAAACGGCAAAATGATGGTTTAAGGGGCCGTCTATAATAGAAATGACTAAATATATTGAAATTTCTTCTGCTGTCCTGTAATCTAGCAGGCTTCATTGACTTCTTAAGGTGCCTTGATCAAGATGGGGGCTCTTTCGGTTAACAATCGAGTTCCGAACCTCAATTTGGATACAGCCCTTAAAATACGTTCGTTTTAAAATAATTAATTTCTCAGAAACTTATGGTACGAATTGCATAAAAATTTGTTTTTAGGCTAATTGAAGGGTGTAGAGTTCATTTATGCTGTCAGAATTGTGTACTGCTATTGAAAAAAAAACAAAATTATGGTTCGTTTTAATATGTAGCCCCCTAAGCAAATTTTATCTATATCATTTAAAAGTAGACTTTATATCCAATTGTTCATTACCAGTAACTTTCTTCTAGGATAATTTGTTGAGGTGTTAGTAGGGGGTGTTTACTTTTTTTTCCACGACTGTACAAGAGAACGCCGAAGTAGAAATTCGGAAAATAGCCATCTCAGCGTAACGCCTCCTTTGAATAGTAGAATCGTCTCCAAACGTTTAACCAATAAAAGCGGAGATCTTTGCTAGCATCGCTATGACGTCAGCATACTGGTACTGCTTTTTAGATTACATTTGCAATAGTAAGTGATCTACAAATTTCTGAAGACGAAGCGAAAGCTGTGTAGGGAAAAAAATAGCACTATGTCCCTAATAAACTGCACATTCAAAGTATTTAATTTGTCTAAAATCTAAAGTTATCTCTCCAAAATTTTACGTTTCAGTTTTGTTCTATATCTCTTTCGCTTTAAAACTGTGCATTTTAATATAAATTTTTGAAGTGTTTGGATTTCATGGTTGAAATGTTTTTTAAAAAGTCGTAAAAAGTCATAAAACTGTGCTACAGTTTTCCAAACAGATTTAATTTAAATATATTTTGTTTTCTATTCGATAGTGTAAAAATATAATTTATTTAATATTTAGAAGTAATGTTTAACCGATAAAAGAGGAGGTGTTAGACGTCGTTATGACTTCGGCATACTCTACTCCTTTTTAGATTACATTTGTAATAGTATGTGGTCTACAAATTTCTCAAGACAGCTGTGTTATGAAAGAAACACCACTTTGTCAATAATAAACTGCATATTCAATGTACATTGTGGTCATAAAAAAACTTTGCCGATATATGGAACTCTAACGGCCGTTCCGTTTAACCGATCGAGATGAGATTTCAGATATAGTTATTCAGAGGTATGAGCTCGGGATTTTGTGAACGGCAGCAAATATACGCTCACGGTTACGGTTATAGGTACAGAAACTCGAAATTTTCGAATGGCAACGCCCATTTTTTTTCGTCGCTAAATGCTCAACGCATACAAAAACCCTAAATAGAGCTGGAACGTTACGTGTATCGCAATAAATGGACGCGTTATGCACGCACAAAAAACAGCTCAGCGAACGGCCAAAAACAACATGATTTTTTGCGACATTTGCATCGACACACGACATTTGCATATGACAGAGGCAAGAATCCGTTTTCTACTCTGATTATCTGTCGAATGGCGTTCTGTGATTCTTGTCTTGCCGCTGTCATATGCAAATTTCCTCCGTGCCCGATCGTGTTGTTTTTGGCCGTTCGCTGAGCTGTTTTTTGTGCGTGCATACCGCATCCGTTTATTGCGATACACGTTCGAGCTCTATTTTAGGGTTTTCGCATGCGCTAAGCATTTTGCGACAAAAGAAAATGGGCGTTGCCATTCGAAAATTTCGAGTTTCCCTACTTATAACCGTAACCGTGAGCGCCAATTTGATGCCGTTCACAGAATCCCGAGCTCATACCTCTGAATAACTATATCTGAAATCTCATCTCGATCGGTTAAAAGGACCGGCCGCTAGAGTTACATCTATCGGCAAAGTTTTTTTTATAACCACCCTGTATTTAACCCATTAACCGCCAAAACTATAAAGTTCAAATTTTCAACTTTTTAGCTGAACGTCGTTTGCCACCACAAACTCTGAAAGATAATTTTCGCTTTATATGATCTTAAAATTATATGTCTTTAAGTAAGGCCAATTTTTTAATTGAAAAATAGTGGTGTGTATCGAAATAACTGAAATATGTGCATTTATTCTGACTGTTGCGTGAACGCAACATCAGCGGGTGATGGGTTAATTTGTCAAAACTCTAAAATTATCTCTCCCATTTTTTTTTTTTTTTTTTTTTTAGTTTCGTTCTATATCTCTTTCGCTTTAAAAACTGTTCATTTTAACGTAATTTTTTGAAGTGGTTTGTCTTCATGGTTGAAAAAAGTCGTAAAAAAACAGCAAATTGTGCTACTCTTTTTCAACAATTTTCATTTAAATGTAGTTTGTTTTCTATTCGATGATGTAAAAAATGCAAATATGCGAAAAATTGAAGTGAATGTATGAGCTGTAAAGCGGAACTCATAAAGCAGGTGGTTGGTTGCCACCATCGTTATCAAATAAACATACCATAACTACATTTCATTATATTACTGTAAACATTTCTGATGATCAAATGTTTTTACTTTTTTCTATCTTTACAAGAAGAAAGTATTGGATACATGAAAATTTTCGACTTTCTGTTTTCGACGGATTTACACGTTTTAGGGGTCAGATATTCCGAAAAACATGTTTTTACAAAATGTCTGCCTGTGAGTCTGTGACTCTGTCTGTTTGTCTGTCTGTCTGGCCGTCTGTATGTATGTGACACAAATTTTGTGGGCACACTATCTTAAGAATTAATGCACGGAATTTAATAAAAAATTATATTCAGTTAGTCCCTGATATAAATTGGAGCTGATTAGTTTTTGGTGTAAATTGCTCAACAGGGGGCACTGCTGTGCAGCATTTTTCGCGATTTTCATAATAGTCTCAGAACTAATGCACGGATTTTCAGCAAACTTTAGATTCAGTTAGTCCTTGACATGAATTGACGTTTTTTATATTTTGGTGCAAATCACTCGACAGATGGAGCTGCTATGCTACATTATTTTGCGATTACCGCAATAGCTCTATCTCAAGAACTAATGCTTGGATTTTCAACAAATTTCAGATTCAGTTATACCTGGATATGAATTAGTGCTGTTTATGTTTTGGTGTAAATCGCTCAAAGGATGGCGCTGCAATGCAGCATTTTTCACAATTTCCACAATAGCTCAATCTCCAGAACTAAAGCACGGATTTCCATCAAACTTCAGATTAAGTTAGTCCTTGACATGAATTGACGTTTTGTACATTTTGGTGTAAATCGCTCAACAGGTGGCGCTGCTATGCTGCCTTTTTGCGATTTCCGCAATAGCTCTATCCCAAGACCTAATGCTTGGATTTTCAACAAACCTCAGATTCAGGTATAACTTGGTATCAATTAGTGCTGTTTATGTTTTGGAGTAAATCGCTCAAGAGGTGGTGTTTCTATGCTATATTTTTTAGAATTTCTGCTGTAGCTCTATCTCAAGAACTAATGCACGAATTTTCATCAATATACAAATTCAGATATATTTTGATATGAATTGGTGCTAAATTGATGTACTTTCTTGTACTATTTAAATGATTTAACTGACGGAATTTATATAGAAGAAAGTTTTGTGATGCCCACAACATACTAGTTTAAATTTGCTCTGGGCAATCAATTGTGGCAACTCTGTCACTAGATAATTTACATTATTGTAGCAAATGAATGTTCATTGTTGAGATCACCAGTGACTCGTGACTGACATTTTTTGCGGCACTAAATGCATAGTTGACAAATTCATTCCTTTTTCACCACTATTTTAAATAAATAAATCTTTACCTAATTTATTGTCAGATCTTTTTACGTTATGCAAGGTAAAAGCTTTTAAAAAAAAATAATGGTAAGAAAAGAATGTATTTGGCAGGCCAAATTTAGTGCCCAAGAAAAGCCTGTCACGGGCTGCAACTGTTTGAGGCAGATTTGAAAAAAATTCATGATTGACAATTATTGGAAAAACTATAAAAAGTCAGAAAATTGAGCTAAAGTCAGGGCTGATTACATACGGGGCAAACCTACACTGGTAAATTTTAACACTTTGCACTCGAGAGGTGATTCGATTCTCACTGACCACTAGTGTCCCGCGTAAATTGGTGCTCCAAATGCCTTGGACACCAGTATTTTAACCCTTAAAGCTCCGTCGCCTATTACACAAATTTTATTTGATCGGCACCACTTTTTTAAAAGAAGTTTTCTTCAAGAATACAATTTCAAAAAGGATCTGATTAAGTAAGGTAAATTTTATTTTCCTTTATTACTGGTGCCAAAAACAAATTTTGCAAAAAAAGATTATGTTTCCGCAGCGGAGCCAACGGAGTGGTAAGGGTTAAGGGGTCTTGTACCTTTTAAACGCGACGAAATTTAACGAAAAAATTCAAAGTTTGAATTAGTCTATCTTCAAAACCTTTTTATGTATAAACATGAAATTTTGGACATTGATTAAACAGATTGTGCTTTGTAATATACTGTCATAAATTTATTAGCCTTTTACAGAATTTGTGTATTGTTGAAATCAAAATAGCTCTTTTTTTCACTCCATAAGTCATTGCGCGCATGATATCTTGAAATAGTCTGGATTGTCATGAAATTTGGTAAAGATACTAAAATACATGTGTGTTTAAAATGAACTGCTCTTAGGCCAAAATTATTTCATTAACTATATAAAAAAATATATTTTTGTAAAAAAAAAAAATGAAAGTTTCATATTTTTAATGAATCAAAATAGTCATAACTAAAAATATTACCATTGTAAATACTTAAAAGTAGTTCATTTTAAACACACATATTTGTTTAGTATCTTTACCAAATTTCATGACAATTCATACATACTTTCTCAAGATATCATGCGCGCAATGACTTCTGGAGTAAAAAAAAAAGCTATTTTGATTTCAACAATACACAAATTCTGTAAAAGGCTAATAAATTTCTAATGGTAGCATATTACAAAGCACAATCTATTTAATCAATATCCAAAATTTCATGTTTATACTTAAAAAGGTTTTGAAGATAGACTAATTCAAACTTTGAAGTTTTTCGTTAATTTTCGACGCGTTTAAAAGGTACAAAACGCCTTAACCTGTAACTGGAGACGGGAGTCAAGGTGACTCCGCGTTGTTCATTGGCTCTAATTATCACGTGGTTTTCTGTCCTTGAATGCAATAATCTCCTCAGTACCTTCAAATTGATCTTTTATCAGTATGTTGGCAGAAGTCCAAGTTTGAACACGCGCCTATATCCGAGTTATTCTTTTTCAAAGTTTTCGTTACTATTTGTGGAGTCAGATTGACTCCACGTCTCTGAAACTATGACTGAAAAAATATATAACGCACCAGTTAATTTCTACGTATTTAGCATTGCAATCCACTTCGTTTGTCTAGAAATATTATATCTAGAATATATTGTTGTTTAAAAGAAAATGGATAATACTCAACCAGGACCTTCCAGGAAAAAAATTCGGCCATGTGATCCAGATTTTGAAAAAACTGTAATGCAATGGTTTGAAGAATGCGAAGTTACGGAAGATGACTCTCATATTAGACATATTATTATTATTTTATGACACTTTCAGAAGAAGATAAAATGTTGCAAAAACCGACGCAGGTAGTTGTGCGCTTGTCTGCTTGTATTGCAGACAAAAACAGGAATATAATAGCAGACAATTGGTTTTCATCAGTTGAGCTTGTAAAAGTTTTGAAGAAAAACAATTCAACCTATGTTGGAACATAAAAGAAAATAATAATAAATAAATAAATAAATAAATAAATAAAACAGAAATATCTACAGAATTCCTTCCAAACAGAAGCAGAATAGTCGAGAGTTCAATTTATGGCTTTTCGAAGGATTTAACCTTGGTATCATATTTTCCTAAAAAAGGCAAAGCTGTATTGCTAGTGTCGCCTATGCACTCATCAATATCCCAAGATACAGACATCAATAAGCCGGAACTTATCGCTTTTTATAATAATACCAAATCTGTTGTTGATGCCTTGGAGGAAAAACGTGTCATATATTATACTGGTCGGAAACCAGAAGGTGGCCAATAGCTATATTTTTTCGCCTTATGTATATAAGTGAAGTTAACGCATTTATTATTTACCAGGCCACACGAGACTATAGAAAAGAGTCAAGTAAAGGAGAGGAAAAAGTAGATGCAGATAGCAGTTTGAAATTACCTACTAGAAAATACTGTACCATTTGCCCAAAAAGGTTAAAAGAAAAATATCTACTCTATGTCATTCTTGTAAACACCCAGTATGTGGACAATGCTCCGTAGCCGTATGCCCCAGCTGCATTTGAATGATGTATAAAGCAAAAAGATTAAAGAAATATTCTTAAGGTAATATTTTAAAATATTGTATTCTTCCTTTTTATTTGTTTAATTCTAACAGTTATTAATATTAGTGTCATCCCATGATATCTAAACGAAGTAAGTACTCATTATAAGGTCGTTTAGGTTTTTCTTATATTATCTTTCCATCAATTAATATTATAACTTTTAACAGTTTTAATATAATTACTTTTAATATTTTGGTAATTACATGATTTCCAGACTATATTGCGTTTTCAAAATAAATTCCAATGCTGTTTACAAAAGATAAAAAAGAAAAAAAACATTGGAGTCATTTTGACTCTATGTCTCTGACAACGTAAGGAAATTCATGTCTCCAGTTACGGGTTAAATTAATTTTCTTCGCCTTATCTAATGACCGAATAATCTGTGATAAAAGATGGCGAAATAAACTGTAAGATATTAGTGGTGTCAAAAGCATTTGGCGTCCGATTTACGAGGGACACCTGACAATGCTAGTGGTGAGTTAGAGTCACCTCTTCAGTGCAAATTGTTAATAGAAATTATTGTCTCATTAACCCTTTCAGGGACAGAAAAATCCTGTTCATAAAATGATGAAATAATTCACTGGAACACGAATTTAAAAACAATTTTTTCAGAAAATAAAAACCTGCTTTTCTACACTTTCATTACAAAAGCAAAATTTTGTTAAAATAATCTTGTGCCGTTTGTCAGTTTTAGAATCACAATTAGGTGGTCACGCCTTTGTACTCGAGAGGTGGCTCTCTCTCACCATTAGTGTTTCTAAGTGACGCGGAAATCAGGGCGCCAAATGCTCTGGACACCATTAATTACTTACTGTTTACTTCGCCATCGTTAATAGCCGATAATTCCGCCATTAGGTAAGGCGAAGAACATTACTTTAAAATATTGCTGTCCAGAGCATTTGGAGCTTCAATTTACACGGGACACCTAACAACACTAGTAGTAAGGGAGAGTCACCTCCCAAGTACAAAGGGGCACAAAGGGTTCTGGGGTCCATTAAAATAGCATTAAAATAGCGATTAATACTCTGGGGTCCGTTTGTCAGTTTTGGGCCGTGTGACCACCGCCCTTGATAAGGGTTAAAAGGTCGTATTTTTGTAATGTCACTGTCATTAATAAGCTAAAATTTAGTATTCCTTTTTTACTTGTGGAAGTAGAAAAGTGAAGTGAAGTAGAAAGTGATGTTCAGACATGGAACTATTAATAACGTGGAATTGACACATCTTTAAAATAGTGAAGCTTCAACTGCAACAGCTTTCGCAGGGATTGATTAGCTCCGGGGCTAACTTCCACCAGTAAATTTAAATATAAATTTTCGCCTTATTTAAGCGCCTTATTAATGTTAATTTCAGTCATCAGTAACGTCAATATAGATATTCATTTTTACCGGTACAAGTTTAATTCGACGGTAGACAGGTCATAAGTTTCCGCCATTTTGTGACAATTTAGATAACTTCCTGTCAGTATCAGAGAAAAGATTATTATACCTGGGCAAGCTGCCACCAGTAAAAAAAAAAAAAAAAAAAAAAAATTCATTGAGGGAGAAATTTTTCCTGAATAAGGTGCTTAAATAAGGCGAAAATTTCCATTCAAATTTACTGGTGAAAGTTTGCCCCGGTTGTAATCAGAAACATTTTACCCTATTTAGAAAAACAGCCGTCATCCTGTGACAATCTCCCCAGTTACTTCATTCGCAAATGGTAGATAACCTCTTTATTCGTAACTCCATTTATTCAGGCCCTGGTTACGGTTTTCAAAGAAATTTCATTCGAAATTAATTTTTTTCCCTATTCGATGATGTAAAAAATGATGTCATACGATGTTTAGAAGTGACGCATGAGAAATAAAAGCGAAAGCCACAGCGTCGATGGTTGCAACCATCGTCATACATTTCTAAAAATTGTTCATGTTTTCTGGCAGTCATCTAAACGTGAACTACGATTCTTTGACCACAACAGAAAGAAATAGGTCGCTAATAGAAAAAAAATGTTAATTCTTTGAGTAGTCTTATAGTATTTCCCTTTCTACTCACACATAATGACTTACATGTGACTCACCAGTGAGTCGAATATTTTTTCAAAATCTCTTACGCACGAAATAAAATTTTACAAGAATAAATGCATATTGAAAGTAGCTGAATGTATTCCAAAAAAGAATTTTCCACCCCATTGCTTTGTATGAGAGTTTATTTGCTTTCAAAAATATTGCTTTTATATATGAAATCTTTTGTTTCCAGAAATCAAAATTCAAAAGAGGTTTTCATGAATAAAAGTTCTAAAAGCGAAAAATCATCGAATATTTTATCGTCTCTGTATAGCACTATTGGCATTCAAATTGCACTGTTTCAAAATCCGGACACATACAGTAAGCAAAATGTTGTAAAAATTGTGTATGTGTGTGTATGTGTGTATGTGTGAACATGATAGCTTTCAAATTTCGTTTTTTTCATTTAACCCTTTGAGCTCTGGGGGGTGAATTTCTTCAAAATACTCTAATGTCACATCGGCAGCAGTATTTTGCGAAGAAAAAAATTCGGTTTATTAAGTACACGGAAAAATACAGTAATTTATTTTCAAATAAATTTGGTCGAATCTCCCGGTGCCATTGTGACATTTGGAGATTAAAATCAAGTGGGTGGGATTTCGCCCACCAGAGCTCAAAGTGTTAAATGTATTTTGTTTTCTACAGTCATGCGATAAATTGAAATGAATGTATAAGCTATAAAACGGAAGACATACAACAGGTCGTTGCCAACCTCGTTACAATATCGGCATACTGTACTATATTTCATTACATTGCTGCACACATTTCTAATGACCGAATATTTTAAAAACTTGCTCTGGGTAATCAATTGCCAACTGTGACAACTCTGTCATTAGCTACTTCACATTACTGTAGCAAATAAAGATTCATTGTTGAGATAGATTTTTAAAAAACCAATCTTGACAATTATTGGAAAAACCAGAAAATGTCAGAAAATTGAGATAAAGCGCTGCCATCGAAATAGTCAAAGCCTCAGGACGCAAGTTGTGACGTCATCACTAATCGACCGGCTTCTCACTAGTGTTGGAATTCACACCGGGAAATTTTGAAAAGCAACTTTCTTTTATCTTATTTGTGGACTATCTATCATCTCATAAAACAATAGTAATTATTTAACTTTACTGCTGAGAATTTGGAATCTCTTAATAAAAAAATCAGTCAGCAACACTGTGGCATTCCGAATCTGGCTAAATGTTTATTTAGGGTTTCCGAATTCTCACCAGTAAGTTTAAGTATTTACTATTGTTTTATAAGATGATAGATATTCCACAAAAAAAATAAAAGGAAACTGCTATTCAAAAATTTCCGGTGTGAATTCTAACACTAGTGAGAAGTCGATCGATTAGTCACAACTTGTATCAGGCCTTGACTATTTCGATGGCAACGGCTAAAGCCATGGCCTGATTACCAACGGGATAATCCGGAGTATTTCCATAAGTAAATTTTAATAGAATTTTTTTAATTAAAACGCCGTATTTTTGTAAAATCACTGTCATTAACCCCTTGGGAACGAGCGACCGGTATTCGTGGCTCGTAAGGTGCTCAGAATCAATGATCATTCTCACCAGTAAATTTTTATGTAAATTTTACCTTACATTTAATCCGAGCATTTTCCAGATTCAATGAGGCAAAAATTTCTGTTTTAAAAAACTGGTGATAAAAGATTAAAAATTCTGTAAAAGAGCCTCGTCCCGAAGGGGTTAATAAGGTAAAATATTCTATTCCTTTAATCTGGTAGAAGCCTTTTCTTTTGATAGTAAGGCCCTGGCTACGTTTTCAAAGAAATTGGATTCGAAATTACACTTTTTCTCTATTCGATGATATAAAATTGATGTCATGCGATGTTTAGAAGAGACAAATAAGACATAAATGCGAAAGCCATTGCGCCGATCGCTGCCACCAACGTTATACATTTCTAAAAATAGATAGTGTTTTCTGACAGTGATTTAAAAGTGAACTATGGTTCCTTGACGACAACAGAAAAATCCGCAGTAAAAAAATAGGACGTTAACAGAAAAAAAGAATTCTTTGATTGTTCTTGTAATATTAACGTTTCTATGCAAGTTCATATGTAACACACTAATGAGTCGGATATTTTTTCAAAATTTCTTATGCACGAAATAAAATTTACAAGCCGGAATAAATGCATATTGAAAGTAGGTGAATGTATTCCAAAAAAGAATTTTCCATCCCATAGAGAGTTTATTTGCTTTCAAAAATATTGCTTTTATATATGAAATCTTTTGTTTCCAGAAATCAGAATTCAGTGGGGCTTTCATAAATAAAAGTTCTAAAGGCGAAAAAACATAAAATATTTTATTGTTTCTGTATGTTACTATTGGCATTCAAATTGACTGTTCGATAAATAAATCGATATTTTCCCGAATCCATAGACAAAGGAAAATATTGTAATTATCATGTATGTGTGAACACGATAGCTTTCAAACGGTACTTTTGATTTATCTCTAATTTGGTGAATATGTTATAGGTATACTGCAAGAACTGTATGACTCAATGAAAGAGTCGAAACATGCAAATTTTTAATATTTTTAATGTTTTTTATTATTTAAATGACGCTTTTTAAGCAAATAATTGTACTTTAATCAGGGTTCGCACATTTTTACCACTAAATTTTTACAGTATTTTCAAAGTATTTCACTGCAGAAAAATACTGCAAAATCTGTGAATAAAGGCTGTGTTTGCAAATTCTGTGTTTTAAAAATTAAATGTAAATTTTCTTATCATTAATATTGGTGCCAGAGTCCTTGGAAATTCCAAGGAGTGTGCGAACCTTGACTTTAATATATGTTGTGACATTTGTTTGGAATATACATTATTATGGTATAGTTAATAGTAGACGCAATTAAAACTATTTTACTTATATTTCTTATCGGTCTTTTAATGATTCGTGGACGGTAATGCACCAATCTCAGTTATTGTCACTGCCGTATTATTTCATTTTAATGTATTTTACCCGGGTGGACCATTATTATTGACACGAGCGAAGCCGGGTAGATCTGCTAGTTTAAATATATAAAAATATGCATTTTTCATCATTTTTTTCCTCATGGGTCCAGTTGCCTCATAAAAATGGGGTAAGTGAACCAGGAGGGTCTATGTTCCACACGCGTGTTATTTTTTTTATATATGGGATATCAGGTCCTGTTTGAAAAAGTATAAACAACTTAAAAAAATTTAAACCAGGCAGATCATGTAAATTATATATCAACTAAAGAGCGTTGTAAGGTAAACCTTTGCTGTCAATGTGTCTAAAAAGAGCACTAAATGTGAAAATATTAGATTTATTTATACCAAAAACATAAAAATTAAATACTTATATACTTTAGTATAAGTAATAAGTATAAAAGTCGCATGGGGTTTTTAAGGAAAAAATAGCAAGTTAAATCTATGAAGAAACGGCTACGTAAGTACTTTATCTGTATCCAGGGGTCGCATTATACAGGAAAAATTTTGTTGTTCCTACCAGAACCCTTAATGAGTTACCTTCATGATGATTTTATTTAACATATTCCAAAGAAAGGTGCGATAAAGATATTATTTTCAAAATAGTGGTAGGAACAATAAAAGTTTCCCAATAGAATGCGACCCCCGTGTATTGTACAATTTCAAGGTTTGGCCTTGGCTATCTCGCTTTCAGAGGCAAGGTACTTTGTATTCGTAAAATGTTGAAATAATTTAATGACACCAGTATTTACAAGATAATCTATTTGAAAACAAGTAAAAGTATATTTTCGCGTACTTAATAAAGGTGAAATTTTCATAATGAAATTCCTGTGCCAATGTGGCGATTAGGGATTAAAATTATGTGATGCCATAACGGCATCACCGCCTCTCAAGGGGTCAAAAATTTGGTTTGATACCACCCAATATGGTTTTATTAAATTTTATTACGTAATTTTAATAAGGTAATCTATAATTTTCTTTATCGTAAGCAAAAAAATGAAGAAATTTATTTCCCGTAGTAAGAGAAAATCAAAAAATTATTTATAACTATTGGAGTAACTGGATCCAGCATGTCCCAGTTACCCCATTCTTGAAAAATTTATGGGGTAACTGGGACACCGGGCTTACATTTGAAACATGAAGTAAATATGTATAGATACCTAATAATATTAAGGTAGTTATATGCCTAATCTTTTTTTTTTAAAAAAAAAGATAATTTAAGAAAAGTACTTACAGTATTTTAATAAAAAGCCGAGGAAGTTCAACCATATTGACGTTGTTTAAAAAAAAAAAAAAACGTAAATCTTTGACAACTTATCACAGTAAATTGAGAGTTATGATTGAGTTGACACACGTTGTTATAGGAAGTAAAATTTAAGTTGCATTTTTCACAAAAGCTAAAACTTAAAAAACATCGTCAGTTTTTTATAAAATAGCCTATGGCCCAGTTACCCCAACTAACCTTATATAAAATCCATTTATATGGTTTATATGCAGATTAATAAGATTATATTTATTATACAGTCAGTTAAATGATTGTTCCTATCATTTTGCACCCCAGTGTAGTCGAGAGTCGAGAGTCACCTCTCGAGTGCGATAGATTAACTTCCCTATGCGAAATTTGTATTTTATGCATTTAATAAAGAAATTTCTGGTTTAAATCGGAATATTTGCATTTAGTACTGGCCAAATGAACAGTTTTTGGTATATTTTATGTTAAACCGGTTTTAAATCGTTTTCAAACAGTTTTATGACCGATTCTACATTAAAAAAATAACCAAAGAACTATTACAGAGCATGGATGATAAATATATTACGGCGATGTAGCCAAACATTAGTGGGTCAGAAATAATGTTGCAGTTTCGAAATGGAAGGCCAAGTGTGCGAATCCTGTCAATTCCACTGTGTCAGAAGCTTATCTAAGTCAAAAGTATTCAATAAAATGTTCGGACATTCAAGTGTAGTCCCTTCTGTTATTTATTTCTTTGTTTTTTTTATTTGCAAGTTATTTTCCTTTTCCTAATAAAACTTATGCATTTGCTGTCATTGTCATTAACACTAGAACGCCCGGAAGGAGTCTATTCGACTCCGACCATATGATTAAATGTCAACTGGAACCAGAAATTCTTTCATAAAATAAGTTAAATTTAGACCACGCATATCTACGTTAAATAAATCAGTCAAATAATTTTAAATAAAAATTCTGGTGTCAAATATTTTTATGAAAATTGAGCAAAATTTCCGGGCGTTCTAGTGTTAATATATTTATCGATTTACTTTATAACCATCATGGAACTATTAATAAAGAGGAATTGATATATCATTAAAATGGTGAAGCTTTAACTGTAACCAGTTCCAGAATCGGCTCAAACTTCCACTAGTAAATTCGAATTGACATTTCTCCTTATTTAAAAACGTTATTCATGAAGAACTTCACAACTCATAATTAAGGTAATAATTAAGGCAAAGGCTTAGAATCATTTTCTTTTGGTGAAAGTTTGCCTCTGGGAAAATCAGGCCCAAAGATTTTGACATATTCTGACTACATAAACTATCTTCATATCAATGTTAGTGACAGAGATTATAATACCAATTTACTGCCAGTAAAAATTAATTGAAATTTTTTGACTTACTCACGACATTAATACTGCATGAATTAAACTTTTAATCCCTTGGGGACAAGCGACCAGTATCAGTGCCACTTAAGGTTCTCAGAATCCTTCATTCCCATCAGTTATTTTTTATTGTAAAATTTACTTTATTTAATCAGAGCATTTTCTCGATTTAATTACTGACAATTTTCTGTTTTGAAAAAACGGTGGCAAAAAATTAAAAATTAAACAAAGAGCTCTCGTCGGGAAAGGATTAAAAAAGGTGAATATTTCTATTCAAATTTACTGCTAGGAGTTTGCCCGGTGGTAATTCGTCCCTGTTGATCTGGTGTAAACAAGCAACGCCTGCCATCTCGTGATTACGTCCTTGGTTACTTTACCCGCAGTTGGTAAACACTGCAGTATGTGTCTGCTCTCTATTCATATATTCTTATAATATCATCAGCATTACATTTTTTCCAAACGATAGGATGTATGCTAGATGCGGTGGCGACTCGTGCCGATTTTCAAAGTTTGAAACTGATCCGCTGTAACAAATTTTATTTATTTGTGTATTATTTCTATATTATTATTTTCAAGTATACAAAACATATTAACTTTAAAATGAAAACTAATTTACTTTTAGCGATATAGAACTTTTTTTAAGTAAACAACATTATTTTTATATTTATCTATTAAATTACAATATTAAAATACATTAATTACCAATATTATAATTCAACTTATTTTAATCAACCATTTTTTGATTGAAAAACTAAAATAGCATTGAAATCCTACGAAAAAATAGTTATGTAGTAATTTAATAGATAAAAATAACACATGCTTTTCTTGCAGCTACTAAAAATCTAAACCTATGGATTTACGAATAAGGATAAGGGCATACAGCGTCCAACCCTTTTTACGTGCGTTCGTAATTATATAAATACGTAGCACCTATAGTCGTCGTCCAATCTGTCCGTCCGTCCGCATATGACAGAGAAAAAACCACCCAACCGAATGGTCTGAAATTTTAAATATATAATTGTTGCAAAATTCTGTCGAGTCATTTCAAATTTTATGAAAATCGGATGTATAGTTTAATTACAGGGAGAGTCAAAAGTTTTCCGTTACATGACGGCCAATGGGAAATAATTATTTCCAGTGCATTTTAATAATGTTACAGCCTTTCGAACAGAATGAAATTGATATGCACTTATGAAGTGCAATAAAATATACATTCAGTACCTCATTTGCTAGGTTTGACGTGCAATTTCCAACTTGTTTCTTGATCCTTTGTCCCGAGGTGCTATACAGCATATGTCCCGGTGAGGTAGTCAGCCTAACGTGGGACCCTCAATGTTTAGTTCACAAGCTAGCTTAGCACTCATTTTTCCGACCCAGAATAAACGAAAGACTGAGTGAACTTTTACCGGCCGGGAATCGAACTCTTGACCTGTAGCGTGGCAAACAAACGCGCTCGCCACTACGCTACTGGGATTATTCTTGTAGCTGCACCTCGTGGAAAAAACCATTCATAGCAGATTATCAACAAAGTTCATTTGTTCAGCTATAGATTTTTTCAAGTTTCCTACATTTGCAATCTTAAAATTTTTAAAAGCTCGCATCGTTTAACAATTAAGCGGCTATAGTAACTTAAAAATCATCAATTTTTCTTTCGATTCTATCTTTAATATAATCCCAAACAAAGCTCCGCTATCCTTCTTTATTCTTCAGACTATAGATAAATCGTCAAAAGCCCATATATTGAAAAAAAAAATACTAAAGTTTTATCCCAGGTCGAAGGGCCTGACTACTGCCGTCGGGACAAACAGCCACCAATAAAATCGAATAGAAAATTTTGCCTTATTTCTGAAATAAATTTTACATTAATAAATAGTTTAACACTAGAACCGACTATAGGGGTCATTTTGACCGCTGTCAAATTGATAATAGTCGATTCGAACCAGAAATTTCTTTATAAGATATGTTAAATCTACGTATTCAACCCTACATTAAGCTAATTAAATAAGTTCAATAGTTTTAAATAAAAGTTCTGGTGTGAGACACTTTTTATAAAACTTGAGTAAAATAGCCGGCGGTCCTAGTGTTAAATAACACGAAAAATTCTATGGAAATTTACCGGTGTGAAATTTTTCCCAGCCGGTAATCATGCCCGGTGAAAAAGTTGTAAATTATCAAGTTTCTTCGCCATTTATTGGATGTGTGAAAGAGAAAAAACGCGTCAAATTGCACACATTCAGTGTATACCCTGGAGAAAGTAGCGGTTAGTTGATAAAGTAACTGCCGGCTAAATACTAGACCTGAGTGCTAACACAAAAATGGTGGCGGTCGTAGGGAAGATTTTTTTTTTTTTTTTTTTTTTTTTTAAGAGTTTGTACGGTCTTCTGAATTTACACACGAATATTTTCTCAAAGTTTACTTTGACTTTTTGAATTTCAGAAAAATAAGAGTCAGAAAACTTTTAGAAATTTTTGGGATTCAATTTCAAGGGACGGAGCAAACGATGGAAAAAATTCGCTTGCGACAGTCGCCATTTTTGTGCCTGTGCTCAGGCGTAGTATTTAAATGGCTGTGGATAAAATGATTTAACACATCTTTCTAAAAAACATGCAGACAGCCGGAAAAAACAAGGTTGAAAAAAATCCCTGTCGGCTCGACCTCGATCGGTAGATTTCGAAGTTAAGTACTAAATACTTAAGTACTAAATACTTTTTCTTACAAAATAGAGTAAAAATTTCTATTTGTTTTTACTGGTGTCAGTTTGCCCAGGTATTATAATCCTTTTCACTTACACTGACAGGAGGTTGTGTAGGTTGTCACAATTTGACTGAAACGCATGGCCTGACTACCGTCAAAATAAACTTCCACCAATAAAAATTAATGTCTATTTCTTCCATTATTAACGACTGAAAATTTTCGTGAACAAAACGTCTAAGGGTCATTCCATGCCAGTTCAGGCAGGCATGTAACCCACCATCACAGATTTTGATGAAACTGCGTGTGTTTGTTCCTTTTATTAAGATATGATTCCCAGTATTTTTTTTACTCCTTGGTCAAATAGTTTCTGAGAAAAAAATTGTCAAAATTTTGAAAACTGCCATCAGTTGGCATTCTTGACTGCTCGATTTTCAAATGTAGCATGACATAAATATGATCATATTTCAATATCTATTCCACAAATCATCTTCAAATAATTTATGCATAATATATAGGGTACGTATTTTATGAAAAAAAATACTGTTACGCTTATATAACATTTTAAGTGTGTCTAAAAAAATGTTTAATCTTTGAAGTTGTGATTTTTTTATGAAAAATAATGCATTACCTAAAATAGCATTATTAACAAAAGGCGGTATTTTTATTAAATTTATTTTTTGTGGGGGATATACTTAAAGGTGTCCTTTAACTGATTCTGAAATAAAAGTAGTGGGATTTTGGGTGTTTTTAGTAGTATTTCATATTTAAAAATATTTTGAGGCGTATTTCAAATCAAATCAAGCAGAGTCATTCCAGGTCAGTTCGCCTAAGATATTTAATTCACTGTCACAAATTTCAATGAAACTGGGTATGTTTATAGCTCATTTTAAGACAGGATCAAGGAAATTAAAGGTGATTACAAGTAAAATATTTTTTAAGATAAAAAAAATATCTAAATTTTGAAATTTTTTAAAAAATGTTTTTAATGGCAGATCTATATTCAAAGACTGCATAAAAAAAAGTCATTTCAATATAAAATCACTAAATAAGTTTCAAATAATGTATATGTGACAAATAATGTAGGCAGATTATTATTTATTGTTGTTTGTCATGTTTAAATGCTAAGAGTGTGTTTAATCTTGTGAATTCTTAAAATCAAGAATTTTGTGAAAAATAATGTGTTAATCAAAAATTTATTATTAACCGAAGCAGGCTGTTATTACTTTTTTTAATTGTACGTAAAAATATCTTTTCAATAGTTATAAAATAAAAATAGTGAAAATATGAACAATTTTAACAAAATTTTCATAAAATGTGAATGTTTAATGATAAATATTGAAGCTTTTCATGCTAAGATGTACTAAAATGACTACGATATCGTGTATTTCTACTCTTGCTTAAATATAATACATACAATAATAAAATAACAAATATCATTTACAGCAATAAAAATTAAATTAAATAGTACCAGTTCCTTTACCAACACTACATTGCTCAACAGCCGACTTAAAATCAACAGCCCGCACTCTTATTGAAAAATACTTTCAACTGTTCAAATAATAAATAAACTGCATTTAAAAATTTTAATGTCAACTTATTATCTTAAGACGATAATAATAACTAAACAACATGATGAATTTATAAATCAGCTTTTAATTGAAAAGTCATGAAATGGTCCTTTTAAATATTGTTGTTCATCGAGTCAATCAAAACAAATTATATAAAAAAAAAAATAGTGAGCCTAATATGCTGACTGCAATGACACTTCTGACAAAACTAATTAATTCATTACCATCTGAAATCAAACCCGAAAGATCAAAAGAAAAAAAAAATCATCTGTAGTGTGAATGTGACATACTCAGTGGTTGTTGAGGTATGTCTTTGTGACATTTTCACCTGTACTTCAATAAAATATAAACATGTAAGCTTTTTTCATTCATCCAAATTAAGTAAAACAATTATAAAATTTTGTTGTCATTACACCAGATGTTAAATTTTTCGTTACATACTATTAGATAAGTTCTTTACTTTTAGACATTATTGACATAATATCATAAAATTTGCTATATGTATTTTCTGTAAATGTATAAACAATATATATATGCTTTATTAAACATAAATGAATAATTTTTAAATAATTTGTTTGAGAACAGGGATATATATACACACATATATATGTTGAAAATCCATCTTTCAGCAATATTGTGATGAAATAAATCAAATTACCGTAATTTCCGTGTATAGCCCGCGGATCATACAATCGTGTTTCGACCCAGAAATTTTTAAAAATAAAATGTAACTTTTTAGATCACAGTAAATATTGGTCTTCAAATACTGAATAAAATTTCTGGGTCCAAACTGAATTGTTTGATCTGCGGGCTATACACCCGAAATTACGGTACATATCATTAGATACTGAATAAAGTTACAAAAGTGCAACTCATTAAGTTTTAAATATTTTTTAGATATAGTTATTTGAAAGATATAAATATAATGGATTATGCATTTTTTGCATATATTTAAAGCACAATACGTCAAAATTTTCTTCAAGAGAGTGAAATTTGGTTTTTTTTTCAATATTAGCAGCTCAATGCTAAATTTTCAATATTAACAGCCAAATATGAGTTTAAAGATTAGGACTGTCATTTTGAAAATTTCTATTGGGCGGTGAGGAGCTAGTGATTTTTCTCTTTTTTGGAAAGAGATAATTGCTCTTCGCCCTAGAAGTTTTACTAAAAAACAATATTGTTTATTTTTTTCCTTAAGAAACGAACATAAAAGATAATTTGAAAAATAAAATAAATGTATAAATAAAAATATTTTCAGGGATGATACATTGGATAGGTTTTACATTTGAAAATATTGATAATTTTAAATATGATTTAAATACTACTAAAACCAACCAAAATCCCACTATTTTTATTTCAGATCCAGTTATAATGTAGTATTATGTACAAATTAAATTAAAAAAATTAGTCATAGAAACTCCGCCTCTGATTGATAAAGATTTTTTAATAATTTCATTTTTTTTTTTGTAAAATATTTTTGATTTCAAAGATTATACAATTTTTTAGACACATTTAAATATTTTTTAACATTACAGCAATATTTTTTCATAATCTACATACTTTATTTACCTTGCTTAAATTATTCGAAGAAGATTTTTTTATTAGTTATTGAAATATGATTTTATATAAAAAATGAGGCCTTCGAAAATTGAACAATCATTAATGGCAACTCGTGGCATTTTTCCAAAATTTTGATAATTTTTTCTCATATGTTCACTATTTTTATTTTATAACCATTTAAAAGATATTTTTACGCACAATTAAAAAAAAGCAATAACACCCTGCCTTCGGTTAATAATAAATTTTTGATTAACACATTATTTTTGACAAAATTCTTGATTTTAAAAATTCATAAGATAAAAGACACTCTTAGTGTTTAAACATGATAAAAAACAAGAAATAATAATCAGCCTACATTATTTGTCACATATACATTATTTGAAACCTATTTAGTGATTTTATATTGAAATGACTTTTTTTTTTTTTTTTTTTTTTTTTAATGTAGTCTTTGAATATCGAACTGTCATTAAAAAAATTTAAAACAATTTTTCAAAATTTTGATATTTTTTATCTTAACAAATATTTTACTTAGGATCAAAAAAATTAAAGGTGATTACGTCTTAAAATAAGCTATAAACAAACCCAATTTCATTGAAATTTGTGACAGTGATTAAATGGCTTAGGGGAACTGACATGGAATGACTCTGCTTGATTTGATATGAAATGCACCTCAAAATATTTTTAAATAGGAAATACTACCAAAAACACCCAAAATCCCACTATTTTTATTTCAGAATCAGGTAAAGGACACCTTTAAGTATATCTCCCAATAAAAAATAAATTTAATAAAAATACTGCCTTTTGTTGATAATGCTTTTTTTGTTAATGCATTATTTTTCATAAAAAATTCACGACTTCAAAGTTTAAATATTTTTTTAGACACACTTAAAATGTTATAAGCGTAACAATATATTTTTTTCATAAGCTGCGTACCCTAAATATTGTGCATAAATTATTTGAAGATGATTTGTAGAGTAGATATTGAAATATGATTATATATATGACATGCTACATTTGAAAACCGAGCTATCAAGAATGCCAACTGACGGCAGTTTTTCAAAATTTTGACAATTTTTTTCTCAGAAACTATTTCACCAAGGAGCAAAAAAAATTACTGGTGATCATATCTTAATAGTAAGAACAAACACACGCAGTTTCATTAAAATCTGTGATGGTGGGTTACATATTGATATTTTACTGCCTGATTTGACGTGGAATGCCTCTTAAATAAGGTGATAATTTCTATTTAAATTTACTGGTGAAAGTTTCAGCTGGTGATAATCAACCTTTTCAAAAGTGGTTACAGTTGAAGCTTCACTATTTTAAGGATATGTCTTTTCCTCTTTTTAGATGCGTTCGTAATTATATAAATACGTAGCACCTATAGTCGTCGTTCAGTCCGTCTGTCCATCCGTCCGCATATAACAGAGAAAAAACTACTCCACCGAATGGTCTGAAATTTTAAATATATGATTGTTGCAAAATTTCGTCGAGCCATTTCAAATTTTATGAAAATCGGATAGATAATTTAATTACAGTGACATTCAAAAGTTTTTCTTTTCATTACGGCCAATGGGAAAAATTACTGCAAGTGCATTTTAATGATGTTACAGTATTCCGAATGGTTTGAAATTTTAAATATGTAATTGTTGCAAAAATTTGTCCAGCCATTTTAGTTTTTATGAAAATTGGATGAATAGTTTAATTACAGGGACAGTCACAAGTTTTCCGTTACATTACGGGCAATCGGAAAATAATTATTGCAAGCTCATTTTAATGATGTTACAGACTATGCACTTATGAAGTGCAAAAAAATATACATTCAGTACAATATGGTGTGCAAAAAATATTTATAAAACTAGTTATAGTATGAACGCACCTCATTTGCCACGTTTGACGAGCAATTTCCTACTTGTTTAATAGTTTCATGGTATGAGATAGAAGAAAGTTTTGGGATTCGCATAGTGTTATGCCAGGTGTCCCGCGTAAATCGGGGCTCCAAATACTCTTTCTTCGCCTGATTTAATGGCAAAATTGTCTGCGATTAAAGATAGCGAAATAAACTGTAAGGAATTACTGGTGTAGAGAACATTTGGAGGCCTTCATTTTGCTAAACACCTGGCATCTAGATTCGTACATCCGACTAGTTGGTCTTGGACGTGTAAATTCAGTATGCATGTAAAAATGTTTACTTGAGAATTGGTAGAATCATAAAAGTCGATACTTCAGTCTAAAAAAACTGAAAAATTCACTATATGAACTACTCGGAAACGTTTCCGAAAATCAGTAGCAACAAAAGAATCTTTATTTTTTATAAATGCTTCTTTAAATCTGGAAAATACAGATTTTCTGGTGTTTCTTAAGATAAAGAACACTTTTCTGTATCGTTGGTAATACAGAAAAGGGTACTGTGTGATTTGATTCGTGGGTATATCATATTTGTGTATATATGACATATCATATAATCGCCGTCTGGTCCGACCGTCTTTTTATCCGCATATAACAGCGCAAAAACTACCCATCCGAATGGTTTAAAATTTAATATATACAATCGTTTCAGAATTTTGTCGAGTGATTTCGAATTTTATGTAAATCGAATCAAAATTTAAAAAGATATTAATAACAGTTTTTTCCATTCTATTAAATCCTGTCATACATAATGAATTCACTGATATCCCATGATAGGTAAGGATTACCATGGGATAAGGTTACCATGTTGATGACGTCCTATTTAAGTTGGAGTTGAATTATTTCCGTATTACTGAATTTAATATATACTAGCTGCCCTTGGCGACCAGTTTGGTCTCCCTTAAAATTTATATTTGGAAAATCATGCTAAAATATCTCAGTTTGTTGATTTTCTGTAAGCAAGTAACCCCTATTGGTTTACAATGGAAGTCTGTGGAAATTTGACGAAATATTAGAGATACCGCCAAGTTGGCGTCACTTTTGGCGACTCATTTTGGACGCCAAATTTAGCGATATACCGCCATATTGGCGACAAATGTAGCGATATTTGGCGACAGAATATGCCCCCCATATGGTAACCCCCCTAATAGGTATAAAGATGCATTACATGCTGTTCAATAACGAATGAGATGCGTTTCATTCTAGCATTGCCATTAAACAACAAATAATCGCGATTTTTGTGCCACGTACGATAGCGTAATATATATTACAGATATAATTGCAATAAATTTTGTATTCATGCATTTTTGCATAACAGTGCAACAGCTATTGCACCAAGATCTAAATATTTATAAAACTAATAGTACGAACGAACCACGTTTGATTTGCCACGTTTGATTTGTCACGTTTGATGCACAATTTCCGACATTTTTTTTTAATGAAAGTAAATAAAAATTTAAAACAATATCGAATAATTTATAGTGGGTTAAAATTCAATTTTCGTTTTAACTCGTGCGTAACTCACATTTTTGAGAGTCGAATATTTTTCCAATTCCTATCTGTTTACGAAATAAAACTTTATAAGCCGGAATAAATGCATATTGAAAGTAGTTGAATGTATTCCAAAAAAGAATATTCTAGACCACTGATTTGTTTGAGAGTCTATATGCTATCAGAAAAATTGTATTTGTATATGAAATATTTTATTTCGGGAATTCAAATTTTACTGAGATTTATAAATAAAAGCTCTGAAAATGCAGAAATGCCTAAAATAATTTATCGTTTTATATTTTTTGAGTGGGTTTTTAAAGTGCTTTATCAGATACTAAACTAAATAAACAGAAAAACTGGGATATATATATATTCTTTTACTTATTTGTACAATAAGAAAGTATTGGATTCGTTAAAAATTTCGACTTCCGATTTTCGAAGGATTTATACGTTTTGGAAGATCCTGAACATGATTTGTCTATTTTTAAAACGTGTCTGTCCGTAAGTCTGTGTGTCTGTTTCTAATGGAGTTTATAATAAAGAGGAGGAGACATATATTGTATTGTCTGCGAGTTGTGAGTGAAGTAACTGGGGAGGTTGTCAGAATATGCCGACTGGCTTTTTTACATTCGTTAAACAGTTTCTGATAACCTCCAAAGAAAACTTCCACCAGTAAATTTTGAGAAGAAAATTTGTCTTATTTTTGCGCTGTTTTTATAAAAGATTTCTCTCACAAATATGATTAAAATTTCTATTTGTTCTTACTGGTTGCAGTTTGCCCAGTTATTATAATCGTTTTCGCTGATACTGGCAGAAGGTTGTCTCGGTTGTCCCAATATGGTGGAAAGGCAGGGCCTCACTACTGCTGAAATAAACTTACACCAGTAAAATTGAATGTATGTTTTGCGATTATTTACGACTGAAACGTTGCGTTTAAAAGGAGTTTAAATAAGGAGAAAATTTCTATTTAAATTTACTGGTAAAAGTTTCACCTGGTAGTGATCAACCCCTGCGAAAGCAGTTACAGTTCCAGCTTCACTATTTTAAGAATATGTCAGTTCCTCATAGGCTGCACCCACTATAGATAAAACTCACAAATCAGCGTACGGTGGGTGATTTACCGATTCTAGCTGGCCAAAAGTCGAATTTTAAAAGTTTATCCTAGCGTAATTTATTTTTTGCCGCTATGGCTCAATAGTTAGGGCATTGTACCGTGCTATTGGTTTTGATATAAATATAATTGTATGGTCCATAGACTAGCGCAAAGTTGGTGCTTCTCAGTTGGGACTGAATCAATCAATTTGAGTATAGTTCTTTAATCTGTTACTTGAAGCGGAATAAAATATACTACTCGATTATGGACGCTTCCAAACAAAATATGGACTTTGTTTTATCGTATTTATGTGCATAAAGTTTCGACATATCGGCTGTTATTTCATATTTAATGTCGCAAAAAACTCTGTGTTTTTTTTTTCAATTTTTCAGTTTTAATATAGAAAAAGTTATATGAGAAAGCACGATTAAGCTCAATTTTTGATATGATTAAATAGTTTAGATTATTACCTTTACGTTCCAATTTAATTTGTCTGCCACTAGTTGCCCCCCCCCCCCACACACACACACACAGTTTTTAGAATTGTTTTTAACTTATTAAGTCTAAATAATTTTTTATTTTATTTTAGTTCAAATACCAATTTTTTTTTATCAAAGACAGCAGAATTTAAGTTAGACATATAAATAAACTTTTTGCACCATTATGCAACGGCAGCAAGATTTAAAATTTAACGAAAATGTGAATTTGGTTGAAAATATTTTGTTTATAGAGGAAAATTACAATGAAGAACACATGAAGTTTTAAAAGAGCGAAATGTTTAAATTTGTGACCAAATTTGGACAAAAATTGCCAGTAGTATGTAGATATCTCTGGCCAGAATGATTTAAAATATATTACCTGGCTGCAAATTTCGAGTTGTTACAAAATTGATCCGGACAAATTCTCCAAATTCAGATTTGATACAATGCAAAACATAATGTAGGCATTTTCTCTTGAAATCTTATGATTCCCATTCTTTACATAAGGTTCCTCTGTGCAGAAATAAATATAAATATACAACAGAATATACAACACAGCAATTTTCATTAAAGTTGTGGAATGTTTGCCCCGTATCTTAAATTTTAGAAAAAGAAATTTTAGGATTTGTTATAATAATATATAAATAGTTTTATCACTTTAACTTCCATACCGTTAAGAAAGTAGCATTAAAATTATCAAGAAGAACATAAAATCATGCGTCAATGAGATTATGAAACATTTTTCAACGCTTTCGGACTATTATGATAAAACTTAGCTTAAAAATAAGCTTAATAACGTGAAAAACGATCTTTAAGTAATAATTAAGTAATAATTTGTAAAACATATAACACGTTTAAAAACACAATTTCAACCAAAGTCGAAAAAAATAAATGAAACTTTTATACATCCCTGTATATGAACTATAGATTTATTATATAATTCACAATATGCTAAAATTTAGAACAGTTAGTGAACGCATAGCACAGTTGAAAATTCCCCGTCAGCAATTTCCGCCATTAAACGGAAATGTACTTCAGATGTTTTGTGCAGCCCTGTATATGATTTATAGAATTTATACACACTAAATAGTATGCAATTTTTATAATTTAAAAAGGTGTTCCACATCTGAAAACGAACTTCCATCAACTATTGTTCATACAGAGAAAAATATAACTGATTTATTTCGTGTGTCCCTGTATATGAAAGATGAATGGCACATCATATTCAATAGCATGTTATATATCACCTCGGAGATATATATCAATTTAAATACTTTTGAAATAGTATAACATGAACAAAACAAACCAAAAACAATTTTTCTCCATAGACCGTAATGTAACATAATTCTTTTTAGTATCCCTGTAAATGATCGATAAATTCTATCCATACCATATTATATAGCAATCATCTTGTAGTGCACTTCATAGATATGTATATAAATTTCAAAGTGTTTGAAATTATGAAACATCATTAAAAAACCACCGCAAACGATTTTTCCGCATACGCCGTAATGTATTGAAATACTTTTGAATGTCCCTGTAACGAAATTATGACTGCTATACGCTACATTTAGCCATACCTAACATTCAATTGTGAATATCAATAACATTTTTCAATTTTATGGCGATGCGACTATATAGACGCCAAAAATAATTTTGGCCAGCTAGAATCGGAAAATCACCCACCGTGGTCGCCTTGGATTAACACTAGAAAGCCCGCGAGAAATGAATATATCTCGGTTCGAACCAGAAATTTTTTTTATAAAACTAGTTTAACAGATACAAAGAAAAAAAAAAACTAGATAAATGCATAACTTAATAATTTTAAATAAAAATTCTGGTGTGAAATATTTTTCTAAAATATGGAAGGCTTCAGCCATTAATTTCTAGCGCAAGGGGGCTATGCTTATATAACGTTATCAACATTTGGCTAATTTTGGACCCCCTCCCCCCTTACGATATCATCCGTTATCATTCGTCGAACACCCCCCCCCCTCCCCCCCCCCCGTCGATGTTATCGTTATCAATGTCTAAAAAAAATTTCTAATCTTTTTCTTTCTTTTTACACGCTGTTACACGTGACATACGCATATGATTATACATATATTAGTCGCATGCTTTACGGATTCAAGAAGACATTAAAATATCAATACATGAAGTAAATTTATATCAAATAACATCTAAAAGAGTTAGTTACTATTTAAAGGTACTTAATAAAAGCTTATTGTTACATAATGCATTCAAAAGTAATATTGTTTTCTTGCATTTGCCTCCTGCCTGGGAAAGTTAAAAGCAGAACTAATCAACAAATATTCTTTGACTTTCTTTAGTGGTAAATGCAAGTATCACTTTCTACATATTATGCTCCTGATTTCTCTAATAGCGAATTATATGTGCATAAAGCAGAAGAAAAGGAATATCAAAGGTATTGAGGTATTCAAATTTCGGAATGAAATGATTTTATAAAAATGTAACGGCTTTAATAATAGCTTTGTATTTTCATAAAAACTTATAAAAATAGTAATAATAAAAAAGATAACAGACTACCTGGACGTAAACAAAAAGTTACTGAAAAAAGAAAAGTTTGGTTGGATCGAAAATGATATCGATATCAAAAAGCAAACCCCCCCTCCCCCCAGCGATATCTTACGATATCAAGTGCCAGACCCCCCCTCCCCCCTAAAGTGATAACGTTATATATGCACAGCCCCAAGGATTTAATAGTTTCATGCTGTCTCTATATACGAGTATGTTACGTGACACAAATTTTGTGGGCGCTGTAATTCGGGAAATACTGCGTAGAACAGGATGAAATTTCAGATGAAGCTCAAACCGTATGTGAATTGGTGCTGGTTACTTTTTGAAGCAAAATCCGGCAGAGGAATAGCGCAATTCGATGGTTTGTTCGATATACGTGATTCTTAAATATCCAGTTTATGTTTGCAGCATTCAAAGAAACGTCAAATTTAGTATCCTCATAACAGGAATATAGTTTCTTTCAATTTTTATTGCAGACATCTAAGAGGTGATTCCGGAATGCAATGATTTTTTCGAGATATGCGATGCTTATACCTCCAGTTTAACCTCTTAACGCTCGAATTAAATTATGGTTGAATAATTCAAATTGCTTATTGGCACCACTTTTATGAAAAGTGGACCGTCATTAAATATTCACCTCATTTAATGACGGTAAAAACGGTACTAAAATATAGCCACTTTCACTATTTTATAAAACTGGTGGGAATGAAACAATTTGAGTAGAAGACACAGCCCGAGAATTTGACGGGAGAGAGAATTAAGGGGTTAAAAGCACCGAAATCAATGAAAGTATTTACACTGAAATTAACACGAGGTTTACGAATTGACGAGTTTAACCTTTTATCTATTGACGATACCTATGAGTACCATTAAAATAACTTGTTATAAAATTCCTTTTATACATCGATTAGTAGTAATACAGTATAGAATGAGTTATAGATGCATTACTTTATCTTGTTCCAAAAGCATTATGGGTTACACAAAACAAAAATATTTTTAAAAAGATGATTTCTTTTGCCTTTGCATCTTTTCAGCTTTCTTGGCATTTGAAGGAGGGGGAGGAGAAATTTTTCAATTCGGAAATATATTTCTATATTTCTATAATAAGAACATTATATTTGTACATTTCCTAATTCCACAAAATACTATGAACTCTACACCCTTCAATTAGCCGAAAAACAAATTTTTATGCTATTTGTACGATAAGTTTCCGAGAAATTATTTATTTTAAAACGAGCGTATTTTAGGGACTGTATCCAAATTGAAGTTCGGTATTCGTTTGCTGACCGAGCGAGCGCCATTCTTGATCAAGGAAAGTTAAGCACCACTCAAGCAGTCATTGGAGACTGCTAGATTACAGGATAGCTTAAGAAATTTCAAAATATCTAGTCACTTCTATCATAGACGGCCCCTTAAACCATCATTTTGCCGTTTTTTAAGCATAATTTGAAAACTACTTGGAAGAAAAATGTGAAATTTTGGATTTCCGTAAAGCAGGATTTAATAAATCTAAATCCATCAAAACAATTGTCGGTTGCAATTCATAATTTTTTCGAATATTAATTTCATAATTCATAATTCATATCACAAAATTATAAAAATTGCAAATTCAATGTATTTATGTTTGGGTATTTTAGTATTATTGCTAAACAAAAAATTAACACATTAGGAGTTTTAATAAAATTTCAGGAGATATTAATAAAAATATGAAAATGTAATTTAACATTAGAAGCACTAAAATTTGAATGTTTATAATTCAAAAACTTATCATTGAAATGTCTGGTATTTCCAATCGTTCGGTACCAGTAACTTTCTTCTACGGTAATTTGTTGAGGAGCTAGTAGGGGGTGTTTACTTTTTTTTTCTACGACTGTACCTAAAATTCAATGCACAGTCTTGTGTAATACACATGTGAACATCTTTAAAAAAATTGGGCAAAAATATTAATATTTATAAAAATAGTAGGAATTTTTAAAAAATCAATTTTTTTAAATTTTTTATTAAATTTCAATTAAATATGAGGTTAAAAAAACATTTTTTCAAAATGTAATTTTAGTTGAACAATGAAATGCAGTGAGTTCACCATTTGAACCATATTTTTTCACATAGAAAAAATTGCTGAAAGGTAAACTACTCCCTTAATACGCATAAAATATATTCGTTTTATGTTATTAAATTGCAAATTTTTTATTAAATACCTACCTTTTATTAATGGAAGAATGCCAGTTTCATTTAAATACAGGGTGATTCTAATGTCACTATACATTTCAGCTGATAAACTTAACTGAATATTTTTTTTCTTGTTGGTAATATGACACAATTCTAACCGTCGAAGAACGAATCGCTGTTGTCTCGGCTCGTCATTGTAGGCATATGAAGAGGTGTGGGAAGACTTCGCCCATAGACTTAGGAAACCAGGCTCCATCAGGCTATCTATAAAGACCGTAATCAATAAATTTTAGAGTACTGGTTTTGCAGATGAAAAATGTCCAGGGAGACCAGGAATAATGCCAGACTCAGTGCAAAGTTTGAATCAAGCTTTTCCCCGCAGATGGATTGATCGTGCTCACCAAGAATGTGGGCCCCCTGTTCTCCTGACCTTGCACCTTTAGACTTATTTGCATGAGGTTTATCAAGTCTAAGTTTTATCAGTGGAGTTATGAATAAATAGGAGGAGACATATAACGTAGATTCTATAAGTTGCAAGTGAAGTAACTGAGGATATTGTCACAATATGGCGTTTGAACTTTTGTATAGGATCAACAGTTTCTGATTACTGAACTTCCACCAGTAAATTTTTAATAGAAAATTTCGCCTTGTTTTAGCGGCTTTTTCTTGCAAAATTTCCATCACAGATAAAGTAAAATTTTCTGTTCATTTTTATTTGTGAAAGTTGGTCCGTATATATTATAATCTCTTTCACTGACACTGGCAGTAGGTTGTTTATATTGTCACAATATGGCGGAAACGCAGGGACTGACTACCGCCAAAGTAAACTTCCACCAGTAAAAATACATATCTGTTTCTGGCCATAATTATGCGCGAAATTCCGCATAAATAAGGCATTTAAATAAGGAGAAAATTTCAATTCAAATTTACCGGTGGAAGTTTGCCCCGACAATTATAAGGTACTACGGAACCGGTTACAGTTTCAGCTTCACCATTTTGAGGATATGTCAGTTCATCTTTATTCATAGTTTTTTGGTTTTACCAGGTGGAAATCAGATCCGCACTACTTAACTCTTAATCCATTCATGACGAGCACCTTTATACTTATTTAATTCTTCAACATCCAGTTGACACCAATTTTTTCCATAATGTAATTTTTAAGTTAATTAATCACCTATATTTTGAGATGTGATAATAGGAAAATATCCGTATTAAAATATTGGTTTTCAAATTTAAATATTTCGTGCGGTTTAAATAATAAGTTAACTTGCCAATTGTCGTTAATGAGTTAACACAGCGGATTCTACACGCAGCTGCTGAGATTACACCAGCCCTGCTTGAGAAAGTTTTTCGGTTTACAGTACAGTGGAGAGCTGGGGGTTGTCTCTAGACATGCAAAGTGGTCCGACTGAAATGTATTGGAACTATGTTCTATAGTTACATAAGTCTCAGTGCCGTTGTATACTGTGTAATAAAATCTGCTTAGTGACAAAATGTATAGTGACTTTAGAATCGAGTCTGAAATCATGGAACAAACTTTCAGGGATGGTAGAGCTCACTATAACAAACAATTATTGTATAGGAATATATGACCGGAAGTGACGCGTTGAGGTATAAACACCAGGGTGCAATTTGGAGCTTTCTTTTATTTCAAAATTTCTCATCCACACCAGAAAATTCCTGTATTACTCTTTTCTTTATTTAAGACAGACATTCCATGATTACAGAAAGAAAAAATTCTTCTTTGAAAATTTCCGGTATGAAATCGAAATTTTTGAATTAAAAAAACTGCATTTCTATTTATCAAGTCTCCAAGAAAATTCTGTCGTTTTTATGTTCTTTCACGCCTACTTTTTTAAAATGTTGTTTTCTTCATTGGCACCACTTTTTTGCAATGGTAAAATTCCGTTTGTTTTCACTTTAATGTGAAATGTGAAAACTGTGGGAATTTTACCAATTCAAAATAAGTGGTGCTAATGAAGAAATCAGAATTTTAAAAAAGTAGGCGTGAAAAAACGTTAAACGACAGCATTTTCTTGGAGACCTAATATTTTGATGTATTTCCTGTGTTAGACAGATTTGCCAGTATTGTGTTTTTTTTATTCAAAAATTTCGATTTCATACCGGAAATTTTAAAAGAAGAATATTTTCTGCATGTAATCATAAAATGTCTGTCTCAAATAAAGAAAAGATTAATATAGGAATTTTCTGGTATGAATGAGAAATTTTGAAATAAAAAGAGCGCCAAATTGTCACCCTGATGTTTGTACCTCAACGCGTCACTTCCGGTAATATATTCTTATACAATAATTGTATGTTATAGTGAGCTCTACCACACCTCAAAGTTTCTCCTATGATTTTAGATTCACCTTGTATAAATCGTTGCTTTAATTAGATACTGTTTGCCTAAAAAAGTCAGCTCACACAGCTGAGTGATATAGTTGTTACAATGTTACGAAACTAGAAATGTTTGCATTTATTTGCGATCTAAGGGGAATTAATACGCCAAGAATGATCAACATATCGAATCTTTTATTGCTGTTAGCTCAAATTATCGATGTAAAATCTTTTTGTGTATGTAGTTAAAAGGTGTGTACAGGAGTGGGGTACAAGATTATGTGAAATAGTGTATAGGATAGCAGTTCAAGAGGTTCTTTTTCACAATTAAAAGCTTTGAATCCCTCTTGCTCCACGTTATTCTTTTTTCTGTATTAAAATGCTAATGGTTTTACTTTATATTTTATTTTTATTTATTTATTTTGTATTCCAGTCATAGGTTTATAACTTCTCGTCAGCGTTCTTTATGTGTTGGTATGTGGTAAAACTGCTCATGGAATTGGCATTATTAATTTTAATTATTTTATTTTATAAATTAAATTATATAAAGAAGCGTTAAATTTCACCCTTTTCCAAACATATTATAGTAAACAATTATGCTAAATCGAATAACAGATTCATGTAAAATTCCATGATCATTCCTGTGTATTATATTTAATACATGTATTTTTTAAATGAAGCAAGTATGTCAATATTTAAAAAGTTGTTGAAACTAAAAGAATCAAATATTCTTTTTTATTTATTTTTTGTTAAGTTTTAAAGATATTTTGTTTTTAAAATGTTCTTTTAGTTCAATATTATAATTCATAACTATAATAATTTATAACATAATTCTTAAATTGTTTTTAAACATGTTGAAAAGGTACTCTTTGACCTTAAAATTAATAAAAAATAAACCTATTTAATTTCCTATAAAGCAAAATTCAAAAGAGAATGGTTGTTTAAATATTCCTTTAACCGTCTTCCTGATTATCACGAGTTATCCTGGGTTCGCGTACATTACAATTAATTATTATCCGGAGAAAACTCGGGTGTGGCATAATTTGTCACTACGATTCTTTTATCACATTTTTACTCGACCTGAAGCTTAAAAAGTAAGAAAATATTTTTTATATAATATAATAAATTACATATTATAATTATTTATACATAATATTTGATTGGCAGTTTTTTACAATTTTTTTTTTATGCGAAATACGTGGGCGGTTCAATAATTATTGTCCCTAATGTATATAAATATTTTTACTGCAATGATTGATGTGGAATATCGAAGCCTAATCTCTCACATGCCTCTATGCTCAATTTCAGAACCGTAGATGCTATATTAACATAGTTTTGGAGGGAGGGGTGAAGTTTTAAAGACCTACTTTGGGGGGAGTTTTTAAGAAGGGGGTTGAAGGTGAAATGCTGGTTCGTAGCTTATGAGGCTACATTTGGACAGTGGATGAGATGTGGCTACATAACTATGATCCCGAGTCCAAACGACAGTAGTTACGTCTCATCCACTGTCACACATCTAGCCCCATAAGCTAAAAATCAGCCTTTCAACCCCACTCCCCCCCTTTCACTCCTCCCTCCATAACTATGTGAATATAGCAGCTACGGTTCTGAAATTGAGCACATAGGCATATAAAACATTAGGCTTCGATATTCCACAACAGCCATCGCAGTACAAATATTTTATATACACTAGGGACAATAATTATTGAACCACCCTCGTATAATGATGAAATGCAATGATGTGACTTCATAAAATGTGATGATTTTTTGCAATTAAAAAAAAAATGGTAAAGAAAGAGGTTAGAAAAGTGTACAAATGACAATCAGTCTAGAAACTTTAAGATACCAAGTTTTAATTTCGTGGAGCACGTCGCAATCGGTATTCGAACTCTGTACTTTTGATTTGAAAACCAGTGTACTATCGATTACATGACTGTGACATTTCCGTCTCTTCATAATCTTTCCAGTTCTTGGGAGGTAGCTGACGGCTCAATACAAACACTTGATAATATTGACATTTCGAAGGAACCAGACACCTTAAATAGTATAAGTATAAGCATTTAGACATTAATCATAGCATCAATATCCATGAATATCTTTTTTCTTCATTCTTTTTATCTCTGATGGGTTAGAAACACGCTTGTGTGGTAGAAATCGATACCATATACATGACATAGCTAATAGAAATACTTCTAACGCAGAAATAATACTGGCACCAATGTACAATCCACTTGCTCCACCAAGCTGACCTAAAAAAAATATGAAGACGTTATAACAATATCATTTCATGGCAAAAGAAAATATTTAAATTATTCTAGATACATAGACATATCCAAACGTTTCCGGCCTGACGTATTAACAAAAAAATTAAATAGAACGCTTTGATTGCTCAATATTTCTTTCTTTTATCCACTGTTTTAACTCTAATGTACTTTAAACTTTGGGTTAAACTAAAAGTAGGTGGACAGTAGCGGAAATAGTGTTTGTGTTAGAGTTATCCTATAACAATGTTGTTCATTATAACTGTCATGTTTGTGTTCATGAATTGTATTAACAAAATTATAGTGATGTGCAGAATGAATGAGTTTACTATCGAATGAAACATTCAGTAATTCACTAAAACATAGTTTCCAACTTTTGTATGTATTTTTTATCAATTGCCATCAGGAAGATTGCAAAACGAAAAGAAGCAAAAGCATACGAGGGTGTATCAATAAGATTTTGCTCTTACATAAAAATAATTGAGTGAAATTTATGAAATTGCCACATTTTATAAGTCCTTTTCTATATAGTCAGTGCGCACAGTAACACATTTGTGCAACGTGTATTTCAAAGAGAGGGGGGAGGATGTATTCTAGGAGGCGCGATAGTAACACAAAGGGGGTCAATTTTTCTAACTTTTACCAACCCCCCACATGTGACATATTGTTGGAAAGGCCTGTGACCACTTATTCATGCTTTGCACCTCCCGAGCCCCTCCTTCCAAATTTGACCTCCGGGGGGCAGTTTTATAAATTTTGTGGGGGGGGGAATTTGGTGGAAGGAGATCTGTAGCATGAATAAGTGGTCACAGACCTTTACAACAATATGTCACATGTGAATGTCGGCAACAGTAAAAAAATGGTCCCCTCTGCGTCTACTATCGCGCCTCTTGGAATATATCCTCCCCCTTCTCTTTGAAATACCGTTTGCAGAAATGTGTTACTGTGCACGGTGGCTATGTAGAAAAGGACTAATTCAATGGAGCAATTTCATAAATTTCACCTAAATATTTCTATGTGAGGTCAAAAACTTAATGATACATCCTCGTAGTTTCCAGCCTTGCAACCAATCATCTTCAGAATTTTTACTTTTATGGGATTGTTAAATTAATTCTAATTAAAATAAGAAGCTGCTTTTTCAATACAAAATCTCTGGTAACAATATAATAATTTAAAAAATTCGGTAACTGTTCTTTTGCGCATGCCCGAATGATTCATTCGAATAGTAAAATATTTCATTCTGCCCATCACTACACAATTATACCTTTCATAAATTGTATTAGTAAATATAATTGTATATGTAATCTCAAAATAAAAGTTATCATTTACTGTCCGCATGCTTTTTTCCTTCTGTATGTTGTTGCTGTATTTTGTCAAGCGTCGTCTGACGCAAAATTAATTTAACCCCTTAACGGTCGAATTAAATTACGGTTGAATAATTCAAATTGCTTATTGGCACCACTTTTATGAAAAAGAAATATTCACCTTATTTAATGACAGTAAAAACGATACTAAAATATAGCCAATTTCACTATTTTATAAAACTGGTGGGAATCAAACAATTTGAGTAACAGACACAGCCCGAGAATATGACGGGGGCGAGATTTAAGGGGTTAACCCCTTGGGGACGAGCGGCACGTATACGTGCCGCATGAATCGCTCAGAATCCTTGTTTTTCCTCACCAGTAAAATTTTACTGTAAAATTTATCTTATTTAATCAGCTCATTTTCTCGATTCAAGAAGACACGAATTTCTGTTTTTTAAAAACGGTGACAAGACATTAAAAATTTCGTAAAAGGCTCCCGTCGCGAAGGGGTTAAGGGGACGGTGGGCATTAAAAAACTTTTTTTAATTTTTCATAAAGACATAAATTTTGTGGAAGTATGCATTTCACCATAAGTATATAGAACACTTTAAAAGAAATTTCTTATCTTATTATAATTTTAAGATTTTTTTAAAAATTTAAAATTTTAAAACAAAATTTTAAAATGGCCCATGCTCTTAATTTTTAAGATATGTGCTCGATTTTGCATTTTAATTACTTAAAACTATATTTAAAAAAATCTGTGTATGGATGAATAGTTATTTTTTTAGAAATTTTTTTCTGAATTCAATATTGATTTTTATCAAAATTTTGCCTTTTGATAAGTTAAAAATCAAATTTAATTATCGTAATGAAGTCGAATTTTAAAATGTATACTCAGTTTCTTTTTAAGCAATATCAGGATTCTTCCTTATCATTTTTATGAATTTTGATTTAAAATCAAGACACATGAAGCATTTGAAGCCGACCGAGATATGCTTGGGCATGCATTTTTCCGTCTAATTAATGCTATTTGGTTATTTCCAACAGTTATTTTTTAGCGAAAACTTTGCCTGATTTAATCAGGACATTTTCCCCGATTACGATAGTCAAAAGTTTCTGCTTTAACCCCTTAATTCTCGCCCCCGTCATATTCTCGGGCTGCGTCTTTTACTCCGATTGTTTGAACTCCTACCAGTTTTATAAAATAGTGAAATTGACTATATTTTAGTATGGATTTACCTGTCATTAAATAAGGTGAATATTTCTTTTTCATAAAAGTGGTGCCAAAATCAATTTGAATTTTTTAACCGCAATTTAATTCGAGCGTGAAGGGGTTAACCCCTTGGAGACGAGCGACACGTATACGTGCCGCTTGAAGCGCTCAGAATCCTTGTTTTTCCTCACCAGTAAAATTTTGCTGTAAAATTTGCCTTATTTAATCAGCGCATTTTCTCGATTCAAGAAGACACAAATTCCTGTTTTTAAAAAACGGTGACAAATGATTAAAAATTTCGTAAAAGGCTCCCGTTCCGAAGGGGTTAAACAACCGGTGATAAAAGATTAAAAATTCTGTAAAAGACGCTCATCGCGAAGAATTACTTACGCAGCGAGAGAGTTAAAGGCAGAGTTCCCAGATTGGGGGCATTTTTAATTCAGTTTATTTGACTGACACACTTTTTTAAAATAGCATATATCGCCTTAATTTTCTGAATTAATAATCTGTATTTAAATAGGAAGAATATTTCTATTTCAAAAGAGCGGTGACAATCAACAATCTGGGGACAAAACAGCCCCCAATCTGGCAACAATGGATAAAGGGTCGAAAAATTATTTGTATACAAAATCTAAACGCTTGTAACTTTGGCAAAAATAATCGCATCTACATGTAGTTTCTCGCAAATGACTCGGAACAGACTGGAGAATAATTATATGCACAAAACTAATTTTGGATTTTTTCTCAAATAAAGGTCCACAGTCTTTTTAATTGCTGTAGCCTTAATGATATGATAAGACACTAAAAAACTGGATTACTGCCTTGTCATAGAAAATGAACTCGTTTGTAATCAATGTTGCAAGATGGGTTACTTTTTTAAAAATCAGATACTTGATTGGCACCACTTTTTTGAAATGGTAAAATGCGCCTTATTTGACGCGTATTAAGGCGAAAACAAAGGGAATTTTACTCTTTAATAAAAGTGGTACCAATCAAGAAATCTAAATAAAAAAAGTACCCCACTGGCAACACTGTTTATAATATTTGAAGGCAATCGGTTCGACGGTTAATAGACGGTTGGCTATTGTTGGAAATCTGGACAAAGTCTTGTCCCCCAAAATTTGTCGTCTGGTTTGTTCGGAAGTTATATCGTTCCGAACCAGTTTTTATTTTTCCATTTCGGTCGTAAAGGCACTCTCTTTTAACTGTAACTGTATGCATATTTTTATTCCAGTTTTGATGTACTCAGTAAGTATATTTAGTGTGAAACAACTCCATGGAGTATGATGTGTAGTGATGGAAGTAATGTAATGGAAGGACTACGGAGATGGAGTTTAAATTTACTCCTTGCTATAGCATGTCAATATGATTCCCAGCAAAAGCTGGAGGTGTATGTATATATCTTCATTATTTAAGTTTTTAAAATTCAAGTTGAATTTAATAAATGAACTGTTATTTTGAAATGAACTGTTTCGTCGACTGTAATTTATACTTTAACGCCACACCAAATGACCTTAAAACCTGCGTATTTATAACTCTGCTTTAATTATAAAATGGTTAAGGGGCCATGTCATGCTATTTAAAGGTCAAATAGATAAAATATGGTGTGATTTAGATGAAACATATACTGCATAATGGCACAATTACCAGAGTTAACTTATTCCTTCCCGAAACTATCGGATTATAACTATCCTTCCTGGAAGCTCGACGTCAAATGTGTATTAATTGACCGAAATTGCTGGGAATTTATTACAAAGCCAGATATCGCATGCAAATCGGATGCCTCTGATCGTGAGAAAAGCGATTTTGAATGGCGTAAACGAAGAGCTTATACAACAATTTACCAATCCATCGAACGAAAATTCCAGATACTAATTGCTCAAACAGAAAGCGGCAAAGATGCTTGGGATATTTTAAAGTTAAACTTCGAACCAACTTCACGAGCACGCTTAGCGGGATTAGTCGATGAATTTTTCGAGATGAAGTTAAACTCGCAAGAAGAAACTATAGGTTTATTTTGTAAAAAAATTGAAGAAAAGAAAGTTCAAATTAAAGATGCTGGATTTGAGATGCCAGAACTGTTAGTATGTTTTCAACTAATCCGTCGATTACCTGAGGAATATGATAATCTAGTTCAAGTGTTATATAGATTAGAAGATAAAGAATTTAAATTAGAAAATGTATCTAAGCAGTTAATAACTGAATATGGCAGAATTTGTTTAAAACGAAAAGATGAAGGTAAAGAGGTTATCGCTGTAGGTGATGCTTATGCAACTAAGTTTAAAAACCCTACCGTTAAACCAACCATTCCAGCAGAGAATTTTGGAAGCAGTAAAAAGCCATGGGTTTCACGTAGTGGAAGCGACCTGGACACTACTAGACGATCGTATACTTCACCAGCTAATCGCATGGGGCCGAGTTTAATATGCAGTTACTGCAAGAAACCTGGTCACACAGATACAAGGTGTTTCAAAAAGAACTCTAGAGGGAAAAAGCAAGTTTTCTACAGTGAACCTACAAAGCAATCCGAATTCGCCCTAATATATTCAAATGGTAGAAAGTTCGTGGAATTTCTTCTGGACTCAGCGGCTACTTCTCATTTTACGAATGACAGGAGTCTATTTGTAACATATAGGAACCTCCCCCCTCAACAAGTGCTGATAGGAGACAAGGACTGTTCGTCGGAAATACTGGGTATTGGTGATATTGATTTTACCATTCTAGATGTAACAGGTAATGTAGAAATAACTTTAAAAAATGTGTTATATGCTCCTAACATGAGGAGAAATTTAATTGGTGGGTCTAATATAGACATTGCAGGAAACCAAATTAAATGGGGAAATAATAAAATGATTGTGTATGATAAATTTAATAGATATTGTTTTACTGTACCTCGAGTTGATAAATTGTATATTGTTAAAGGTTATGCTTCAAAATGTGAAAATTTTGCTTATTCTACTAGTTTAAATTCAGAGATTGTACACCGTAGATTTTGTCATACAAACTTACCTTTACTTGAAAAAATGAGTAAAAATAATTGTGTTAAAGGTATTGAAAATATTAACTGTAAAAACAAAAATAAGATGTGTGAAACTTGTGTAACTGCAAAATCTAACAGAAAATCGTTTAAAAGAAATTATTTGTATAAACGCATTTCTAATCAAATCCTTGATAGGGTGTATATGGATTTGTGGGGTCCTAGCCCTGTTAACTCGTTAGGAGGGGGGAAATACTTTTTGTCAGTAATTGACGATTATTCTAGAAGGACTGAGGTTTATATAATTAAGGATAAAACGGAAGTGTTTGAATGCTTTAAAAAGTTTTTAGTTAAAGCTGAGAGACAAACTGGTAAAAAGTTAAAATGTGTACGAACTGATAATGGGCTGGAATTTACCCATAAATTATTTGAGAAACTGTTAACCGATTTAGGTATAAGAATCGAAAGATCCTCCATTTATACTCCAGAGCAGGTGGGTGTTGCTGAAAATTTTAATAAAGTAGCAATGAATGCAGTTAGAGCAATGTTACACGATAGCGGGTTAAAACCGTCATTCTGGGGGGAAGCTCTTTTGGCGTTTGTTCATACAAAAAATAGGACTGAACACAGTTTAACCCAAGGTCTTACACCGCAAGAATTATGGACGGGATTCAAACCTTCGGTAAGACATTTAAGAATTTTTGGTTCTTTAGCATTTGTTCATGTTCCTAAAGTTAAGCGAAATAAACTTCAAACGAAAGCTTTACTAGGTATCTTAGTTGGTTATGCCATGAAAACCAAAGGATATAGAATTTACATTCCAAAAGAAAGGCGAATTGTAGAGACTATTCATGTGCGTATAGATGAATCCAAAAAGGGTGTAGAAACATTATTTGGGGGAGAAAACAAATATAAGGATTTGATATTGAATTTTAATGAATCTCAAATTAAAACAAACGGTTTAAGTAATGCAACTTTAGATCTTAATCATGAACTATCAGGAGATAGCTTAAACGAAGATGAAGAGAAAAAGGGGGGTAAGGTAACTGTAAGTTCTATAAATATTTCAGAGTGGAAAAGGATTGAAAGACCGAGAACGAAATGTAAGAGAATTGACGTATATTATTATACCCCAATAACAAATACGAGACTGAGATCTTTAAATGATGTTAAAAAATATTGTAAGGAAAATAAAATCCAGTTTGAGCCAGATAAGTTTGACTTTAAACCTAAAACTACTCATCCTAATACTGAAACTTTAAGTGAACCCTCAACTAGTGATTCGGACGATCCATATTTAACTGAATTATTTCAACATGAATTTTACAATACCGAAATCCCTAAATCATTTGAGGAGGCACAAATAAATCCAGAAAGGGGGAAATGGAATGCCGCGATGAGGGAAGAACTTGAGATGATGAGTAAGAGAAAAGTTTGGCGGTTGGTTGATCCACCGAAAAATTCCACAATAGTAGGAAGTAAATGGGTTTATAATATAAAAAACACGGAAAAAAATGGTAAAAAGTACAGGGCACGTCTCGTAGCTCAAGGTTTTAAACAGAAACCAGGTATTGATTTTAATGATATATTTTCACCTGTTGTAAATTTTTCAATTATAAAACTAATGTTTATTTTATTAGTTTCTATGTTAAATTGGTATCATATTCAATTGGATGTAAAATCAGCATATTTATATGGTTCTTTAAAAGAAACTGTGTTTATGAAACAACCTCCGGGATTTGAAATGAAGGGTGCTGAGAATAAAGTTTGTTTGTTAAATAAATCAATTTATGGATTAAGGCAAAGTGGCCGTGAATGGAATTCTGAATTAGATAATATATTACATAATCTTGGATTTTGTAAATTAAAATGGTGTAACTGTGTGTATAAACTGAATAGTAACGCAATTTTAGTTGTCTATGTAGATGATTTAGTTTTGTTTGCTAAAGATGAAAATGTATTGCAATCTGTAACTAATATGTTAAAAAATAGCTTGGAAATTACTGAAATAGGATTAACAAAGTATTTGCTAGGTGTTAACTTTGAACAGATTAAAGATTCATTATTCGTTCATCAAAGAACTTATATTGAAAGATTAGAATTAAAATATAAAGATTTACCTAAAAGTTATGTTAAATTACCTTTTAAAATTGGCTCTGTTTTACCAGATAAAGTTAACGAAAATGAAATTATCGAAAATGAATTAATGAAAAAATTTCCATACCGATCTTTAATCGGGTGTCTGTCATTTTTGTCAAATAGATCAAGGCCCGATATTAGTTTTTCTGTAAATGTAATGTCACAGTTTTGTAATGGGTATACATATAAACACTGGTTAATAGTAGTAGATATTATGAATTATGTTTTTGCTACTAAAAGTTTTAAAATAAATCTGTCTAATGTAAAATCACCAAGTTTGTGTGCATATTCTGATGCTAATTGGGGATGTCAACTTACTAAAAGACATTCAAGTAGTGGTTATATAATTTACTTCAGTAACGTTCCGTTTGCTTGGAAATCATCGAAGCAAAAATGTGTTGCACTAAGTTCTATGGAATCTGAGTTTATCTCATTAACGGAAAGTGTAAAGGAACTAACTTGGTATTCAAGAGTTTTAAATGAACTTAATTTATACGATAGGATAAAACCAATTCAGTACTGTGATAATGAATCTGCCATTTATTTTTCTAAAAATAGCCAAGAGAATTTTAAAACGAAACACATTGACATAAGATGTCAATTTATTCGTCAGTTAATTAATGAAAATGTTTTTGAGTTAAAACATGTAATTTCTAAAGATAATAAGGCAGACTTTCTGACAAAACCTCTTCTGTATGTAAAGTTTCAAAGAGCTATTTGTAATATTTTTGATTTTGATTATGAAAAGAAAGAGGAGGTATTTACGACCGATGGGGCCGCATGTTGGAAATCTGGACAAAGTCTTGTCCCCCAAAATTTGTCGTCTGGTTTGTTCGGAAGTTATATCGTTCCGAACCAGTTTTTATTTTTCCATTTCGGTCGTAAAGGCACTCTCTTTTAACTGTAACTGTATGCATATTTTTATTCCAGTTTTGATGTACTCAGTAAGTATATTTAGTGTGAAACAACTCCATGGAGTATGATGTGTAGTGATGGAAGTAATGTAATGGAAGGACTACGGAGATGGAGTTTAAATTTACTCCTTGCTATAGCATGTCAATATGATTCCCAGCAAAAGCTGGAGGTGTATGTATATATCTTCATTATTTAAGTTTTTAAAATTCAAGTTGAATTTAATAAATGAACTGTTATTTTGAAATGAACTGTTTCGTCGACTGTAATTTATACTTTAACGCCACACCAAATGACCTTAAAACCTGCGTATTTATAACTCTGCTTTAATTATAAAAGCTATATTGGACGGTTGACCTTCACAGATTTAACAAACAATAAGCAAAGTTATATAAAGACATATAAAAATGGCTTGGCAAAAAGTTGTCCTTGCAGATATCGTCGGTATCATGTCAAACTATCCAATATGAAAACAGCGTTTCCAGTGAGCTATTTTTTTTAAATTCAGATTTCTTGCTTGATACCACTTTTTTGAAATAGTAAAATTCGCTATATTTAACCTTATTTAATGACATATTAATTAAGGGGAAGACAAGGGGTATTTTAGCATTTCAGAAAAGTGATGCCAATCAAGAATTCTGAATTTAAAAAATGTAGTCCATTGGCAACACTGTTTTCATACTGGATAGTTTGACGATATGCAGTGGCAACATTAAGAACCTACACTAGAAACACGAAGACATTCGCAAGATAATATTAAACTACCCCTGCAGTGTCCTTTTCAAATTTCTCGTTTGAATTTCTATCAGTTCTAGCATTACGGAAACCAGAAAGAAACAAAATAAATATTTCGATAGATCTTTTTCATGAAGGTTTTTATTTTATCATATAAAGTGAAGGTTTGCAACAACTTAACCGCGATTATTAGCCTTGTTTAATGAAATAATGGTAGCTATATTGACATTATTTAATGAAAGAAATTCTGCGATTAAATAATTCGAAGGAAAACATTCTGAAATAGTGGTACCTTCGTGACCCGTGGTTGATTTATTGGAAAACCCTGATATAAAGCAAAATAACGTAATGAAACTTACTTAAAGAGCTGCTAAACGTTGTTCGCTTGTATTCTTCTAATGAATACTGATTCGATTCGTAGACAAAAACAAGCCTGCTGTAAAGTAAACAAGAAAGAAAAATCATGCGTCAAGCATAGATTACGAAAGACTTTCTGACATTTTCAGAATACTTTACTACATTTCATTGCTTAATAAGGTGAATAAGATATCTAACTAAACAATATAGAAAAAGCGTAATATAATTGAAAATTACAAAGCAAATTGTTCAGAATCTAATTGTTGCTAATATGGTTTCACATATATTAAGATAACCTATTGGGTGTATAAATATGCAGCTAGCAGCACCACCTCTTGTGTGATGTACACCCAGCAGCTGGCGCTGCTAGCTGCATTTTTCAGGACTTCCGTGATAGATATATCTCACGGTTTAATGCACCAAATTTCATCAAACTTTAAATTCAATTAGACCCTCACATAAATTGGTGCTTATTATGTTTTAGCGTAAATCATCCAAAAAGTGGGGCTGCTATGCTGCATTTTTCATGATTTTTGCGATAGCTATATCTTGAGTACTAATCCACGGAATTTCACCAATCTTCATATTAAGTTACACCTTGATATAAATAGCAGGGTTCATACGGGTATCGTTATTTTCAAGGCTCAATATCAGAATTTTTTTTATAGAAATATTAATCTAGTTTAAACGGACGTAATTTCGCCTTATTTCAGGAGAGATTTTCCATAAGAAAATACTGCTACCGAAGAATTTCCCAGTCATGAAATTCAAGCACCCATATGAACCCTGAAATAGACGCTGATTAGGTTTGGATGCAAATTTCTCAACAGTTCTCGTTACTATGCTGTGTTTATCTCGATTTTCGCAGTATCTATACCTTAAGACCTAATGCATTGAATCTCACCAAACTTCATACTTTTTTAGATCTTGATCCTTATTAGGCTTGGGTGTACACTGCCTGACAGGCACTGAGCCGTTGCCATCGAAATACTTAAGGCTACAGGACACAAGTTGTGACGTCATCACTAACCGACCGATTTCTCATTAGAGTTGGTACTCACACCAGAAAATTTTGAATAGCAATTTTCTTTTCTTTTATGTGTAGAATAACTATCATCATATAAAACAATACTAACTATTTAAACATACTGGTGAGAATTCGGAATTCCTAAATAAAAATTCAGCCAGATGCGGAATGCCACATAGTACCACTTTTTTGAAAGAGTAAAATTCCCTTTGTTTTCGCCTTAATTAATATGCGTTAAATAAGGCGCATTTTACCATTTCAAAAAAGTGCTGCCAATCAAGAATCTGATTTTTTAAAAAGTAGCCCATCTGGCAACACTGTTGCCGCATCTAGTTGATTTTTTATTGGGTGATTTCCAAAATCTCACAAGTAAGTTTAAATAGTTATTAATGTTTTATAAGATGATAGATAATCCACAAATAAAATAAAAGAAAATCGCTATTCAAAATTTTTAGGGGTGAATTCCAACACTAGTGAGAAGTCGCTCAATTAGGGATGACGTCACAACTCGTGTCCCGAGGCTAACGAAAAAGACAGGCTTCCGCGGTGCATCCCGCATGTCTTTTTTTACAGACCGCTCGAAGCTAACGAAAAAGACAGACTACCACGGTGTGTCCGATTCTTCTTTTTTTACAGACCGCTGGAGTCACGTGATGCTCGGATGCACCAATGAAGGTGCGTGAAAAGAGCATCACGTGACTCCAGCGGTCTGTAAAAAAAGAAGAATCGGAACCACCGCGGCAGCCTATCTTTCTCGTTAGCCTCGCAGACCGCTAGCATGACGTGTGCTCTTTCCGTACACATTCATTGGTGAATTCGAACATCCCGTGATTCCAGCGGTCTGTAAAAAAAGATACGTGGAATGCACCGTGGCAGCCAGTCTATCTCGTTAGCCTCGTCGTGTCCTCAGGCTTTGAGCATTTCGGCGGCAATTACTGAGCTCGACAATAAAATGGAGGGCTAACTTCCTACTCTGATACATTGAATCCAGCGGCCTGCCCATGAATACAATGCCAAAGATTTTCCGAGGAAAATTTTTGGCAAAACATAGATTTCCTGGGTAGATATTTTCAAATTGTATTTTCTTTTAAAAATTTGACGAAGTTGCTGCAATTTTCACTGATACATATTTTTTATTGAAAAAACTATAGATTTTATATAAATTAATGACAATTTTTTAGATTGATATTAGTTAAAAAAGGAAATTTTAGGTAAGCTCAACGAAAAAAAAAAGTATTGCTCCTTAAAAATATCAAAAAAATTTAGAAAACACCAAAATTGATAAAAAGTATACGAAAAAGTTTGAAAAATGCTTCCAATATTAAGAAAAATACAGGACTCATTACTTGCGCGCATTAAAAGTGTGATGCGGTCGCGGCTGAAAGTGGATTGGTGAGTTACCTCTCCGTATTATTGTAGTGCCCAATGCTGAGAGGTGTCGCTGTTATGTTCCAATTTTTACGATTTCCGCGATAGCTATATTTTAAGAACGTATAGAATATCATTTCCTTTTGGATAAAGAAAATTCGATTTATAAAAAGACTGTTTATAATATATATATTTTTTTTTCGATAAATCTATTCTAAATCCAATTTCTCAGGAGATGATCTATCGTAGTGCGAGAGGCAGCGTCACATTTTTGGAACCAATTTTAGCATAGATAATTTTGGGATATATGATTAAATAGCAGGCTTCGCCCGCTTCGCTGATCAGTTTCTATAAACTAACTTTGAATGAAATGAAATATATCGGTGAATTTGACCTTGTGTTTTAAAGCAATATGTATCTTTAACTGGTATGACCTTCCGTTATCCATAAAAATACACGGATGCTATTGTGCTATGATATTTTCTAATGTTTCAAAACAAATCTGCTACTTTAACCCTTTTCGGTCCGATATCACTTACCACGTGTCTTCGGGATCAACATCTTGCGTGAATTTTATTCGCTTGGCACTACTTTTTTTTAAGTAAAAATTTTACTAGTATTTGGACAACATTTGCAGGATACATCTACTATAAAACTTATTTTTTAAATATAATGGTACGAGTATAGTATGAAAATAGAATCACGCATAAAAAACTAGCGTCCGATAAAGGTTAACGACTAACTCTAAGTTGATCATTAACGGAAGGATTTGGTATAGAACGATATGCAATATAGTAGTATTATCCCTGAAAAAGTTCTTAATTGATTTAAGTCTCTAATTTGATTGTAAGTCTCATTAAAATGAATCTTGTAGAATTTTTTATAAAGTCTAATATTTCATAATCGTTTTCGATTGATAATAGAACTTTCCCTCATAATTCTTTAACCCCGTGAAGGGCGGTAGTTCATTTTTGGACCACTTATTTTTATTTCCCAAATGCCACATTGGTACCAGAACTTTAGAATGGAAATTTTCCTTTTATCAAGTATTTGAAGGAAAGTTACTAATGTCTCACAGCCTACTTATTCTAAATGACCCAGAGGCACCTCATAGTTACGTTCAAGACGACCGAAAGGGCCGTCCAGATCTTACGCTGGACGGTAACGAAACTGTACAGGTTTTGGATGGTTGGTCTATAGATGATAGTGTCTTTTCATACAGTGATCATCGCTACATCAGGTTTCATCTTGTTCTTGATCCCTCATTTAAGACTTATACAAGATATAAAACAAAAAAACAAGAGTTTATATAATTTCAACAAAAGACTCTTGGAGTATCTTCCTCAGTTGATGAACACTTTACGTAGAGTTTTTAGTCCTGATGCACTAGAAGATTGGACGGCTAATTTTTATGACCTTTTGCATGAGATTATGAGTGCTTGTTTTAAAAGAGGTTCATTATCATATAAACCTACGGCAAAATGGTATACAGAAATTCTTAGGGTTGAAAGAAACAAAGTTAACGCCTTGTATAAGCGTTATAGGAAGAATTTGAATAGAGAAGATTACAAGGATAAATATCTTACTGCTAGAAGACAATACAAAAGTGATTTACATCGTGCAAAACGACAGGGTTGGCTGTCATTCTGTGAACGCACTGATAATGCCTATGGGTCTCTATACAGACATGTCTCAGGTAAAACCCTGAAACATAACGACATGATCTTTACTACATTAGAAGAATCTTCTGTGTTTGACACATATGATAGCGTAGCACATAGCCTTATGTCTGGTCATTTTGACGTGGATTATCGACCTTCTGTCCCTTGTGAGTACATTAACTCATTCAATTATTCCTCATCACCTGATTTTATTCCATTTAAAGAAAAAGAACTCTTTCATGTACTGCGCCTTCAGGACATAAATAAAGCTCCAGGACCGGACGATATTGATGGAATAATTATTAAAAATTTGTGTAACAGATTTACAACTCTTATGTTGACGCTATTTAATACTTGTCTTTTACTTGGTCACTTCCCAAAATGTTGGAAACGAGGAATGATCATCTTTTTTCGAAAACGTAATAGGACAGCTGAAAAAATTAATTCGTATCGACCTATTACTCTTCTCCCTATGACGGGTAAGTTATATGAAAGACTTTTAAAACTTCGAGTTATTACGATGCTGGAGTCTTCTAATTATCTTGATGATGGACAACATGGCTTTCGTGAGGGACGGAGCACCTTGACAGCACTTTCTGCGTTAAAGAATATCATTGGAGAAATACTATCAGTATATAAATACTGTGCAATGATTTCTTTTGATATCAGTGGTGCCTTCGACGTTTTGGATTGGCGTATTGTAGCCGATATCATAAATATCTTACCTATTTTTGATTACATGAAGTCTACACTTAAAAATTACATGAGTCATAGGCTTATTTGTTTTAAATATACGCATGGATTAACATGGTTTCATGTATTCCGTGGCTGCCCGCAAGGGTCATGTCTTGGGCCGTTTATCTGGACACTAGTTGCTGGCAGGATTTTAAAGAGTTGCAAGCAGAGAGGATTACTGATTATTTCTTATGCTGATGATAGCGTTATTATAGAGGGCGCTGATACGCGCTCTGCGCTAGAACATGAAATGAATACTAGTGTTCATCACTTTTCGGATATCTGTTCTATACATCATTTGCAAATTAGTGCAGAGAAGTCAGCCGCAATGCTGTTTGGGGGCCACACTCTTAGTAAAAGAAGACCAATTTTTAAACATAATGACAAAAGTATCAGTGTAAAGGACAGTATTCTTTATTTGGGATTTCTACTTGATAGCAATTTTCGCTGGATGGATCACCTAGATATGATTAGAACTAGGCTTAACGATTTCGCGTGTAAAATGCGCCAAACCAGAATCCGTGATAGAGGTCTTCCTTCTATTTATCTTAAAATATGGTACAATACCGTCTTGAAGAAACGTATTTCATATGGGCATGAGATCTGGATGCCTGACTTAAATCAACATGGAATAACAAGATTACTCTCATGTCAACGTCTATGTCTGCTATCTGTCTTAAAGGCATATCGTACGATTTCTAATGACGCATTGTGTGTTTTGGTGGGTGCTCCACCACTTGACGTAGAACTGAATTTGTCTTCTACGCATTATAATATCGTTTATGGAAATGGTATAGTCTTGATTGATAATATGTGTTTTAAAGGTGAAGATTTTATGAATAAACTGAGGACATATAATTATCCTTACTTCTTTGAAAACTTAAATATAAAATTTGTTAAGCCAGTGGTTGATACAGTACCAGTGGTGAATCATCCGATATTGTATACTGATGGTACTCGAATGATGAACAGTGTAGGAGCTGCATTTACGGTTTGGTATAGGGATTCTTTTATGCTAGACATGAGATTAAAATTACATGACTATAACTCTGTTTTTCAAGCAGAATTGGCTGCGATAGACGAGGCTATCAGTTGGTGCATCGACTCCCCGCATGATTCATTTCATCTTTATACTGACAGCTTGTCATCAATTTACGCTCTTCAGCGCTTATTTTTATCTAACGGTCAGCTTTTTAATATCTTCAACTCTTTGCGCCTGTTACATAATAAAGTCATATATATTGGCTGGATAAAATCGCATGTTGGAATATCAGGAAATGAAAGAGCGGACATCTTGGCAAAATCCTTCCTTCCAAAATCCTGGTTTCCTTCAAATACTTGATCACCCGACCGGAGCACCAACCAAAGAATGGCATAGGATGTAACGCTCCGGTGGAAAATCCCCACAACAATCACCGATGCCGGACATCAGAAAGCACCCAAAATAACAAGGAAAAAGGCACATATTCTGGCGAACTTACATAGTAAATCGTAAATTTACAAAACAATTGATGTTGCTTTCATCATGATAATAAAAATAAAAACAAAAGTGAAGTGAGTTAAATGTATAACAAAAGTTAAGACTATAAATCCTTGTTCAAGATTATGAAGTGTAAATGTTCATAAAAGTTCACTGTTCATGAATGTTCAAATGAGTTCAGTGTTCAAAAGAAAAATGTTCATAAAAGTTTTATATAAGAAAAACGAACTTGAAGAAAGATCACCATAATGTTCAGACCTCAAGAGAAAATCGCCGCCAACAAAAATGTCAGACAAAGGACATTTACTATAAAAGGCACAATGTTGAGCATTTGATGTAGTGTTAGAAAACCACGTAATGTCCGTAGCGAACCACTGATGAGTATTAACAGTATGATAGAAGTAAATAGTTACAAGAGTTCAGTGTTCAAAAGAAAAATGTTCATAAAAGTTTTATATAAGAAAAACGAACTTGAAGAAAGATCACCATAATGTTCAGACCTCAAGAGAAAATCGCCGCCAACAAAAATGTCAGACAAAGGACAGTTACTATAAAAGGCACAATGTTGAGCCTTTGATGTAGTGTTAGAAAACCACGTAATGTCCGTAGCGAACCACTGATGAGTATTAACAGTATGATAGAAGTAAATAGTTACAAGTGTAAAAATTATCAAAATTTATACCTAATAAATGAGTATTCCCTATTAAGTGCGTTGTACATAGCACACAGTTTTCTATAGTTTGAACGGGTGATGAGAACTTTTCGAACGTTCCATCTCAGTGTACAATTCCTGTTGAATTTAAATGTACAAGGCATTAACGGACAATGTCCAAACAAATAATGTTGTATACTTCCTACATCACCACAGTTACACCTGTTATTTGGGCGTTTTGCTATTTTAAACAGATACTGTGGAAATGCTCCATGTGAAGAAAGAAAATAACCTATCACCTGGGATTCACATAGAAATAAATCGTTAACCTTGTTTAATATCGCATAAGTATCTCTTCCCTTCTCTAAATAATTATCCTTACTTCTTTGAAAACTTAAATATAAAATTTGTTAAGCCAGTGGTTGATACAGTACCAGTGGTGAATCATCCGATATTGTTTACTGATGGTTCTCGAATGATGAATAATTTAGGAGCTGCATTTACGGTTTGGTATAGGGATTCTTTTATGCTAGACATGAGATTAAAATTACATGATTATAACTCTGTCTTTCAAGCAGAATTGGCTGCGATAGACGAGGCTATCAGTTGGTGCATCGGCTCCCCGCATGATTCATTTCATCTTTATACTGACAGTTTGTCATCACTTCACGCTCTTCAGCGCTTATTTCTATCTAACGGTCAGCTTTTTAATATCTTCAACTCTTTGCGCCTGTTACATAATAAAGTCACATATATTGGCCGGATAAAATCGCATATTGGAATATCAGGAAATGAAAGAGCGGACATGTTGGCAAAATCAGTTATTATAAATGATCTGTATGATAAAGTTCTACGCATTCCTGCACCAACTTCTATTTTAAAGCATCATTTTAAAACACTTCTACATGATCAATGGCAGGTTTCTTGGGAAAATTCGGAGAAGGGAAGAGATACTTATGCGATATTAAACAAGGTTGACGATTTATTTCTATGTGAATCACAGGTGATAGGTTATTTTCTTTCTTCACATGGAGCATTTCCACAGTATTTGTTTAAAATAGGAAAACGCCCAAATAACAGGTGTAACTGTGGTGATGTAGGAAGTATACAACATTATTTGTTTGGACATTGTCCGTTAATGCCTTGTACATTTAAATTCAACAGGAATTGTACACTGAGATGGAACGTTCGAAACGTTCTCATCACCCGTTCAAACTATAGAAAACTGTGTGCTATGTACAACGCACTTAATAGGGGATACTCATTTATTAGGTATAAATTTTGATAATTTTTACACTTGTAACTATTTACTTCTATCATACTGTTAATACTCATCAGTGGTTCGCTACGAACATTACGTGGTTTTCTGACACTACATCAAAGGCTCAACATTGTGCCTTTTATAGTAATTGTCCTTTGTCTGACATTTTTGTTGGCGGTGATTTTCTCTTGAGGTCTGAACATTATGGTGATCTTTCTTCAAGTTAGTTTTTTTTATATAAAACTTTTATGAACATTTTTCTTTCGAACACTGAACTCATTTGAACATTAGTGAACAGTGAACTTTAATGAACATTTACACTTCATAATCTTGAACAAGGATTTATAGTCTTAACTTTTGTTATACATTTAAGTCACTTCACTTTTGTTTTTATTTTTATTATCATGATGAAAGCAACATCAATTGTTTTGTAAATTAACGATTTATTATGTAAGTTCGTCAGAATATGTGCCTTTTTCCTTGTTATTTTGGGTGCTTTCCGATGTCCGGCATCGGTGATTGTTGTGGGGATTTTCCACCGGAGCGTTACATCCTATGCCATTCTTTGGTTGGTGCTCCGGTCGGGTGATCAAGTACTTGAAGGAAAGCTTTTGCTCATTTTCAAATAAATTTGTTATTAAATTCCGGTGTCATTCAATGATTTCCGCATTTTATGCCTAGAAGTGCTTTGCTCCTGAAAGGTTTAACAAAACAACATAGAACATTATGCTACATACTAATACCTTCTCTCAAAAAATGTCTGACTAATAGTGTAAGTTCAATCGAAATCCAATCTAGGAGAATTGTTTAAAAAGGCTAATTATTCATAATCTTGTTCACCTGATTGTAACAATTATCCCCATAGTTCTATAACTAAACAATGTAAATCGATATAATACTAAAACCTTCCTGAAACATTATCTAACTAACAGTCTAACTCTGATAAAAATCTATTTAGCAGCACTTGAGTTATAAGCAACCAGAAGAAAATTCCTATTTGAATTTTATATATAAAATAGGTAGATAATGGAACTGCGAGTCAGCTAACGCTACAGCGGTGAGTGTTATCAAAGCAACATCGCACAGCCGATGCAATGTGAAAGGAATGTCAACCTGATTACTGATGACTGTCTACTGACTAAGGTACAGTCATAGAAAAAAAAGTAAACACCCCCTACTAACTCCTCAACAAATTATCATAGACGAAAGTTACCGGTACTGAACGATTTTAAATAAAGTCTACTTTTAAATGATGTATATAAAATTTGTTTAGGAGGCCATCTACATATTAAAACGAATCCAAACTTCATTTTTTTCAATGACAATACCCAATTTTAACAAAATATTTCAAATCTTCGACTCAATCTATGCCTAGACACCGAATTTCAAGTCATGTGGATGACACGTTTTTGAATTATAAACATTCAAAATTTAGTGCTTCTAATGTTAAATTACATTTTCACATTTTTATTAATATCTCCAGAAATTATGCTCCTAATGTGCTAATTTTTTTGTAGCAATAATACTAATATACCCAAACATAAATACGCTGAATTCGCAATTTTTATAATTTTTATGATATGAATTACGAATTATGAAATTAATATTTTAAAAAATTATGAATTGCAACCTACAATTTTTTGATGTATTTAGATTTATTAAGTCCTGCTTTATGTAAATCCAAAATTTCACATTTTTCTTCCAAGTATTTTTCAAATTATGCTTAAAAAACGGCAAAATGATGGTTTAAGGGGCCGTCTATAACAGAAGTGACTAGATATTTTGAAATTTCTTCTGCTGTATTGTAATCTAGCAGGCTTCATTGACGGCTTAAGGTGCCTTGATCAAGATGGGGGATCTCTCGGTTAATAATCGATTTCCGAACTTCAATTTGCATACAACCCTTAAAATACGCTCGTTTTAAAATAATTAATTTCTTGGAAACTTATGATACGAATTGGATAAAAATTTGTTTTGGGGCTAATTGGAGGATGTAGAGTTCATTTATGATGTCATAATTGTGTACTGCTATTGAAAAAAACAAAGTTATGGTTCGTTTTAATATGTAGATGGCCCCCTAAGCAAATTTTATCTATATCATTTAAAAGTAGACTTTATTTCCAATCGTTCGGTACCAGTAACATTCTTCTACGATAACTTGTTGAGGAGTTAGTGGGGGGTGTTTACTTTTTCTTTCCACGACTGTACGTCAGTAATAATAATGCTATTCGTTTTGCATTACAGTGCGATTTTGCTGTGCCAGAGAATACCGCAACGCGCGCTAGCCAACTGACAGTTCCATTACCTGTACCATCTAGTCTACATTATAGTCTAAAATCAACGACGCTAAAATTGGTTTGAAAAAATTATGTTGCCTGCCGGAGCATTAGATTGCTTTCTACGATAAATAGGATAGCCATTACTTGTGCTCGTCTACGTGGATTAACGTATGGTCATGTGACTTCATCAGCAAAGTCAGAATATCTGCCCAGCCTCTATTTTTGAAGCTAATAAAGCTTGATGAAATTCAAGATAAGATAGTTTTAAAGATGAAGATCGTTCAAGTGGATGTCCGATAACACCAGATTTGAAGAAAATATACAATAAAAAGTTGCGCCTCGCTCCAAGTCATTCAGGAATTGTCGGAAGCTTGCTCAGCATTCTATTAGTTGAAAAATTCAACTTTATTATTTAACACGTTCACGCCAGCGCGGTGGGTCACACTCGACTGTCTCAGAGTTGTCCACTGAGCTCCATGTATAACAGGAGTTTTTAGTCAGCGGTCAGACTCTTGCAAGGCAAATGAAGCATGCAAGGCAAATGGAGCATGCAAGGCAAATGAAGCATGCAAAGCAAATGAAGTATGCAAGGCAAATGAAGCATGAAAGGCAAATGTAAAAAATAGTCCGCGTTATCAGTGTTAGATATTTGTATTCTAATTTACTATTATCCTAATTTAGGCGTCTCTAATGACGTTATACGTATCAGATTAATAAATGATTCTGTAATCATGTAAGGCAATGTGAAAAACAACATCTTTTGCCATGAATACAAACTAAAATTGACTTCATTGTATCCTTCCACGCTGACCGATGGAAATCATGTTGGGAAATAGGAAGACAGATCTCCTGTTATATATGGAGCTCAGGGGAGTTGTCAAGTCTTCGGCTTTTGCACACCACTGTTATTTTAGAGAGAATGCTGTTCCTTTAAATCGCCCAATGGTTCTAATTAAATAAAACAACATTTTCTGTATTAAAATAATGGTATCCAAAAGGCCGGAGATTCGCCAGCTCTGAGACAGTCTAGTGTGACCCACCGAGCCGGCATGAACGTGTTAAACTGGGGTTCTTCAATTCCTGGTCCACCAAGTTATCTCAAATATTAACCTCTTTGGGACGATTGGCACGTATACGTGCCGCATGAAGCGCTCAGAATCCTTGTTTTTCCTCACCAGTAAAATTTTACTGTAAAATTTGCCTTACTTAATCAGCGCATTTGCTCGATTCAAGAAGACACAAATTTCTGTTTTTAAGAAACGGTGACAAAAGATTAAAAATTTCGTAAAAGGCTCCCGTCCCGAAGGGGTTAAGAACGCAGAGTTTTCCAGCGACATTGAAAAATTTTCGCAGCGCTTCATTAGGCAAATGCAAAGTTGCAAATAAGCTTACGAGCTCGAGTAAAAAATGTACTATAAAACGATCGGCATCAGAACTAATAAAAATTACCTGATGTTATTGCTTCCTATTTTTACTAAACTTGTAGTGATATCATAATGGTACTCCACGCAGGGATGTTTGCATGCTTCGCTCACACCAGTAACTAAAATGAATCCAGAAACAAACAATTCTGGTAAATCAAAACTAAATATAATATTACACCGTCATTACATGTCATTATATCGTCGGTACCATGTCAAGGTATCCAATACGAAAACAGTATTGCCAGTAGGCTACTTTTTTTAAATTGAGGTTTCCTGATTGGCACCATTTTTCTGAAACGGTAAAATTCCCCTTCTTTTCGCCTAAATTAATATGTCATTAAATAAGGCGAATTTTACTATTTAAAAAAAGTGGTGCCAATCAAGAAATTTGAATTTAAAAAAAGTAGCTCATTGGCAACGCTGTTTTCATAGTGGATAGTTTGACATGGTACTGACGATATTATAATTTCTCCCTAATCAAGATAGATTGGGGGTCTAAGTCATCCGGACTCACAGAGTAACCCCAAAGCAGTGCTGCCATAGGCGACTATTTTTATATTCTGTTCGCATCATTATTTTTAAAAAGTGGAGTTTGTAGTATATTTCTGTTGCAAATGCTGCCAAAGCATATGCAAAAGATTTTTTGTTTTGAAAAAGTGGTGCGAAATAGAATTATAAAATAGTCGCATGTGGCAGCCTGCAGAAGTTACTAATATTCGACAGTATGTGGGTTTAGTTTGACCCAAGTTTAATACGTTCCGCACCAGATTTTTTTTAAAGAAATGAAAAATTAAACCTGTAATTAAATAAAATTCATCAAACAAATTTTATGGTTTAGTGGGATGACACTTCTAGAACTTTGGTCTACAATGAAAACACCTTTTTCATAGTTTTACCTGTCGTTAATACAATATTTGGTGCTGAATTTGAAAATTGAAAAAAAATTGGTGCATGATCATAATACCATTTTTGCACAATCACAGTTGAGATATACTTATGTATATCCGCTACATGTTCATGGTTCGTACGCTTCCCTGAATTTTGTAGACCAGAAAGTATTTCAACATCAGTATTATCTTATAGAAAATCTCTTCTTAAAAGAAGGCGGAATTTTGTTCGTTTAACCCAGATTTTTTTTTTCTATAAAACGATACTGGTAGTTTTCCCGGAGAAACAACTGTATCCATACAAAACATGATGTTACACCTAATTTTCTTTATTGTCACCTTCATTATTCTGCGATGTGATAAATATATAGTTGGTACCATGTCAATCTTTCCAATATGAAAACAGTGTTGCCAGTGGAATAGTTTTTTTACATTTTGATTTCTTGATTGACAAAAAATGAAAGCGTGGGCGCCAACTTTATGTATATATATATATATATATATATATATATATATATATATATATATACGCATATAATAAAATATCATAAAAAAAAACTTAAGCAAAAATTAAATTGCGTTGGAACCAATCTTTCATTTTTGTTTCTTGGACATGAGAAACCAAAACAATTTCGTTTCAGGCTCTAAAATTTTCTATTTTTTAGTGCATTTAAAGAAATATATATTTATTTTATATTTTTGTGAATTTTAAGGAAGGAGTCACATTCCCGCTCTATGCGCATGTGCAGATTTGAAGTCGCTGAATTCATCCAGTGTGTTTTTAGTACCTGAAGTATGGAGACGTGTTCTAGTGCTATGTCAACGCGAGTGAAACAGCGTGCTGTTATTGAATTTTTAGCTGCTGAAAAAGTGACTCATGCTGAGATTCATCGTCGTTTAAAGATGACGATGCTGTTGATAAGTCTACTGTAAATGGATCGACAGTATCATTTTGTGAATGCGAGCCTAGAAAAGCCATAATTGTTGATGAAAAACGCAGCGGACGTCCGATCATTGCCCAAACGGTGAACATCGCAAACTCGTCGACAATTTGATTCAAAATGACCGGTGAATCACTCAAAAGTGTATTGCAAATCATATTGGAATATCCAAGGAATGTGTCGTCTTCATTAATGAACAATTAGGATACCGTAAAATCCGAAACTGCAGAGGCTTTGGGAAATCTGAAGTTTTAACCGATTCCACAACCTCCTTACTTTTCCGATCTTCACCTTGCCATTTTTAGGTGCGTTCGTAATTATATAAATACGGAACACCTATAGTCGTCGTTCAGTCCGTCTGTCCGCATATAACAGAGCAAAAACTACCCAACCGAATGGGCTGAAATTTTAAATATATGATTGTTGCAAAATTTTGTCGAGCCATTTCAAATTTTATGAAAATCGGATGTATAGTTTAATTACAGGGACAGTCAAAAGTTTTTCTTTACATTACGGCCAATGGGGAAAATTATTGCAAGTGAATTTTAATGATGTTACCGCCGTCCGAATGGTCTGAAATTTTAAATATATAATTGTTGCACAATTTTGTCGGGCTATTTCAAATTTTATGAAAATCGGATGCATAGTTTAATTACAGGGACAGTCAAAAGTTTTCCGTTACATTACGGCCAATATGAAAAAAATATTGCAAGTACATTTTAATGATGTTTTAGCCTTCCGAATGGTCTGAAATTTTAAATATATAATTGTTGCAAAATTTTGTCGAGCCATTTCAAATTTTATGAAAATCGGATATATAGTTTAATTACAGGGACAGTCAAAAGTTTTCCGTTACATTACGGGGAATGGGGAAAAAATTATTGCAAGTACATTTTAATGATGTTACAAACTATGCACTTAAGAAGGGCAAAAAAATATACATTCAGTACAATATGGGGTGCAAAAAATAATTATTAAATTAGTTATAGTACGAACGCCCCTCATTTGCCACGTTTGACGAGCAATTTCCAACTTGTTATTTTTTTCCTCTACTCAAGGGATACCTCAAGGGTAATTTTTAGACCTCGTAAGATGAGGTGAAGGCAGCTGTGGAGTCTTGGATTCGAGAAAAGTTTGAAGAAATGTTCAGTGACAGAATACAAAACTTGTTACACGTTGCGCGAAATTTGCTAGCCTTAATGGTGACTATGTTGAAAAATAAATATATGAATTTGAAGCTTAAGAATTGTGCTTTAATGTACTTTTTATCCAATCTTGCTATTTGTTTTTATTCGTTTTGTACAAGCATATGTGCATTCCTTTTCAGCCCACCCTCGCACATAGTTTTTCATAAGTGTGTTTCGTTTTAAAATGTGTTATTTTCATCTATCACTGCGGAATAAACGAAAAAACTCATATTCTTGCACATGTGTTGTATATAGTATATCTATATATCACCTTTTCCGTCATTTGTGACGGGCTATCTTTCTAGTACAGAATATTTCCTAACTGGAACTCCCCCGCCCCCTTCCCCAATCTATAGCTGCCAACTTGTACGGATTTTTGCTACCACTATAATTTAACAGAAATTTCTGCCTTATTTAATTATCAAAATTCACTGCAATTCGGCGATTGAATTAGGCAAAATTTTCTATTAAATTTTAGTGGTAGCAAAAATCCGTACAAGTTGGCAGCTATGCCCAATCTTTCAACTTCAAGAAAACTGAAAAGGGCCGTCCATAAATGATGTTACGCTTGGAGGGAAGGAGGGGTTTCATGAAATTGTGACAATTTGTGACAAGGGGGTGGGAGGTGTAAGAAGAAATGTGACATCACATATTTTGGTTAAAATAAAAGTATTACAAATCAGCAGATTAAATTTTGAAGTTTTTTTTAAATTAAAGTATTTTGTATTCATAAAGTAGGGATAAGATTTAAAGCGAAATATATTAAATTCGGTTTCAAATTCAAAAATACTACCGTTTTCAATTGCTCCTATTAATATTTTATTACTATTGTATATTAATTATGTTTTTTGTCGTAAACCTTAATCTTATTTCATACAAAAAATGTACACAAATCATTTTGATAGTTATGCTCACAAATGTCATTAAAACACATAGTTAAAGTTTAAAAATAAAATTTTAAATATGATCTACCACGTAGTGGTTTGTTTCTGAACTGCAAGTATATATTTAAGTAATATAGCGTGATATGTGACAAGAGGGGGGATGTAAGGTGAAGTGTGACACTTTGTGACAAAGGGGGGGGGGGGGTGAGGGGATCAAAGATATTGAAAAAAAAGTGTGACATCATTTATGGATCGCACCAAAGATGCAAAGGCAAAAGAAATCATCCTTTTAAAAATACTTTTGTTTTGTACAACCAATAATGCTTTTGGAACAAGATGAAGTAAAGTATCTGTAACTCATTCTAAACTGCATTACTACTAATCGATGTATTAAATGAATATTATAACAAGTTATTTTAATGGTACTTTAAAGTACCGTCGGGGCCTAAAGGGTTAAAAACTTTACACTAATATCATAAAAATAGTCTAGGTCCTGTAAAACATTATCATATTTAATTTGGGATTTATTTAATAGTTTTAAATTTAAATATTTTTAAGAAAATACCATTTTGTGAGTAAATAAAGCAAAAATTACTATTTGAAATTAGTGGCACTCAAAAGTTAAAACGGTACGAATCTTTTTTTTTTTTTTTTTTTTTTTACTTGTGACAGATACATAGAATCTAAAAGCAGCAACATTCATTTTGTGGCGCATTTGTAACTGACTATTGTTAGATTTACAAGGGAACCACTTTTGGTGTTGCTCGCACCTAGCATCGAGACCTGATGCGTTTCGTAGCCCTATACATAAAAGTTAGAGAACCGAAAAAATTTCTCTGTTAAAATAACATTTTATATACTTTTTTTAACTTTTAATTTTTTATTATTACATATTTATTTGTTTATTTCACGCCAAAAGTGAGTTAAGTCGCCAAATATGGCGCTACAATTTTTCCGCCAGCTTTATCCAAAGAGAAAAATGTACAGAACATATTACTAGAATTACATCAGATTGCGATTTTTTATTATAATTGATAGCATAAGAAACAAATATTAGATTTTTATTTTTTTTTTCGATGCAGACGATAAATATACAAGTAATAAATAAAATTTTATAAAAGCTTCGAAGATCATTGAAAACTATTTTTTAATGAAATACAAAATAAGCAAACTATTTTCATTTTTGAAATCGAATGAAATAAAGTTTCGAATATTTAAAATGAAATGTTGCTGTATTGAATGGTCCTTCGGTAAAAGTAATCATAAAGTAAATTAATATTTTTACACAATTTAGAAAAATTACTGTGGCGAAATATGTCGGACATTGCAATTTCTAGCTATTACAAATTCAGCTATGACATTTGGCTAGGGTTGGCAGTGAGCTCTACTTTTGAAAATAAACGCCAACTGTTTCCCCACCAAAAATAATGAATATAAAGTTGCAGTCTTTCAAAATCAAATTCGTGGGTTTTTGAAGGAATTTTCAAACTTTTTTCGATATTTTATACTTATTATTAACTAATTTTTATTTTTGTATGCTTTTCTTTAAAAAAATTCAATGTTAATAGTCCGATAAGTGGTCTCTAAAACTGCATTTTCAGAAAGTTATGCTGCTGTATAATCAAGAAATATTATTTTAACAGAAAATTTTTATCGATTCTCAAACTTCTTAATATAGGGCTTTAAAGTGCACCAGGTCTCAATGCTAGGTGCGAGCAACACCAAAAGTGGTTCCCTTGTTAGTTTTATTTTTTTTCAAGAAGTCTAAGTACTAGATTTGATGTTGTACCTTGAATATTAATCCAATGTTGCCAGATTGGGGACTTTTTTAATTCAGATTATTTGACTGTCACCACTTTCTTTTAAATAGTATAATTCACCTAATTTTTCAGAATTTATAATCTATTCTTAAATAGGCCGAATATTTCTGTTTCAAAAAAGCGGCGACAATCATCAATTCGGGGACAAAAAAGTCCCCAATCTGACAACACTGTATTAACCCTCTAATTCCCAGGATAGATTGCGTTCCAGAAATTGCGTAATTCAGAGAACCAGAATTCATACCAGAAAATCTATATAGCGAATTTCGGATTATTTAATAACGAAATGTCTGCTATTAAATAAAGCAAAAATTTCTATATTAAATTCCTGTTTTAAAATTCTGGTGGAATATCTGAATTAAAAAATCCATTAAATCGGGAACACTGGTGGTAGCAACTATGCTACCATGGGGCATTAGAAGGGTAACTTTGTTTGATTCTGCAGTTACCGACTGACAAGTTTTGTTGCCAAGAAAAAAAAAAAAACAATATGTCAATGCCAAGTGCAGGGTTCATACTTTGTCCGTTTCTTTTAATATAAATTAAAACAAGAAAGAAAATTCATGCGTCCAGCATAGATTATGAAACATTTTTTAACACATTCAGAATAGTATAAAGAAACTTCACAATTCATTAACCCCTTCGGGACGACCGTCTTTCACGGAATTTTTAATCTTTCATCACCGGATTTCCAAAACAGAAATTTTTGCCTAATTGAATCGGGAAAATGCTTGGATTAAATAAGAAAAAATTTGAAGTACAATTTTCTGGTGAGAATAATCACAGATTCTGAGCACCTTACGCGGCACGTACCCCAAGTGGTTAAAGGGATAAGGGACCTTAAAAACCTTAAAAATCATTTTTTTCATTTTTTTTTAAATTTCACTTTAAATAATATTCAAGAGTACATTATATGCATTATGGGGATCACACACACACAAAAAAAATATATATATATTTTTGAGAAGAAAATGGAATTTTACGCGTCGTCTTAGAAATCTTCGAAATGCCCCTTGCGCGTTCTACATCAATGAAATACCCAATATTTTTAATAAAAGTTTGGTTTATATACATATAAATAAAACTGTGCATCGAATTTTATATATTTGAATATAAAGATAAAAAAAATTCAAAATTTTTCTTTTTTTTTTTTTTTTTTTTTTTTTTTTTGTAAATTTTTCTTTAAATATTACTCAAGGGTTCATTATATTCATTATCGTACGTATTTATCACAAAAAGAATTAAAAAAAAATTATTTTTGAGAAAAAAAATGGAATTTTATGCATCGTCTTAGGAATCTTCGAAATGCCCCCTGCGCCTTCCATATCAATGAAATTCCCCAATATTTTTTATGAAAGTTTGGTTTATATATGTAAATAAAACTGTGCATTGAATTCTATATGTTTGAATATATGGTTAAAAAAAATGAAAAATTTTAATTTTTTTTCTTTTTTTTTACTTTTTTATTCAAATATATAAAATTCGATGCACAGTATTATTTATATATATAAACCAAACTTTTATAAAAAATATTGGGGATTTTCATTGATATGGAACGCGCAGGGGGCATTTCGAAGATTTCTAAGACGACGCCTAAAATTCCATTTTTCTGACAAAAATATATATATATATATATATTTTTTTTATAAATGTATGCCATGATGCATATAATGTACCCTTGAATAATATTTAAAGTAAAATTTACAAAAAATAAAAAATTGATTTTTAAGGTTTTTAAGGTCCCTTGTCCCCTTAAGATGAATGATGATGTCTAAAAACTCAATTCGGAAATCGTATAACGCATTTGAAAAACAAAAAAGTCCTTTCGGCATGTGCCGGGAGGAAAAGGTAGCTTCCTTAATTCTTGGTTTTAAAATTTTGCAAATTTTACTTAAATTTTAAGAAGCTAAAATGCGACGAACTCGATAAAAGAATATTCGTCAATACTGAATTTGAATGAGAATTGCGCCAAATTAGTAAGCTATAGCCAAGTTGGCATCATTTATGGTTTCTTAGTTTTGGTCGCCAAATTTGGCGACATTTCGCCAAGTGTCGCGAAATTTTGAAGCTGACGTTCACTAACACACATAAATTAATACCTGATTTTCTTTTATTGTTGTCTTGTTTCAAAATGTCAACCACACTACAATTTTAAACCCTATATCTGAAACCTTTTTTAAGCTAGAGACGAAACAAAAAGTACTCTGAAATCCTTGTATCAATGCCTAACACTTAAACACAAAATAAATTGACATTCTAAATTTTTTGTGTATTTTTTTTTAGTTATAAATATTTAAATGGCCGCCGTTTTTAAACAAAATGGCGGATGAAACTGGCCATCGAACTCATCTGAGACTTTGGTATCTACTATGCATACAAATAACCCTAGATCTACCGGGAATTTTATTCAAGTTTTAATAAAACGTTCTACACCAGAATTTTTATTTAAAACTATTTAACTTATTTATTTACCTTATTTTTGTCTGGTTTATATACTTAGTTTATTTTAAAGAAATTTCTGGTTTGAATGAATATTTTGTATGTACCTGTCGGGTCCAATGGACCCGTCTGGAAGACGGAGGGTTAATTTCATCCAAATCGGTTTATAAATACGAGTTATCGAATGACAAAAATCAGATGTATATACATATATATATACACACACATGCTTGCCAACTTTCCCTTAAACTTCCGTAAAATGTGAGTTAAATTGACCCAGGTTAAACACGTTTCGAACCAGAAATTTACTAAAGAAATTAATTCAAATGGAGTTCATAGAGAAACATGATTTTAAATACATAATGATATATCAAATAAATTTTCTTGTTAGTAACGTGTATAACCTGAATCAACTTAACTCACATTTTACGGAAGTTTAGTTCAATGTTGGCAAGTATATATATATCAATGCAAAAACCCTTGACGGGTTAAAAGTTTCTGACGCAGCACTTTATCTTATGCTCTAAGAATTTTAAATATGGAACTTAAAAATACTGATATCAAATTTTGAGTGACGTTATGCTATTTCTTAAAAAATATATTTGTATTTATTTCACCATTTTATTTTTGTTTTATTTATAATCGCATGTGCAAAAGTTATGTTCAACATGAAAAGCTGCATAAAATTTTATTCGCTGTTGCTTTATCATTTACATCTCTCATAAATTCAAAATATGTGTTTTAAAAGATATGATATAAAATTTAAGTGACGCCTTGATGTGACTTTCAAAGGTTTGTTTTTTAAAATTCAATTTAAATTATTTTTGACTTGGTTAAAATATTTTTTTTACATCTACACAATACTTTTAATTTTCCAATTCACTGTTAAATATATCACTTTCATTGAATCTATACTATGCATTGAAATGTATTCATTTCAATAAATTGATTTATCTTTTGTGTCACGCTATTCAAAATTGTGAGTAAGATTTATGTAAATGGTTTCTTTGCGTCATTGTGTCCAAACTACATGAAATGTATGAAAAAGGATAGTTTGACGCAAATAAACCATTTACATAAATCTTACTCACAATTTTGAATAGCGTGACACAAAAGATAAATCAATTTATTGAAATAAATACATTTCAATGCATAGTATAGATTCAATGAAAGTGATATATTTAACAGTGAATTGGAAAATTAAAAGTATTGTGTAGATGTAAAAAAAATATTTTAACCAAGTCAAAAATAATTTAAATTGAATTTTAAAAAACAAACCTTTTAAAGTCACATCAAGGCGTCACTTAAATTTTATATCATATCTTTTAAAACACATATTTTGAATTTATGAGAGATGTAAATGATAAAGCAACAGCGAATAAAATTTTATGCAGCTTTTCATGTTGAACATAACTTTTGCACATGCGATTATAAATAAAACAAAAATAAAATGGTGAAATAAATACAAATATATTTTTTAAGAAATAGCATAACGTCACTCAAAATTTGATATCAGTATTTTTAAGTTCCATATTTAAAATTCTTAGAGCATAAGATAAAGTGCTGCGTCAGAAACTTTTAACCCGTCAAGGGTTTTTGCATTGATATCATTACTTTTTTGAGGTTAGTGATAAAATGATTTAAAAAAAGATACTTATGGAATTTAATGCAGATTTAATTTTTACTATTTTATTACAATTTTCCTTATAGCAGTTTGTATATAAAAACAACTGGGTAAGTATAATCGCAGATCGCACAGAGGGTTTCATTTGATATTCCTTTAAAAACACTTTATCCTTAAAGTAATAAATCCAAAATGTTAATTTATAATTATTAAATCCTTACATAGATGTAGCACCAATAGTTCCAATTTTCATGGGGCAGGGAACGCACTCTTTTAAACAAACCACCTTCCAATTGAAGTCATCAAAAACCAAGTTGAATAAGGCAGTGCCCGTTGTGTTGTTTGACAAACAGCAGTCTCATGTCCCCTCCTTCCCCCCTTTTTTCAAAATTTTTCAGACCAGTACCTAAGAATGGAACCGAAATAATTTTTTCTCTACAGAAATTACGATAAAAAAATAGTATGCAGTACTCATAAATTTACTTTAATGCTATATAGGGTGATTATTAAGTTAATTATAACGTTTGGAATCTGTTGCATTGATGTCCGAAAGGTAGTTTCTGAGTTATGGAAGCTGGACCCATAAGGCGCAATAGAGGGGCGAAGCCCGCTAGTGTCTATCATAATTATATCTGCCATGTAGACTAATTGCGATATTTAATCAAAATAGCCCCCCCCCCCTCCTCATCCCCGGAAATATAACAAATACAAAATGTGTCTTTATAAACCTATCGTCAAATAGGTTTTTATTTCTTTTTCCCTAAAAAAACCATGATTTTTATATCCGTAACGTAAATAGCGGACGAAGCCCGCTAGTTCCTATCATAATATATATTTTTAATAATTTTATATAGTCTATAATAAAAATCAGACTTAAAATAGTCTAGTTCCATGAGTACTTGTAGTGTCAGTTACATGCTACGATTTTTGGATACCAGTATTTTAGAACGAGAAAATGTGACTTATTTTATCGGAGATATCTCATTAATTGAATAAGGTGAAGCAAACTTTTTGAAAAAAAGGTGGCCAACAAGCATGGCAGTTATCAGCTATGTGACTTTGTGCTAAAGTCCATTAATTTGATCTGCTTTAAAAAGATTACGGAAGATTGAATTATAGTAGAACCTGGATTAACCGAGCTTCGATTAATCGAGGTTTCTGTTAACCGAGCCGATAACAAAGTCTGATTTCTTTTTTCCTTTTGAATGAGCCTTAAAAATAACCACACTCTTTAGCTCACTGTCCGTGCTATACAGGCCCTTCTGCCCCCAAAAGCCCTCAACTCCAAAGAAACATTGGACCCTGAGAAGTCAATAGCGAACAATGCTTTGTTTCCAGTGGCTGTGTGAACTTTCGTAAATTTTTCAATTTGCATTTTAAAATTTACTACTGGTAGTTGATTTTCTTTTTAAATTTGTTAAGCTGTGAAACAGAACTTTACATATATTTATTTTTATTATTTAAAAAACGTTCTATATATTTTTTAAAAAGAGATGTTAAATTCGCAAGCACGGCGAGTTTTTACACACAGTTTCTATTAACCGAGATTTCCGATTCCGATTTACTAACAGTCCCAATTAGCTCGGATAATCGAGGCTGCTCTGTATAATTAAAAAATCAATGGCGATCTTACTGTAAACGGGTTTCCCTTTTACTGAGGGATTTCAAAACCGAATCAGCTGATGTTAGTTGCTGTTTCCCTGCTTGATTAAATAAGATTAGTTAAACATTTGAAAATTACCAAATATAAAAGGAACTAAGTCAACAGAGTCTTTGCTTTATGGTATTTTTTAACAACGCTATAAGAAAATGATTTTAAATAAGAGATTTTAAATGTAACGTTTTAAATCTGACATAATTTTCACCAAACTTTCCTTTCTCTTTGTAACATTCAACTGAAAATATTTTTATTATTAGAAAGATAATATTATTATTTGCGCTACCTTAAAATTAGCAACTATAGTTAAAAATATCATCTCGAAATTTGAAATAAATCTCTCATATAAATATATTTTTTAATTTACACAGTTTTGCAATATGTTTTGCAATGTGTTTTGTAAACTGTTTTGGCCACTTTGGCCAATATGACGTAATTTCCTCCATTTACGACTTTTAACACATATCAATGAATTTATTATTTAAAAATTTTCTTTTTCTTTTAATATTCACGTGTAAATATAATTTTTTTGACGTAATTTTCAATGTTTTCCTTCTTTTAATGCGTAATCATTTAATTCTAATTTGAAAATAATTGATTATTTTATAATTTTCTTTCATTTTAAGTAAGCATGTGTAAAAACAATTTTTATGACGTAATGTTTAATATTTTCCTGCTTTTAACCCGTTATCATTTAATTCTAATTTAAAAGGATTTTTTTCTGTTTATAATAGTCACGTGTGAATAAATTTTTAATTTAAAGGATATATTATTCTTTGCGCTGTTTTAACATTTGGCAACAATTTAAAATAACCTTTTCTAAAATATGTAAAAAATATCTCTGGAAATTCTGAAAATTTTAATTTAAAATTGAAATAAACCGTCAAAAAAATTAGGCAAGTTAAAAATAATAAATGCACTCTGCAAACTTCGAGTTTCTATTGAATGATTAAATTGAATGAAAATAATTAAATTCCCATGTATATTTTTTATTCCTATGAGACTTTTTTAATGAGACAATTTTATCCAGATTTAACATTAAATATATCTTAAAATAATTCTTCGATTTAAAAACTGTATACTTCAACGTTTTTATCAAACATTTCTCTATAATACTACCCAATTGCGTCAAAAGATGGCGACACCAGAAATCTGATATGCTTATTATGTAAACTGTAAATATTGCAAAGTTAAATAAAAAGAATTGTCTCGGGGTTATGAAACTTCATTGATATTTATAAATAAAACATTTCAACTAAATTATTTATCATAAAAGAATTATTACATCACAATAGCTTTTATGCAAGGAAAACAATAACAATAATAATAATAATATTATGGATGTCAGTGATTATATATTGATTGACCGTCATAAGAATAAAAAATGATATTATAAAAAGAAGAGCTGAAATGAATTATTTTTTTACGTTTCTGATCGTGTGATTTATATTCAAATAATAATTATTAATGTATATTTTTTGTAAAGTGATTGAAATTAAATATATTTATAAAATTTATGGTAATATTTTTATTGTTGAAATATTGCCAAGGAATAATCATCATCAAATTGGCGTCATTACAATTGTAATTTTATTTAACTTAATAGCAATTAAAAAAATTACAAAGGAACTGAGAATAACGGTCAACTAGCAGACTTTAAAAAAAGAAAAAAAAAACATTCACACGTGAAAACACGTAACAGTGAGTATCGAACTGCCTATCTTAACCCTAGATCTACCGGGAATTTTATTCAAGTTTTAATAAAACGTTCTACACCAGAATTTTTATTTAAAACTATTTAACTTATTTATTTACCTTATTTTTGTCTGGTTTATATACTTAGTTTATTTTAAAGAAATTTCTGGTTTGAATGAATATTTTGTATGTACCTGTCGGGTCCAATGGACCCGTCTGGTAGACGGAGGGTTAAGGTCAGTAAACGATGGCCCTTAGCCACTCAGCCAGTGGGAAGACAAAATTTTTCTCCCCAAAAGTGGTTAAAAAGAAAGCATGTGTATGAATACAGTGTCATGCATTTTCGGTGAAATTTCCATAGAATGCCGAAGAAATATAGTCCAATTTTTCATGCGCATTATAAAACGAACAAGAGTCTTGCTGGAAACAAGTAAATTGTTATTTGGTTCATCTGAAACATATTTATTTGATTTTTAAAAAATCGCCCGTGTCATTTTCGAGAGAAAAAAAAATCGAATTATTTAACGAACGAGAGTTTTCCCAGAAAAAAGAAAAGTGTTATTCACCTCGCCTTAATCACATTTATATTATGTATCAATTTAAAAATAATCGTTAGAACCGTTTTCGAGATTTTCAAATTAGGAACTTCCTCGATATTATACCAACGTTTTCACTTTAAAAATGGCTATTTAGATCTCAAAATATACTGCACGTAGAAATGCAAAAATTTCAGTATACGATTAGACTGCAGATATAAGACTGTTCTAGAAAATTCAGAAGAATAAGGCATATATCTGCTGAGTTATTAAAAGGCGGCTTTTCGCGTTTTCTTTGATGTCGAGTTAGCTGTATATATGAGTTCCGCCATCTACGAATTCTATGATACGATACGATACGATTTTAACGATACGATACGATACGATTTTAGGCTTAAGGCTGCGTCACTCGAAATACTACCGTCTTCCATGATATATACAGGGTGTTCAATAAATTAAATTCAATATATTAAAGGGGTCCAATATTAATAGGGGTAATAGAGGAGATCACACGGAGCATAAATCAGTATATAATGCCTGGCCGGATCTCAATAATTTTCAAGTTACAGCAAATAGAATGAAAAATCGGAAATTTTTAAAAAAATCCTCATTGCTAAACTATCGATAATGCTACATAAAAACGAAGCACATATTTAGAAAGAGCAAAAAAAATCCTACGAAATGACATAAGTTGTTTTAGAATATTGAGAATTAATGGCGAGTTACAAGTTCTGAAACAGTGAAAAAATACAAAATCAAATATTTAGCAAAATAGTTAATCGTTAATTCCAAAAATGCAACTCTACCTACATCAAGGAAAATGTTATAAAATTTGGTCCATTCCGAAAGCTTTCGAAGAAGCTGACAATAAACCATATCAGTTTAATTGTATGGGAGAAATCAAGCAGTTCCCTAGTTACAACTCTGTACTGTTGCACGCTCGGAAAGGGCGAAACTCCGCCCATGACGATTGTAAACACCCCGTTTTAATATCTTTCAATTATACATTTCTGATCAACCTCTATCAATACCCTTTCATTATTCAGTCTGGTCAAGTGAATGACATATTGTGCAGCTCTCGCCTTGTCTTAAAGCAAACTCCGTGACTGCTGCGTTTCCTCCATGAACTTTCAGGATGATGAAGAAGAAGTACTTTTTATGCAAATTTTCTATGTGTATAGGAAGAAAAGTGTAATAAAACAGCAGTCATCAGTGGGCGTTATGTTAAAGGGAGGCTGTTGTAAGTGGGATTGTAGTAAGTTGATGTATAATAATTATGCCGGAATACTCTAACGAAGAATATGCGGACATGCATCTGATGTACGGGCAAGCTCATGGAAATGCATGTCTAGCACAGCGCATGTACCGTGAGCAATTTCCAAGGAGACGTTGCCCAAGTTCGAAACTCTTCATAAAAATCGATAGACGATTACGGGAGACTGCATCGTTTAATACAGCAAGCATTGATGCAGGGAAACCTCGACATGTACGAACACCTGCAATGGAAGAAGATGTACTGAATATTTTTAAAGATAACCCCTCCACGAGTACACGAGCTGCTGCGTCTGAAGTCGGTGTTTCTCACCAAAGTGTGTGGCGTGTTCTGCGTGCAGAAAACATGCACCCCTTTCATGTGCAGCGGGTACAACTGTTATCAGTAACAGATTGTGCTCAGCGGACAGAATTCGTACGCTGGTTGCTTAATGTAACAGAAAATACTCCACAATTTCTGGAAAATATTTTATTTACTGATGAAGCAACATTTACGAGAGAGGGCGTGGTAAACACGCACAATATGCACACATGGTCATATACAAATCCGCACACTGTTTTCCCGTCGAACGCACAACAAAAGTTCAGTGTGAACATATGGGCAGGTGTCCTCGGCGATTATCTCATAGGACCATATTTACTCCCAGATGTACTCAATGGCAGTACGTACTTGGTTTTCCTACGGGATATCTTACCGCAGTTACTGCAAAATGTGCCAGCAACATTGCGCCACAATATGTGGTTTATGCACGATGGCGCACCGGCACATTTTTTCATAGGTGTTCGCAATCACCTCAATTCAACATATCCTGGGAATTGGATTGAACGCAGTGGACCTGTTGCTTGGCCTGCACGCTCTCCAGACCTCAATCCGTTAGACTTTTTTGTTTGGGGACACCTTAAATCGCTGGTGTATGAAACGTCTGTGGATACACCGGGGGATTTACTAGCGCGAATCGTTGTCGCTGCAGGAGACATTCCCAACTCCGTCGGAGTTTTTCGGCGTGTTCGCCAATCTTTACGACGTCGCTGTCGGCAGTGTGATTCTGTTAATGGACGCAACTTCGAACACCTATTATAATAATGTCCGTTCGTCTGCCTTCCGACATTGAACTGTGCAGCGCAGGCCAGAAGACTATGCTTCACATATGTCATAAAGTACGTGGAATGTAATTCTTTATTTGTCATTTTTCTTTTATTTTCAACACTTTTTGGCACGGTATTTTGTAAGTCACATACTGTGGTGTACTCAAATTGTAAATTACAAAGTTTGTATGAATTAATTTAAAATTTAGTGTCTTTTTTAAATTTATAATTAATAAAATTATTATGCTATTTGTTATTATTATTACCTATCATAAATTATGATGCACATATACATACAATAATTGTCCATGTAAAACATGTACTGAAACTTCTTGCATAGTTACAAATCGCAATATTTTTAATTATTTCCGAATTTTCACCACCAGTTTAATTTTAAAGAATTTAACTTAAGATTTATATCAATAAAAGACCACTTTAAAATGTAGACTATTATTGTAAAGTTATTTTGGTTCATTCAACTCTTGAATAATTAAAAATGTTGCATCTCAGAAGAAGCATGATCGAAAATGTATAGTTGAGAGTAATTAAAAAGGCGGTGTTTCCAATCGTGATGGGCGGAGTTTAACCTTTGCTAGTGTCAAAGAAAGCGGAGTTGTAACTAAGAAACTGATTAATTTCTCTCACACAATTAAACCGATATGGTTCATTGTAAGCTTTTTCGAAAGTTTTCAGAATGGACCAAATTTTACTTCATTTTCCTTGTTGTAGCTAGAGTTGTCTTTTTGGAATTAACGATTAACTATTTTGATGTATATTGGATTTCGTACTTTTTTCACTGTTTCCGGGCTTGTAACTCGTCAATAAATATTGCTATTTTAATACAATTCATGTCATTTTGTAGGTTTTTTTTCTGCTCTTTCTAAATATGTGCTTCGCTTTTATGTAGAATTATCGATAGTTTAGCAATGAGGGTTCTTTTACAATTTTCCGAATTTTCATTCTATTTGCTGTAACTTGAAAACTATTGAGATCCGACCAGGCTTTATATACTGATTTATGCTCCATGTGATCTCGTCTATTACCCCTATTAATATTGGACCCCTTTAACGGAACACCCTGTATATATATAAACAGTCGGCTCTCGTTAATTCGAACTCGTCGGGACCACAAGAAATGTTCGAATTATCCAGAGTTCGAATTATGGAAAGTATGAGAGAAAACATGTTTAAAGGGGTACTATTACAAAGGAATTAATGTTATAGTATTTTTTTTTTTAATTTCGGATGTTATCGTTAGAATGACTTAATATTAAATTAAAAGATATAAATACATAAAATAATTAATAATATTAAAATAATATAAATAAAACATAAAAATTAATAATACACTATAGAACAACGGCATTTAAAATTACATTTTAATTGTACTATAATTTTCTTACCTGAAATTAGATGAACATTTAAGAAATTATTTACACTTATTTATCATCTCTATGAAAAAAATTATCAATTGTTGTTTGCTTAGTCCTATTCATTTTTGACTTTTTAGCCAGTTTTTCTATTTGTAACAAACAGTTAAGTTCTTTGTCTGATGACGGCTGCATCAGGATAAATGTACGCAAACACTCAATTGATTGTGCAACTGACTTTTCTGTGGGTAAGGAAAGCACTTGGGACATAGTAGCAGAATCACCAGAATCCGATTGCATCTCCTCATTGCATTTTTCGTGAATTGTTTCAACAATTTCTTCCACAGTTAAGGGTCCAAATACTTCCAAACTATTGTCGGCTGCTACATACTCTGCGAACGTAATATCGCATTGGAACTTTTCAGAAAAATTTGGAAATTCTATTTCTTCAAAAGGTCTGTCATTTTCGCCATTTGCATTATAACCACTCTTTTTAGATGGATGGATAAATCCGGCATGTCGAAAGCATTTTTCTATTGTTTCAGGTTGTACGGCGTATCACGCCGCATATAAATCGTTGATGGCCGGGAGTAATGTTATGTCGTAGCTTTCTTTAAGGTCAATCGAAAATAAAATTTGTTCTAGAATCCTTTTACGATAATGAGTTTTTAAATTTTGAATTATTCCTTGGTCCATCGGTTGCAGTTGTGCTGTAGTATTAGGGGGTAAATATTCAATCTTTATAGAGCTCAGTGTTGGTAGTTTACAATGACTCTGCACATTATCTAGCAGCAATAGAATTTTTCTGTTTTCACGAGAAAATTTTTTATCCAGTTCTTTTATCCAACTGATGCAGATCTCACGCGTCATCCAGGCTTTGGCATTTGCCACATAATCAACAGGCAGTGTTTTAACTCCTTTGAAGCAACGTGGATTAGTTGATTTACCAATAACTAACAATTTTAACTTTTCACTCCCATCCATATTGGCACCTACCATCACAGTTATCCTGACTTTTCTATGTTTATCACTTGTGCACGTTTCACCTTTAAATGTTAAAGTCTTATTAGACATTCCATGATTACATAAAGAAAAAATTCTTCTTTGAAAATTTCCGGTTTAAAATCGAAATTTTTGAATAAAAAAAACACAAAACTGGCAAATTTGACAAACACAGTAAATACATGAAAAGAAATAGGCATGGAGTTTTTTTTAATTCAAAAATTTCGATTTCATACTATTTATTATTATAAAATTCCTATACTACTCTTTTCTTTATTTAAGGCAGACATTCCATGATTACATAAAGAAAGAATTCTTCTTTGAAAATTTCCGGTATGAAATCGAAATTTTTGAATAAAAAAAAAAACACAAAACTGGCAAATTTGACAAACACAGTAAATACATGAAAAGAAATAGACATGGAGTTTTTTTGAATTCAAAAATTTCGATTTCATACTATTTATTATTATAAAATTCCTATACTACTCTTTTCTTTATTTAAGGCAGACATTCCATGATTACATAAAGAAAGAATTCTTCTTTGAAAATTTCCGGTATGACATCGAAATTTTTGAATAAAAAAAAACAACACAAAACTGGCAAATTTGACAAACACAGTAAATACACGAAAAGAAATAGACATGGAGTTTTTTTAATTTAAAAATTTCGATTTCACAGCGGAAATTTTCAAAGAAGATTTTTTTCTTTATTTAATCATGAAATATCTGCCTTAAATAAAGAAAATAATGGTACAAGAATTTTCTGGTATGAATGAGAAACTTTGAAATATAAAAAAACGCCAAATAGCCCCACTGGTGTTTGTACCTCAACGCATCACTTCTGGTCATATATTCCTATACAATAATTGATTGTCATATCGAGCTCTACCACCCCTCAAAGTTTGTCCCATGATTTTAGAGTCACCCTGTATATAAGTCATATTTGAACGGAGGGTGGTTTTGGGGTCATGATCAGTGAAAATATACCAAAATTTTCCGGAAGTACTTTCCTCCGAAAGGCTGCAATAGGTAGCTTTATACTTCTTGTAATGAAAGCTACCTAATAGATCACCAATTCCTACAAATACCATTAATAGTCGGGAAAATATCCTAATTTTGTTGTGAAGCCGCGTAAAGGATCTACACAGTTGTACGTTTACTACTACTATGCTAAAAATTAGTTTAGGTAAGGGGGTCTCAAGACCCTTAAACCTCTCGCTGCGCAACCCGAGAGTTTTTCGGGCAACGTAAAAGTAGCAAAATTTGCGCAACCCGAGATTTCATCGGTAATGCATTTTTTCCGTCTAATTAACCCTCCTTGATCATTCCCACCAGTTACTTTTTATTGTAAATTTTGCCTTATCTAATCGTAGCATTTCCCCAATTAAATCAGGCGAAAATTTTTGTTTTGAAAAACCGGTGACAAAAGAATAAAAATTCTTAAAAGACGCTCGTCGCGAAGGAATTAAATGCGCAATTTTTGAAGCTATTTTGATGAAACAATTACGCAGCAAGAGGGTTATGGCTTCAAAATTTTCGAAATTTTAATTTTTTTTAGATGTAAACTCCTATTTTTTCTGAACATTTTGATACTATCATTTACTTCAAATTCCCATTAGAACAGAAGTTATGGTTTTTAGAATTACACCCGTTTAATAATTGAAGCGGATTTCCGAAACTTTGAAGTGCTTTTTTCTCCAAAAGATATTTTTAGGCCTAACGCAAAGGATATCTCAAAAAACTTCCGAATATTTTTTTATCGAATTTTCAAAATGTATGTTTTCTGTTAGTCTGTATAAACGGAACCTAAATTTTAATTTTTATTGTTAAAAAAATAATTTTTTATGTGATTATACTGTTGCAATTTTCAAAATTTTGCGTTAGCTAAAATACAATTTGTAATTAAAAGCATAAAAATACTTTAAATACAAATTTATTTAGGTTCAGGGCCATTTTTACAATCTGAGGTATAATTAGGCACCAAGAATTTTCATTCTAGTTACAAAATTTATTTTGTTATCGTGCGCATAGGCTGTCATGCCAGTTTTCTGCTCGACAAATGTCTGACAGTTTGCAGCCCCTATAAATGCTAGTTTTGCATACTTCAAATGAAAATCAAATTTCAAAGTAAGGCGCAAAAAAGGCGCAAAGGCCAACATAGTGAAAAAGATTCCAAGCCGGGACTCGAACCCGGGCCATCAGTATAGCGCACAGACGTTCTACCGACTAAACCACATGGAACGATACCCAGCCTGGAAAATTTCTCAATATTACATGTTGGAAAGGCTACAAACGCAGCAAAGGATGGAATATTAATCGTGAGCCACCAACCTGGGTTGAACACGAAGCTTAATTACATCCAGCATCGATAGAAACTGTATTAATACATGGAAATTATTCCAGAGAGAAACATTCGCCTTGCATTTCAAATGAAAATCAAATTTCAAAGTAATTGCTTAAGAGGCGCAAAGGCCAACATAGTGAAAAAGATTCCATGCCGGGACTCGAACCCGGGCTCTGTTTCTCTCTGGAATAATTTCCATGTATTAATGCTAGTTTTGCATCGTGCAATTTTTAAATACTTGAAATGAAAGATCATACTTATATCTTTTATCCCAATTAAGAATGTGTTTTTAAATCGCATACATTTTAAGATATTAAATGTTGAAAATATTCCTCTTTTTTTTTTCTCCAATTGTAAGAATCCTGAGATCCCTTAACACTAGAACGACCGGAAGGAGTCGATTCGAATCCGACCGCATGATTAAATGCCCATTGGAGCCAAAAAATTTTTCATAAAATAAGTTAAAATAAAGCGACGTAGAATTACGTTAAATAAATCAGTTAAATAAAAATTTTAATATAATTTTAAATAAAAATTTTGTGGTGAAATATTTTTATGAAACTTGAGAGTAAAATTTACGGGCATTCTAGTGCTAAACGCACAGCACAGTTGAAACTTCCATTTCAGCAATTTCCGTCAATAAACGGAAATGTATTTCAGATATTTTTTGCATTCCTGTTTACGATGTATAAAATTTATCCACAATTAAATTAAAAACGCTTAACACAACTGAAAACTCACTTCCGATCATTATTGTTCATAGACAATAATGTAGCAGAGCTGCCAAGTCTCTGACTTTTTGGATACCAGTATTTAAAAACAGAAAATGTTATTTTATTTATTTTGAATATTTCGTCGATTTAAAACGTCATCATTTTCTCTAAAATAATAGTGGAGTACAAAAAGCTGGAGACTCTGATATAGTCAATGGGGTTATGAAAGAAGCGGAGGAGACATATAGCGTACTCTCTACTAGTTGCAAGTGAAGTAACTGAGGAGGTTGTCACAAGATGGCGGCTACTTTATTTTCAATCGGATCTACTGTTTCTTATTACCGTCGAGGCAAACTTCCCACCAGTAAAATTGAATAGAAAATTTGTTCTTATTTAAGTGTCTTATGCATGGAAACATTTTCTCCCAAATCTGATAAAACTTTCTGTTTGCTTTTACTGGTGTCAGTTTGCCTTGTAAAACAGTCAGTTTGTTTTCACTGGTTGTAACAATATGCCGAAAACGCAGGGCCTGACTTCCGCCAAATTAAACTTTCACCAGTAAAGAGGAAAATCTGTTTCTGCCATTATTTATAACTGAAATTTTTTATTAATAATGTGATTAAATAAGGAGAAAATTTCTAAACAAATTTACTGGTGGAAGATTCTACCGGCGGTAATCAACCACTGAGAAAGCGGTTACAGTTGAAGCTTCACCATTTTAAGGACATGTCAGTTCCTCTTTATTAATAGTTCCATGATATAGTCAAATTTTTTTTGTGCGCCCATGTAATGAACGACAAATTTTATGTAATCTCTACTCTACAACAAGCTGCTTGTAGTACACCGCAGTAATATATATAAATTTGAATAAGTTTAAAATTTTGTAATACCATTAAAATACATTGCAAACGATTTTTTGCCATAGATCGTAATGAAATGAAATTCTTTTGAATGCCCCTGTGAACGAACCATACATGCCACACACTTCATTTTCAATAGTGAACAGGCCATAGTACACTCAAATAATATGTATCAGTTTTATCGCAATCAAACTATATTTTCATGAATTAGAGATCGGAAAGACAACGGACAGACGAATAGATTGACAGACAGACGACGGGCAGACAGAAAAACCGACTTCATAAACTCTTATCATGTATATCGGGAATTGTTAAAACGAAATAATGTTCTTTTTACCCGGCTGCCAAGAAGGGTTATGTGTTTCACGCCTATTTGGTATGTGGATTTCTTTATACCCTCGAAACATCCCAACGGCTGGATGGATTTTAATGAATGAGGTCTCTATCAATCCGTCTTAACCGTCGAATGGTTATAGCCTAGGTTTTGTTTTTATAAATTCCAAAATGGCGACCGTAAAATACAAAATGGCGGTAGAGACGAAAAAGCATTTTTACGCACCCTATTGAATGGCATATCATTGGATATGTCTTTCAAAATGAAGACGATGTTTCATTGACTGATTTTACAGAAAGAAGCTCCGTTTAAACATTACACAACCTGGAAGTTGTGTAGGTAGGTTCTGTACTGCAACTCTAACCTTCATAGACATCTATAGGCCTCATCAAAACAGTGTTTATAGATGGGAACTAACAATTAAACACAACTTAAAAGTCATCAATGCAAGTAAATAAAAAAATATAGGTAAATAATATAAAAAAATAGTTTCACGCTGATGAGAAATAATGAATTAGTTCGCTTTTTACGCAGTCGGGTTTTTTGATTTTTTAAATTTAATTTTTAATTGTTTACTTTCCTATTTTAAATTTCGTAGAAATCTTCCAATGGATATTGCTGTTATAAATAACATAAAACTTTACGACGAAATCTTTACAAATATGGATATTCAAAAAATGGACCAATGGGAGACAATTCTTTGAACAAATGGGTTAACTGGGGATTTAACAGCAGAAGAATATTGGGTGATATTGGGAATATGTTGGGAGATAATGAATACAGAGCGTGAAATATAATATTAAATTAGACAAACTTATATTTATATATACAGTAAACCCTCGATTGAACGGACCTCGGTTCAACGGACTTCGGATTCAACGGACTAATTAAAAAAATTAAATTAATTATTAAACAAAAATTAAAGTAAAACAAGTGGGTAAGTGTGATCGCAGATCGCACAGAGGGTTTCGTTTAATATCCCATTTAAAACACTTTATCCTTAAATTAACAAATCAAAATCGTTAATTTAAAATTATTCCCCTCTCCCTAACCTGAAATTCAACCCCCGTATTTCAAATTTTTATATTTGACAAATGTCAAATATTTATTTATCACTATTATTTACTGGAAGCCTCCATGATAAAACAACTTCTAAAACGATGAAACACGCTTCGAAAAAAAAAGTACTACTGCCCCCCTCCCCCTCCCCTACTTGAGAATCAACACGCAACCCTCTTTTAAGCTTTTATATGTAAAAAATCAAGCAATGAACAACGACAAAGCATTTCTTTTTACTATTTTTAAAAAGCGATTTATCGGTAAAATAACAAAATATTTATTATATCTGTGGCAACACTATGTCTCGTGATCAAATGAACGAAACCTTAAAAAGGGGGAAAGAACACGAAACGCCGAAAGCGCGCGCTTTGATTCTCACTGCAGCGTGGTTTTCGTTCTAAGCATGCGAAATGATGCTGGCGACCTATGCGGCCATGTGATATGCTTTTCGTTCTATGCATGCATAAAAGTTGCATATGTGTTAATTCGTTTGTATTTCATTACCAATATTGTATTATTAAAAGTAATGTATTGTGTTTATATATATATATATATATACAGTAGTATATATGTATATACAATATATATTTATGTATATACATATATTGTATACAGAGTGTAATATGTTATCTATCGCCGACCTTTAATATCTCAACCGTTGGCCGTAGACATATATTTCCAATTACAAAAACGTTTCAAATGAGCTAAATATTCATGTTGTGGCATTATTTAAAGTAAAAAATCAATTTTATAAAAATTACGAAAATAACTTTTTATACGGTGCCCCAGTCCCTACAGTTATATTTAGTAAAAGTTTACTCATATCATAATTATAACCCACAAAGTTTGACATCTGTACTACAAAAATTGACACGGTTATTCAATTTCAAAGTTTGAGATTTTTGCACATGAGATTGTCTTTCATTGAGGGATCAGTTAAAAGATGAATTAAAGTAATTCGAGATCAAAGTCAGGGTGCAATGTCCTTTTTACAGCGAAACCACCTTTAGCCGGTATCGCCAAATCATCAAAGAGGGTTATTTCATTTAAAAATTTGAGCTTATAATGGGTCGAACAATATTCAAACGTCAAAGTAGGTAGAATTGACAACCGGAAAATGAAACATACTCACTAAGGACTAGATAAATGGTAGCGGAATTGCAGCCAGATTTTGATCTCGAATTATTTTAATTCATCTTTTAACTGATCCTTCAATGAAAGACAAAATCATGTGCAAAAATCTCAAACTTTGAAATTGAATAACTGTGTCAATTTCTGCAGTACAGATGTCAAACTTTTTGTGTTATATGTGTTATGATATATGTAAACTTTTACTAAATATAACTATAGGGACTGGGGGAGCGTATAAAAAATTAGATTTTGTAATTTTTATAAAATTGATTTTTTACTTTGAATAATGCCACAGCATGATTATTTACCTCATTTGAAACGTTTTTGTAATTGGAACTATATGTCTATGACCAACGGTTTAGAAATTAAAGGTCGGCGATAGATAACATATTGCACCCTGTATATACAATACATGTATATACACTGTATATATTGTATATATACAATACATGTATATACACTGTATATATTGCATATATATGTTATATATATATGTGTAATTTGCACTGTAATAATATATGTAATTACAAGTACTTAACCCTCTGTCTACCAGAAGGGTCCAATGGACCCGACATGTACATTCAAAATATTTATTCAAACCAGAAATTTCTTCAAAACAAACTAAATGTATAAATCAGACAATAATAAGTTAAATAAACAAATTAAATAGTTTTAAGTAAAAATTCTGGTGTAGAATGTTTTTATAAAACTTGAGTAAAATTTCCGGTAGTTCTAGGGTTAATAATATATACATGCTTGCCAATCTCCCGATTTTTTTTTAACAACAAAACATACTTTACACCAGAAATTTTATTAAAAAATTTCAACCAGTTATGGTTCAGATGACTTCCACGTAGAAGCAAGTAATATTGATTTAATAAATTTCCTGGTTGGAATTCTGCTTTTTTCATTTAAAAAAAGCGGGAGGTTGGCAAGTATGTATATATATGTACTATAATTATAACAAAATAATATTATAAATGGTACTTTGCGCTTTAACGGACACATCTTAGTCCCAATTAGTCCGTTTAATCGAGGGTTTATTGTATATATATATATACAAAAATGAGTTAAAATTTACATTTAAAAATTATTTTTCAATTTATTTTAATTTCGTATAAAACTACGAGATTCATTTAACTATGTTGGAACTATGAAGATACAATACTTTAACGGTTTCAGGAGCAAATAATTGTGTTTCTGTAATGTTGAATTCACACCGTAATTTTCGAAAAAATTTACTTAAAAATAGGGAAGAGCAACTTTATACTCCTTTTCCCATCAAAGTTATAAAAGTAAAATTTGATGAAATGTTTCTGGTGCAAATTTTGATTAAAATTATGTGGGATATAATAGGTCCCAACGCCCCTTAAAAGGTTGAAGCAAATATAGTCTAACATTAACTCATTTCCAAAGTATATAATGATAACGGAATTATCTGCAATAAGTACCATTATATACCAGTATTCTTTTCGTAAGCAGGTTTTATACAAGTTAATCATTATATGGAAGAATTCACTTAATATTTCACACCAGTAATTTTTTTTAGTATCTTTAAGTGTACTTTTTCAGTTTTCTATTTGTACGAATCTCGTCGTGTATTGAAAGAATTGTTCAAGAAATTACTGCTGATACAAACAGCTGAAATGTGTAAAATGTTAAACCTGTGATTTCGCTGCGTATGTCAATTATGTATCGATGGGCATAACGAGTGATTAATGATAACGGAGTGATTCTTATTCGAGGTTTTTTATAAACATGGAACTATTAATAAACAGGAACTGTCATATCCTAAAAATAGTGAAGCTTCAGCTGTAACTGCTTTTGCAGGGATTGATTACCACAGGGGAAAACTTCCACTAGTAAAATTAAATAGAAATTTTCTCTTTACTTAAACTCTTTATTAATTCAATATTTTAGTCATAAATAATGGACTCATATAGTCATAAATAACAGACATTCATTTTTACTGGTGGAAGTTTACTTTGCGGTAGTCAGGACCTGCGTTTACGCCGCCATATTGTGACAAACTAGACAACTTCCTGTCAGTGTCAGTGAAAAAGATTATAATACTTGGTCAAACTGACACCAGTAAAAACAAATAGAATTTTTTACCATTTTTGTGAGAATACATTTCCATGAATAAGGCGCTGAAATAATACAAAAATTTCTATTCAGATTTACTGGTGGGAAGTTTGCCCTGGTGGCAATTAGGAACTGTTGACCCTATTAAGAAAAAAACAGCTGCCATCTTCTGACAATTAATGATCAGTGATCACTGAACTGATGTGTGATCAGTTACTTCACTCACAACTGGACAGTACATCATATGTCATCTCTTCTTTATTCATAACTCCATTTTTATAAATGAAATTTTTTTAAATTTTTAATATGGGTTATTCTACAAACTATGCTACTTTTCAATACATGGAAGCTCATTTTTGACAGGATTTAAAAAAAAGAATAGTTTAACATAATAGGACATACAAAAGTAAATAAGTACGAAGTCAAAATTACGTCCATTTCTAATCATATCCGAAATTAAAGATGCTTTTAAATACTAAAATTGATCCGATTAATAGATATGACCTCTTAGGGGTTTATACGATACCATTTATTAGGGAGGGAGGAATCAAAAATCATTACATAGGTATAACCCAACGGAAATTCAATATCAGAAGTAAAGAACATATAGCGGACATAAAATACAATAGAGGTAATACTGCTTTATCCCGGCTAAATCAAATAGAGAACATTAACATACTTTTTAACGAGAGTAAAATCATCTACAGGTCTAATTTTTATTTACAATTATTCATAAGAGAGTCCATTGAAATTTATTTAAGGGGTTCAGGAGTTTGTAACGATACTTTATCCTTTCGTATCCCGAATTTATGGGTTAAATGGTTAGATAAATTACGGCATCGCGACATAGAGAGAACACGAGCAATCGCGAAAATATAGGGCGCGTTACCTGATTACTTGTTTATTTTCGAGGATTTTTTCCATTTTCCATTCTTCATTATGCATTTGTAATTTTCTATTACACATTCTGACGACGACTCAGAAAATGAGTTGAAACATGTAAATAAAGAGTTTTTAATTTACTTTTAATGTGTTTTTATAACGTCTTTTAAGCAAATAAATATTTTAATATTATGATATAATAGGACATACTAGAAACATGAAGATGGATGTTTTTTAAATTATTTTATTGTTTATTTGTTTAATTAATTTTTAATGAACGGAAATATACTGAAATACTCCTTTTCATGTTACACCTAATTTCCTTTTTTAGCATCTTCACTTATTCTGCGAATGTGATAAATATATGATACATTCAGTAACGTATTTATTTTCTCTGAAAATCCCTTCATAAGTCCTTCGTAAGTTAGTTATGTATTATTATTAAGGGGTCAGGTAACCTTTGAACCAATAAAGTACATGGAAAAGTGACCTCTGTAAGAATTGCAGTCATTCTTTAACTAATTGACTTTTAATTATAAAATTGAACACACATGTTAAGAACAATTTATTTTATCAATAAAAGTTGTTAGAAAAGGTATACAGATATATAGTTTTTTTTAATTTATTTTTAAAGATAATGTAATTTTTACGAAAGAATTATTCTTGCATGCATTGCGCGAATGATTTTTCCCATTTGAATGGCTGAAACAAGCCAAAATTTTTTTATGAGTACAGATATAAAGTGTTTTCAAAATGACCTACAATGAAAAAAATCAAACTTGTAGATCCCGAGAAAAAAAATTTTTTTTAGAGTAATTCAAAATATCGAGATTTTTTTTTACAAAAATAGCCGTGAATTCTAAACTTCTAACTTGAGAAACATAATAACAGGTCATTTTGTGCTTCTGTACGTTTAATACATCCACCAAAAATTTCGTGAAATTCTAGGCAACCGTTTTTCAGAAATCGTGCGCGCAATGATCAAAATCGCTGTTTTGAGTAAATTGGCTTTAAAGATTGAAAAACCCGTTGATCATATAGCAAAAGCTCGAAATGTTTTAGACATAACTTCTCTTCTAATGCGATTTTTTGTATGGGGTTTGATTTTAAATGTTCCCAAATAATCATATTTAATTATAAGCCATTAAAAAAAAGTTCGATTTTCAGACGCTTCAAAGGTTACCTGACCCCTTAAAGAAAAAATTTTCTTCCAAAATTATGGTACTACTACTGCAAAAATTACTGTCCTATGTCTTTCATTTATCTTCTGTTACAACAAAATAATGTGTAGTAATTTCTAAAATATAGAAGTATTTGTCACCTAATTAAAATTCTCAGAGGCAGGAAGCATAATTTTTTTGCTTCTTTTATTTATCTCAACCATGGAACTATTCATAAAAAGGAGCTGACATAGCCTTAACCCTTTCCGGCACAGTGTGCCCGGGTCGGGATACCTAATTTTAAATCGAAACTTACGAATGGCACCAAGAATATTTTAGTAAAATTTTGCTTTTACAATGAACGTTTAAAGTAACATGTTTTTAATTTCTAAAAAAATCGTTTTAAAATTCCGATGTCAGTCAATCATTTCATCATTTTACAACAGAAATTGTCCGTACCAGAAAGAGTTAAAATAGTGAAGCTTCAACTGTGACCGCTATCGTAGGTGCTGTTTATCATCGGTGGAAACTTCCGCCAGTAGATTTATAGAGATATTTTCTCCTTATTTAAACGCCTTATTAATGCAAAATGTCAGACATAAATAATGGTAGAAACAGATTTTCAATTTTACTGGTAGGAGTTTACTTTGGAGGTAGTCAGGCTCTTCCTTTCGGCCATATTGTGACAACCAGGGAAACAAACTGACAATTTTACAACGAACACTAACACCAGTAAGAAAAAATAGAAATTTTTGTGACATTTTTGCGAAAACATTTCCATGCATAAGACGCTTAAGTAAGATGAAATTTTCTATACAATTTTACTGGTGCGACGCTTGCCTTGACGGTAATCACAAACTAAAGATCCGATTTTAAAAAAGCGGCCGCCATGTTGTGGCAACCTCCTCAGTTACTTCACTCACAACTGGTACACAGTCCACTATATGTCTCCTCCGCTTTATTCATAATCGCATTATCTCAACCTGGTTGTTGCATGTAAAGTTAGAATTTTGTAATTCATTTTAACACTAAACATACCGTGAGGGGTCATTATGATCCCTACCAATTGAAAATATTTCGGTTCGTACCAGGATTTTATTTATACAATAAGCTTAAAAAATATAAGGAAGCAAAAGTTAAGCAAATAAGTTAAACAGTTTTAAATAAAAATTTCGGTGTAAAATATTTTTATAAAATTTGAGTAAAATTTCGGGTAGTTTTAGTGTTAAACCCACTTCTTGATAGGCTGGAATTATAAAAGTTATATCCACAGGTGTTTTTCCAAAGACAATACAACATTTTAATTTTTTTAATTTAATTATAAATTAATGCATTAATTTTAAAATATTTTTCCCTTTGCTTGGTGATAAATCTCCAAATACTCTCTGTAACACGTACTATTATATGCGAGTAGAAATAACAATGGATTTAATTAATGGAGTTATGCATAAAGAGGAGGGGACATATAGTGTACACTCTACCAGTTGCGAGTGAAGTAACTGAGGAGGTTGTCACAAGATGGCGGCTCATTTTTTAAATCGAATAACAGTTTCTGATTACCGCAAAGGCAAACTTCCCATCAGTAAAGTTGAATAGAAAATTTCGTCTTATTTAAGCGTCTTATTCATGGAAATTTTTCTCAAAAATATCGTAAAAATTTTTATTTGTTTTTACTGGTGGCAGTATGCCTTATAAAACTGTCAGTTTGTTTTTTTGGTTGTCACAATATGGCGGAAACGCTGAGCCTAACTACCGCCAAAGTAAACTCCTACCAGTAAAAATGAAAATCGGTTTCTATCATTATTTATGACTGAAATTGTGTAATAATCAGGCGTTTAAATAAACTGAAAATTTCTATATGAATCTACTGGTGGCAGTTTCCACCGGCGGTAAGCAACGCTCGCGTTAGCGGTTATAGTTGAAGCTTCGCTATTTTAAGCATATGTCGGTTCTTCTTTATTAATATTTCCATGATTTAATTATGTGTCAATAAAAACTCCCCATATTAGGCAAAATGATCATGAAATCAGAACAATTAAACATTTTAAACGCTAAAAGGTACAAAATGAATTATTAACAACGAAATTAATTAAAATATTGTATATTAAATAACCTAATCTACAAGCCCTATTCTACAATGAGTTCCTTGTAGCACACTTCAGTGATATATACGAATTTCAATGTGTTTAAAATTGTGAATAACGATTAAAATACACGACAAACTATTTTTGCTCATAGACCGTAATAAAACGAAATTCTTATCATTTTCCCTGTATAAGAAACATAAATGCTACACACTTTATTTTCAATACTGAAAATGCCATAGTACACTGAAATAACATATATCAATTTTATCGCAACTGAACTATATTTTCGCGAGTTACAGCACGAAGAGACGGCAGACAGACAGACCAACCGACTACTACGAAATACTTTTCAAGTATATCAGAAAACGTTAAAAAATAATCATCTTTTTTACTTTTCTATTTCAAATTTCGAAGAAATCTCCTCAATAGTTATTTCTATTACAGATGTTGTAAAACTTACCAAGAAAATTATTCTTTACAAATACCGGTATACAAAAAATGGACCAGTGGAAGCCTTGAAATGTGTCTCCAGGAACAAATAATTATGACAAAGGAAAGAGTTTTGTTCTTTAAAATGCAAAGAACCTAAAGGAACAATTCTTGGAACAATCGGTTTAACTGGAGATTTAATAGCAGAAGAATATTAAAGTTGGGTGATATTGGAAATATATTGGGAGATTAAGAATATGTGAAGTGAAATAAAATATTACATTCGTCAACGGAATTATATATATATATATATATATATATATATATTTATAAATAAGGTAAAACGTATATTTAAAAATTTATTTTAATTTCGTATAAAAATGCGACATTCATTTACTTGTTTGGAGCAACTACGCAGATAAAATATTTTTAAACAAATCCAGAACAAGGTGATGCAGGTGTGTGCACTTTAGCTATTTCATTAAATAACTATTAAATATTAAACAGCCATTTCATTAAATGAAGAGATTTATTGCGTGATATTAAATTTTATTTATAATCTTTAATTATTAACCCCTTCACGCTCGAATTAAATTACGGTTAAAAAATTCAAATTGTTTATTGGCACCACTTTTATGAAAAAGAAATATTCACCTTATTTAATGACAGGATAAACGCTTCTAAAATATAGCCAATTTCACTATTTAATAAAACTGGTGGCAATCAAACAATCTCAGTAAAAGACGCAGGCCGAGAATATGACGGGAGCGAGAATTAAGAGGTTAAGTTAAAAACAAAAATGAATTCACCAACTTATAAGAAATTCTTTCGGTATTATTTGAAAAAAAGGCTATCTTTTTGAATGTGCACTTTTGTGCAACCATTGAGGACAACAGTGCGCAGTCATGTGTGCAAGAATGTGCAATATAAAAAAGGAAGAGTTTTGCATACAAACGTCACATTTCTACTGACTACGATCAGCGTCGTCTATACCCTCTTCGTGCACCAATCTCTACAAAACAATGCACTATATAGGATCCTCTACAATTGACTTTCTATAGATTTCTGAGCTGTCTTGAGAAGTTTTTAATTTACTTTACTTTTCTTTGGTGCAGTTTTTGGTTTTACTTTTTTTACTCTTTTTTTTGGTACAGTTTTTGCTTTATTCCGCAGCGTCATCTTCAAGTTCCCTTTTATGTAGTGAACTGTCCTTTATACACCAAATTATGAATTATAAAAATACCTCCTTGAAACTTTTTTCCCTTGCATTATTATGACACATTAGAAGATACATGCACTAAAAATAAAAGTTTTTTTTTTTTTGTTGTTTGTTAATTACTGAAAAAAATCGAGAAATGGAAAAAAAACAATATTTGAGTTTTTTCTTATTATTTTAATCTTATTATGTATATATCTAGATGCATATATGATTTTAAATGCATATATGACTAGATGATGTTATATATCTAGATGCATATATGATTACGATGTACATATCACTAAATGATGATGTTGTTGGTTGATCACCTGTGAGCTTTCGTCATCAGAAAAATATTCTACAGTTGGATCACTATCATCCGATGAAAAGCATATGTGAGAGAAATTTGCAAACTTGTAGTTAAAGAAAACTCAAAAGTATTCATATAAATGCTAAAAGATATTTTTAGATTTTATTTTCTAATCTGAAATATTATAAGTTTCGTTTTATAAAAATACAATACTTGTTTCAAAGAAAAGTAATTGTGTTTTATTCTTTATAATTCATCAATGTCATACGTTAATCATGTCATATCTTCTCTATTATGTTTCAAAATCCAAATGTCTAGTACCCTTGCATTCCTAGTAAATACTCACTGGTGGACAAATCTTAACCCCTTGGGGACGAGCAACACCTATACGTGCCGCATGAAGCGCTCAGAATCCTTGTTTTTCCTCACCAGTAAAATTTTACTGTAAAATTTGCCTTATTTAATCACCTGAACAGGTACTGAACAGGTAATCAGCATTGAGGGGTTTCCTAGCTGTTATCAGCTTAACACCCAGACTAGGAAATTAGAATGTCTTATGTTTTAATGAGCCATTGGGATAAAGTTAACTGTAGCAATGCTACTATAAGAAAATAGAAGTTTACAAGAGAAAAATAAGAAAATTAAGGAAAAAAGGAATAAAAATAGATTTAAATTTAAGTAAAAACTTAAGGAGAAAGTAAGTTAACAATAAATCTTAAGAAAATATACATGAGTCTTAAAGTAAATTAAAGTCTAACTGTAGTTGTAGAACTACTATATGGATATTTGAAAGTTAAAGTTAGTACTGTTCAGTGAAACACTCACCAAGCAAGGGCAAGAAAAGCTAGGGTGGCAGGACCACAACATCCAACCAAAAAAAGGGACAATTCAGGGCCATACATTTTATTTTTATAAAGTTTTTCTGTTTTTATGGTCTCTATGTTATATAGAGAATTTTTTTTTTTTTTTTTTTTTTTTTTTTTTTTTTTTTTATATATATTATAAGAAAAGCAAATAAAAAGAAAAGAGAGAAGGCAAAATTAGCAAGGAGAACTCAGATGTTACTGAGTGTCCATAATTATGGAAAATCTGGGCCGTTTCCGATGGTGGGGTTCAAAGGCGTCATAGTCCGGTAGCTCCGCTATAATTTCATTAGGGAGGTCAAAAATTTTTTCATAAAATTTTTTGGCTAAGTCGTTTATGCGTTTTCGTAATGTAGTAGTTTTAAGGTCTCTACGGACCGTGGAGTTGCGAAGGTAACGAGATGCGTTACGGACAGTACGCAGGTTGGAATTGTGCAGGCGACTAAGGTTGTCCATAGTGGTCTTACAAGTGAAGCCCCAGACCGGACTGGCATAGGTGATGATGGGAAGGATGCATGAATTATAGAGGATTAATTTATTGTGAACAGACAAGGTTTTACTGTTAAGGAGGGGTTTTATAGAGTTAAAGGCTCCAGCGACTTTACCTCTGATGGAGAAAGTGTGCTTTTTCCAGGTTAGGCGGCGGTCCAGAATGACCCCAAGATACTTAGCTTGGTCTGACCAAGGGATAGCAGTGTTGTTAATAGTGATTCTGTTAGGGAAAATTATTTTGCGAGAGAAATATACTGCAGTAGTTTTAGTTTCATTTATGATAACGCGCCAAAGCATGCACCAGTCCATGAAGTCATCAACATGAGTCTGTAGGTACCTGTAAAGAGTATACGGGTGGTGTGCCGAAGCGTAAATACAGGTGTCGTCCGCATAAAGAGCGAGGTGAGTGTGCAAGGAGCGTGGGATGTCATTAAAGAAAATGTTAAATAAAAATGGGCCCAACACGCTCCCCTGAAGGATGCCCGCTAGGATAAGGAGAATAATAGATAGAATGTTGTTTATGCGGACTTGAAAAGAGCGGTCGCAAAGGTACGAATATATTAAATGTATAAGTCTGGGATGAAAACCGAGCTGAATTAATTTGTAAATGAGGCCCATATGCCAGACCTTGTCAAATGCCTTTGCGACATCAAGAAAGATGGCAGCTGCGGGAATTTTTGCATTGAGTTTCTCGCTGAGAAACTCAACAACCCTAAGAAGCTGGTGTTGTGTTGAGTGTTTTGGGCGAAAGCCGAACTGCTCGGGCATGAGAATGTTGTGCTGCTGAATGAACTCCTGCAACTGGGCACGAATGACACGTTCCACCACTTTACTGATAGAAGGTAGCAAGGAGATAGGTCTGTAATTAGTGGGGTCAGACAGGTTAGTTCCAGGTTTTGGAATAGGAGAGATTATAGAAAGTTTCCAGGGTTTAGGGAAGTAGTTATGTTTTAAGATAGCGTTAGTGAGGTCAGTGATATAGATAATGCAATTAGGAGGAAGGTTTCTAAGAGCAGAGTTAGTAATTTTATCGTATCCTGGGGTTTTACGCTTTTTGAGTTTTTTGATAATATTGTGGATAACAATAGGTTGAATTTTAGGGGGGGGATCTTGAGGGGGGTTAGCCAAAAAATTCCGAACTGTCTCGTTAACATGATCAAGGTGAGCTTGGTTTGCAAGGGTAGGATTAGGAGAAAATTGGGTGGCATAAGAATTAGCAAGCATGTTAGCTTTTTCTTGGTCAGTATAAGCGGTAACATTATTAGATGTGAGGGGGGGGATGGAAGTGTAGTGTTTATTTAGTTTGCGTTTAAGAATCCAAAGAGAGTTGTCCTCGTAAGAAAGAGTTTTGAGAAAGTTGTTCCAACTTTTCTGTTTTTCTTTATAAAGACTGTTTTTGATTTCATTGTTTAGCCTATTGAGAAGAGGTTTAATGGAGGGGTCTCTTGAACTTTGAAATTGTCGCCGGAGCTGATTACGCTGTTTGATAAGGTTGTAAATATAACGGGGTGGGACAAAGGCAAAGTTATTTTTGAAGGTGTTAAATGTAGAAAAATTTTGAGCATTAGTGATATGGGAGTTTAGATGTTCAACAGCCGCATCAATGTCATCGGTATTATTAATATCAGGGAAGGTGATGTCCTGAGAGTTAAGGTAGTTAGTAAATTTATTCCAGTCAATAGCCACGGAAGGGGGGGGGAGAAAGAGGATTAATAATATCTATTTTAAAGCAGACAGGCAGGTGATCAGAGGAGAGGTCGTTAATAACTGTAGAGTAGATAGGGTAAGGAAGATTTTTGGAAAGAGCAAGATCAATGATAGAGTCCCAGGCGCCAGGCAGTTTGGAAATGTGCGTTGGTCTGGGTGGTGCATGAAGATTTAATTTTAAGTTTTGGACTAAGTTGTGAAGAGAGGTACCCCGCCGAGAATTGCCATGGCAATTCCAGCGTCTGCTTTTGGCATTGTAATCGCCTACGAAAAAGCAGTGGTGATGTTGTGAAAAAAGTTGTGTAAGGCTATTAACAGGTAAGTTACCAGTGGGTGGAGCATAAATAGAAGCTAAATTAATATTGATATGAGGAAGTTTAAGATTGATACTGGTATACTCAAGATCATTATAGGTGTGGTTGTTCGATTGGTAGTGTGGAAGATGGTTCTTGATGTAGATAGCGGTACCTCCTCTGTGCGTACCGTCCGCACGAGGTGTATGGAATAGCCTGTACCCAGGGATGTTAATGTTGAAGGTGGGGTTGAAAGTCTCTTGAAGGAAAATAACATCAACTTGAGGATGTTCGTGCATAAAGAGTTTAAGTTCATTAAATTTATTCTGCAGGGAGTTACAGTTCCAGGAAAGAAAAATAAGAGAGGAAAAAGTGGGAGAGGAATTACTCATCATTAAATGTGTTAAATTCCGTGGCTAAAGTTTCTATAGCACTCATAAGGATGAGTATTTTTTCTATTGGATCTTGTATGTTTTTAGTTTGGTTAGCAATATTTTTGAAACATTGGATGAATTTGTTAAATTTTAGGAGTTCTTTCATCTCCTTGAAGGTCTTAAATATTTCTTTTAAGTCATTAGCATAATTAGAACTACTGGGTTGTTCTGGTGTTGCATTTTGGGTGTCATTTGGCTTATTTGGTGTAGTGTTTTCGGGGTTAGGGTCTTGGGAGGGAGAAGTGAGCGGAGCCGGGGCTTCCGTAGGTTTTTCTTCTGGTTTTTTGGCCTCTGGCTTACGGACATAGTTATATGTTGATAAGAGTTCCGCCATTGCGTTTGGAATGATTTTAGGGTTTTCTTTACGGACGGTTTTGGGGTCCTGCTGTTTTTTATGAAACTGGGGGGTTTTGGGGCAACCACGGTAAGTAGCCACGTGCTCGCCATAACAATTTGAACATTTGGGGATGATCTTACCAATTTTATTGCACTGGGGGGTTAAATGCTCTTCCGAGCATTTGGCGCATTTTGGCGGCAGGCGGCAAATCTCGCTGGAATGTCCAAATTTCTGGCAACGATAGCATTGCTTTACGATGTTGGTGCCTTTAAATCGCTCAATATCTACTTTAATGTAGCAGATTTCGTGAATTTGGTAGATTTCTTCGAATTTTTCGCGTGGGAGGACATTGACGACGTAGAGGGGCATAGGACGACCGGTCTTCCTACTTTTCATCATTGAGGCTCTATTGGCCACGAAATTATGCTCTTTAAGAGCTTCAATTATGACCTGGGGGTCGGTATATGGGGGGATTCCCCTAATGACGACTTTCCTGGGGCGCTGTTCCGCGGGGCTCAGGGTTGTATATGGAATTGTTTTAGAATCAAGATAGTCCTGTGTTTTTCGGAAATCTGCATCAGTTTTACAGTGGATTTTGAGTAATTCACCGTCTAATTTAATCAAGGGATTGCTGTCGTTGAGTTTTTTAATTTCACTAGCAAGCTCCGTCCACTTGCCTTGAAACTCAATATAGAAGGGGTGGATTTTTGGTTTTTTAGGGACTACTTCAGTATTGGAGCTACCGGCTGACACACCTTGAGAGGGCTCAGAAGAGTCCATGATATTTTCGTCTAGGTATTTTTCAGATATACTAGCATACTTATTCTTTAAGGGGATATTAGATTTTAGATCATTTCTCCTACGTTTTAGTGAATTAGCGGGGGTGAATCCGTCATCTGAGTTCACCGCAATTGCCTTGAGTTTTGTTAATATGTCAATTAGATCATAGTCATGATCATAGATAAAAGTTTTAAACTCTCTTAGTTGACTTAATTTTAGGGGGTCAAATGGCTCATTGAACAAAAACATAAGATTATTGAGAAGATTACTCACGCTAGTCTTATGCTGAGGATTCGTCAGGTAGTCTTCTTTACTTAAGAGTCTCATTATGTAGTTGTCACAATCTTGCAGGAATTGCTGTACAATCATTCTTTGGACTTCATCCGCTACTCCGGGAAATTCCATCCACGCAGCAGCTAAATCAGATTTCTCCTCTCCATTCAGGATGCGGAGTGCATTGTCAGAAAATTTAAGCGGGTCCTCAGTACCCATTATTATCGTCGGTGAGCTCTCTATATTGTACTACTATGATGCATCAAGTCCAGTAAACAGTCACCTATTCGTACGAACTAGTTTCTATTACGTGTCACTATCAGCACCACAACACATGCGAAGATACTTGCAAAAGATCACGCTAGTTCTAAAAACATCGAACTGCGAATACGATCTCTTGAGAATAAAACGACCAGCAAGCAGTAACTACGTCTGTTCCCTCCAAGAGGCACCAGTAGACTGATTTAATCACCGCATTGTCTCGATTAAAAAAGACACAAATTTCTGTTTTTAAAAAACGGTGACAAAAGATTAAAAATTTCGTAAAAGGCTCCCGTCCCGAAAGGGTTAAGGACCACTGTTATTTTCAACGATTACAGTTAGAAATAGACCCGCAGAAGCACGTGTAAATTTGCATGAACCAGGGATGTACTCTGTTTTGTGAAACTTATGCAAATTTTCTTTTCAAAATTCAAATTTTTTGTCGATCACGTGACAGCAGAGATAAGAGATTTTAGGCAATTGGCGGGTTCTGCGAGTTTTCATTAGATGTAAAAATTGAAAGAGATGGAGTGCAGCTTGAACATTGAAATTTTGAACATATCTTCGAGGCCTCATTTAGATGATATTACATGTGGTAGAAAAATCAGAAAGTTGGAAGGAGGACGCAAGATGAGAGGTGTTGCCCGTGAATTTAACATCGCGCACAGTGTTGTTTCTAGGCTATGCGCGGCATTCCAAAAGATGGCAATATGTACTAGGCGCGCGGGAGGAGGTCGTCCTAGCAGTACGATGTCCCAAGTAGATCGCTATATTGTTATTTCGGCAAAAAGGAACCGACGCAGCACAGCTGGCCAATTCGCAAATCAACTTTGTGCTGCCACAAGAACTAAAATATCGCGGAAAACTGTTGCAAGACGGTTGCAAAAGGGTGGACTATACGCCCAAAGACCTGTTGTGTGTGTCCCACTCTCGAGACGACACGTAGCGCCCGTTTACTGGGTGCCGTATGGATCACAATTGGACTGATGACGACTAGTCTACCGTGCTTTTCTCAGATGAGAGTAGATTCAATATATTTTCTGATTGTAGACGTAAACTGATATGGCGCGATGTTGGTAGTGATTATTGTCGCGAAAATATTCTAGAAAGAGATCGATATGCGACTTCAGGTATCATGGTGTGGGAAGGCATCATGTTCAATGGCCGCACGGATCTCTATGTGCTTGACCAAGGGTCCATGACCGGTACACGGTACATTGAAGACGTCCTGCTTCCACATGTTCAACTTTTTAGAGGTGCTGTCGGCGAAAAGTTTCGTTTTATAGACGATAACGCACCTTGTCATCGCACACAGTCTGTACAAGAGGCCAAAGATATCCATCGCATAGACTGTCCAGCACGTTCCCCTGACCTGAATATCATTGAAAATGTATGGGATGCCTTGGGGAGACGTATTGCTGCTTGACAATTTCCTCCCGCAAACAAGGAAACCCTCATCCGTGTAGTGAAGGAGGAATGGGGCAACTTACCTCAACAGCTCTGAATCATGTTGCTCTGAGTATGCCACGCCATGTTAAAAGTTGTCCCTTATTGATATGGCACTGACGATTGTTAATTGTGAGTATTTTGCTTTCTTTGTAGAGTTATTTTTTCGGACAATATTCACTTTTCAAAAAAAGAACCTCTGAAGTACCCTGTATATATCCTTTCAACAAAATTTTTATATTAAATCCTGTGTAACATTCTGTTAATACTATTGTTTGTTTCTTGACCCAATCTCCCACGTAGATTCTCATTTGCGTGTACATTTCTTCTTGGTCCTTAACATTTGTTCACCAGTGTATACGTATTTATACACCATATATACCAAAATGATAAAAATCAAAGTAAAAACCCTGTTGAACCTAAGTATTGTCGGTACTTGAAAGTGCTCCGTAAATTAAATTAAACAAACAGAAAATAATTTTTATTTTGCATAACATATTGTCAAGTGATTTACAAAATAAGAAAAAACGTATGATAGCCTTCCCTTTAAAATTTCAGATGTTTCCAAACAAAAGTTAGAGATGCCACACCAGAAAACAAAATCACAGCGAATTTGACACTCACATGTGCCAAAATAGGCTCGTGAATAAGTTTCAGCTCCTAGAACTGCTATTGCTATTTAGTGTCGGTCAAGGGAAGAATTTGCTATTATTTCCTAAAAGTATTATTGAGAATGCATGCCATAAGTGCGTTTAAATTGGGATAGAATAACAGTGGTACTTTAACCCTTTAGTGCGCAGCTTTGCATATATGCAAACAACACTATTTTGAATTCAATAGATTTTTTTAATTCACATATACCTAATTCACACCAGAAAATTAAAATAGCAATATTTGCTTTAATTAAAAAATAGACATTTCGTATTTAAATAAAGCGAAATTTGTAAGCATTTGGTGAACTTTCTTTTTAATATAAACAGTAATAGAACATAGATTATATATCATACTTGTTTAAACAAATAAAGTTCATGCTTACTTTTCTCAGTAGCGGAGGTTTGACTTGTAGTAAACAAAGACATGACCATCAAATAAATAATGCAGCAACACCTTTCACATAATATATACACTTATCTGGACAAAACAGCAGACATCACCTTTACATAACACAATCAACACTCAACTATAAAGAATATCATAGAACATCTCAGAATGTCTATATACTATCAAAACCTATTTCCATGGAAACACGATAGGCCTTCTAGCGGCAGAAAAGAAAAGATATATACGAATCGTTAGATTACATAAATAAAATAAAAGGAGTATATTACACCATCCCCTCTTAATCTAGCGGTTCGAAAGATAAATTAAATTTAGTTTTTCCCACAATTTTAAAAATTGGGGTCTGGGAAGAGGCTTTGTTAATATATCTGTAATCATTTCCTTTGAACTACAGTAATCAACAAGCACTATATTTTGTTCTTGTAAATGTCTAATATAATGATATTTGACTTCAATGTGCTTGGTTCTAGCACTATGTTTCCCAGTTTGTGTCAGTACCATACAAGATTTATTATCGTCATATAGCATAATTGGTAAGGATTGTTTGAGACCTAAGTCATCTAGTAGAGTCAGCAACCACTGTATTTCTTGTGCAGCATTTGCAGCGGCTATATATTCTGATTTGGCAGTGGACAGAGCAATACAATTTTGGCGTTTTGAGAACCATGATATTGGATTGTCTCCTAAAAGAAAGATGTTACCCCTTGTAGACTTTCTGGTTGCTTTATCTCCAGCCCAGTCTGCATCTGAGTAGCAAGTGAGAATTGGGTCAATTTGGCTGCTTATAACAAGATTCAGGTTCTTTGTTGTGTTTAGATACATGAAAATCTTTTGAACTGATTTACAGTCTTTTTCTTATGTTTTTTCAATTTTTCGGCTAAGTATATTAACTGCTAGGGCAATGTCTGGTCGTGACACTGTTGCTATATAAAGAAGAGCTCTAATGGCTTGTCTATATTCATTATTGTCGTCGAGAAAATTACTGTCATCTTCATTTTTGGGGTATGAAGTTTCCATTGGTATGTATGTGGGCTTCTTCTCTTCTATGTTAAACTTCTTAAGTAATTCTTCAATTTTATTTTTCTGATTCAAGTCAAAGCTTCCATCAATATTTCTTTGGATGTTTATTCCAAGATAATGTATCACTTCACCTAAATTTTTGACTTCGAAGTTTTCTTTCAGAATATTAATCTCTTTATTGATTTTTGTTTCATCTTTACAAGAAATAAGAAGATCATCTACGTACAGAATAATTAGTATATTTTTATTTTCATCTGTTTTTCTAAATAAACATGCATCTGCCATACTTTGCTTGAAATTGTTTTTCAGCAAAACTTCTGCTAGCTTTTGATTCCACGCATATGCAGCTTGTTTAAGCCCATATGTAGATTTCCTTAATTTGCAAACTTTCTTCTCATGATTAACTTCAGGTTCAACATATCCCTCTGGCTGTACTATATAGATATCTTCCTTGAGGTCTCCATGCAAGAATGCTGTTGTGATATCAACATGTTTGACATGCATATTCTTCTGAGCTGAAGCTGTTAAAAATGCTCTTATGGTTGTGTGCTTGACTACTGGGATAAAAGTTTGATCGTAATCTGTTCCGAACTTTTGGTTGAAACCTTTTGTGACGAGCCTTGCTTTATATCTTTCAAATGTGCCATTTTCGTCCAACTTGGCTTTAAACGCCCATTTACAGCCTATTGCCTTTTTATCTTTGGGTAGCTTTACAAGATCCCACTTACGATTCTTTTTGAGAGATTGCATCTCTTCTTCGATTGCTTCGAACCATTTCTTCATTTCATCAGGATTAAGAGAATTCAGTTCTTTGAAACTAGCAGGTTCTTTCACTGCTTCTCCTATAAAATAAGTTAATCTTTCTGGCAGTTTTCCTTTATTAATTCTATGGGATCTTCTTGGTTCCATTGGTGTCAGAGATTGTTTCTTCATAATATTTGGATTTTCTTGAGATGTTTCTTCATTCACTTTTTCTTCTTCGTTTTCTATTTGTTTTGATGGAACTATTGTAATTTCCCTGTCGGAAGTTGTGTCTTCAAGTAATCTGACTGCTCTACTTATAATTAGATGATGGTCAGATATTAAAATCCGATATCCTTTACTTCTGTAATCATAGCCAATCATAATTCCTTCTACAGCCTTCTATTTTAGTTTTCCTCTTTTACTTTTGTGAATGTATGCGAATGCTTTAGATCCAAAAACTCTGATGTTTGATAAATCTGGTTTCCGACCATTCCATAACTCATACGGTGTTTTAATTTTGGCCTTAGTGGGCAATCTATTCTGCAAATAGTTTGCTGTCATTATGGTTTCTCCCCAATATTTGTGTGGCAGGTTGGCTTCAGACAGGAGGCATCTTGTCATCTCCATTAAGCTTCTATTTTCCCTTTCCGCAATTCCATTCTGTTGTGGTGAATGTGGCACTGTGAACTGGTGTTCAATTCCATGATTTCTCATGAATTCTTCCATTTCATTGCTTATATATTCACCTCCATTGTCGCTCCTAAGCGTTTTTAGCTTCTTGTCGAATTTATTCGTAGTTACAGCGACGTATTCTTTTAGTTTAGCGTAAACTTAATTTTTGTTTGTTATTAGATAAATCATAGTGAAACGTGAAAAATCGTCAACGAAAGTAAGGAAGTAACGCTTCCCGCTGACGCTGGTTGTTTTCATGGCGCCATATAGGTCACTATGCACAAGCTCAAGCAGACTGTTTGCTTTGAACTTTGGTTCGTTCGGATAGGGAAATTCTGAAAGTTTATTTTTAATACAATTTTTGCAATTATTAACTTTTTCGCAGTTATCAACTTCGATGCCATCAGCGAGATTTTCTCTCACAAGTTGCTTAATAGCATCTGAATTTCTGTGCCCAAGGCGTTTGTGCCATAAATTAATGCAGTTTACATTTCTGCATTACAAAGCGAAAGTTTGGTTTTTGCTGTTACCTGTATATTCATTTTGTGTTACCTTATAAAGACTATTATTACTTGAAACTGCTTCTAAGTACGTAATTTCATTCTTTGTAACGAAGCATTTGCTTTCGTTAAATGTAACTGTAAATCCTTTTTCAGTAATTATTTTTACCGATATTAAATTACACTTTAATTCAGGCAAGAAATATACATTCATTAGAATGACATCATGTCTAGTTCCGTCAGACAATTTTGTTAAAATATCGTTACCGATACCTTGCGAAAATAAACTTTTCCCATCTGCAATAATAATTTTCACAGGTTCCGCGTTCGAATTAAAATCTGTAAACATATTTATGTCATTAGCTAAGTGTTGTGTTGCACCGCTATCTATATAGAAATCTCCTTTAAAATTTTGCGTTAAATTACAGATAAGTTTTAAAGTGTATTCTTCAGTATTTTTATTTTCATTATTCAAAACAGAATTAGCTTCTCTATTCATTTGATTATTTTTATTGAATGGATTTTTATCGCCAGCTGTTGTATCCTGAGTTTTTATTTCTTTTATTTTTCGCTCACTAGAACATCTGCAATCTTGGTTAGAATTCGAATTTTGTCCGATGCTTTGCATACAGACTTTATTCTGATTCATATTTTTATCGTTCATTGTCATGGAGATGACATTGGATCTTCTGAGATCAACGTTTTGTTTCTTGTTATTTTTACTTTGTAATGGATAATAAGATTTATTCCAATTGCGATTTTGAAAAGTTTTGTTGTTCAAGTGAAAACATTCGTTTCGGCAATTTCCTGTTTTCTTGTAATGCGAGCAGAATTTGTCATTTTTAGACCGATTTTGTTTAAAAACATTCGCTTTAAAGACTTGTGAAACTCCACGATCATTATTCATTTCCATTCTACGATTGTACTCGTCTGTCAGTTTATTTCTTATTAATTGAGAATTTATTTCGATTTCAAGTCGCGCCTCCATGGCAACAATTAAGGTATCGTAAGATTTAGAAACTGAGACTAAAAGCAATGCCGCTATATGATCATCTTTTATTTGCTCACCAACGACGTTTAACCTATCCACTAATTCGAACACTTGAGCGATATGCTCATTCATGTTACCATCTTCTGGCACTTTTGCGGCGTATAATTGTCGTAATAAGAAGAGCTTACTAGATAAGTTCAATCGTTCGTGAATAGCTTTAATCTTATTCCATGTGGTTTCATATATGACATGAATAATTTGAGAATCTTCTATGCATGAATTAATTAACGCTCTTGCTTGTCTATCGCGTTTTAAATATTTTTCATCCGGATTTGCTGGAGATTCATCCTCAATTACATCAAATAAATCCTCTTTTATAAGAATCATTTGCATTTTGAATTTCCAAATGGAAAAATTGTCATTACTTAGTTTCGTATTCTCTTTCAAGGAAGCCATTTTGCTTATGTTTAATAATTTGTCATTCGTTTTTGTTTTACTACAGCTAATAAATGTTATTTAATGTTTTGTTTTATTTTAAACAATTCACATCGGTATTAATAATATATTAGAGCTTTAGTCTCGTGATCTGTAAGCATTTGGTCAGCTTTCTTTTTAATATAAACATTAATAGAACATAGATTATATATCATACTTGTTTAAACAAAGTTCATGATTACTTTTCTCAGTAGCACAGGTTTGGCTTGTAGTAAATAAAGACATGACCATCAAATAAATATACAGCAACACCTTTCACATAATATATACATTTTTCTGGACAAAACAGCAGGCATCAGCTTTACATAACACAATCAACGCTCAAATACAAAGAACATTATACAGCATCTTAGAATGCCTATTATATACTATCAAAACATAGTTTCAATGGAAACACGATAGGCCTTCTAGCGGCAGAAAAGAAAAGAGATATAAGAATCGTTAGATTACATAAATAAAATAAAAGGAGTATATTACAACAAAATTAACCATTGAAACTTTCTGGTGTAAAGTCAGATTCTCTGAACTACGTAATTTCTAGAACGTATTCTATTTTGGGCATTAAAGGGTTAAAGATTAAGTTTTATAAAATAAATAATTATATAAAATAGGGTATTTAGAGACATACTTATTAACGTATTTACTAATTTGCATTATTTTAGCGTGAAACAGCCACACGACAGTAGTTTTTACTTGTATTGGTGATGTGCAACAGAAGAAAAGATTGACGTATTATATGAAAAATATATCTCTGGTTTTTTTCATTATTTTTCCTGTGTAATAAACCTTTCAGAGAATCATATATAATTTTGTCTGAACAAAATAAAAAATCGCGCGTTTAAGGGTTAACGCTCTCGCTGCGTAAATGTTTTATTAAAATAGCTTAAAAATAATTAAAATAGCTTCTTTGACACCGGTTTTTCACAACAAATTTTTTTGTCTAATTTAATCGGGAAAATTTTCCGATTAAATAAGGCAAAATTTACAAAAATAAATAAATAAATAATAGGTGGGAATAACCAAGGAGGATTAATTAGACGGAAAAATGCATGCTCGAGAAAATCTCGAGAGAGAGGGTTAAAATGCCGTCGGGTCATAAAGGGTTAAAATTTCAAACTTTCTGCTACTCTTAATATAGTATCGCAGCACAGATGATTCAGGATACGGTGGCAACTCTATTAATTTGATGTAAGATGATGTTGTTGAAGTTGAAGCTATACCTTGCGAAATCAATATTCAGTTTATTCCACATTAACCCATTAACCGGTGAAACTATAAGGCAGAGATCTTCAACATTTTTGCCGAAAAAAGTTTTCCACCCAAATTTTGAAAGAAAATCTCTTTACTTAACCCTTTCAGAGGCAACGCAGTTGTATTCGTAAAATGTTGAAATAATTTAATGACACCAGTATTTACAAGAGAATTTATTAAAGTAAAAGTATATTTTCGCGTACTTAAAAAATGTGAAATTTTCATTATGAAATTCCGGTGCCAATGTGGCAGTTAGGGATTAAAATTACGTGATGTCGTCACGACATCACCGCCCTTCAAGGGGTTAACCCCTTCGCGACGGGAGCCTTTTACGAAATGTTTATTACTTTGCTACCGGTTTTAAAAAACAGAAGTTTGTGCCTATTCAAATCGGGAAAATGCTCGGATTAAATGCGACAAATTTTACAGTAAAATTTTACTGGTGAGGATAAACGGGGATCCTTAGGCCTATTTCCGGCACGTTTACGTGTCGCTCGTCCCTAAGGGGTTAATGGTCAAAGTTTCTCTTATTAAATAAGTCAAAATTTTTAGTTAAAAAATAGTGGTAACTGTATAGTAAATTGAAGCATTGGTATTTAATTTTACTGTTGCGTCAACGCAACACCAACAGGTAATGGGTTAACCCTTTGAAGGGCGGTGATGCCGTCACGGCATCACATAATTTTAATCCTTAATTGCCACATTGGCACCGGAATTTTATAATGAAAATTTCACCTTTATTAAGTTCGCGAAAATATGCTTTTACTTCTTTACAAATAAAGTCTCTAGTAAATACTGGTGTCAATAAATTATTTCAACATTTTATGAATACAAATACGTTGCCCCTGAAAGGGTTAAGCGTGCGTCTTTTCTTTACTTGGCTTTTCTACCTTTTCTGAATTATAATTTTCTGTTGAAATAAAATGTTTTTCCTCTCCTTTTCAGTATTCAACTGACGAATGTGGTAGTGCAACTTTAGATTCTATTTCTATTGGACTTCCAGTGACGCTACATGCTGAAAAGTCAGTATATAAAAAAAGGTAAATTTTGAAAGTCTATAGAACCGTTATTTTGAATCATTCTTTAGCAAGTGTAGCTGTTCTACCAAAAGCAAACGCGCACTCTTACATACATTGGCAGTGCGCGCTCTTGCACTATCGTCACTAAATACCTTTGAAACATCAGTACTGTCATATATTGATAAGCAAATCAAAATCACTTAGATGGTAGGTTGTACAATAACAATCTAATCCATAAAAACCAATAAAAGTTAATTAGCTTTGTAATCTTTACTATGATCCTCTTTTTATAATCGATAAATATTATAACGAGAACGCCTAAATCACATTTTCTCTTCTAAATCATAAAAATTTTCGCTAAAATATGCAGGTTTTTTTTTTTTTTTTTTTTTTTACCATAGCTTATCATGTCATTATATCTTTTACATGTGTCATTCTCTGAAAATTAGCTGTCTTTTTTTAAAAAAAATTGCGGCCCAATAAAATTACCTCAAAAATCTCAAAATTTAGCCTACAAGTACCTTATTGCTATATTTATCAAAAAATAATATGAACCAAACTGTATCTCATAGTTCTTCTGATATTTTAATTTCAAAGCACTCCCATAGCTAAAATGTTCAAATAAATGATTGGCACCGGAATTTAAGAGCAAATTTATTTATAAATAAGAAAAATGCTATATTTCACATACATGTTAAATAGATAAAAGGTTATAAAAAGTCTGGTGCCATTGTGGCACTTGGGAATTAAAATTAAGTGGTTTCATAAACATACCACCGCCCGTGAAAGGGTTAAAAAAGAAAAGAAATTATAATTAGAAGTCATACTGTCAATAAATAATCTTTTTTTTTATTCTATCTCAATCGAAAAAATAAAGATAAAGCATTAACATTTAGAAGAGATAATGTTTATTTGAATTAGTACAAATTTTTTTTTATTAATTTTTTAACTTCTCCCTGTAAAATAATAAAATTAAAAATGCATTACCTTTACTTACGGTAATTAAAAGTCTTATGAGTTTTTTAATGTGTATTTTATTGTATTAGATTTTCTTATTTTACTATTTAGTACATATACAGGGTGATTCAAAAAAGATGGGAAAATTTTTAAGAGGTGATAGTACACACCCAAACAAACATTTTGTATCAAAGAATGCATGGGAGAAAACTAAACGTAACAAAGTTAGAGGGAGCCAAAAGTTATGTTCTTATACGAGGCAAAAACACATAATGAACGATTAAGTTAAGTTACGAAAACAAATTTAATGGCATTTGATTACAATAAGTGTTCAAAACAGAAAGCTGCATTCCTGTTGCGAGTTACCGCGCTGCGAGTAATAATTGCATGTTATGGGAAGAAGAAGAGCTGGTATTCAAATTTTCGTTACATTCCATAGATAAAAGCCCCTGATACGAGAGTGCAATTGTCAATCTCTTTAGTAACGCATCTGAAGATGTTGCCCTTCTCTAATAAGGAAAAAGCCGATATGCATTTTGTTTACGGAGCTGCAAATGGAAGTAGCGTAGAAGCTCAACGGTTGTACGGAGAGCGATTTCCCAATAGGCGGTTGCCCAATCTGAAAACATTTGAACGCTTGCTTCGACAGTTGTGCGAGACGGGTTCCTTTCTTGCATCCCGGTTGGATGCAGGTCGTCCAAAGAGGGATGTTATGGTGGAAGAAGCCATTTTGGATATGGTGACTGATGAACCAAGTACAAGTACACGAGCAGTGAGTAGAGGATTACAGATACCGCAATCCAGCACATGGCGAATACTTCATGATGAACGTTTGCACCCTTATCATGTTCAACGAGTCCAGGCACTGAGGCAAAGCGATTATCCTCGTCGTGTGGAGTTTGCCCGCTGGTTTCTGCAGCAGAATGCTGTAAATCCAAATTTTGATTCAACAGTTCTTTTCACGGATGAATGTACCTTCACGCGTGATGGTGCATTTAACACCCACAATCAGCATGTATGGGCAGAAGTAAAGCCGCATGCCACTTATCCACATTAGCATCAGCAACGTTTTTCTATCAATGTTTGGGCAGGAATAATCGGCGACCACTTACTCGGCCCTTATCTTCTGCCAAAACACCTTGATGGGAATGACTACCTCGTGTTTCTGCAACAGGTGCTACCAGACATGTTGAATGAAGTTCGTCCACACATCTGGCAGGTAATGTGGTTTCAACAAGATGGAGCACCAGCTCATTACTCACGAGCAGTGCGAAACTATCTGGACGTAACCTTTCCAAACAAATGGATTGGGCGAGGTGGTCCTGTAGTTTGGCCACCGCGCTCGCCAGATCTTTCATGTCTCGATTTTTTTTGTGGGGCCAGCTAAAGGCTCTTGTGTATGAGACTCCCACTGAATCCGCAGAAGAACTTGTCGCCAAGCTTTCGGCTGCTGTAGGAGAAGTTCGCGATATGCCTGGTGTGTTTCAGAAAATTCGCCAATCTGTTCTTCGCCGTTGTACTGCGTGCATAACAGCTGCCGGTCAATGTTTTGAGCACTTATTGTAATCAAATGCCATTAAATTTGTTTTCGTAACTTAACTTAATCGTTCATTGTGTGTTTTTGCCTCGTATAAGAACATAACTTTTGGCGCCCTCTAACTTTTTTACGTTTAGTTTTCGACCATGCATTCTTTGATACAAAATGTTTGTTTGGGTGTGTACTATCACCTCTTAAAATTTTTCCCATCTTTTTTGAATCACCCTGTATAAATGGATTCAGATCATTCCTTCACAATTTAAATCATTCTTTCATATTAAAATTATGAGGGAATGGTTATGAGGGAATTACGAAATACTTTTGAAAACCATGTTATACAGAAGTGATTAGTTTTAGGTATATTTTCAGTTACTAAATATCTTTTGAAACACATTTCTAATAATATAATAACATAAAAAGACATTTCATTAGTTTTTATTAAATTTATAATAGATGGGGGAATGACGCGTAATAAAAATACTTACATTGATCTACTACTTCAAAGCATATACTAACTATTCAAGAACGTTTTTGAGCTAACAACAAGATGAATACTTCACTTTACTCTTGTACAAACTGTCCTAGATAAATATAAAGCATGTGCTGCTTTCTACTAAGTAAAATAATGGCAAATTTATAGTTATGTGAGGGAAGGGCGACAAATGGTAGGGACATCATTAAAAAGTGCACTAATTCAGTCATTATATAAGATATAAATATAATTAAATCGCGAAATATGTATTTAAGTATGTTTAATGGATTACAAAAAAAAAAAATTATAAATATACGTGCTGCAATGGCAGAGAAAGCATTTTCTTTCCTACATATGTGAATGGGGACATAGTGAGGGAATGATATTTGCGTTAAAAAAATACATTAAATTTATCAATTTCAAATTCAATAAGCAAATAATTACAGTTTATATGTATAACTGATTAATATTGATAGTTTAAATCGCTTTTTCTTTTTGTAATTTTAGAAATATGTCTATAAGGCCCCTGGGACATAAAATTGTCACTTTTTAGAGAATGACTCATATCTGTAGCTAAATGCAAAACTCTCTTTTGGGATCAGATAATCGCTCTGCGTTCTCCCTTGCACCGTGCACTCTTGAACCACCTTACCGTAATATAACATTAACTCATTTCCAAAGTATCTAATGACAGAGCCTGATTACACACGGGGCAAATTCCTACCACTAAAAATAAACAGAAAATTTTGCCTCATTAATGGCAGAAATTTTACATGAATACGGCGTTTAAATAAGTCGAACTTTTCTTTTAAAATTTATTGGTGTAAGTGTGCCACGTTGGTAATCGGGCCCTGTCTAATGATAACAGAAGTATTGACAATAAGTACCAGTACAGTGAAACCTCCCTGTGCCACCACCTCCCTGAAAAACCATTTTTCATGGAACGAAATTTAACCCCATAAGCTCAATACTAATTTTACCTGTATTCAAAGACCATTCAGGTTGAATTCCCTCCATGAGCGACCAATTTCTTTGAAGAAAACGAAACAAATTCCGCTTTTACCTGGTCGCTTGAAGAAGGTTTTTTTAGAAAATTAATTCCGGAGAGCGCTTTATTTATGAAACTTTTAAACTAAGAAGGGTTTAATCTAGAGCTAGCTAAATAGCCAAAAAGCTAACTGGAAGTGCTTTTAGCCCCCAAAGCATTTAGTGAATTAGCCAAATAGAGACAGCCAAAGAAATACGCTATATCATTCCCATTTTGTTATTCCGCATTTCGTAAACATGCTGCCGTTGCACAAAATTGAAACAAAATCTCATATTGCATCCGCGCTGTGGCAACACTTCAAAATTTATCACATGCTCTCTATCCAAGCGTCTTCAAACAGTGTAACGTCATTTGCATCAGACACGACTCCAGCATTTGGCGAAAACGAAAATTGCAGATTGTATCTTGAATCATCAATGTACCAGATGCATGTCGCATAAACTTTTCAGACTTTTTTTTCTCATAAAAATGGCATTACTGGCATGTTTCCCAATGTGACTTCTTTATATGAATTTGTAGCATAACTTTTGTTGTCTACAGCAGACTGTGAAGGGGAATTCAGTCTCATGAATATAAAAAAAACTGACAATCAAGAATTTAAGTAACTAAATGATGATTAATTTGGAAGAGGAATTAAAAAAAGCATTTGTTGTGTGGTATACAGCCAAATCTCGAAGGGTCAATATTACAGTATTTGTTTGTATATTGCATAACTAAAAATAATACTCATGTATATAGAAATTTTGTATAAATAAAGCTTTTTTTTTTCCTTGGCTAAAGCTATTTTTATTTGGCTAGAAGTTATTGGCTGCAATTAGCCAAAAAGCTAAAAATCCCTTTTTCCTAGATTAAACCCTACTAAGTTTAGAATTTTTTTATTCCAGTAGTTTTAAGTGTTTAACCCTTATATGCGGGCTTTTTTATTTTGTTTCGAAAAAAATATATATGATTCTCTGAAAGGTTTATTACACGGGAAAAATAATGAAAAAAATCAGAGATATATTTTTCATATAATACGCCAATCTTTTCTTCTGTTGCACATCTGCAATACAAGTAAAAATTACTGCAGTGTGGCTCTTTTACGCTCAAATAATGCAAATCAGTAAATACTTTAACCCTCCGAGCGTCTTGCAAAAGGGTAAAATTGTGATGTTGTTTTCTTTGCATTTTGATTTAAATGCCAAGAAAATATGATTCTTTCTACATTATTAAAAAAATTCAATTACAAATATGAATGTAATCCTTGAGAGTATTAATCATTCTTCAATGTATTTAATATTCATTAAATCTATAGAATTATATTATCTTAAATATTGCTTGTATTGCTGTGAAACCTGGAGCTTAGTAAACGGAATATTACGCCCCAAACACTTAGAGGGTTAATAAGTATGTCTCCAAATACCTTATTTTATATAATTATTTATTGTATTAAACTTAACCTTTAACCCTTTAATTCCAATAATAGAATACGTTCTAGAAAATACGTACTTCAGAGAATCTGACATTACACCAGAAAGTTTAAAGGGTTAATTTCGCTTTATTTCAATATGGAATGTCTGTTTTTTAATTAAAGGAAACATTGCTATTTTAATTTTCTGGTGTGACTTAGGTATATGCGAATAAAAAAAGTATATTAAATTCAAAACAATGTTGTTTGCATATACAGGGCTCCCAAATGGTCCGCAACTGAATACCAATATTTTTTTGTAAAAATTTTCTTTTCAGATTTTTCTTACAAACCGCCCCGAAACCACCTTTGAAAGTTAATTCTAGCGCAAACCTACCATAAAATTTTCTGTTAAAATTTATTGGTATTCAGTTGGCGGACCATTTGGGAGCCCTGCATATATGCAAAGCTGCGCACTAAAAGGTTAAACCCCTTTGGGCATTTTTAGGCAATGAATTTAACTCTGATGACAAATTAAGAATGACGTCAATAAACTCCTCTGCCCTATTCGGTCAGGAAACTCTCAAGGAAATAGATAAATTAATGAAATCGTTATTATTTGTTCCCGTACAAAAAAAAAAAAAAAAAAAAAAAAAATGCTTTAATTTACTGAACTTCGAAAGAACTTGGAAAATAAAGTTATAGAAGATAAAACCGTAAAATCAAAGCAAACGTCAATGTATTCATTTTTTAAACTCTGTACTAATTAACTTATGTAAATAACTTTTCTTTTGACACTTAAATTTTCTTATTTTTTCCTAATGTGCAAAATAAATTTTCGTAACATTAATTTTTACCTTTTTTCACGAATTAAAATCTAGATTTAAACATGACCTCCATTAAGATACCACCTCTGAGAGCGACCAATGTTTATTGGAAAGAAACGTGGTCGCTTTAGGGAAGTTTTACTGTATATACCAGTATTCTCTTTGAAAGCAAACTTTATGTAAGTTAATCCTTAAATGAAAGAATTCTCTTAATATTTCACACCAATATTTTTTTGGAATATCATGTAGTGTACTGTTTTAGTTGTCTTTAATTGCAAGAACAGGACGACCTAGCTCTACGTTGAGGTGTCAAGACATTGCTGCTGCTACAGGCAGTTGAAATAATGGAGTTATGAATAAAGAGGAGGCGACGTGTAGTAACAGTTGCGAGTGAAGTAACTGAGGAGATTGTCACAAGGTGGCGGCTGCTTTTTTTAAATCAGATCTTCAGTTTCTGATTACCACCAGGGCAAACATCTCACCAGTAAAATTGAATAGAAAATTTCGTCTTAATTAACCCTCTGTCTACCAGAAGGGTCCAATGGACCCGACATGTATATTCAAAATATCTATTCAAACCAGAAAATTTCTTCAAAACAAACTAAATGTATAAATCAGACAATAATAAGTTAAATAAACAAATTAAATAGTTTTAAGTAAAAATTCTGGTGTAGAATGTTTTTATAAAACTTGAGTAAAATTTCCGGTAGTTCTAGGGTTAAGCGTCTTATTCATGGAAATGTTTCTCAAAAATGTCGTAAAAATTTCTATTTATTTTTACTGGTATCAGCATGCCTTGTAAAACTGTCAGTTTGTTTCCCTGGTTGTCACAATATGGTGGAAACGCAGAGCTTAACTACCATCAAAGTAAACTCCTACCAGTAAAAATGAAAATCTGTTTCTATCATTATTTATGACTGAAATTTTGTAAGAAAAAGGCGTTTGAATAAGTTGAAAATTTCTGTATAAATCTTCTGGTGTAAGTTTCCACCGGCGGTAAACAACTCCTGTGATAGCGATTACAGTTGAAGCTTCACTATTTTAAGGATATGTCAGTTCCGCTTTATTAATAGTTCCATGGTTGAAATGTGTAAAATACTAATCGTGTAGTTTCGTTGAGTAAAGCAGTCACAGTGTTGCCAGTGTGCTAGTTTTTTTAAATCCAGATTTCTTGGCTGCCACCACTTTTTTGAAACGGTAAAATTACCTTTGTTTTCGTCTTAATTAATATGTCATTAAATAAGGCGCATTTTACCATTTCAAAAAAGTGGTGCCAATCAAGAATCTGAATTATAAAAAAGTAGCCCATCTGGCATCACTGATCACGGAAAAATTTAATTACGGAAAAAAATCGAGACAAAAATTTTTTTTTCAGATTTTTCTTATTATTTTAATATGACTTCTTATGTATATATTTAGATGGATATGTGATTATGATGTAGTATTATGACTAGATGATGATGTTGTTGGTTGATCACCAGTGAGCTTTCCTCATCAGAAGAATATTTTATAGTTAGACCACTATCGTCCGATGGAAAGCAATTTTGTTTCAAAATCTACCTATCGAATACCCATGCACTCATAGTAAATATATATGTTTTTACGCACCATACATATACAAATAATAAAAATCCATCTAAAAATCCTGTTGAACGGTCCTGTATTGACGTTACTTGAAAGCGCTCCGTAAATTAAATTAAACAAACAGAAAATTTATTTTTATTTCGCATAACACATTGTCAAATGATCTACATTAAAACAAGAAAATACATATGACAGCCTTACCTTTAACCCTTTGCGGCACAGACAAATTTTATTGTAAAATAATGAAATGATTGACTGACACTAGAATTTATAAACAACTGTTTTAGAAATCTAAAACTCGTTATTTTAACCTTTCATCGTAAAAGCAAAATTTTATTAAAATATTCTTAGTGCCGTTTGTATGTTTGGAATTAAAATTAAGTATCCCAGACTGAGACCACTGCGTCACAAAGGGTTAAAATTTCAGATGTTTCCTAACAAAAGTTATGGATGCCTCATCAGAAAACAAAATGGAAGCGAATTTGACACTCACATGTGCCAAAATAGGCTCGTGAATACGTTTCAGCTTCCTAGAACTGCTATTGCTATTAAGTGGTGGTCAAGGGAAGTATTTGCTATTGTTTCTTAAAAGTATAATTAGGAATGCATGCCATAAGTGTGTTTCAGTTGGGATGGAAAACAGTGGTACTTTAAAGTACCGCCGGGTCATAAAGGGTTAAAATTTCAAATTTTCTATTACTCTTATTATAGTATCGCAGCATATATGATTCTGGTTACGGTGGCTACTCTAATAATTCGACGTAAGATGAAGTTGTTGAAGTTTAAGCTATACCCTGCGAATTCAAAATTGAGTTTATTCCACATTGAGCGTGCGTCCTTTCTTTACTTTGTTTTTACTTTCTTCTATCTTGACAAGAAGAAAGTGTTGGTTTCATGAACATTTTCGAATTCCAGTTTTCGACGGATTTACACGTTTTATGGGTCAGACATTCCAAAAAACATGTTTTTACAAAATGTCTGTCTGTCCTTCTGTCTGTCTGTCCGTCTGTCTGTCCGTCTGTCTTGTCTGTATGTGGCACAAATTTTGTGGGCGCTCTATCTCAAGAACTAATGCACGGAATTTAATAAAAATTCATATTCAGGTAGTCCCTGATAGAGATTGGCGCTGATTAGTTTTTGGTGTAAATCGCCTTGCAGGTGGCGCTGCTATGTAGCATTTTGCAGGATTTCCGCAAAAGCTCTATCTCAAGAACTAATGCACGGATTTTTATAAAACTTCAGATTCCGTTAATCCTTGATATGAATTGGTGCTGGTAACGTTTTGGTGGAAATCTCCCAACAGATGGCGCTGCTATGCTGCATTTTGCAGCATTTACACGATTTTCGTAATAGCTCAATCTCAAGAAATAATGCACGGATTTTCATCAAACTTCAGATTCAGTTAGTGCTTGACATGAATTGACGTTTTGCCCCTTGTGGTGTAAATCGCTCAACAGGTGGCGCTGCTATGCTGCATTTTTTGAGATTTCCGCAATAGCTCAATGTCCAGAACTAATGCACGGATTTTCATCAAACTTCAGATTCAGTTAGTCCTTGACATGAATTGATGTTTTGTACCTTTTCGTGTAAATCGCTCAACAGGTGGCGCTTCTGTGCTGCATTTTTTGTGATTTCCATAATAGCTCTAGCTCCAGAACTAATGCACCGATTTTCATCAGACTTCAGATTCAAGTATACCTTAATATGAATTAGTGCTTTTTGTGTTTGGGTGCAAATCGCTCAACAGGTGGCGCTGCTATGCTGCATTTTTCAGAATTTCCCCTACAGCTCTATCTCAATAAGTAATGGAGGAATTTTCATCAAACTTCAAATTCAGGTATACTTTGATACGAATTGGTTCTAAATTGATGTAATTTCTTTTACTACTTAAATGATTTAATTGAAGTGATTTATATAGAAGAAAGTTTTGCGATGGCCACAACATACTAGTTCTACCTCTTCTGAAATATCATTTTCTATTGAAAGAAAATCTTTTTCCTCCGCATTTTTAGTGTTCAGCTGACGTATGTAGATAAAACAACTTTAAATTCTATTGATCTTCCAGTGACGCTGCGTGCTGAAAAGTCAGTATATTGAAAAAGATAATTTTTGAATGTCTATAGAACCGTTATTTTAAATCTTTTTTTAGCATCATTTCTAATATTCTTAAGATTATCTGAAGAAATCTCCACTTTCTACAGAAATTCTACAGAAATCTGCAGAAATTTTGAAGATTTAGATTTACCTTAAAAATATCTGCAGAATTTTTTAAGATATTTTTAAAAATATCTGCAGAAATGGGCCAATTACCTACAGAATTTTGGGCCAATTACCTACAGATTTTCTACAGATTTTTTTCAGTGGGATCCAAAAGCAAATGAGCATTCTTCGTCACTCGTCGTCTCACTGTCGTCACTAAATATTTTTTGAAACATCAGTACTGTCATCTATTGATAAGCAAATCAAAGTCACTTAGATGGCAGGTAGTCCAATAATAACCTAATCCGTAAAAACCAATAAAAGTTAATTAGCTTTGTAATCTTTATTATGATCCTCTTTTCACAAGTGTTATAACGCGAAAGCCGTAATCACATTTTCTCTTCTAAATCATTAAAAAATTCACTAAAGTAGGAAGGTTTTTTACACTATAAACTTACCAAGTCATTATATCTTTTACATCTGTAGCTAAATGCAAAACTCTGTTTTGGGATTAGATGATCGCTCTGTGTGCTCCTATGCGCCGTGCACTCATGAACCACCTTACCGCAATATAACATTAACTCATTTCCAAAGTATGTAATGATAGCAGAAGTATTGACAGTAAGTATCAGTAGATACCAGTATTCTTTTTGAAGGCAGACTTTATATAAGTAAATCATTAAATGAAAGAATTCACTTAATATTTCACACCAATATTTTTTTGGAATATCATTTAGTGTACTATTTTAGTTTTCTTTAAACGGAGGGACCCGATTACGACGACCATCTCTTGAGATATCAAGCTATTGCTGCTGCTACAAGCAGTTGAAATGTGTAAAATACTAAACGCGTATCATATTGTATAGGATGCACATACCAGGGTTGACAGTTTGGCTTCCGTCTTTATTCAAAAATTACGAGTTTTTACCAAAAACTAAGAATATTATTTTTAGCTTTATTTTTTCAGTGACATTTAGTGATTATTCATATAGTAAATCATTAAATGAAAGAATTTACTTAAACCTTTAGTGCGCAGCTTTGCATGTATGCAAACAACAATGTTTTAAATTTAATAGATTTTTTTTATTCGCATATACCTAATTCACACCTAAAAATTAAAATAGCGATATTTGCTTTAATTTAAAAAAAAAAACAGACATTCCGTATTTAAATAAAGCGAAATTAACCATTGAAGCTTTCTTATGTAAAGTCAGATTCTCTGAACTACGTAATTTCTAGAACGTATCCTATTTTGGGAATTAAAGGGATAAAGGTTAAGTTTTATAAAATAAATAATTATATAAAATACGGTATTTGGAGACATACTTATTAAAGTCTTTACTAATTTGCATTATTTTAGAGCAAAACAGCCAAACGACAGTAGTTTTTACTTGTATTGAAGATGTGCAATAGAAGAAAAGATTGACGTAATATAAGAAAAATATATCTCTGATTTTTTTTCATTATTTTTCCTGTGTAATAAACATTTCAGAGAATCATATATATTTTTTTTCGAAATAAAATAAAAAATCGCGCATTTAAGGGTTACTATATCACATCAGTGTTTTTTTGGAATATCATTTAGTGTACTATTTTAGTTGGCTTTAGGTGTAAGGGCACGACGACGATGGCCATACCATGACATTTCAAGGCATCGCTGCTGCGACAAGCAGTCGAAATGTGTAAAATACTAAACGCGTAATTTCGTTGTGTAAGACGCACATATCAGTTATGCATCAGGATTGCCAGTTTGGCCTCCGATTTTATTCAAAAATTACAAGTTCTTACCAAAAACTAAAGAATATTGTTTTTACCTTTCTTTTATCAGGGACATTTAGTGATTGTTCATATAATTAATCATTAAACGAACGAATTCACATAATATTTCACGCCAGTATTTTTTAAATATCATTTAGTGTACTATTTTAGTTGTCTGTAGGTGCGAGAGCATCAGTGTTGCCCGTGGGCTACTTTTTTTAATCTCAGATTTTTTATTGGCACCATTTTTTTTATGGTAAAATTTGCCTAATTGAATGTCATATTATTTGAGTCAAAAGTAAGCGAAATTATACCATTTCAAAAAAGTCGGTGCAAATAAAGAATTTTAAAAAAAGTAGCCCACTGGAGGACACGACGAGGACCATACCATGAGGTATCACGACGTTGTTGCTGCTACAAGTAGTCGAAATGTGTAAATACTGAACGCGTAATTTCGTTGTATAGGACGCACATATCAGTTATGCATCAGGTTTGCCAGTTTGGCTCCCAATTCTATTCAAAATTACGAGTTCTTACCAAAAATTAAGAATATTACTTTTAGCTTTATTTTATCAGAGACATTAAGTGATTACATAAAGTAAGAATACTTCTTTCGGAATTTCCGGTATAAATTTGTAATTTCGGAGTGAAAATGGATTTCAAACTGGCTACCCTGTTATGCATCGATGGGAATAATGAATGATTAAGGATAATTGAATGATGAGTGATTCTTATTCGAGATTTCTTTTATAATCGAATAATTTAAAATGCTCTATTATATTGGTCATTCTACAAAGCATGTTACTTTTTCGTACATGGTAATAAAAAAATAGTTTTAACACATTAAAAACAAATATTGATGAATATTCATAATTTTTCCAATTATTTTATTATATATTTAATTACTTAATTTTTAATGAATGGAGATATACTAAATAGCCCCTTTCGTGCTACACGTAATTGCTTTTATTAGCATTTTTCCTTATTCTGCGAATGTGATAAATATGTTATTCATTCAATTATGTATTTATTTTCTCTGAAAATCCCTTCATATGTAAGTTAATTTTTATTATGAACGAAAAAAAAATCAAAAATTATATTTGAACTACTGTTCTAGGTCTTTCATTAATCTTCTGTTTGAATAAAATTGTGTTTAATTACTTCCGAAATTTAGAAGCGTTCGTCGCTTATTAGAAATATTCAGAGACAGGAGGCATCCCTTTTTTCACTATTTTATTTAATTTTAATTAAATTTATTTTTGGAATCTTCCACGCATGTGATGTTAAAACTTATTTCATACAAATGCCCGTATCTCATCATACCTCACGAAATATTCAATATATTCAAGTTTTAATTCCAATATACCTTCTACTTTTTTTTAATCTTTTTGGAAAGTAGTGTTAAATTTGGTCGAAAACTCTGTATGCTGTAAACAAAACACTTTTCATTTTTTTAGAAAAACGAAACATCTTCATGAATATGGGTGCAATGCTTACACAATAGACAAAAACTTTGACCAGGACCCGCATTGTCATTTAATACTGTAAAAGAACATTTTGAGCATTTTCCGTTGCATGCGTGATCGCAAATTATTATTTTATTAATAATTCTTTTATCCTCCCCTAATTGTCTCCCCGACTAAATCTTCACTGAAAATTATGAAGTCAAACATATTGTTTACATCCCAGAAGTTCAAGGACAATTCGCCGAAAATTTCGGCAGTTTTCGGTATAAAGTGTACGTTGGACAGCGGATCTGCTAGCATATTCACTGTACCTCTTCGGTTCAGATTCGACACTTGTACTTCTCAGTACATTTTTTTTGGCATGAAACTTTGAATATTCTGAAGCATTTAAGAGGGTGGTCAGTACCTCATAGAAGCATGTAATTATTATTTAACACTAGATAACATTATTAATAACATTATTATTTAACACTAGTCGATCCGACTCCGACCATACGATTAAATGTCAACTGGAACCAGAAATTCTTTCATAAAATAAGTTAAATCTAAACCACGCAGATTTACGTTAAATAAATCAGTCAAATAATTTTAAATAAAAATTCTGGTTTCAAATATTCGTATGAAACTTGAGTAAAATTTACGGGCGTTCTAGTGTTAATCCATTCAGGGTCTAGCGTCCTATTAACCCTAGATCTACCGGGAATTTTATTCAAGTTTTAATAAAACGTTCTACACCAGAATTTTTATTTAAAACTATTTAACTTATTTATTTACCTTATTTTTGTCTGGTTTATATACTTAGTTTATTTTAAAGAAATTTCTGGTTTGAATGAATATTTTGTATGTACCTGTCGGGTCCAATGGACCCGTCTGGTAGACGGAGGGTTAAGAAAACATGTCTTTTCACTGAGTATTAATTTTATTTAACAATTAGTTTTGTTATTATCTACATGTAGTAATGATAGAATCCTAATCCTAAAAATATTCTAAATGTGAAAATCTGAAAATGTTTGTCTGGAGTCGGAGTCAAAACGGATGATTAAATTCATTCCAATAGTATTCATTATCCATTACATTGGAGGGGGGGGGGGGGTCCAATGTGCAAAATTTCCACTTAAGTTAATGAAATTTTCAAATATTATTTGTTTGTAATACATAAAGTAAATGTTATAAAAATTATTATTTTATTGATAATTCTTTTATTACTCCCCTAATTGTCTCCGCGACTGAATCTTCGCTGAAAATTATGTCAAACATGTTGTTTACATCCTTCAAGGCCAATTCGCCGAAGATCTCGGTAGCTTTTGGAATAAAGTGTACGTTGGACAGCGGGGCTGCTAATATATTCACTGTACCAATAGGTACAGATTCGACACTTGTACTTCTCAGTATACTTTTCTGGTATGAAACTTTAAATATTCCGAAGCATTTAAGAAGATGGTCACTATCTCATAGGAGCATGTAATTATTATTTAATCCATTCAGGGTCTAGCGTCCTATTAAGAAAACATGTCTTTTCACTGAGTATTAATTTTTTTAACAATTAGTTTTGTTATTATCTACATGTAGTAATGATAGAATCCTAATCCTAAAAAATATTCTAAATGTGAAAATCTGAAAATGTTTGTCTGGAGTCGGAGTCAAAACAGATGATTAAATACCTTTGTATTCAATTTAGATGTAAATTATAGAACTGAGCGAAAAATGTCCGGACCAGGATGTGTTAAAATTGTGTTAAAATTAATCTAGTACCTTTGTATTCGTTATCCATTATATTGGGCTTTTTTTTTCCAATGTGCAAAATTTTCCCATAAGTTAATAAAATTTTAAATAAGGGAGAGTAGTACACAGCGAGTCAGCAGCCACTTTGACATATATTTGTAACTTTTTCTCTAAGCGGGCACACACTCATAATGACCTCATCTTATGCAACATGTAGTTTCGGCAATTCAGTTACTCGCCCGACAAAATAGTAAATAATTCTTTATTTTATAGTGGTTAAAGTTACATAAACGTCTATTTTAGAGTTTATTTCCTTCAATAGGACATATATTTACTTAACCAAACTTAGCTATATCTAATAATAGACTATTTCGACAAAACGTATTAAACTTTTTAAAGCGATGAAATTGATGTAACAGATGTGGCATCCATTTTGTTACAACGTAACGAAAGTACACAGTGAGACGTATTTCGTTGTGTACCTACTATGTGGTTCTGATGTTCAAAAAAGTTATTTATTAATAAAAGAAGGTTTTTTTCTCTCTCTCTCTTTTTGTGGGTGTTTGTGGGCGCATCACACAAGACTTTTTATTTGAAATTATTTAATTTATGTATTTAAACTATTTCTCCTTGATACATATTTAACTTCTTTCAGAAAGAAATTTCTCTTTCGAATCGAAACATTTTTATTTGGTAGCGGTCAAAATGACCGCTATGATCGTTCTAGTGTTAAAAACATTTTGTTATTGTCATAAAAATATGCCTAATTTCTGTATAACGTTATTGAATTTATTATGGAATTCATAAAATGTATTTATATTTAATTGTTTTAAATTTAAATAGTTTTAAGAAAAAGCAATTTGTGATTAAATACAGCAAAAATTAATATTTGAAATTAGTGGCACTCAAAAGATAAAACGTCACGAAATTGTTTCACTTATGCCAGATAAATAGAATCTAAAAGCAAAAACATCCATTTTGCGACGCAATTGTAATCGCCTATTGTTGCGCTTAGTTTTGTTTTTTACAAAAAGTCTAATTACTAGATTTGATATTGTCCTTTGAATATTAACTTCGTTTGATTCTGCTATTTATTGAAGTTTTGCTGCTACGGAAAAAAAAAACATCCATTATATAAATGGCAAACGCAGGGCCATTATTTTCTCCGTTTTTTTAATACAACTTAAAAACAAAAACAAACTAGTATGTTGTGGCCATCACAAAACTTTCTTCTATGTAAATCCCGTCAATTAAATCATTTAAATAGTACAAGATATTTACACACATTTTGCACCAATTCATATCACAGTATGTCTGAAATTGTAAAATGTAGCATAGCAGCGCCACCTGTTGAGCGATTTACCTCAAAACATAAACAGAACTAATTGATATCAAGGTAAACCTGAATCTGAAGTTTGATGAAAATTCGTGCATTAGTTATTGAGATAGAGCTATAGTGGGAAAATGCAGCATAGCAGCGCCACCAGTTAAGCGATTTGCACCAAAACATAAACAGCACTAATTCATATCGAGGTATACCCAAATATGACGTTTGTTGAAAATCCAAGCATTAGTTCTGGAGATTGAGCTATTGTGCAAATCGTGAAAAAAGCTGCATAGCAGCGCCACCTGTTGAGATATTTACACCAATAACTAATCAGCACCAATTTATATCAGGAACTTACTGAATATAATTTTTTATTAAATTCCGTGCATTAGCTCTTGAGATAGAGCTATTGCGGAAATCGCAAAAAAATGCAGTATAGAAGCGCCACCTGCTGAGCAATTTACTCCAAAGTGTATAAAACGTCAATTCATGTCAAGGACTAGATCACCCAACAGGAGCGCCCACCAAGTTTGGCATAGGCTATATGCTCCTGAGGAGAATCCCCTTTACCACCAAACGAAATCACCGCCAAGCCAACAGACCCGGAAAAACAAGAAAAACGGCAATTATTCAAGGAAAAGATCAACATACTGAAGTGAAGTCACTTGACATAGATACAGAAAATATACAATGATAAAAAAAAAATTTACAAGACAAGTTAACAGACGAACTTCACAAACGAAGTTTTGGCTTGACGACATGTCAAGGACGAACTGAATCTCAAGTTTAATGAAAATCTGTGCATTAGTTCTGGAGATTGAGCTATTCTGGAAATAATGAAAAGGCTGCACAGCAGAGCCACCTGTTGAGAGATTTACACCAAAAACCAATTAGCACCAATTTATATCAGTGACTAACCGAATATAAATTTTTATTAGATTCCGTGCATTAGTTCTTGAGATAGAGCGCCCACAAAATATGTGTCACATATATGCAGACAGACATTTTGTAAAAACATGTTTTTCGTAATCTCTGACCCCTAAAACATACAAAGCCGTCGAAAACCGAAAGTCGAAAAATTTCACGAATACAATACTTTCTTCTTGTAAAGATAGAAGAAAGTAAAAATCATGCGTCTAGTATAGATTATGAAACTTTTTTCACACACTCAGAATAATATAAAGAAATTTCACAGTTTATTAAGGTAAAAGATGATGTCTAATTACTCAATTAGGAAAACGTATAAAAATTTGAAAACCCAATTTCTGCATCTACCTTCAATAGTCCGAAAAATATCCGATATTTTTGTGCAGCCATGTAAAGGATCTTCAGATTTCTACATATACTACTACTATGCTGAAATTTAGTTAAGTTAAACGCATAGCAGAGTTGAAAATTCCATTTCAGCATTTTCCGTCAATAAACGAAAACGTATTTCAGATATTTTTTGCATCCCTGTTTACGATGTATAGAATTTATAGGCACAAAGTACAGTAGAACCCCGCTTATCCGAAATTCCGGTTAATCCGAACCGATTTTATTTTCGACTTGAACCATGCCGGATAACGAAATTTCTTTGATTACAGGATGAATGTCGGGAAAAACGTGTAAAAGTTAGAATTAAACAAGAAATGGCAGTAAAGCATGACTTTTATATTCTTTAAACAGCCTGAATAATAATTAAAAAAAAAATACTCAATAATGAAAAATTACATGAGTATAAAATGAAAATGCGCACTGTAGGCCTACTCGTAGAAGCCATCTTAAAAAAGTTTCGAATATCATTTTCTTTGCCAGTCACTATAAAATTATTTTCTAAAATGCAAAAAGTATTTAATTCAGACGATAAAAATTTATTTTTCCTTTCAGCAGTTCAATTTCGCAAATTATATTTAAAAAATGTTTTTTTTTTGTTTTTTTTCTCCCCTTGTCGACGTAGTGACTGGCTCTAACGATTTTCACTAAACTCTACACTCTTAATTCAAAAGAACGAATTATTAACTCAACAAAAGGACGAAAAGTTTTACGCATGCTTTTGTTCTTTCTGAGTATCTGTTTTATCAAAAAGAGACATTTTCCACAAAAAAACTGGTTTGCCAAATCACCCTTTTAGGAGTAACATCCCCAGACCGCTCATTTCAGATCGGAACAGAAAAATATCTCTAAAAGAGCTGTTTAAGAAGTTCCCCATTGGTTGAAATCCTGTAACGCGATATATAGTTTGGCAGAGGGGGAACTGAGAACCGTTTTGAAAAGGGAGTCGCTTGTTTGTTTCAAACGTCAAAGCTTAGCGTTACCTACATGATAAAAACAATATTACAATTATAATTTGATTGGTTTAAAAATGGTATAGAACAAGATAGATGGATTATGCCTATGAAAGCAGGGGGTACGGGGCAATCATCACAAAGAACTGAATAAATTTCGTTTTTGTTTCCCAGCTAAAACCAAGATGGCTACCGGCGATTCTAGGATTTTACTAATACTGAAAATTCTAAGGTAAAGTGCGTTGTTTTACTTCATCTTTTTTGTAATTCCTTCGCCATTCCTTGTTGTATTTTCACATTGTATATATAATTTTTTGCGTTATTTAACGTTATTGCTTTAAAACCGGAAACATGAATTTCTTACTTTTTTTTTCTTTTTTTTTTGTTTTGAATGCAGCTGTTCCATAATTTTTATAATCAATAAAATGCGCTTAGATATGTAGTTTTCTCGTATTCAAATTGTGTAAAATTACACTAATTGGTATTTACATTATTAAACATATATCATTTTGTGCTTATACTATTGATTATAATTATACTACTTTGCTCATGACACTCAGAAATATTTGCGGAACACAACCCATGATTATAAAAATTATTAAATTACTATTAACTTATAATATAAGTTCTATTTTTTTATGTTTCAGTAAGTACAAGTATTTAATAAAATGTGTTCAGTTAGATAGTTGTACACATCTACACTTTATTTATTATTTTTTTTTATTGACACAGTATTATGTAAATAGTACGAAATGTAAAAGATAATTTAAAAAAGTATCAGAAAATAATAGATTAGTAAAAAATATAATTAATTTATTTTAGGACACAACTAGTTTTTTTAATTATGATTTTGTGAATTTTTATTTTTGTGTTATACTTCGCTCTGTTCATATTCAAAAGTTTAACTAAAAAAAAGTCTGCAGTTATGTAACACATGAATTCTATATTCCATAATTATTTATATGTGTCATAAGCAAAATATATTAAGAACATATAATAATATCAGAAATAATTAATATATATTATAATTTTTTATTTTGTAAAACTTAAACCCTTAAATGCATAAATTATTATTTTAGAATTATGTTTTTTACTCTTATATCAGGGTTCGTACGGGTACCGTTATTTTCAAAGCAGAATATCAGTATTTTTTTTATAGAAAATAAATCTAGTTTAAACGCATGAAATTTTAGCCTTATTTATGCAGAGATTTTCTTTAAGAATATATACTGGTACCAGAAATGCAAGGACCCGTGCGAACCCTGTTATATTGACGGCTAGACGCCAGAAATTTTGGGATTTTAAGCTCGCATTTTCGTAGTTTTTATAATATTAATATTACTGTATAAATATACTGGTTGCTGAGAATTAAATAAAAAGTGATGTAGATATTATCACTATGCATGTCGGCTGTTCGCAACTGCTCTGCTCGACAAGCGCAAAACGTTTTGACACATTTACAAATTCATTTTTTAACGGAAAGATATAAAATTGGAAAGTCTGACCATGGAAGCGATTTGGAATCGAACTGTTTTTTTCCATTTCTTAATCAATAAATTAGCTATTGAGTTATAAGCGATTTTGGTCACGTGACACGGCATTTTTTCCCCGTTATTGACTGAATTTTCTTTTTTCGTTCGGAAGTTTGGTTCAAAATGCCAACTTTGACAGTATTTTCTGAAAGATCTATTGCGTTTACAAGAAAACGGAAAAAACAGTTCGATGATATAGTTTCTGAATAACAACACCTTCTAGTTTCAAGCGTTTCCAAATAAAAAGGAATTGAAACTTATGTCAGAAAGTTGACCCTTTGGATTTGAGAACAGCCCCCCTTAATTCTCGCTCCCGTGATATTCACGGGCTGTGTCTTTTATTCAGCCTTTTTCAATTCCCACCAGTTTTATAAATTAGTGTAATTGGCTTTATTGCGGTTTTTATTTTATCTGTCATTAAATAAGGTGAATATTTTTTTAAAAAAAAACTAGTGCGTATAAGCAATTTGAATTTTGAAACCGTAATTTAATTCGAGCTTTAAGGGGTTAAGGCTCCGCTGCACTGAAACACCCTGATCGCGAAATCCCATGTTAGCCCATGGGAAAACTTTCAAGCGCGAGTACTCATGACCTAATATAATTATTAAAATACCGTTTTCACCATCAAAAAGTAGACGTCAAATGCCGATGATATGCGTTTTTAAAAATTGTTTCCGTAAATTTTAAATATTTTTTAGAAGATGATAAAATTTAATCAAATGGAAATTTCAAAGTTTATAGTGATTTTTTATGTATTTAAAATTTACGGAGATAATTTTTAAAAACGCACATCATTGGCCTCTGACGTCTACTTTCTGAAGGTGAAAACGGTATTTTAATAATTATATTAGGCCATGAGTAGTCGCGCTTCAAAGTTTTCCCATAGGCTAACATGGGATTTCGCGATCGGGGAGTTTCTGTGCAACGGAGTCTTAAGGGGGCTGGTCACACAGCTTCGGAATTCTCCTCCGTAATGTTAAGTCTATGGACTTCTGACGCATTCGTATATTTAAAATATCTTCTCGGGAAATTCATATTTTTAAAATCTTTTTTCTGTGTACTCTTCTTGAATGATTTCTCTTTTTTTCTTAGTTTTCAAAATATTTCTAAAATCTATGCTGAATTTAATATTTTACATGTTAAAAGCGGGCGAACTGCGAGTAAGATTTTAACACTTCCTTTAAAATTAAGTCTATACTTTAGAAATATTTTGAGAACTAAGAAAAAAAGAGATATCTTTCAGGAAGTGTACACAAAAAATAGAAGTTAAAAATATTAATTTCCCGAGGAGATATTTTAAATAATGCCTCTAACGCCCATAGACTTTACATTAGTGAGGGAAAATCTCAATCTGAGTGACCAGCCCCCTTAAGGGTTAATATTCATAGGCATTACTGTAGTCAAATTATTTTGTGTGTTCCTGTAAATGAACAATAAATTCTTTGTAGACCCTGTTTTACAGTAAGCTGCTTCTAGTACAGCTCAGTCATATATGAGGAACTCACAACCATAGTGGACTAAGTCTATTTTGAAAAAGAAAAATGAGATAGTCCATTTAGGAGGTGCATAAAGTCCGTTTTATCTACTCCCATAGTGAAACAAAGCTGTTTTCACATACTTTCTCATATATGGTATGTGTTTATAGACTTTGTTCACTAAGGGACAGAATAAAGCAGATTTTACGCACTTTCTAATTGGATTATCTCATTTTTAGGTGCGTTCGTAATTATATAAATACGAAGCACCTATAGTCATCGTTCAGTTCGTCTGTCCGTCGTCCGTCCTTCCGTCTGTCTGTCCGCATGTAACAGAGCAAAAACTATCCAACCGAATGGTCTGAAATTTTAAATATATGATTGTTGCAAAATTTTGTCGAGCCATTTGAAATTTTATGAAAATCGGATGTATAGTTTAATTACAGGGACAGTCAAAAGTTTTTCTTTACATTACGGCCAATGGGAAAAATTATTGCAAGTGCATTTTAATGATGTTACAGCCTTCCGAATGGTCTGAAATTTTAAATATATAATTGTTGCAAAATTTTGTCGAGCCATTTGAAATTTTATGAAAATCGGATGTATAGTTTAATTACAGGGACAGTCAAAAGTTTTCCGTTACATGACAGCCAATGGGGAAAAATTATTGCAAGTGCATTTTAATGATGTTACAGCCTTCCGAATGGTCTGAAATTTTAAATATATAATTGTTGCAAAATTTTGTCGAGCCATTTGAAATTTTATGAAAATCGGATGTATAATTTAATTACAGGGACAGTCAAAAGTTTTCCGTTACATTACGGGGAATGGGAAAAAAATTATTGCAAGTGCATTTTATTGATTTTATAGACTATTCACTTATGAAGTTAAAAAATATATACATTCAGTACAATATGGGGTGCAAAAAATAATTATAAAACTAGTTATAGTACGAACGCACCTCATTTGCCACGTTTGACGAGCAATTTCCAACTTGTTTTTTTTCGAAATGGATTTGTTCTACTATGGTTGTGAGCCTCCACATATATAAATTTCAATTTGTTTCAAATTGTGTAATACCATTAAAATACACTGCAAACGATTTTTTCCCATGTACCATAATGAAGCGAAATTCTTTTGAGTGTCCCTGTAAACGAACCATAAATGCTACACACTTCATTTTCAATACTGAACATGCCATAGTACACGCAAATAACATATATCAGTTTTATCGCAATCAAACTATATTTTCATCTGTTAGAGAACGTAAAGTCGATGGACAGACAAACCGAATTCATAAACACTTTTCAAGTATATCAAAAAATGTTAAAACGAAACTATCTTCTTTTTTACTTTTCTATGTAAAATTTCGTAGAAATCTTCCCAATGGTTATTGCCATTATAAATACTCTAAAACAGTCTCGGCGAACCTATGGCACACGTGCTACAGTTGTCACGTAAACTAATTTTTCTGGCACGTGAAAAATTTTAATTTGATAATAAAGAGTTCGTACGGGTACCGTTGTTTTCAAGGCCAAATATCAGAATTGTTTTTATATTATAAAAAAAATAAATCTAATTTAAACGGGCGAAATTTCGCCTTAATTCAGGACAGATTTTTCATAAGAAAATATTGGTATCGAAGAATTTCTTGGTCTAGAAATTCAAGCACCCATACGAACCCTGTAATCGTTATATAGATAAAATCCATTTTTTATGTCTGTTATAACCAATAAAATTTTGTCCCGTACGGGCAGATCGCAAATAACGCAATTATTTTTTTGCACCAATTAACACATCAAAATAATTTTCTTTTCCCGTCAGGCTATGCACCATTTTCGAAGTTTATTTTGTCTTTCTATATAAATTTTAAAAGCTGTAATTTTCAAATGAATTTCGTTTGACAGTCACTGCAATAAAATGGCAAATGGATCCCATTTAGCTATGTATATTTGTAAAAATAACAAAATATGAACCAGATATAGGGCATTGTCAAAATCTTTTTACTTTTTTGTCCCTGAATAATAATTTTTATTTTAGTACATGTTCTTGTGGGGTTTTTTTTTAATTTCATATACTGGAGAACATCCCATTGCATGATTGCATAACAATATTAACGAGATAAATAAGTTTTGGGCGATGTTGGGGGTCCAAATACCAGGAAAACTCCTAAATAGTCCCGTGTCCCTGATGGCAGGGCTCCCAAATGGTCCGCCAACTGAATACCAATAAATTTTAACAGAAAATTTTATGGTAGGTTTGCGCTAGAATTAACTCTCAAAGGTGATTCCGGGGCGGTTTGTAAGAAAAATCTAAAATGAAAATTTTTCTAAAAAAATATTGGTATTCAGTTGGCGGACCATTTGGGAGCCCTGTGATGGTGATTTTTAAGTTTGGAGCTGTCTGTATAAAATTGTTTCAATAAACGTAATTCGATGTAATTTTTTTCCGAAACTGGAGCTATTATTTTATATAAATATGTAGCAAAAAATTAACCTGCACACATTTTTAGGGTTGTTATTATTTTTTGAACTCTGTTCCTGGGTTTTAGATACCCTACCGCCCCTCTTGCTAAAATTATACAGAAAATCACTTCAGATGCAGCCACAGAAATGTTTTCAATTTTTCCTCATGTATGATAGAGAAAGAATAGCTAAAATTCTTTGACAGGAAATTTACTCAGGAATTTAAATATCAATTTCAAGCATCGTGGCTTTATTGGTAGTCTTACCGTCACCAAGGTTTATTCCTACACTTTTCGAGGTAAATTAATTTTTTTTTAATTTAATCCAATGTTTCTAAAAATCAATTAACATTGTGGCTACCACTTAGTCTTAACATGATTTGCATAAAATAGGTGGTAATTTTTCCCACCGTCCCTTTTTTCCCCATTTCGTCCATTTTTTTCCCATTTCGTCCCTTTTTTCCTATACCGCCCCCTTTTTTTACCTTACCGTCCCTTCTTTAACACCCCTTTAAGACAATGTTATACCAAAATTTTGTACTAAAAATACTACATTGTTATTGTTTCTTATTTGAATGTCCTGCGGGTACTATGCAAATTCCTTATAAGTAAAAATTTTGAAGAAAATAAAAAGTTTTAGTGGTAAAATGGTAGGGAAAATTAAACGCGCAAGTTTAATTTAAACCTCAGTTAAATAAAACAATTTTCCCTGCTGGCCATTTTTTCTTTATTTTGAATCATTAAGGCATTCGTCTATCAGATTAAAATGTTATTTTAGCAAGTTTAATTTCACCAGATTTTTATTCGTCAAAAGATTGTGAGAATGCCCCATATAAAGCATTTTTCATCGAACGTACAACAGCAAAAATCGCATCAATGTATTATTAGTACATTGCTTAATGCAACTTGGAAGTTTATAACCAAGATGCTGCATTAACAATAAGTTGAAAATTAATGAAATAAAAAGTCATATTTTTCCTCCTTATTACAGTACATACCGCATAAATATAATCCTATTTATGAATTAAAATTTCCTATTTATGAATTAAAATTTCATTAAATTAATGGGTGATTCCAGTATACAGAAAAAATCGCATTTTGATTTTTAATATTTTTTAATTATTAATGCATCGAAGCAACTGATTTTATAACCAGTGTTTCGTATAAACATCGTACTCTTTAAAATTATTTTTGTATAAGTTTGGTACGTTACATTGTTGATAGATAGTGTTTGTGAATTTTCGGCAAGCACACATGAAAAGGTTCGCCGAGCCTGCTCTAAAATTTAGACGAAAATTATTCTTTGCAAATACCGGTATTTAAGGGGTCTCAAGACTCTTAACCCTCTCTTTGCACAACCCGAGAGTTTCTCGGGCAACGTAAAAGTAGCAAAATTTGCGGAACACGAGATTTCATCGGGGATGCATTTTTTTCGTCTAATTAAACATCTTATGAAACGAATCATTAATATGAAAGAATTTATTTAATATCCCACACGAGAATTTCTTTCGGATTATATTTTAGTGTACTATTTCAGTTGTTAACAGGATGTATACTGATGAGCCGGGGTGGCATAACATTTCAAGAAATTGCTGCTGATGCAAGCAGCTGAGAAAATTTTAGTACTTTTAACCCCTTTAGGACGAGCGGTGCGTATACGTAACGCATAAAATGATCAGAATCCTTGATTATTGGCACCAGTTATTTTTACTGTAATTTTTTGCTTATTTAATGAGGCCATTTGCTCCATTCAGTTAGCTAAAAATTTCTATTTATAAAAACCGAAGAACAAAGTTAAAAAATTCGGTAAAAGACGCACGTCCCGAAAGGGGTTTTAATTTTTTATGTTTAGCACTGATTGTAGTTGTTAGTAAAATCAAATTAGGCAGATTTTGGGACATAATTCCGAAAGTTTTGAAACTTTGTAATATTGTTTGGGAGAGTCTACTAATGACAAAAGAAGGTACCTTTTCTGCTTTTTGTTAATATCTCGTAATCAGTATCCCGTAATTTTGTTAATATCTCGTAATCATGTCTTATTGAAAAATTGCTAATACAAAAAATAAAGACAATTAAATTTTCTACAAAAAAGGTTATAAACATTTTTCTCTAGAGGCGATAGTTAACAAGATAATCGCATTAAAAAATGAAGAAATTTGCCAACAGTCACACCAGTGCCAGAGAGCGGGTCACCGGCACTTACATTGCTCCTACTTAATATAAGGTTCCTTAACCCCTTGTGAGGCGGTGATGCCGTCACGCCATCGCATAATTTTAACCCCTAATTGCCACATTGGCATCAGATTTTTTTAATGGAAACTTCACTTTTATTACATAAGGGAAAATATACTTTTACTTGCTTGGAAATAAATTTTCTTGTAAATACTGGTGTTATTCAATTATTTCAACATTTTTTAAATACAATTACCTTGCCCCTGAAAAGTTTAAATGAACGTTAATAAATGTTGTGAGGAGAATAGAACCCTGAACAAGAGCTTCAAAAAATGACATTTTTTATTACCATAAAACATGCAAAAATAAAAAATGCGTAAAATACAATGATATAGGAATAAACATTATACTCAAATCCGTGATCATTTTGATTAACCCAGATTCAATGGGAAATTTCAAAAAATTTTGATTTGTGTTTCATGTCCATTAGGACATCCTCCTCAACAGGTGGGGGACTGTTTGAGCTGTCCCTACAGCTGCATCTGTAAGCATACATTTTTATCGGAAGGGGTTAAGGCTGTGAGAAGAACAAGTATATCCACATCTTGCCCAACAACAGTAACGTTGTCACGTTCACTCAGTGCATCTATAGTAATCTGAACAGTCAGAATGTCGTCATCATTAGGACTTTGCTGACATGAGACTCCATTGCAATTTAAATTTGAAGATAGAATGGGAATCAATATTGTTTTACTGTTCTTATTTGAGAGAAACGGATTTTGGGGAACACTGATGACAATATGTTCTTCAAAGTGTATGTCAACTGACGTTTTCGCTGAGCACTTTCTATATTATTCAGCTACTTTGGTACTGTTTACAAGGTCAGTGTATCCATCGAAAACAATTTTGAAGTTCTTTCCACAACAGTGTTTCTTAACGTACTTTATGTAGGTGTTGCACATTTCCTGTATTGTTGATCCCTTCTTCCAAAGCACCTCATATAACAAGAAGCCACCATCCACAACTATTGTTTGTTGTTGTGTCTATTATCTCATCTGATTGTTCAAATATTTTACACAAAGCACTTTTCTTTGTCTTGCGCATTCTGCAAACATTGAAAAGAGAGAGAGGTTAAGGAGCCAAATCATATTGTAGGTAATTTGCTAAATCATCATTACTACGTTTGCAGATGGAAATCCGTTGGAATATAACTAGAGATTTCACAGTTTTAGTGGTATCATGAAATTTTACTGAATTGTGCATACGGTTGAGTGATTGTGGTATATCTTTCCGAGTTAGTTTCACATCTGAGTAACATTTGCCACACCCATGAATCATCTTTTTGTTCCCGATTTCCAAAGCTTTGAAGCAGATGATAGTTTCATCTCTAATAACCACAGAAGATATTGATGTAATTATATCTATCTGAGGAAAGGGCAAGTGATTTTCAAACCAAGTTGAAAGTTTGGAGATATCCACAGCATCTCTATTTATCCGAGCTTCACAAAAACCCTTATGTTGTTCACCAGAAGAAAGAGTTAAACCACAGAATTCTTCAAAGGGAGGGACAAATGTGAAAGTTAGCTGTTGCGCCAAGAACCCACTTACTCAAAATGCTGTCACTTATTCCTCGTCCATGTGTGAGCCTTCCAGAGCATTTCATAGATAGCATTAGAGTTTGCTCAATGGTTGTGTCCGACCAAACTGCTGTCCAAAACTTGTCGCTGCTTCGAATCGTGAAATAGCTCTGTCGAATAAACTTGCCGTATTCCTCATTGGTTATGACGGATTGAAGGCTGTACATGTCTGTAATCTATGTAAAAAAATGTATACCCAAAAAAAGTTACAGAAGAAAATTAAATTGGCGTTAAGCTTCGCTTTTTAAAAAAACTGCAAACCCGATTACGGAACTTATAATCTATATAACATAATCTATAGTGAAGAAAAATGCCATTTGTTGGAGTTATTGTTCAGGCTTCCATTCACTTGACCACATCATTTATAAACACTCGTTTAAATTTAAGTTAAGTAGGTACAATGTAACTGTCGTTGACCCGCTCTGTGGCACTGGTGTGACTTTTGGCAAATTTCTTCTTTTTTTTAATGCGATTATCTCGTTAACTAAGGCCTCTAGAGAAAAATGTTTATAACCTTTTTTGTTGAGAATTTGATTGTCTTTATTTATTGTATTAGCAATTTTTCAATTGAACTTATAGATTACCAGATATTAGTAAAAAACCGAAAAAAGATACCTTCTTTTGTCTCCCTCCCCCTCGCGCTCACCCCTATTCATCAGGACTTTTAGTATGTTTATTAGTAGAGCTTCCCAAACAATATTACCAAGTTTCAAAACTTTCGGAATTATGTCCAAAAAAAAATTTAATTTGACTGGACTATATATAATGATGAACATAATCGAGGGATTATAATTATTAAATGATTTTTGTTCGAGTTGTTTTCATACTTTTGACATGAGTATCCTAGGTAGATGTAGCATCCGTTACAACATTATTAATCAAATTAATCCTTAACCCCTTGAACGGCGATGATGCCGGTATGGTATCACATAATTTTAATCCCTAATTGACACATTTGCACCAAAATTTTTTTAATGAAAATTTCACTTTTATTATGTACGCAAAAATATACTGATACTTCTTTACAAAAAAATTTTCTTATAAATACTGGTGTCATTCAATTATTTCAACATTTTATGAATACAAGTACCTTGCCCCTGAAAGGGTTAAGTCTTGCAAAAATGCATTAGCACATTCGCTGCCAAAGTTGAGATAGTGCATCTGTTCACATACGCCAAGATCATACTGCTGTTTTATGCTTTTAAATTATTTTCTGCTGTCTATGTGAAGAAAACCAGCACTTTGCGTAGAATTTTTTTTTAAACTTATCATACATTTGTTTCAATATCGTATTAACCCTTACCATTAACCCGTGAGGTCTTTTTACCCCTACCAAATGAATACATTTCGTCTCGAACCACAAATTTCTTTATAAGTTTAAAAGATGCAAACAAGTAAAAAGTAAAAAAAAAAAAAGCAATTTAACAAATTACAACGACCATTTGGAAAATGATCTTTTCAGAAACTAAAATTTAAGACATTAAAATCGCACGGAGTTGATCATACATTACGTACACCATGAATTAAACATCAACACAGCAATTAACAACAGCGACAAAAATCGCCTGCGACTCGTCAGATTTCCTGAAACTTGCGTAATATCCACCTGAAACTTACGTATTATCCAAGCATTTCATTGGCTGTTCGAGAAAAGGCTTTTCCATTGAAATCTGACGACCCATTTTAAATGAAATTTCATTCTTAAACTTCTAAACATCCCACAATATTACTTTTTACACCGTCGTATAGAGAAAAAAATGTACTTTTAAATGCAATTTGTTTGAAAGCTGTATCTCAATTTGTTTCTGAGTTATTAATTTTTTTTGTAGTTTTTATATTACTTTTTTGTCATAGTGGCAACAGAAGTATCCATCTCTGTTGAAAGTAAAGGGAAATACAGATTACTGTATAGACCAATCAGAAAACGAATATAATGCGGATTCAACCATGAAGCCAATAAAAAGTCTCAGATATGCTTTTGATTTCCTACCCTGACGAGGACAATAACCATTTTTCCAAATGGTTAATAAATAAGATATATAGTTTTAAATAAAAATTCTGGTGAAAAATATTTTTGTAAAATTTGAGTAACATTTCAGCCCTTCTACTGTTAACAGACAAATGCCGCCATACAAGCGGTATTAGCACCCTTAACAAAATTTGTTCGCTTTACACCACTTTTTTTAAGAAACACGTTTACTTGTACTTTGACAAATTGTTGTCCGCTTGGCACCACTTTCTTTTGTAAGAAACGCTTTCACTTGTATTTTGAAAGCATGTGCATGTGCAAGATAAATTTACTAAAAAAATTACTTTTAAAATATAGTGGTGCAAATAGAATCATGTATTTAAAGCTATCGTCTGTTGAGGGTTAAATTTCAACATATTATAAAATAATAACTTTTACTTGTTGTATCCTTCGAAATATATTGTGAATAGATATGTTTTTCCTTTCAAAACGTTTAGGTATTGTATCTAAGTATAGAGAAATAAATGGCCCATTTAGGTACGCCACTTGTATTACTTAGTCTCTTCCAGCGTGCCAAATATTGCAAGCATTTTCTATGGAAATACTCGAAAATTGTGATTTATATAACTGAGAGCTGTCTAGGGGTTTAACTAGTGGGTTAACTCACCCAGAGGTTAACCTTGACCCATTATTTTCCATTTCTCATGATTTCTCATGACCATTTCTCATGATTAAAATCAATCATTTTTCAAATATTACACAAATTTTTATATGTTACACTTATGTAATAATTTTATTTTGTTAACTGATTGTATAATGAATAAAATGATATATAAAACTTTATTCTGCGTTCAATATTTAAAAAATAAAAAATCATTTTGTAAAAAGTGGGCCAACCCTCTCTAATATCTCCTATATATTTTTTTAATAAAAGTGATAGAATTTATATTTAAAAAATTATTTCTAAGTTAACTCCGTATAAAAATGCGATATCCATTTACCTTTTTGGATGAACTATTGAGATAAAATATTTTAAACAAATGTATTATAACATTGTCGCTTTTCAAAATCTGTAATGATAGAGAAAGTATTAACAATAAGCCAGTATTCTTTAAGAAGGTGGATTTTATATAAATTAACGCCTTAACGGTCGCCTTAAATTACGGTTTAGAATTTCAAATTGCTTTTTGGTACCACTTTTTTGAAAAAGAAATTTTCACCTTATTTAATAACGGGTAAAATGATACAATGGTGTGCAGTCAATTATGCTGCTTTATAAAACTTGTGGGAATCAAACAATCTGAATAAAAGACACACCCCGTGAATATCACGGGAGCGAGAATTAAAGGGTTAATCATTAAATGAACGATTTTATTGAATATTTCACACCAGAATTTTTTCGGAATATCTTTTAGTTGTGCCATTTCAGTTTTCAGTTATATCAAGGTGGTTGTGCTCGCTCATGCGGCAACATTTCAAGATATTACTGCTGATACACGTAGTTAACTCTCGAGGCAAGCAATTCCCACCGGTAATTTAGAAAATTTTTATTTCAGTTTAAGGAAAAGCAATTTTACGACTTTTTTCCCGTCTAATTTAGAAAAGTAAAATTTCATAAAGTTTTTCTGGTGCGCAGCTTACTTAATCGTAGATGGGAAAAAATATATTCCACCACCCCTCAAGGGGTTAAAGAATACAAAAATTAAGTACGCTTAATTTTTTATATAGGTCATTGATAATAGCTGTGTAATCATGTGCATAATCTAGTGATTGTAATTATTGAATGATTTTTTTTTCGCGTTATTTTTATGATTTTGACAGGATTTTTTTTTTCTTTTAATGTTTTGTGTTTTCAGATAATAGAACATTTAAACAAATTGCATTTGATGAAGTATTATTATTTTTTGAATTATTTTATTTATCTATTTATTTTTAAGGAACGCAGGAAGACTTATACATTCGACAACCTTATATATACAGGGTGTCCATAATTAAACGACCTTACTTTAAAGTTGTCTACAGACAAAACTATTGTTCATAAAGTTGTGAAATTTTGTGAAAGACATAATAAAGGGATGGGAATTTGTTTAAGGTTAAAAAAAAAAAGCGTAAATAAAACTTGTTCAAAATTTCGCCACCAGAGGGCTTTTTTTAATAAATTACACATTTAGCATTACGACAGTTTAGAAATTTTATTTATTAACTTAACCTTATTCTAAAGACAGCATTTCACGACATTTTCCTAGCTTTTCCCTGAACATACTGCGGTCAACTTTGGAACATGCTATCTCACGATTTCAGATGGTATCTGAAAATGATGAAAGTCATGCAGAACATGTTTGGTTATAACAAAGTTTGTTAAACTGCGTAAATGTATCCTAATGTGTAATTCGTTAAAAAACGGCTTCCTAATTTTTTTTTTCTCAAACATATTCCCATACTTTTATTATGTCCTCCAAAAAATTTTATAACATTTCTGAACAATAGTTTCGCCTGTAGACAACTTTAAAATAGGGTCGATTAATTATGAACACCCTGTAAATGAAATTTACAAACTTTCTTAATGCTAAATATGTAATTTATTAAAAATCGCCCTCTGGTGGCGAAATTTTAAACTATTTTTATTGTACACTAGGGGGCTCGGCCCCCTACGAGCTACGCTCGCCAACCCCCGTCCAGACACCGCAGACTCTAAATGCACGCTAATTTGATCGGCTTTAAAAAGATTTCGAAAGATTGAATTATAATTTAAAAAACAGTGGCGATCTCTCTATAAACGAATTTCTATTCATTTCTCTTTGATTGGGGAATTTTAACGCCAAATCCGCTGCGGTACTACTTGATTATCCTGTCGACCAATTTCGCCAAATTATATAAATCGCCAAATTATACAAATTGATATAATTTTTATTTTAAATAACGAAAGAACAAACAAATTCGTGCAACATTAATAAAAACACAAATAAAACGTCGAAATAAAAATAACTTGATGACGTAGACACGTGTAACAACATTTCAAAATAAGCTAATATAAAAGGAATTAAGTAAACAGAGTCTTTGTCTCCTGGTATTTTTTAACAAAGCGAAAAGAAAGTTCTTTTAAATAAGACATTTTAAATTAATTCTCAAAATATCAAATAAATGTCTAGCGCAATTTCTAAATTTAAACTTTTCTGCAATATTATTTTGTGCTCATTTTATGTAATAACTATAATGTGACGTAAATATGACGTAATTTCTCCTAAGACTTCTAACGCATGTTAATGAATGTATTATTTTACAATATCCTTTCTCTTTTAAAATTCACGTGTATACTTTTTATGACGTAATTTTTAATAAGTTCCTGCTTTTTATACGTAATTATTTAATTCTAATTTAAAAGTTTTTTTCCTGTTTATAATAGTCACGTGTAAATAAATTTTTAATTTGAAGCAAACATTATTGCTTGCGCTTTTTATACAGTTGGCAACAGTTTAAATTAGTACAATTTTCTGAAATCTGTAAAAATTATCTCTAGAAATGCTGAAATTTGAATTTAAAATAGAAATAAAACCTGAAAAAATGAGTCAAAATAAAAAAATTAATGCAATCTGCACTCCGGCAAATTCTAACGCATAAAATGATCTAAAAATGATTACACTGCCATGTATAGTTTTTGCTGATATAAAACTTTTTTAGTGGAACGATTTTGTCCAACTTTAGCATTAAATAACTCTTAAAATAATTCTTCGATTTGAAAACTGTCTGCATCAGCGTGTTTATCAAACATTTCTGTATAAAACCCCCGATTTTTATATTTTTGCATGCATTATTTTTGTTAATATTAACGAAGAAAGGCCTCCGGTCACAAAAAAATCAAAACCGGCGGCGGCGGTGACAGCGGTAGTTACTTTTTTTTAGAATAGAGAGATATATTTTAGCTTAAAGAAATTCCTATGCCTTTATTATGCTTTTCCATAGTTGCCAACCTCCCGCTTTTTTGGATACCAGTAAAATCTTACAAAAATGTTCGCTTTATTTAATTGCTTAAATTGTGCGATTGCATACAGCAAGTATTTTTGTATAAAAATATTGATATGAAAAAAATCGGGAGGTTGGCAACTATGCTTTTCTCAAAAACTAAAATTTTACCCAAAATTTCACAACTTTATGAACAATAGTTTTGTCTCTAAGCAACTTTAAAGTAGGATCGTTTAATTATGGACACCGTGTATATTTTCTACAAATGTGATAAAATTTATATTAAAAGAAAATTTCTAATTTGTTTTAACTCCGTATAAAAATGCGATATTCATTTACTCATCATATTAGATAATTTTTTGGATGAACTATGCAGATAAAAATTTTTAAAATAAATGTATTATAACAGTGACTCATTTCTAAAATGAGTAATAATAGAAAAAGTTTTGGAAATAAGCCAGTATTCTTTTAGATTCAGATTTTATATAAATTAACCAATTAAGGGTGTATTCCAATCCAAACTGCTTATTTTCTTATTACTTTTTTAATTCATTTTTGCTCTGAAACATATCAAACTGGGAAATTCTCTTACTTCGAAACTACATAATGTGCCTTGCTTGTCGATTTTTTGATAAATGCAGAAAATATTGTAAAAAAGGCTGTCAAAGTTGGTGTTTTGAACCGAATTTTCCGAAGCGGGAGATCTGGGAATGAAAAAAAAATGGTCATACTGAGAAAATAATTGTTAAAAATTAAATTTAAATTAACTGAGCGAAAAATGAAATCATACGGCCACTTAAACACCTCTTCAAAAATCACCTCAGCAAGTTTCATGTTTTTACTTTTAAAAATGAATCTAAAAATGTCTCGGAAATTTTCAAGCTATTGAGGGTGGAAAAATATTTTTCTAATACACCCTTAAGGGGGCATACGACCCTTTAAACAGATGAAAAATTTGATTTCGGAGACAAATATTTAAAGTAGCGCCCCATGCACTTATTTTTGCACTAATCACCTCAGGTTTTTTTGTTGTTGTTGTCGTTGTTAATGCTATATTATGTTCTCCATGCAATATAATATATAATTTGCATTAAATATTGCATAATTAAATGATAATAATTATTCCTTAATGTATGCTCTTCTTTTAACTAATGTGTCGTATATAGCTCGCGCGCATGATTTAAAAATATCTATACCCTCTAGAACTTTGAAACTTTTAATATAAGTTTAATAATATTTCAAAAATAAAATGGACTAAAATCTAATGAATAAACAAAAAAATTCTAAACTGTTTTGATTTTCAAAATAAAAATATGAAAACTTTGATAGTTTTGTCACTTGTCACGCCAACCGCCGCAGCGAGCGGCCTCTTTTCGTCCGCAGCCCTTTATTCTTCCACTTATTCCGACTCTTTTGCGGAAACCAGTTTGAAAAAAATAATCGAAAATTGAAACCGGACAAATTTAAAAGGGAAATTGCACAAATTAAAGACACCAAAAAGAGGTAAGGGGGAATCTAGGGTTCCTAAAACCACCAAACAACCCCCTCCACGCCGAGCTGAGTATTAGTATGCAGTAACTTTTGTTAAATTTCCTGGATTTTAGTTCAATTTCAAGAAAATGATCTAGTCTATCTATATTATAAAGGACAAGCATATCTTGTGCATAAAGCATACGTCATTTTGCGAATGGCAAGACTTTGAATCTATATTATAAAGGACAAACATATTTGTACGTAACGCACACGTCATTTTGGGAATGGCAACACTTTGAAATTTGAAATAAATTTTGGTTTTACAATTTTCTCTACTGCAAATTTTTAAACTTCTAAACATCGCACGTTTTAAATTTTTACACCGTTGTATAAGAAAAAACATGCTCTTTTAATTGCAATTTTATTGAAAGCTATATCTGAAATTAATATTAAGATATTAGGGTAAAATCACCTAATATGGCCCATTTAATATTTCTACGACGCTAGACGCGAAACGCCCAATATTTGAACTTAGCGCAACTGAGAAGTGATAAAATGGTCTTTCGACTGTCACATTATGTCTTTGTTTTCACAAATCAACGCACGTCACGTGAACAGTGGCTGCTCCTACCGAAGCTTCCTTTTTTTCCTGTTTCTGCTGTGGTTTCTTAGCAAGATATTTAGTGAGCAAAGTTGGATTTCGTGCTGTGTACGAAATTTCCAAGTAGGATAAACGAAAAAAAGTAAGTTCTAATAACTTATATAAAGTTTAAGGAATATGTAAACATAGTGGTGTTATCAAAATAATCTTATTAAGCCAGCAGTTGGGGTGGGCCACTATTGATGCTGTTTTTTCATGATCGCAGTAGTGATGGCCCACACTTACTTTTTATATTTTATAGCTATTTGTTGTCATTAATTAAAGTTTTTAATACATCTATTTCTTTCAAACATTTAAAGCAAAGTGTTTGATAACAAATTTATATTAGCATATTCCTCTTATTTATGTCCATTTTATTCTATACTTTTTGTACCCGCGACATTCCTTTGTAAATGGCATAATTTACTAGTTTTTTAGTCTAGAATCTACACCCTAATTGCCTAACTTAAGTATCACAACTAGCGTCTATAGCCAGCGATGAATATTTAAAATCTAGCTTTAAGATTTCTAGAGTGCAAGGTAGTTCAATGTATGACGTTTGCTCAAGAGGGATTCATATCTAGACCGGTCTTCGTATATAGTGAGCAAAAATCTTGAAATAAGAAAATTTATATTTTTCAGTATGTTTAATTAAGTTATAAAAATAATTCAAAACAATTTTATCTTTAGATATTTTTAAATATTATTTTTATACTAATATTATAATGAAGAAACGTTTGTTTGTAGGCGTTAATCTATGGAACTAATAACGTATTTCAAAAGTAATGTTGGCAAAATGATATTGAAAGTCTGTACTTTACCATAGGCTATATTTTATGTAGGTATCATAATCCCAACGGAATGCAGGAGCAAAATCTTTCTAAAATTCATATTTTTGTGATTTTGAAGGATATAAAAATTAAAATTTTGACTTGATGGTAACTTGCAACATGCAAATACTCTCTAAAAACAGTTTGTAAAACATTCAAAATTCAAAAAGGATTTAAATGCGCAGAAAACGTTTTCTATAGAATTACGATTTCTATAGAATTGTTAAGGATATATTGGGTCGTTTGGAAAGTCGTGTCCGTTTGGGAAAATCAATTCGTACCGGAAAATTCTGCCCAGTAATTATTAGACATTAGATATCGGAATCAATGTCTAAATAAATGAAAGAATTTTCCGGTACGGATTGATTTTTTCAATCGGACACGACTCTCCGAACGACCCAATAAAATATAAACTTGTCATGGCTGTTATTTTTAAATCGCAAATGTACGCACAAAATAGTTTTTTTTTTTAAGAGAAGAGTGTGCTGAAATAGTTCTAAAATTCCGATTTTCGTGATACTGAAGGGGCTAGAAACTTGACATGTGTTATGGTGGTTAAGATACAAATTCTCGTCAATAATGTTTTGTAAAAAATTTTTAATTTAAAAGGGCCAAAATGAGCAGCAAACGTTCTAAATTAAGATGTCTATGGTCTTGTTTGAAATATAAAACTTGAAATTTCGCGTGGCTGTTACATTTAAGACTCAACTCGTTATAGCAAGAAGAATAATCGAGAGAATAACAAGAGTTATTCTCGCACAAAAATGTTTTTAAAAAATCGTAATTTAAAAGGGTGCAGGAGAAAAAGAAGTTTTAAAGTTTCAATTTCTTTGATATTGGTAGGGCTAGAAACTAAAAATTCTCATGGTGGTTATTTATAAGATATAGACGCTCATAAAGAACGGTTTCTAAAATATATCGAAATTTAAAAAGCTTAAATTAGCTGAAAAGAGTCTAAATTACGAATAACTGGGAATTGTTTAATGAAATTGAAATTTTTATTCACAGGCTACTTTTACTATGGACACGATAGTGTGTAGATATCTAATAACTAATTCGCGGCATGGGATGATACAGTTTCCTTATTTTTCCTTTTGACATTAAGCTAAGCAAAGAATAAAACTTTAATTCTGCGGTTCTGCTGTGTTAGTACAGCTATCTCTTTTTTATTTTAGAATACAGATAATGGCTCCAAAAGAACTGAGTAAAGAACAGAAAGATCAAGTTGAGAAGGCAGTTGATGCTGTTAACCCTAGATCTACCGGGAATTTTATTCAAGTTTTAATAAAACGTTCTACACCAGAATTTTTATTTAAAACTATTTAACTTATTTATTTACCTTATTTTTGTCTGGTTTATATACTTAGTTTATTTTAAAGAAATTTCTGGTTTGAATGAATATTTTGTATGTACCTGTCGGGTCCAATGGACCCGTCTGGTAGACGGAGGGTTAATCAGGGGCCGAAGAGTTTAGACGAAGACAGTTTTTCAGAGCCAGAAAATAACGACAATACTACTTCCACAGCTGAATACCTCAACGGTTAAAAGAAATCCTTGAATGGCCACACAGTCCAGAAAGGAAAGGGAAGAGGAGATCGGAGAGAATGCCTTTCAACCTGACATCGCAAAGATGGAACGAGCTGCAAGAAGACAAGGTACAGAAGAAACAAGAATAATTGTAAGAAAAAGAAGTAAAACAGAGAGAAATAGCTCTAAAACAAAAAAAAAAAAAAGAAGCTGAGATGGTCAATAAAAGATTTAAGATGACCAACAAAGAAGCCACCAAAATATCAGGGCCAAATCCTGCAAAAAAAATCAGAAAAAGAAGAATCGACTTCGGTGGGCCATCACTAATGCGGTGATGGGCCATTACTGATGTTTTTGTACTTTTTAGTAAAACAAATCTTGTAAAGGAATAAATTTATATTTTGTTGATTTTCTTGACACGAAAGTCTTCTTCCATCCTTTCTTCTTATATTTTGACCATCGGCATGAAAAAGATTCGCACGGCATAGTAATTATTAGCTAAAAGCCAAAAAAATCGTCCTTAACCTGGCCATCACTGGTGATTTTACCCTAATTTTCTTGTAGTTTTTTATTACTTTTTTTGTAATCGTGGCAACTGAGGTACTCCATTTCTGTTGAAAGTAAAGGGGGAAAAAGGAAAATAGTAGACTGCTGTAACTTTTTGTTGTTATTTTCTCATAAATAGCGAAAAAATTGAAATTAAAATACGGACTATGTCAAGAATATCGTCTGTTATAAAACCCGGTGAGTTTTGGCTTTATTTCGTTTTTATTTATCAATTAAATTATTTTTATTTTATTGCAATTTAACTTTACAAAGAATACAACACGTGCTCTTTACAAAAATGTATTTTAAAGAGTATTTGTGAGACTTATTTTCCCCGCATTAACTTAATTCGTATCAACAATTTGAAAGAATGCAATGTTATTAATCTGTGTGTAATTACATTTTCCGAATTTTGAAAAAATATAAATGAATGACTTCTGATAAAACATGGAGCTGTTATAAAAAAAAAAAAAAAAAAAAAAAAAAATGAAGTCATATAAATCTTTAGATACCCGAGGTTGTTTTGCCGAACTTCTTAAATGACGTCATTGCTTTCTGTTGGGTTTGTGTATTATTCCGCGATAATGATGTCATTTGCATACCGTTCTATAGATGTTGTGTAACACGGGATCGTAAAAGTAGGATACTTTAGCGGATGCAACTGACGTCATTTTATTTTTTAAAAAGCGTGTATTTTAATTCCAAAAACTTAAATATGTTTTGTAGAAGTGTATCATTTTCACTCCAGCTGCTTTGAAATTCTTCACAAATCAAAATGCTTTATCTTTGAAAATAGCATAATCGGAATCACACACTGATAAAACGCTATGTTTTATAAACATTTGGAGTGACTTTATGGAAGAGCAGTAGCATACAATGTGTCCGAAAATATTGATTTATATTATAGAACTTGATGATACTTTCTTGGATGAATTCGCTTCGCCAAGTTAGGTAAGCAATCAAAGTAGATCTTGGCAATAACTCGAGGCTTTATTGTAAGGTTCCCTAAGTTTTTGACCAAAATTCTCTCGACTAATAAAATTTTATCGCTATTCTTTAAAACATGTTACTCTAATTTTATAAAAATAACGTAATTTGCTTAATTTAATTTTTCATAATTTTATATAATCTATATACAGTGCAGCCTCGATTATCCGAGCTAATTGGGACCGTTAGTACCTCGGATATCGTAAATCTCGGTTAATAGAAACTGTGTGTAAAAACTCGCCGTGCTTGCGAATTTAACATCTCTTAAAGTAAAAAACAAAGAACGTTTTTTTCATAAGATAAATAAATGTATGTCAAGTTATGTTTCACAGCTTAAGTTTAAAAAAGAAATCAACTACTAGTAGTAAATTTTAAAAAGCAAATTGAAAAATTTACGAAAGTTCACACGGCCACTGGAAACAAAGCACTGTTCGCTGTTGACTTCTCTGGGTCCAATGCTTCTTGGGAGTTGAGTGCTTTTGGGGGCAGGAGAGCTTGTATAGCACGAACAATGAACTAAAAAGTGTGGTCTTTTTCAAGGCTCATTCTCACACACACACAAAAAAAGAAAAAAAATCAGACCTCGGTATCGGCTCGGTTAATCGAAGTTCTGCTGTATTTAAAACACAAGAATGTTTTTTAGTCATCTGCCCTGAGCTTTCTGCTGAACCAAATTTACTAATATTTTTGTTAGCTGAAAGCTGTACATTTGTAGATGTGCCCACACTAGCTGTTTTTTTTATATCCCATTATTATATTTTAATTGTAAAATTATTCTATGAAACTTCTTCAAAATGATGGTAATGAGATCGCTTTCATTATTGCCGAGAAGAGAAAAATAATGAGGTTTATTTATCTTTATTCATGTGATTATCTGATAAAAATTCAAAATTGTTGATAAAAAATTGTTGTGTAAGACTTAACGGTGCAAAACCCATTAGGGACATAATATTTTGAACGGGAAATTACGTACTGCTTTTGAAGAGACGCACTTTCCTCATAAAGATTCCATATTTTTTTTCCTTTTGTATGTGTATTAAGTTTCAGACACTAGTGAAATGCTAAAGTAAATGAAAATGGCGTCATATTTAAAAGAAAACGATGATTTTCTTAGATGAAACTAAACTTTTTAACACAAATGCGTCAAAAAAAAAACATAAATTACGGTAATTTTTACTCTCCAGTACTGGGATCAGAATCTCGAGTTAAGAGTGCGACTGTTCACATGCAAAGATTTTGCTGATAATCGTGACTTCACGTTTAGAGTTAAAATGATTTTAAAATGATTTTAAAATGATCAAATGAAAATACCAATTTTTTAAAAAGGGTGATTGAGGTATGAGAGCTTAATTTTTAAATTTATCTCTATCGCGTGGAGCTCGATTAAGAAAGATTAATCCGTTTGCCTTTAAACAACATAAAAAGTTCATCATTTTCTTAGGACTAATATTCCATAAACAAAAATAAAACTTCCTCTATGATCAAATAAATAAAATAATATAAATAAAACACAAATTTAACAGACATGTTATTGAATTATGCGCTTAAAGATCTGAACTTATCAGAAAATAAAAGGATGCCGTAATCATCAAAATCTTGGGCTAATAACTCTCAGCAAATTTTTCATGTGAAAAATGCTTTTTTATTTTTAGTAGACAATCTTAAAAATACATTGCATGTAAATAATATTACTTTTCAATTAAAAAAATTGGTTTTCACCTATAATCTGTAACCTGGGAAGCCCCTATACGATCCCCTAGTAAAGATAAAGTTTCGAATCATTACCTTTAATACATTCGGAGTTATCGTGCGCGCAAGTACAAAAAAATCGATTTTAAGAAAACTCAATTTACACATAAATGTTTCGCTTGAAACAGACCAAAACTAGTTTAAATTTTTTACTATAACGACCGCAATTTTAAAAATATTTTGATGTGGTTTGTGGCAAATTGTTAAAAAAAAAATGATTAGCTGTCAAATGAATTAAAATACAAAAAAAAAATCGATTTTTTAACACCATTGAAGACGGAAATATTTTTTCTTTTTAAAATACAAAAATTGCATTTCGCACCACTTTTTTGGAAAAGAAAATTGTATATTATTTTACAGTAGAATTTCTGTCATTAAAGAAAATGAAAATTTTTGTTATAAATTACTGGTATTCAAACAGCAAAAGGGTTGACAGTTATGCTGTGACCATATGGTAACGCTAGTTCTTAATGGGTTAAAGATTTTAAGGGTCGTATGTCCTCTCAACTGTTTCGCGCGAACTGCAGTGATAGAACAGTGGCACAGCAGTTGGGCGACTGTCACCACTAAATTTTTATAGTATTCTCGCCTTTAAAAGTCTCAGAAATTCTATCTTGAAGTAAGTCTAAGAATACTACTATTAAAATTTAGCGGTGTCAATTGATTCTTTAGTGCTACACTGTTCCATGACTGGAACTGGGTACGGGCAAGAAGACTTGCTTCGTTATTAAAACCTTTTTGATGCCGCTAATTTGCAACTTTAAATTCCTTCTTATCAAGTATCAGACATTTATCGGTTATATAAGGCAAATAAGTATTATAGTACGGAAAAAGTGATGTTATGCCCTATTTTTAATTTATGATGTAAAAGGAAAGAAACATTTAAGGGGTTAATCATTAAATGAAAGAATTTGTTTAATAATCCACACCAGATTTTTTTTTTATTTATTTTTTTTTTTAAGCAATATCTTTTAGTGTGCCGTTTCAGTTTTCTGTGAAATCGCGTTGCGTGGATATGCTGTGACAGCACAACATTTCAAGAAGTTCCTACAGATACAAGCAGTTGAAATATGTAAAATATTGACACTAAGGATTTGAGGAGTCGAACCAGAATTTTTTTTCTTTTTTTTTTAATAGGTTTTTTCAAAAAAAGAAAAAAAGTTAAATAAACACGTTAAACAGATTTAAATTAAAATTCCAGTGTAAAATATTTTTATAAAACTTGAATACAATTGAATTTTGATTTTTTACTGTCATAGTTTACGCAAACAAAAGCTTTTAATTATTTGTAAATGAATTTGTTCGTAATCTCTGGTGTCACTTATTTCAATAATTTAGCGTCAGAAGTACTTTGACTCTGAAAATGTTAAACAATGCAACATATTTAATAAAAAATTCAAAACAGAATAGCAGATAAGAGAATTAAAATAAATTAAAATTAAACAGGATAATAGAATAAGAAACAGGATAGAAATTTTCTTAAGTGCAATAACAATAATAATGAAAATATGCATTTACGATTATCTCGTAACAGGACGCTGTTGAGGCAGTATTGCTCTTTAATGGTACATTCTTTCAAAGTCATATTAGCTGCAAAGGTGAAACAAGAAATTATAAAATAAAAATCTTTCTTTTGCAGAAATGTTTTATTTATGGAATTGTTTATTAACATAAAACAAGAAGGTATATATTATAGTTTTTCCCCAACAGTGCGATTGGGCCTTAGATTGGTTTTCACTCCAGAAGAGAGATTTGGGCTCTTTATTTATCCTCCGCGTACGTCTCTTGCGATTTCCGCGGGATAGCAAGTTAACCAAATTTATTCTATTCGCACCACTATTAGTCCAGGGGAAATGTACATTTTACCTTGCAAAAGGTAACTAAAGAGATTTTTTTCTCTGAATTGTTTATAATAATGCCAACATGGGAAAACAAAGTTTTTTAACAAAATTTCTTAAGGCTAAAATTTCTGTGGCCTAAAAGCAACAAAATTTTGGGAACTTTTTTTTTTTTTTGAAATATCTCGAGACCCGTTGCCGTAGTATATTGTTTGTCAGTTACAATATCAAAGAAGATAAAATTCTCTACAACTTTCATATTTACAACTTTTTTATACACTCAATAGCAAGCGCAGTAAGCCATTTTCAAAATAGGACACTTTTTCAATTTTCTTAAAAACCATGAAAAACGTAGTTTTACACCGCTTATTCAAATGTTTCCCACGGATTTAATCGTGTACGTCAACTTCTATACATTAGTAACAGTAAATTCAGGGACAAACTAGCCTTTTTTGCATCCATGGCAAACACGGATTTTGGCACCTCCCCCCTCCCCCCACCCTCTTTAAAAGAAAATTTACCACGAGAATTTTAATAAATCTCTAATAGCCGGATTTTGAAGATTTTAAGTATATAATAATTAAATATGCAATTTTAATATAATAATAATATGTCGACTTTTAAAAATTGATAGCAGTAAATTATCCATCATTTGCACACTTACGCCTTTATTTTCATCTCAACAGACATTTTATATTCAATAAATTTATATAATTTTAAAAATAGGGCAGCGTGTAAATGAATGAGACAATTTCCATATTTAAACAGTAACTTTAAGTGTATACAATGTTAACTTCTAAGCATTGTTTAAAAGAATACTTCAATATTTAGTAACTTATTTGCACAATGGTTTCAATTAAGAAATAATTCTTGTTTAATTTTAACAATTTAATATTTTTCATAATTTTCATAATGCTTATATATTTCTCCAGGTACCAATGGGATAGGTATGAAAATTTGCGAAAAACATATTTTATTCCACACTGCAATGGTATATTTTATTTACCAATTATAGATAACATATATTTTAATGTTTTACTGTTTTAAAGATAGCAAACATTGGATTGTAGTTCTATATAAAAAGGTGGATTCAAAAAAGAAATATATTTTATGTACGAAACACTTTTTAGCTTTATAAAAAAGCTACAATAAAAATGACAACAGTTTATTTCACTAATTAGTGCTATGCATTTATCTCGTGAAAAATGTAAAAATTCTGTCAATAAAATATTTGAGATCACTAGTTTCATAAAAATATTTAAAAGATTAGTAATAAAAAATATTGTCATTTCCCCCCCTCTTATATCAATAAATATAACAAGAGATTATATCATTATCGAGCATGTATGTAAGCTGGAAAAATATCCTTATTTTTGAAAGGCCGTATTGCACTTGAAGAAGAGAGTGCTCAAATAACATAAAGGGCCGAAACTACGGGGGTGAGGGTGCAGAGGGGGCATGCGCCCCGGGCGCCAGAACAAAAGGCAAGGGGACGCCAAATGAAGATTTTATTATATATATATATATATATATAATATATATATATATATATATATATAATATATATATATATATATATATATATATATATATATATATGTGTGTGTGTGTGTGAAATTTGGATAAAAATGTCTCGCAGCCGGAAAACTAACAAAAAGTAAAACTAAAATAATAATAAGTAAAATAATATTAATAATAATAATAACAATGAACTGTAACCAAAATGGAAAAAGTAAACACTAATCCGGTTAGAATTCAAAGTCAGCAATTCTAAGCCGAAAGAAAATCATTTAAAACTATTAAATTGCAAGCGAGAAATTGTAAAAAGAACGCTCGCATAGGTTTAATATTAACGTTCCAGTTTCTTCGCGTGACGAGTGACGCTAAAGTTAAACCTATGGGAGCATTCTTTTCAGAATTCTTTCTTGAATTTCAATATTTAATTTTTTTTCATGTGATACCTGAGGTCGATATCTAACGTTGTGTATTTTTAACCCCTTAACAGTGACATTTGTTTTCTTACAAAAAAATTAAAAATGGGGCTGGACACCACTTTTTCCATACTAAAATATTTACCTTACTTAATCGAAAAATATCTGACAATCAATAAAGATAAATTTACAGTTACAAATTAGTGATATCAAAATGCTTTTAACGACGAAGCAAGCAAAGTGTTTTTGCCCGAATTCAGTTCGCGGCACACTGTTAAGGGGTTAATTTTTCGAGTTTGGTTGCATTTATTTTAATTAACCCTAGAACTACCGGAAATTTTACTCAAGTTTTATAAAAACATTCTACACCAGAATTTTTACTTAAAACTATTTAATTTGTTTATTTAACTTATTATTGTCTGATTTATACATTTCGTTTGTTTTGAAGAAATTTCTGGTTTGAATAAATATTTTGAATGTACATGTCGGGTCCATTGGACCCTTCTGGTAGACAGAGGGTTAAGATACTTTAAATTTCAGAACGGGTTCCAAATAGTTTTCCAAAAATGAAGGTATCCGAATATTTTTTTTAAAAAATGCAACCAAACCCGAAAAAGTACAAAAGCACAACATTAGATATTGATCTCAAGTATTCCATTAAAAAAAAATTATCTAAAACGGAAATGGAAGCGGGATATTTTTCAAGAACGCTCCAATAGGTTTAATATTGCCTTGCGAATGTCTCTGCATGACTAATTTAGTCTCATAATTCATATAACTGGGACTTTAAACGCCTCAGTACTACAACTACCGTAAAATCTTTGAAAATGAAATCTGTATATACGGAATCTGGTCTTTAAAGAAAAAATTATATATTTTCAAGAGAAACAATAAGAACAATTATACCTGCTAAGATGGGAACCTGTTTAAAGCGGTATATTTTTCGGTTCCTTTCGGTTCGGTTTTCAATGTTTTAATTAATCAATATTTCACAAAACTAATTACGTACTTAAGCATTACGTATTTAATGATTATATACTTAAATTCTTCAAAATCCGGCTATTAGAGATTTATTAAAATTCTCGTGGTAAATTTTCTTTTTAAGGGGGGAGGGGGGGGGTGTAGTGCCAAAACCCAGGTTTGCCACGAATGCAAAAAAGTCTAGTTTTGGTCCTGAAACACATAATTTACAGTTACTAATATACAAAAGTTGACATACATGATTAAATCTGTGGGAAACATTTGAATAAACGGTACAATTTTCACGGTTTTTAAGAAAATTGAAAAAAGTGCCCTATATTTGAAATGGCGTACTGCGGTTGCTATTGAGTGTATAAAAAAGTTGTAAAAATGAAAGTTGTAGAGAATTTTATCCTCTTTAATATTGTAATTGACAAATAAGATGCTACAGCAACGGTTCTCGAGATATTTAATAAAAAATTAAAAAAGGTCACAAAAATTTGTTGCTTTTTGGCCACAGAAAATTTAGCCGTAAAAAATTTTGTTAGACCATGTTGACATCATTATAAACAATTCAGAAGAAAAAAAAAATCTTCTACCCGACCCTTTGCAAGGTAACCCCCCTTTCTTGGTACATTTCCCCTGGACTATATATTTTAAACGTGCAAATAAAAATGTTTCTTAAAAATTAAAGTAGTCCCAAGCGGATAAATTTGGTTAACTTGTTATCGCACAGAAACCACGGGAGCCCTACGCAGAAGGGTTAAAGAATGTCTTTTCACGCGCAATACTTTACATTCATCAACTTTAAACCCTCTACCTTTATTCATAAGTTCACATAAAGGAATCTACATTTATTCACGTATTTTGTGAAACAAAATTTACATTATTTACTTACAGATATGCAATCTTCTTCGCCATTTTTTTTTCATGTTTGAATTGGTCCCTACTAATAAGAAATACTGTTCCGATAAAAAAAAGTGAACATTTCTACTAACTCTGTCATAAATAATCGTATAGGTATCAACTGATTAGAGATATCGTATTCTACTTAATGCTACACATGGGTCATACATAATGAAATCGCAGCAAATGACTTTTCAATGCTAACGCCTACTTTTGACATAATGTTTGCATTTTTCAGTATATTCTGCCTTAGTATAATAAACTAAAAGTCATCCGGTCAGATAGTTTAGGAATTATTCAACTTTAACCCATTAAGAGGTACTTTTTTTTTTACTCAATAAACTAAAAGTAAAACAACATACCACTATTGACGTACTAAAATAGTTGCCATAATCAAAATATGTCTGCCATTACATAAAGCTAATATTGCAGTTTAAAATTCAGTGATGTCAAAAAGCTTTTAGTAACGAAACAAGCAATCTCTTCTTGCTTCTACGGCGTACGCGCAAACATGTTCCCTTGAGAGGCACAATTAATAAAGATTTACACCAGAAAAAATTTAAGATATTTTCCTTTTTTAACTTTGGTGGAAAAAAGCAGTAAAATTGCTTTACCTTATTTTGAAATATATCTTTTCTGATTTTCCGGCGGGGATTCAGCTTTACACAAACGCAATTGCTTGCCCCTTAAGGGGTTAAAAGGTTAAAGTTCAGAACTCATAACCCCTCTAATTCTAACGCCCTTACACAGGCAGTACAGGGTACTTTTTTTTTTGTTATACAGATTGTTTGATTCCCACTAGTTTTTTAGTTTAATTGGCTTTATTCTCACATCATTTTATCTGCCATTAAATTACATGAATATTTCTACATCAAAATAATGGTGGCAAACAAATAATCTGATTTTTTTGAAAAAGTAGCCTACAACTATCGAGAGCGACGTTTAAAGGGTTAATGTTAAATTCATTTTTAATTGTTGCAAAATAGATTGCAATTATTGTAGTTTTTTAAGCATAACTCAAAATCTGCGTTGCAGAATGAGCTGTAATTTTGGATTTACGTATTTTCAGCTTCTAGAAATCGATTTATTTTTCAATTCCTACTATTAGTTCACACTCACCCTATATTTATTTATTTATTTATATATATATCTTGTTCAAATTTTCAATCATTAATAAAATACTTATTATTCATCCTATCAAGTTGAAATAATTTTTTTTAAACTTGTACTGGATGCCAATTGATGTTAATTCCGTTTTTTAAAATATTAATTTATTAATTAAATTTTAATTAATTAATTTTAGTTTTACATGGGAGACAAAATGGCGGCCATTGGTTATTGAAGCATATAATGCGTCTTCATATCTATAAGGGGTGTTACCATAGGGGGAACCCTGTTCTGTCGTCAAATACCGCCAAGTTTGCCGCCAACTTGGCGATATATCACCAAATTTGGTGGACAAAATAAGTCGCCAAAAGTGACGCCAACTTGGCGATATCTCTAATATTTCGCCAAATTCCCATAGACTTCCATTGTAAGCCAATAGGGTTTACTTGCTTATAGAAAATCAACAAATTGAGATATTTTAATGCAACAAAAACTAATATTAGCTTAAGGGATTATATTAAATTTTTCTTTGATGACCTAAGTAGGAATTGACTTTAAAAACAACATTTTTATATTACTTGTTTTAAAAAAACATAGGTTACAACAGTTTTCTTTTGTTTTGTTTTTTGTTTCGGACAAAATAATTTTAAAATATATGTAATTTCAAAACTAATTTTGAAAGAAATATGAACTGTAACTTAAACATCTTTTAACAAAAATCGATTTCTCGAAGCTTCAAATATGCTAATACAAAATTATAAAAATCATTCTGTGAAGAAATTTTAGAGTTACGCTTAAAAAACGGTCAAAACTGCTTTGCAACAATTAGATATAAATTTAACATTAGGGGTTCCAAAATTTTCGCTTGCATAATTCATAAACTACTGAACCAAATGACTTAGATTACGACCCAAAGCAACCAAATGATGAAAATGAATTAAAATTCACAAGATACAAATAAATGTAAATATATTTCTTAAAGGTGCGTCAAATACAGGGTAAGTCAAAATGAAAATAGCGGTTACAAACGGCTATAACTATTTAATGGAAAAGAATTTATCCATAAGATTAACACATAATGTAGACGGAACTTCAAAATTTTGTAGACATACGTCATAGATGTTCTATGTGACTTCCCTTGGTCACACGGGCAAAATCTAGGCAGTAGTCTATTTCACGCCATACATTCTGAAGCATTTGTTCAGCCACCGATGCAAGTGCATTACAAATGCGTACAATTGTTTGGGTATGGTAGACACAAATACCCTGTCTTTCACATAACCCGATAGAAAAAAAATCGCAGACATGACATTTGTTAAATTCTAACATGCAGAATGCTTTCTGCATGGGACTTGCCATTTTTACTAATGAGACGCCCGCAATGAACAGGTTTCTTGTCGTTGCGAAGAACTGGCGCATGCGTAGGCTTCCGCTTCACAGCACCTGAGCCTTATGTAAAGAAATTCTGAAGTTCCGTCTACATTCTATGTTAAACTTATCAATAAATTCTTTTCCATTAAATAGTTATAGCCGTTAGTAATCGCTATATTTATTTTGACTTACCCTGTATAATAAAATCCTTTAAAAACACATTAAAGTCGTTTTAAAAACCAAAACGTTTTCAACCGAAACTTACTCGGCCTTCATCAGTGAAAAACTTACTGATGGAGGCCGTGTACGTTTCGGTTGAAAACGTTTTAGTTTTAATGTGTTTTTAAAGGATTTCATTATATTTGACGCACCTTTAAGCAACGTATTTACATTTATTTGTATCTTATGAATTTTAATTATTAATCAAGGTGAATTTTACACAGAAATTTTAACTTTTTATTGGATGAAAATTAAGCTTGAGATGATGAATCTTAATTGAACCTTCACAAAGTGCTGTTTCTAAAAATTTTTCTGAAAAAGTCATTATTGAATTGTTGAACACAGATGAAATATGGAACTGTAAATAAAGAGAAACTCGCATATTCTCAAAATGGTGAAGCTTCACCTGTAACCTGTTTTGCAGTAGCACATTACCGGCGGCGCAAACTTCCACCAATAAACTTCAATAGAAATTCTCTCCTTATTTAAACGCTTCATTATTCCAGCTTTTCGCTAATAATAAAGGACATAAACAGATATTCATTTTTACTGGTAGAACTTTTCTTAATCGGTAGTCATATTGTGACAACCTAAACAACTCCTGCGTCAGTGAAAGAGAATCCAGGTTAAGTAAAAATGAATAGAAATTTTTGCCATACTTGAGAGAAAAATTTTGCATGAGCATGCCGCTAAAATAAGGCAAAATTTTCTATTCAAAGTTTACTGGTGGAAGTTTGCTCCGGCAGTAATCAGAAACTGTTGATCAAATGTAAAAAAATCAGCCGCCATCTTGTTACAACCTCCTCAGTTACTTCACTCGCAACTGGCAGACGATATGTCTCATCCTCTTTATTCAAACTCAATTTTTCATTCCCCCATTTTTACAAAAAGCATTACAAATGTATATCAAAGAACTGTAAGTAGTACCATAAAAATTAATAATTTTTCGTGTAAATTTTCTATTTAATCGACTTAGTGACGATTTATGCAAATCCGGTTTATCCAAGTTTTTTGCTTAACCGAGGTGAGCTTGGTTCATATTAACATAGATAATCGAGACTCTACTGTACTTAAAATCTTTTCTTATGTAAAATCTAATCTTTAGGTTAATATTTTCTTTTATTAAGATTATTTTTTCCTTAAAAAATAAATTAATATATTTCTATATACGTTAAAAATTCCATTATAAAAAAAAAAATCACGCAAATACAAATAACATTTAATTCGTATTAATATTTTCTTAAAATTATATATGCATATATAATATTTTATTCAATAAAATTTACAACATTTTTATGAACAATTTTGTGTGAAAACATTTTTTACTGTTGAAGAGAAGTCCAAATTTAAATGCAACATATGTACTATATTTATAAAAATGTCATCTAACGTTTTTTAATTAAATAATAGCTAGACACAAAAAAAGGAAATAGCAGTTATAAATGTAAAAATAAATAAATAAATAAATAAAAATAAATAAAGCATGCTTTTGTTAACATTCACAAAAATGTAAGAACAGGGAATAATTGATTTAGATGGGAATTTCACCAAATTAGCCAGCTATTACCAAGTTGGCTTCATGTATGCCAACTTATTTTTGCCGCCAAATTTGACAATATTTCGCCATGTTGGCCAAAATTTGGCGCTGTTGTGGTAACCTTTCAATTAGTACTTTTCAACAAATACTCATTGTTGAAGCTCATACTGAGATATCGATACGAAATAACACTATAATTGAGTAACCCTTCACTCCTTCGAGACGAGCGTCGTTTACAGAATTTTTAATGTTTTACCGCCGGTTTTTCAAAACAAAAGTTTTTGCCGAATTGAATCGGGAAAAGGCTCGGATTAAATAAGGCAAAATTTACAATAAAAATGTACTGGTGAGATTAATCACGAATTCTGAGCCCCTTACGCGGCAAGTACACCAACTGCTCATCACCAAGGGGTTAAGTTTAAGTAGTGTTAACATTAGTAGTGTTAGTTTAACCTGATGCAATGTTTTTGCACCGACTTTTCCCTCCTTAGGGGTCAAATTCTGGAAAATTACGAAACAATTGTTTACTAATTTTAGTTATACTATAGACATTTCAAAATTTTAAGATTTCTTTTTGTTGGTTTATGAGATATGGTGATTTTTTTTAAATTTTACATTTGCCCCCATAGGGATAAAAAAATCAATGTTCAATTAATTTATTGCCTCCAGGAATACATACATATTCCAAATCTCAAAGCTCTATGTCAGGAGGAAGTGGGTGAAAAGTGGGTCACAAGATTTGACTGCCACTTGCAAACAGTTGTTAAGTGTAAGTTAAAACTTTTAACTTGTAAGTTAAAAGAAAGCATGTAAAAAAAGTAAAATATTGTTAATTGACAAACCTAAAAATATTGCTTTTAATTCTCCAAACATTTCAAAACTAGTTCGTTTCAGCAATACTAAAGACCTTGAATAATAAGCCTGCGCAGTACGTGTTAGATTTTCTAGCGCACGTTAGCGCCACGTAACGGCCGTTGTCCAAAACAGAGTTGACCTGCAAGCGCAGAATATGTAAATTTTGTTCCCAAACATGACCGCCACACCACACCCCTCACTTGCGACGAGTTGTCAAAGGATAAGCCTCAGTGAAAAGAAAATAGCTACAGTACTTCTTAGGTTCCATAATCCATCTCATTGACTTTACCGCGAGTTTTCAATCTAAGATCAGCGATTGATCTCATTTCAAATTTCTAGTAGTATTGTCAGATAGTCGAAAGTCAAATTCCACAAAATTTCCGAAAATTTCTCCAAATCAGTAGGGGGAGGGGTTTCGAAAAAGTCCCCAAGTCAGTTTCTACTCAAAAGAGTAAATTTTAAATTTTAAATTTGTCCCTATAAAAAATGTCTAATTTAAACTCAAATTGTTTCCCCAAATCAAGCCTTTTTTGAAAAAAATCCCCATTTCCAAAAAATAAACTTTTAAACTCGGCAGAATTTTGCATACATATTCGGATCTAAACGAAGAGAATATGCATTTTACAACGATAAGTTCGTTTAAGCTTGTTTATTTAAATTGTTGCCAATCGATGATACTGCCCTATCATTACATTAGCTCCATCTACGCTTATGCCAATAAGTTTTTCAAGATTTAGACCATATCTAATCAGTTGGGATTTGCATGAATCTGAGGTGGTGTTGGCATCATCTGCTTCTATCTGACTGAACGTATAAAACGTTGTTTTCAATTTTTTTTCCGTCCATTCCTACTGAAGTACCTAATCGTAATATAAAGCACCTTCGTTGAATTAATCACTGTGCTCTTGGCAATAATAAAAGAAAAAAAATAGCTCCTTTCCACATCTTTAATTAAATCTTTTTAAAAGCACAGCAAAAGAATGTTTCGGATAAGTCCTGACGATGTAGTAATGCAGGGTTGCCACGCTTTAGGGAATTTTCTAGTCGAAATATCAGTATTTTTTAATAGCAAAATATATCTAGATTAACCGGACGAAATTTCGCCTGATTTAAAGAGTTGTTCTCTGTAAGAAAGTACTGGCGCAGAAGAATTTACTGGTCTGGAAATTCCTTGTAGCGTCGCAACCCTGTAATGTGAAGGTTTACGCCGCTTCAAACAACTCAGTTTTCATTCAAATATCTTATAAGGAGAACTAGCGTGTCTGCTGCATTCATTGAGCAATGTTCAGTTACAAACGTAGCAATGCGAGTGTAGTATGCAATCGTATATCTTGCAAAAGAGCTCTATCGTCATTCCATGAAGAACCAAATTAACCAGCCTTAAACCAGCACAAATTAACCAGAACGGCAAGCGGCACAGTATACGGAACTGTTCCCATCATCAATTCAATTACTTTACTCTGTAAAAATTCATGTAAGTAATCTACGAGTAGGCAAGGCAAAGATCACGACTAAACTATTACACTCATGTCCAAAATTGAGGTCACAAACATAAAATCTGTGAAAACTGATGAACTATTCAATGTGTTTCCACGGAATTTGGCACATAGGTTTATTACAATGGGAAAAAGAATATAGTAACATAACAGTATGGAAAAGATTTTAATAGCGAATTAAGATACAGGGTATATCAAAAGTGTTAAATCATGAATCAGAGATAAAGCATTTATCTCAGGAATAGTCTGTCTAATATGGAGTGTGAGCACCGTGCGCTGCTATACAAGCCTCATTACTAGCTCTCATATTGTTTATGAAGGTGTAAATAAATGTTTGTGGTAACAAAGCTCATTATTCCAAAAGTTCTGCGTTTAACTCCTAACGGGATTTGGAAGGCAGATTATGCCGTGCAATGGCTCTTCCTAGACCGTCCCAAACATGTTCAATAGGATTGACGTCCGGAGACAATCGAGGGCCAATTCATACAGCGAATAACCTCTTCTTCAAGAAAATGATCAACAATGCGAGCTCTGTGTGGCTTCACATTATCGTCCATAAACATGCAGTCCGGGACAACAGCACCCGGAACAATCTCGCATAGACTTCTAGGACCTCATCCGTAATGCGCGGCGTCCAGTCGTGTGTGTCCCTTTCACTGCATCTAACACGAGAGCCGAGTTGTTGTGGAGCCGAAGACATCAGTCTTAGACACATCAAGAATGGGGCGTGTTCTTTTCAGTGATGAGTCGAGATTCACCACAAAAGTTATTCTCGTCAAATCTTCATCTGGAGAGAACGTGGAGCTCGCTATCATTCTCCATACGCAAAAGAAATTGACAGATTTGGTGGCAAAGGAATCCTTGTCTGGGGCGGCATAATGTGGGAAGTCGTACACCACTGCACGTCTTCGATGCGGGTACTGTCAACGCACATCGTTTTAGGGATGAGGTCCTTGAGGTCTATGTGAGGTTGTTTGGGGTGCTGTAGGCCCGGGCTTCATACTTATGGACGATAATGCAAAGCTACACAAAGCTCACATTGTTGATGATTTTCTTGAAGAAGAGGATATTCGACGTATGAATTGGCCTTTGAGGTCTCCGGACCTCAATCCTATTGAACATGTTTGGGATGGTCAAGGAAGTGCCGTAACCCCCTTCCCAGGACCCACCATGAGTTAAAAGCCGCGCTTTTGGAAGAATGGGCTTTGTTGCCACAAAATTTTCTTGACCCCCTCACAAACAGTATGAGAGATCGTTGTGAAGCTTGTATAGTAGCGCACGGTGGTCACACTCCATATTAGACAGACTTTTCCCGAGATAAATTCTTTATCTCTAATTCATGATTTTACATTTTTTGATATACCCTGTATCTTAATTCACATTTAAAATCTTTTCCATATTGTTACGTTGCCATATTCTTTCTCCTATTGTAATATACTTCTGTGCTAAATTTCGTGGTAACACAGTGAATAGTTCATCAGTTTTCACAGATTTTATGTTTGGGACCTTAATTTTGGACATGAGTATACATATGCATAAAATAAAAACTATATGCATAAAATAAAAACTATATGCAGGGCTGCCACAGGCGACTAATTATATATTCTGTTCGCACCACTATTTAAAAAAAATACATCTTGTAGTACATTTATCTTGCAAATGCTGTCAAAGCGTGTGTAAAAAATTTTTGTTTTGAAAAAGTGAAAGGAAATAGTATTAAAAAATAGTCGCATGTGGTAACAGTGTTGCCAGTGGGCTACTTTTTTTAAAATTCAGGTTTCTTGATTGGCACCACTTTTTTGAAATAGTAAAATTCGTCTTATTTAATGACGTATTCATTAAGGCGAAAACAAGGGGAATTTTACCATTTCTGAAAAGTGGTGCCAATCAAGAAATCTGAATTTTAAAAAAGTAGCCCACTGGCAACACTGTGTGGCAGCCCTGTATATGCACTTTATATTGAACATTAACCCAATAATTGCCTATGGGGTTTCAACTTCATTGCTGAAAAACGTTTGCCATCACAAATTTCGAAAGATTATCTTCGTATTCTTTAGTGGTCAAAGTTTCTGTTATTAAGCATGGCAATTTTTTTCATTTTAATATAGTGGTAGCTTGATCGTAAATCTAAGCATGAGCGTTTATTTTTAACGTTGCGTTAATGCAACAATAGCAGATAATGGGTTAAAAGCGACAATCGCCTGAAAGGGCTAAAGAAATTGAGGCTATTGTTCAATATATGTTTAAAATAATAATTATATGTAATTGAAAAGAGGAATCCCGTACTTACTGTTATCTGTAATTATTCTACAGCCGCACTTTTTTCTTGCTAAACGGGTTACATGATTTCTTATACAACTAGCTTTAAAGTAACGTTCACCATCACGCATTGGATCAAGCTCCGGCTTAAGTTGTGGACATTTGGTGTACAATCCATGCCAAGGAGTGTAGAGTGCATTTCGAACCGTCTATGATAGATAGAACCAATAAATTAAATGAAAATTGGCTTTAAAAACGATATAAAACTTACTCTATAGGTAGAAGATTGGGATAAAATGGAAAAGACTCGAACCAAAAAGATTGAATTGTGCTTTAATTTTCCTCCTGTTACGTAGGCAATGTAAATTGCAAAGTATTCCAATTAACCCAGTAGAGAAAGAAACAGTGGGCCATCAGCTGGAAAAAGATGGCAGCCAGCACTGCCATCAGCAGAAAAATGCAATTGTGCCATTACTTAAACCAGTACAAAAGTGTCCGTGCGGAACGCAGCTGGCCCATCAGTGATAGCCAACAGCAGGCCAGTATTGGTATGCCACCACATTACTTCGATTCCGCATTTTTCCTGCAGTGCTAGCACCTAACCTACTGCTATTCCTTTGCTGGCCCAGCACTTTCCCTTACAAAAATTTCTTATAGAATTATATAAAAAAAGTATTATAGGATTATGGCCCTTTTTTCTATAAGCTAGTTTTACCAAGAGCTATAGAAATATTTGCAGAAGTGTCTATAATAGAAATGTCTATAGAAATATTTGATCTTGCAGCCGTTTCCATGTGGTCACCCTCCCAGGTACTAACCGCGATCAGTGCTGTTTGGTTCCGTGATAGGACATAAACAAGTACTTTCAGCGTATTCTACGACCGCTCGTAGTTTTCAAGCTCTCATTACACTATTTAAAATTTGTTTCTTTTGTGATTTACGTTCCCAATCATTAAAGTTGTATAGAAATTATTGTATTGTATAGAAATCCTATATATTTTATACGCTTTTTTTTATTGTTATTGATTCTCAACTGTGTAAATTATGAAAACCGAAATCCTTTGTTAAAAGTGTATTGAAATAAAGAATTTATTTATTTATTCATTTACTTATTTATTTTATTGGTGGCAGTGGTGCTATATTATTTACAGTTTAAAAAAAATTAGCTTCACAGCTTAATTGTGTTAAGATATTCATTTCCGATTTATGTTCAAATACTCAATGTCTTCGATATTCGCAACGCCACCTAGCGTAAGGGCTCCCAGCAATAACACTGTTAAAGTTCATGCACTTCCATGTAGTGGTGGGTCAGCACATGAGATAAAACGGAAGCCCACCAGAATTTTATCTGATGATTTGCAACAGCAAAGTTGACTGAAGCTGTCCAGCAGCTATCTTGCAGTTATCTTGCTGCTGGCCAGCAATTTCCTCTTTGCTGGGAAGGTAGAATTTAAGATTTTGTTTATGAAATAACTCTGTTAACCCTAGAACTACCGGAAATTTTACTCAAGTTTTATAAAAACATTCTACACCAGAATTTTTACTTAAAACTATTTAATTTGTTTATTTAACTTATTATTGTCTGATTTATACATTTAGTTTGTTTTGAAGAAATTTCTGGTTTGAATAAATATTTTGAATGTACATGTCGGGTCCAATGGACCCGTCTGGTAGACGGAAGGTTAAATTTCTGAAAAGTTACACTTTTTTAATTTTTATATGGCCCATGCAGTCTGCCAGTGGCGACTATTTTTATATTCTGTTTTCAGTACTATATTTAAAAAATAAATTTTATAGTATGTTTCTCTTGCGCATGTTGTCAAAGTTAATTTGAAATATTTTTATTTTGAAACGGGACGCGTGTAAGAAAGAAATAGTCGCCAGTGGCAGCCCTGCCCTTTTGTCCTTTAAGTAATATTTACAAAATATTTCACCATGTTGTTATATGTAAAACAGTACAAATTCTATTTTTGTTCTACCAAAACTCACCGAGTTATGACATTTTGACTTTTATGAAGTTTGGGATTTTTTTGGCACTAAAAACAGAGATTGAATAAAAATTTAAAATTGCAATTTTTTGAAAATTAATGGCAAAACGTTTTGCATCAACATAATCTTAAACTCTATCTCATTTTCAACCCTTTTTCAATTTATATTTACTACGTATCTCCAACAGCTAAAAAATTAAATTGCGTTTCGATACTTTTGTGACATTCTTTATGACATTATATTATTTTTCCACATGCTTTTTTCAGATCTCCTTTGCCAAAATACGAGGGTCACTCTGAAAATTTTGAGATACAACTAGGTTTTTAAAGTTATACTTACAAAATTTTAGGTGTATTCAAAGTAGTCTCCTCCAGCATCAATGCACTTTTGTAGACGAATTTTCAAGTGATTAAATGCCTCAAGCCATTCATTTCTTGGAATAGATGAAAAAATGCATTTATAGCCACATCAATCTCTTCTGCTGAATGAAAACGGCGTCCACGTAAGTTCTTTTTTAGATTAAAGAATAACCAAAAGTCACACATAGCTAGATCAGGTGAATACGGCGGATGTTCTATCACTTTAATTCGTTTTTCTTTAAGAAACTCAACTGTTAATCCGGCTGTATGTGAAGATGCATTGTTATGGTGAAGCATTAGCCCCTTAACACTTACTTCTTGTAGAATTTCTGGAAGACATTTAGTGGTATACCAGTTTGCTGTTATTGTCTTCTGTCGTTCCAACTTGATAGCTTTGACCAATCCCGTACTTCTGAAGAAAACGGCATACATCACTTTTTTCAGTGCGCGTTGTCTTTTCACCATTGTCGGCGTGAGATCATCTTCAAAGACCCATACTTTGCTTTCTTGCCGTGTTGGAACGTCAAAAAACGGTATGTACGTTTCATCACCCGTTACAATTTTAGAAATGATGCGGTGGCCACCATCATTTAGCAATTTAAGAGATTCTTTACTGATTCTGACACGCTCCTCTTTTTGGTGCTCAGTTAGATTATGGGCAACCCAACGGCAAACTACTTTTTTCATATGCAATTCTCCATGAATAATTTTGTGTATGGCTGCGGATAAGTTCCTTCTGTATCATTTGATAGCTACAGCGATTATCATCCATTAACATTTTTCGTATGGCAGACACATTTTCCGGGATTACTGCCGACGGGGGCCTTCCTGCGTGTTCTTCATACTGAAGAAAATTGCGACCTCTGCTAAATTTTTTAAACCATCTGAATACAGTAGCACGAGCTGGAGATTCATCACCAAATGCTAATTTTAAGCGTTGAACGCATTCTTCTTGATTTAATCCTGCTTTTAAATCGTAGAAAATCATAGCGCGAAAATGTTCTCGCGTCAACTCCATTTTCTCTTCGGTTTAAAATTTATTCTACGCTAAACAAGTTAAAGTAAGTCAGTAAAAAATCGTCTGCTGTGTTAAAATACTTTGCATTTTAAAATTAAACCTTTATTTTTATTTTGTAAATTCTCGTCTCTGCGTATCTCAATAATTTCAGAGTAACCCTCGTATAAGTGCAATTTTCTGTTATATTATTTATTTGTTAAAATTAAACCTTTTAAAGTTCCAAAATAAACGCAAAATATGTATTCAATAGAGTCTATTTGTGTTTCTATTCTTTTCCATTTTGTGACATTGTCACCTGTCACAAAGAGAAAGAAGGGGGGGGGGGGGGCGCATAATTGAAACTTTGTTCCGGGCGCAGTTTTCTCTTCGCATGGTGCTGACTAAAAGTACAGAATATAAAACAGCTGATGATCATTTACAAAAGTCATTATAAAAGATAAACGAGGTATGTATACCTAAAACATTTTAGGGTTCCGTCTGTCACAGCCATTTTACTCGTAAACTATGAACCTTGGCAAGTTCAAATTGGGGCAACTAATAAAGACTATTGATCCACATTATCTCTCACTACCCACATCACCTCTAATTATCTGGATTAATGTATATTAATTTTAAACACAATTCTTTTACATTGTAAATAAATTACACGAGTTATAATTTTGCAACTGAGTGAAAAAGCGTTTAAGCAAGGATTCGAGAAAGGGACCTATAGGCTTAAGCTTCAAATGCTCTGTGAGTTATTCTGTACAAATCTCGCAGATGCCTTTCACCAAGAGAATCTTGTTGATTATGACATCTGCTCTGAAGATATGTGAATCAACTCAATTAATAAATTGCTGGAAATGGAATTGCAAAAACAAAAGTTCGGTATGTTACTCTTTCTATCAACAGAGGTCTCTGGGTCTGCCAGATTTGTCAAAGATAGTTCAGTTAGCAGGACAGTGGCAGCTTACTCAGAAAGGTCTCTGGTTCGTATCCTAGCCTAGACACTTTTTCACTCTGTTGGAAAATTACAATTCGTATCTGGAGTAATGTTGTGGCATAGCTTTCGGGAATGTCATCTGGAATGGAATTTATGTCATAGAATTAACCAAACTCAAACAATTTGTTTGAAACAGTAATCAGGGAATTAGCAGTAGATCAAAGGTATTGCTTGCAGATATTGCTTGCAGACTATAAAAAATAAACACAATTATATGAAAGACTAACAAGGGAGGAGAAAACTTTTCCCATTACGCATTAAATTTAACTCACTTAATTCAGCACAAAATGACGTCGTTCGTTTACAGGGATCTAAAAAATTCACTTTCACAGGTAATATTACTATACATTCTATCCCGTGGAGTCCGATATCTCTTTATTCAAACAGAAAGCTCAACTTCCTACAAAACTGGCGAAAACTCACGGCCGAAGAATCTATCAAAACTCCTAATAGGAAACTCCACATGAAATAAACACGTGGCTCGAGGTAAATGAGAGAATGCATAAACCCAACTTTGAGTTGCATTCCAAATCCACTGATTCCGACTACTACCGCACTATTTATAGATACTATACAACCACAGTTGCATAATTAAAATATCATTTCAAATTTTACTGTGACAACCATATTAGGTGATAAACATGGGGCATTCTCACAATCTTTTGACTTTCATGTCCCTGAATAATACTTTTTATTTTAATACACTTTTTTGTGTTTTTTTATTTCATATACTGGGGAACATCCCATTGCATGATTGCCCAACAATATTAACGAGATAAATAAGTTTTGGACGATGTTGGGGGTCCAAACACCTGGAAAACTCCTATACCATCCCGTGTCCCTGATGCTGATTTTTAAGTTTGGAGCTGTCTGGATAAAATTGTTTCAATAAAAATAATTCGATGTATTTTTTTTTCTGAAACTGGAACTATTGTTTTATATAAATATGTAGCTAAAAATTAACCTGCATACATTTTTAGGGTTGTTACTATTTTTTAAACTCTGTCCCTGGGTTTTAGATTCCTTACCATTCCTCTTCTAAAATTATACAGAAAATCATTTCAGATGCAGCCACAGAATTTTTTTCAAGTTTTTCTCATGCAGAAGTATGCTAGAGAAATAATGTCTAAAATTCTTTGACAGGAAATTTACTGTAGAATATAAATCAGCATTTAAATATCAATTTCAAGCATCGTGGCTTTATTAGTAGTCTCACTGTCCCCAAGGTTTATTCCTGCATTTTTCGAGGTAAGTTTAAAAAAATAATAATTTAATCCAATGTTAACAACTGTTTCTAAAAATCAATGAACGCTGTGGCTATCACTTAGTCTTAACATGATTTTCCTAAAAATAGGTGGTGATTTTCCTTACCGTTCCATCCTTTCCGCCCCTTTTTTTTACCATTTCGTCCCTTTTTTCCAATACCATCCCCCTTTTTCAATTCCTACTATTAGCTCACACTCTCCCTATATTTATTTATATATTTATATATTTATCTTGTACAAATTTTCAATCGTTAATGAAATACTCATTATTCATCCTATCAGGTTGAAATAAATTTTTTTAAACTTGTACTGGATGACAATTGATGTTAATAAAGTTTTTTCAAATATTAATTAATTAATTAAATTTTAATTAATTAATTTTAGTTTTGCATGGGAAACAAAATGGCCGCCATTGGTTATTGAATTTTAATGAAAGTATTTTCAATAAGGGTTACCATAGGGGGGGACCCTGTTCTGTCGCCAAATACCGCGAAGTTTGTCGCCAATTTGGCGATATATCGCCAAATTTGGCGGCCAAAATGAGTCGCCAAAAGTGGCGATATCTGTAATATTTCGCCAAATTCCCATAGAGTTCCATTGTAAACCTACTTGCTTATAGAAAATCAACAAATTGAGATATTTTAATGCAACAAAAACTCACATTAGCTTGATTATATTAAATTTTTCTTTGATGGCCTAAGTAGGAATTGACTTTAAAAACAAAATTTTTATATTACTTGTTTACCTTAGCGTCCTTCTTTAACACCCCTTTAAGACAATGTTATACAGAAATTCTGTATTAAAAGTACTACATTGTTATTATTTCTTATTTGATTGTCCTGTGGGTACTATGCAAATTCATTATAAGTAAAAATTTAGAAGAAAATAAAAAGTTATAGGGGTAAAATGGTAAGGAAAATTAAACTCGCAAATATAACTTAAACTTCAGTTGAATAAAAAAAGTTTCGCAGCTGACCATTTTTTCTTTATTTTGAATCATTAAGGCATTCGTCTATCAGATTAAAATGTTATTTTAGCAAGTTTAATTTTGTCAGATTTTTTTTTCCCAAAAGTCAAAAGATGGTGAGAATGTCCCACATGCACTATATGGCCAGTGATGATTGGTCACTTCGGTTCAAAAAGTCGAATTTGACTGCATTTTTAACAGATCTTTTGCCTTTGACAAACAAAGAAAAGCACCTTTCAATTACATACTTTCTAGACAAGAACACCTGACAATTTCATAGGTTTACAAACAAAAAGGAATATACAAATGCGTCAGAAAGTAACTTCATTGAAATTGAGAACAGCCTTAAAACACAAATATTTTACTCATTTCCTTTAAAATATACAATTTAATTTAAAATACATACATTACACATTGTTAAAATGCACTCCTTTCACTCATTTCAAGTAAAATAAAGAAAAAAAAGAACTCTTATTTTCTCAAGCTACAGTCGCGGAAATAAAGTAAACACCCTTTACTAACTCTGCAAAACATTATCGTAGAAGAATGTTATTGGTACCACACGACTAGTAATAAAGTCTACCTTTAAATGATGTACATAAAATTTGCTTAGGGGGCCGTCTACATATTAAAACGACTATCGAACTTGGTTTTTTTCAATAGCAGTACACAATTCTGACGACATAAATGAACTCTACACTCTCCAATTAGCCTAAAAACAAATTTTTATGCAATTCGTATGATAAATTTTCGAGAAATTAGTTATTTTAAAACGAGCGTATTTTAGGGGCTATATCCAAATTGAGGTTCGGTACTCGATTGTTGACCGAGAGAGCCCCCTTCATGATTAAGGCATGTTAAGTGCCACTCAAACAGTCATTGAAGACTGCTAGATTATAGGAAAGCGTAAAAAATTTCAAAACATCTAGTCACTTCTATCATAGACAGCCCCTTAAACTATCATTTTTCCGTTTTTTAAGCATAATTTGAAAACTACTTGGAAAAAAAATGGTGAAATTTTGGATTTTCATAAAGCAGGATTTAATAAATATAAATCCATCAAAAAAATTGTAGATTGCAATTCATAATTTCTCCGAATATTAATTTCATAATTCCTAAAATCTTATCATAAAATTATAAAAATTGAAAATTCAACGTATTTGTGTTTGGGTATTTTAGTATTATTGCTACACAAAAAACTAGCACATTAAGAGTATAATTTCAGGAGCTATTAATAAAAATATGAAAACGTAATTTAACGTTAGAAGTACTAAATTTTGAATGTTTATAATTCAAAAACTTATCTTTCAAATGACTTGAAATTTGGTGTGTAGGCATAGTTTGAACCGAAGATTTTAAACATCTTGTTAAAATTGGATATTGCCATTGGAAAAAAAATGAAGTTTGGGTTTGTTTTAATATGTAGATTGCCCCTAAGCAAACTTTATATACATCATTTAAAAGTAGACTTTATTGCCAATCGTTCAGTACCAGTAACTTTCTTCAATGATAATTTGTTAAAGAGTTAGTAAGGAGTGTTTACTTTTTTTTTCCACGACTGTACCTACGGTCAGAATACCATACAGTTTAACGGACATTTTACAACGTTTGTAAATCTTCTAGCATTCTAAATACTGTTTTAAGTATTGTTGTAATGCTATAAAACTGACTTTATTAATAAAGATACATGGTTTGAACAACCATTCTTACCTTTACCAAATTAGCTCTCATAGATAACTGATGTCCATTTATAGTGTAATATCCAGCTGACGAAAATACTCTGTCTTGGTATCTCGGGTCCAAAAGAAAAATCTCGTAACCAGTGTTCACTGCTTTAGCTGTCAAGAGATGTTGTTTTATAAATTAGCAAGAACGGAAAATCATGCACCAAGCATGGGTTATAAAACACTTTCTAACACTTTTAGAATACTTTACCAAAATTTCGCCTTTAAGTAAGGTGAAAAATAATGTCTAAAGGAAACATTTGGAAAACGTGACATATTTGAAAATCCAATTTCAGAAATTATCATCAACAGTCAGAAACACATCTTAATTCTTATGTTCAGCCCTGTATGTGATCTATAGATTTGTATATATACTACATAGTATGTAAAAATTTACTTCAGTTAGGAAATGCATAGCACAGTTCAAAATCCACCATTAGCAATTTCTATCAATAAACGGAAAAGTACTTGAAATATTTTGTGCTGCCTGTATGAAATCTATAGATTTCTACAGGCATCAAGTTATATTAAAAAAATTAGTAAAATTTTAAAAAACATGCCACAACTGAAAGCGAATTTCTAGCCATTATTTTTCATAGACAATACTGTAACATCCTTTTGTGTGTCCCTGTAAACGAATGATTAATATTTATCATGCGATATTAAATAGCATCTCGTAGTGCATCTTAATATGTATATCAATTTCAATATGCATAAAATAGTGTAGGAGAGACTAGGGAGGGTTGACCATAGGGGAGGCTTGATTCATAAAAGAATTTCAGAGTTTTATCAATTGGTGTAAACCAAAGCTACTGGAATGCGCAAACAACAATCTTTGTTTCATACAGATAATCGAAATAGAGGCGGAAAAAATCACTTTTCAATCAAAATGTTGTGTTTCTTAGAAATATTTTGTAAGCTTTTTTCAGATAAAATATATCATAGAAATTTAAGTAAGTAGGTTTTAAGTAATGCAGAAATATTGAGGTTTAATTCCAGGCATAAAGATTGCACAGTAAGTTAGGCTTAGCAAAACAATGTGATATTCTTTAGAAAAGGACTATGTGGGGAGGCTTGACCAAGTCAATGTGAGGGAAAGTTGACCAGATTCTCAAGACTCTCTTAATTAGGTGGTTTAAGAAATTTTTTTTTATACACTGTGCATAATGAAAGGTTAAAGGATATATATATAAAAAAATGCAAATTCATTGAGTGAAGCTAAAGTAAAATGGGGTGATGGAAAAGAAAATCTTTAAAACTGATTAAAGAAAGAAGTGAAAAATTGCTATCGTATCCACTACAAGAAAAACATTAATGAAATATAAATGGCAAAGTTGATACTAACTTTTTTACATTTAAATATCACTTACAATAGGTAAATAGAAGCAGTGGAAAAGACTAGACAGGACCAGAAAGTATGAAAGCAGAAGTCTCAACCCTTTCAGGGTAAGTGGTATGTTTATAAAACCACTTAATTTGAATTCCCACAATTCAAAATGGCAGCAGATTTTTGATAAAGTCTTTTCCATTTAATAAGTATGTGAAGTATAGCCTTTTTCTTATTTCCAACTGAAATTGTTCGTAAATTCCGGTGCCAGTCATCTATTTTAACATTTTAGTACTGAAAGTACTTTGCCCCTGAAAAATTTAAAATATGTTAATGATAAGTTAAGTGCTTATTCGGCTGCAAAAAAACATAGCATTGATCGAAAAACTTTATGAAAGTATGTAGACGAATTTCGCCAGGATGAATACAGTGAGATGAAACCGAACTATATGTTAACTAGAGTTGTCAGGTAGACAACTAGAGTAACTAGGTAGTTAACTAGAGTTGTCTCCTTGTCACAAAAGTAGGACAAGGAGACAAAAAAAAAGAAGCGGGACAGTTACTCCTAAATCCGGACATAATAATACATGAAACCCTTTAAAAGCGGAACCTGTCTTTAACGGAATACTATCTTAAATGTTAGGGTTTCATTTTCCCAGCTGTACAATTATACATGCTAAGACAAAATCCTTTTTAAAACAAAATTTTCCTCCTCTGACTTGCAATTGCATCTAAGCAGGTTTGTTTAAGCACCATATTTTCAAAAATATTTTTTAATAATAATTAAAGCATGTAGCATAAAGTTATTTTGATTTTTTTAAACTGATTTTATTTCTCTTCACAAATATTTCAATATAAAACAAAGTGGGTCAAGCCTCCCATATAGTGGGTCAACCCTCCCATATGTGGGAAGCCTTGACCCATTATTTTCTCATGATTAAAATCAATCATTTTTCAAATTTCTTATATATTAAACTTATGTAGCAATTTTATTTAGATTACTGATTGTATAACGAATAAAATGATATATAAAACTTTATTATACGTTCAATAATTAAATAATAAAAAATAATTTTGTATAAAGTGGATCAACCCTTCCTAGTTTCACCTACAATCAGTGAAATTCGAAGTAAACGATTTTCTCCGCAACGTAACGGAATTCTTTTGAATGTCTCTGTAAATGAATTAGAAACGCTACACATTTCATTTTCAATACCGAAAATGGTATGACCGCAATAACATACATCAATTACATGGAAATCCGAGTATGTTTACGTGAGTTAGAGCATCGACAGACAGACAGACAAACTTTTCAACTATATACAAAACAGCAACTCAAAAATTTATGTTATGTTTAAGACGAATGGCAATTCGAAAATTAAGGTTATTCACCAGAATATAAAACCTTTTCAAATAATTCTATAACTAAGCTACCCAAAACGATATGTTATACCTTTCATTAACCCTTTCCGGCACAGGCAATTTTTGTTGTAAAATGATCAAATGATTGACTGACACCGGAATTTTAAAACGACCTTTTTAGGTATTAAAAAGTATTAATTTACATGTTGATTCTAAAGAGAAAATTTTGCTAAAACATTCTTGGTGCCGTTCGTAAGTTTGGAATGAAAATTAGGTATTCCGACCCGGGCACAGTGTGCCGGAAAGGGTTAAAAAATATCTAACAGTACAAGTCCAATCAAAATCCATTCAACAGAACTCAAACTATAAGTTGGGGAACAAAATTCCCATTTCCATTTTATATATATAGTAGACAGAAGATGTAACCTCTAACCCTAAATTATACCTATTTAACCCTTTCCGGCACAGGAAAATTCTGTTCGTAAAATGATGAAATGATTGACTAACACCAGAATTTACAAACGAACTTCTTAGAAAACAAAAGTTCGCTGTTTTAAACTTTCATTACAAAACCAAATTTTTACTGAAATATTCTTGGTGCCGTTTGTAAATTTGGAATTAAAATTACGTGTTCCCATAGTGGGACCACTGTGCCGAAAAGGGTTAAGCAGAGATTATACACATGAAGTATGTTCGTTGGATGTTCAACAGGGTTCGTACGGGTCCTTGAATTTCCAGACTAAGAAATTCTTCTGTACCAGTATTTTCTTACAGAAAATATATCCTTAAATAAGACCAAATTTCCCGTGTTTTAATTAGATTTATTTTTCTATAAAAAATACTGATATTTGCCCTTGAAAATAACAGTACCCGTACGAACCCTGTTCAAGAATTATATCCAATATATTGTCCCATTTAGACTTTCTAATTCCTATTTCTCAAAACGTAATTTTTATGAATTCGGTTAATTTTTTTTAAATGAACATTCTGAACATTTACTGAAAAGAACATTTATTTTTAGGTATGTCTATCTTTTTTTTTTTTTTTTTTTTTTTTTTTTGTTATTTAGAGACGACATTCCACATCAATTCAATCAGACCTTATAACCCGATCGACAGGGATTTAGATGAAACTTGGTCTATATATTAATTCTATCATGATATGAATACATCAGAAAATTTTCCTTCCTAGACCTCATAGTTTGTGAGATATGGGGGGGTCTAATTTTTGGATTTTTCTCAAATCGCACATTTCTGAGTCTCTATTTTTAGACTGCAGTTCCATTTTCAAAAAATTGTTTCTCTGGATCTAAAATGCGAATCATCTTAAAAATATCACCGTAAGTAGATCAAAAGATGCAAATTGTAATAAAAAATATTTAAAGAATTAATTTTAAATATTTAGGGCCAAAAAATTGAACCAAAGTTGAAAATTATGGTTATTTTTCCAAATTTTTGTGACTTTACGAAAAAGGCTCTACACAAAAAGATAAATGAAATTTCCAATTTCTTTTTGATTTAAATAAAAGTTTAAACTTTGGGCTTTCTATTTATGAAATAAAAATGATGTCTTTCTCATGGCTTATGCAAAATTTTTGACTTATTTTGGGATGCTGTACCTATCAAGAGACAAATATTTTTAACTTTGCTTATGGTACTTAAACAATTGCTGCGCATTTTAAATTTAAATTTATTAATCATTTTGATTTTTTTTTAAAATGAACCCTTAAAATCAGATTTATTTATTTATTGTTATAACAGTAGGAAATTGGAATAGTATTGGTACATATCACAAATTATCTGAAATTGTGTTGTTCTCAATCTTATCGCATATGTTTGTCACATAAATGTGCATCTATCACTGGATTCAGTGGTATAGTATTTCTATAAATACTTTCACATTGGTAGTATGTAAAGAATATGTACAATATTTAATGGAGGGGGTGTGGATACTGAAATCATAGATTTTTTTCTCATTTTACTCAGAAAAAACAAAGCAAAAACTTTAATTTGTAAATAAAAAAAGAAGCACTTATATTAAATAAATTCAACAAGTCATAGGAACCACAGTTATTATTTAGGTACCGCAGTTTAAATTAGACATATTAGAGGCATATACATTTTTTTTTCCTTGAATGGTGCAATTTCCCAAAACGGGGCAAATTTTTTACATAATCTAGGAGAAAGACTTCATTTTTATTAAAATTGAAATAATCATTAATGAAATCTAATACATTAAATAAAATTGCTCATAAATATTTTAAAGATTTAGATTGATGTAATTTTTTATGTAACAAATAAAGAATTTGTTGAATTATATGCAAATTTTTAAAGCTAAAAAATCAGAATAAATATCATATTTAAAAGATTGAAATTCAAAAATATAACTGAGATAAATATAAATATAGAAATGAATGTCGTACTTTTGCAGTATCACTTAGACTTACTTAGCAACATTCTTTCTTTGTGCAATTTAATATTTATATTTATTATGAATAAGCAACATTGAGAACCTTCGAATATATATTTCAATTTCCCTATCTTACTGAAACTCAAACATAATAACATAACAAAACATCGGTATATTAGAAGATCTTCGTGATTTAGTATCTAAAATACTACTGTCTTTGTATTTCAAAATCGGTGGCTATCCCCCTCCCCCCCCCCTCCAGAAAAAAAAATGTTAAATATCTTAAGGGGAAATTCTCTTCATTTTGGTAAAGGTTTATGAAAATTTGCAATTTTTATATTGCCAGAGCACTCATCACTAAAGTCAAAGACTTTCTTTACATCAGGGAATATCTCTTTTACAAATGATATCACTTCCTTCTCTGTTAAACACACAAGAGTGACACCATGTTGCATAGTATAAGATAAAATGTGTATATTGCTTGCTGATGAGTTATGAGAGATACTGAGAGATTGAGTGTACATAACAGTTGGATCAAGAATGCAGCTTCTTTGGTAGAATGGTAACTTTAAACCTCATCTTGAATAAGAAAAGTAAAATTTTTGCTGAGATCCTACAAAACGATAGTTTTTGCGGACCAAAGTTTGCTTTAGTTTCTTTTAGGAAATTAGATTTAGCTTTCGTTATAAAAGAGCGGAATAACATTTTTCACTTATTTTACTTAGCTTGTCACAAATTAATTTAAAGGCACAGTGCTGCTAATATTGGATTGAATACCTAGAATTATAATCCTCAAGCTTTTTGGAAATTTCTGTTTAAAAAGAGAATAAAACTCATGTAGATACACATAATATCAATCGCTTTTGTGCATAGTACATTCTTAGCAATGCTAACTATATTTTTTTCCAGTCATCATTCTTCAATATTCATTACAATTATACAACTTTTCAATTTGTTAAATTGTTTCTGAACCTGTGGCTGTGGCTTTACCTTTTCTTATTTCTGGCATAGACAAGATTCTCTTTTCTCTCAGAAGTTGTCATGACGGTATTGCAGCATAATTAGTTACTTCAAATTCATCTATTATTTTCTTTTGCAGCACAAGGAAAAATTGATCACTCTTCTATTATGAGAAACAGCAGACTAATAATAATTTGATTAAATAATTCGAAAACACCTGCCTTTACTAAAGAATTTTATCCTGCCATTGTCAGAATTTGTTTATACAAGGCAGGTGTAGAAATCATTTCATCCTGTAGAAATGAACTAGGCTTTGTTAAATATAAGGTATTTAAACTATAAAAAACATATTTAAAATGATTAAAATTATCCAAGATAATAAGATAGAAAGTTTTTTTTAAATGATAAATATAAATAAAGTATTTTAATTCAAACACACATACACAGACAGAAAAAAAACATATTGAAAATGTGATGGGTAAAAAGTCATTATTGCATTTTCTTATTCTATACCAACAAAAGATTTTTTGTTTACAGGTATATTGTAAAAACAAAATTAAGGGATTGTTTAAATTTAAAATAAATGCTTATAATAAAAGAAAATATATGAATGAATAAATAAATGAAACATAAGGATTATGCACAAAATTTAATGGAGGGAGGATAGACTGCTGTCATAGACATCACCCCCCCCCCTTTTTTTTTTTTACTCAGAAGAAAAAAAAACGAAGCAAAAACTTTACTTTGCAAAAGAAAGGAAGAAAGAAACATTGAATAATATATTCAACAAGTCATAGGAACCACAGTAGTTATTTAGGTAACACAGCTAAAATTAGGCAAAGATTTTTTTTTTCTTGATTGGTGCAGTTTCCCAAAACAGGGAAAATTTTGCATAAGTCATGAGAAAGACATCATTTTATTTCATAACTAGAAATCCCAAAGTATAAACTGTTATTTAAAACAAAAAGAAATTGGAAATTTTACTTGCTTTTTTGTGTAGAGCCTTTTTCGTAAAGTCACAAAAATTTGGAAAAATAACCATAACTTTCAACTTTGGTTTAATTTTTTGGGCCTAAATATTTAAAATTAATTTTTTAAATATTTTTTTATTAAAATATTTTTAAGATGATTCGCATTTTAGATCCAGAGAAACAATTTTTTGAAAATGGAACTGCAGTCTAAAAATACAGACTCAGAAATGTGCGATTTGAGAAAAATCCAAAAATTGGACGCCCTATATCTCACAAACTATGAGGTCTAGGAAGGAAAATTTTCTGATGTATTCATATCTTGATAGAATTAATATATTCACCAAGTTTCATCCAAATCCCTGTCGGTCGGGTTACAAACCATAAAAAAAATGGTTGAATTGACATGGAATGACCCATTAATAAATTTGTAATGGGGTGACAAATAAATTCGTTCGCTTTTTCGCCGGGGTAAAGTTCATTCCGTTTCCGCTTTCCCTTTTTCGATTCTGCGATTGAAAAGTTGAGTTTCACGGAATCTGACTGTGAATATTTTGTTTCATAAACATTTGTACAAAGTGTACAGCGTAGGTGTAAGAATGGGCGCGTAAAACGTGACTTATCGTCATATTTTGTTGCATTATTTCAAAAAATGCAAACGAGCAGCGGAGGCTAGGAGGAAGGTTAGCAGTACATACGGGAATAACGCCGTAACAGAACTTCTGTGTGAAAAGTGGTTTACCAAATTCTTTTCTGGAAATTTTAAGATCAATGATGTGGCACGCTCTGGCCGCCCAACAGAGATCGATTTGAAAGGTGCCAAGATGTTGATGCAAATACATCTAAATTGTGCGAGAGATTGCTATGGCGTTAGACATGTCCTGTCACATACAAGAGTGGAAAACCATTTGCGCCGACTGGGATACGTTTCCCGTCTGAATTTTCGGATGATTTTGAAACTGAATTGAAATTGACTGAGGCGAAATTGATCAATCGTATTTCCAGTTGCGATTCACTACTCAAACGTCAAAAGAATGAGTCTTTTTTGAAACGAATGATGACGAGCGATGACAAATATGTCGTCTACTATAGCATAGTGCCAAGGAGATCGTGGGGACAAAGCAACGAGCAGCCGCAAACAACTTTAACCCCTTGAGGGGCGCCGGTATATATTATATAATACCACCAACGATTATTGAAGATTTACACCAGAAAAATTTTATTAAATTTTACTTTTCTAACTTTGGTGGATAAAAGCTGTAAAATTGCTTTTACTTATTTTGAAATAGAATTTTTCAAAGATTCTGGTGGGAATTCAGCATTTCATAAACGTCATTGCTTGCCCCTCAAGAAGTTAAAGGCGGGGCAATATCCCAAGAAAATTTTGCTCTCAACGTGGGCGAATTTCAAGGTTGTGTTTTATTACGAGTTGTAGCAACAGGCAGAACCACTGATTCGCGAGTATACTGCTCGCAGTTAAATAAATTGAGCAATGTTTTTTTATTCAAAAAACAACCAGAATTTATCAAACGTGAAGGTGTTTTTTTTACACCACGTGATTAACCACCCGGAAGAAATTGTTGAGTTTTAACTTGGAAGTTTTTCCTCATCCTTTATATTCAAGCTACATGGCATGGCACCATCCAATGATCACTTGTTCCGGTCGTTGCAAAATGCTTTTTTAACCTTAAAAACCGAAAGAATGTGATTAATACAGGCAGATTATATGGGGAGATGTATAATTTGCACACTATGTTACTAAACATGCAAAAAAAATTTTTCATAGTGTAATTATATTAACACATGCGATATTATCTATTGGAAGGCTGTTGTAAGAAGCATCAGAAATGAGATTAAAGCATTTCAGAAAAGATAGAGAATTTAGAAAGGAAATGATCACGCGTAGTTTACAAAAGAGACATACAAAACAGATTTTTATTAATTTTGTATTCATTCTTAAGTTGTAACAGACGTATAGAAATTAAGAAAAGTAAGCATTTTTGAAAGAGAAAGTTGGAGAAAATGGAAATGAAAAATGGAGAAATGAGAAGAAAGCATTTGAGAAAGGATAGAGATTTTTTAAAAAAAATTATCTTCTTGCAACAGCTTTCCAATAGGTGATATCTCATGTAATCATACGAGTATAATTACACCATGAAATACATTTTTCGCATGTTTGGCAATTATTCATGCCCACATATAATCTTGCTGTATTAACCACATAATCTTTGATTTTTTTCAGTGTCAACTTTAGATCACCTTAATTTTTTTTCTAATAGGGTTACGATCATTTTTATAAGATTAATACGTATCAGTGCTCATAATGCGAGATGAGATTTCTGGATCTCTGAAAATTCTGCTTGATAAATTTCCCGTATTTTTGTTCTTATCTATAACTTTCTGTAGAGTACCACAATTTTTTAATAGATTTTGCCTTATTTAATGACAGGAAAAACGAATACTACACTGTAAAAAACAAAACGGCCTAAAATACGGAAATACTACTGGCAATCAAGACGCCAGTAATATTTCCGTATTTTAATGGAAGTTTTCCCCCCCATAAATGCCAAAAAACGGAATTTTTTCTGTAATTTACCGGGAAAAATTCCGTTAAAATACGGAAATAGTACTGGCGTCTCGATTGCCAGTAGTATTTCAGTATTTTAGTCCATTTTTTTTACAGTGTAATTCCACTGTTAAACGCTGTAGTTATAAACTCTGAAAATTAAATACGATGGTAATCCATAAAGTAAATTCCGTTAAGCAATTAAACAAAAAGAAACGATTATGATTTTTTTTTTATTGCATAATGAAGTACATTGCTTAGATTATTTTTCAACATAGTTGCCACCATTGTTGAATCATTTTTCATAGCGGTGCACGAGCTTTTGTATGCCCAATGGAGTTATGAATAAAGAGGACGAGACATATAGTGTATTGTCTACCAGTTGCGAGTGAAGTAACTGAGGAGGTTGTCACAAGATGGCGGCTGTTTCTTTAAGTCGGATAAACAATTTCTAATAAATGCCAAGCAAACTCCTACCAGTAACTTTTGAATAGAAAACTTTACCTTATTTTAGAGACTCTTCCCCCCCCCCATAAAAAATTCTCTCACAAATATGGTTAAATTTTCTATTTATTTTTACTGGTGGTGGTTTTCCCAAGTATTATAATCATTTTCACTAACACTGACAGATGGTTACCTAGGTTGTCACAGTATGGCGGAAACGCAAGGCCTGACTACCGTCGAAGTAAGCTTCTACCTGTAAAAATGAATATCGGTTTTTGCCATTATTTACGGCTGAAATGTTTCATTAAAAAGGCGTTTAAAGAAGGACAAAATTTCTATTTAAATTTACTGTTAGGAATTTGACCCGATGATACTCAATTCCTGCCAAAACTGTTACAGTTGTAGCTTCACTATTTTAAGGATATCTCTGTTCCTTTTTATAGATAGTTCCGTGGTATGCCCTCGCCGTAGAAAGATGCCGCCTTTGATGCAGTTTTCTGGACACAATATCATGAAGAAGTGAAAGACAAATTTGAGAAGAATGCATTAACAGTGTCGTAATGAGAAATCTTCAGTTCTTTATCTTTCCTTTAACTTCTGTAAGCAAATCATCATCAATCAGAAACGGCCAACCACTCCGTTCTTGATCTTGAACGTTTTCATGTCTTTCATTGAAACTTAGCACCCACCTCATTTCCATCGAATCACTCATCGCGTATACACACAATACTCAGCGATCTACAAATAACTTCAGTTGTTTTCCAATAAATCAGCTAAGTGCACGCGCATGCGTGAAATCACGAACTCAGTGCTTCCAGGCAAAAATTGAAAACTGAACTTACTGGATTGCCCTCTTATTAAGAAAAACATTTTTAATCTAAAATAGTGGTGCTATACTCTTTAGAAGTTCTAACTAGTTCACGCGCCTTAAGTTAATGGTCAAAAGTCATAATATTCTCAGAACATTTCCGATGATAAAAGTGATAAATAATCAGACAATGAAATAAACACAGATGCTAACATCTCTCAATAATTCCGAAATCTGATACAGGACAAACCAGTTTAACCCCTTAATTCTCGCTCCCGTCATATTCACGGGCTGAGTCTATTACTCAGATTGTTTGATTCCCACCAGTTTTATAAAATAGTGTAATTGGCTTTATTTTAGTATCATTTCACCTGTCATTAAATAAGGTGAATATTTCTTATTTAAAAAAGTGGTGCTACTAAGCAATTTGAATTTTTAAACCGTAATTTAATTCGAGCGTTAAGGGGTTAAAAATCGTAAGTGTATGTAAGGAAAAGTGTCTTCTCTCTATAAGTACTTATTAGATTTCATTTTAAAAATTTTGATTAAATAAAATTTCTGGATTAAAACACGTCTGTCTTCTGTTAGCCTCCTGAATAAATAGAGATGTTGACATATACGAATAGATGCTTGTTGAGAAGAAGCAAAAAGAAAAACTAATTTAATTTATATTAGAAGTAAATTTCCAACTGGGCGAAAAATGTCCGGACCTGGATTCGAACCAGGGATCTCCTGGCTGAAGCCGCCAGTGCTCTGCCATCTGAGCTATCCCGGACTAATCTGGTGGAGCTTTTTCACCCAGCAAACCTCAATGATTATAGCATCTGAACTGAAACCTGATTCAGCTCAACAGAGTAAATCACAGGTAATGGAACTCCAGCTGGGTGAAAAAGCTCCACCAGTTTCGTCCAGGATAGGTCAGATGGCAGAGCACTGGCGGCTTCAGCCAGGAGATCCTTGGTTCGAATCTTGGTCCGGGCATTTTTCGCCCAGTTGGAAATTTACATCTAATATGATTTATTTACCAATTAGAATAATTGTGTTAAAATTAATCTAGTGTAATTTAATTTAAACTAATTTGATTAAATTAGTATGTTAGTTTATTTTCTTCACTCAATTTATTTGTATTGTAATAGAATTTCAATTCAGTTATCGCATTGGTTTTAGCTTTGTTTTTATTTTAAAGCATTATTTTCGTATTTTTAATTGTGTATTTGTATTTTTTGAAAAGTTAGTAAAATATATTCCTAATTTAATGTCACTAAAGTGTATGTTTTATTAAATAATTTTGACCTTTTTATGTACAATACAATAAAATAGTATAAGTAACATTTGTTAAAAAAAATCATATTTAAATTTCTCAAAGTATTTTTTCACTATTTTATTATTATTATTTTTTTTTTTACGGATTTCTTTTTCTATGTCTTTATTAATTACAGTGCCTCATTTCTTAGCATTACACCCTTCTCATATTCGAGCTGTATTAGCTTTCAAGTAGCATCGATTTATTTCTCACCATCCTGTTTGAATATAACAGCTTCATTATCATAGTAAAAGAGATTTTTATAGAAATTGGATTAATTTTGTCTGAAGAACTATTAAAAGGAGGAAATTACGTCAACCTTATTATACCTACGTATTTGCACTATTTATTTATTTATTTATTACGGATCCTTTCTTCCTATGTCTTTATTAGTCACAATGCCACATATCTTAGTATTATTTCCTTCTTAGATCCAAGTTACATTAGCTTTAAAGTAGCATAGATTTAAATATGACAATCCTTCATATAACAGTTTAGATATAAAAGCTTCATTGTCATAGTTCGAGATATTTTTATAGAAATTGAATACATTTTGTCTGAAAGCTTATTAAAAGGCAGAAAATTACATCAACCTTATTATACCTACGTATTTGAACTAATTACGTATTTATTTATTTATTACTGATGCCTTCTTCCTATGTCTTAATTAGTCACTGTAGGGGAGGTAGGGAAGGTATGATACACTGTTTTTTTACTAATTTTTTACACCCCTTAGAAAGATATTTTTAAACAAATTTTTCGTGTTTTCTTATAAAGTGACCTTTTATTCATTTATTAAAAATATTGTGAATTTAAAAAATAGCCATTCAAAAAATATATTCCAATTATTTTGAATGGTTACTACTGTATCAAATCTCCCCATTACTGGGGAGGATTGATACACTAGCAAGGGAGGTTTGATACCTTGTTATGTAAATTGAAAAAAAAAATGCAGACAATTCAATTTATGCGTCATACAATTTTTTATGATAAATCTTGAAATATTTAAGTAAAATTTGAAACGAAATGACATTGACATATTTTTGTTTCAGAAATGTTTTTCCCAAAAATATTTAAACTATTGCTATTATTTAAACAATCCTATTAACACACTTTTCAGAAAATAAATAATGAAAAAAAAACCCAGAGATCTAGCTGCAAGGAAAAATGAAGTTAACATTGCTGATTTGCAAACAATTTAACATAAATTTAGCACATTTAAGATTCCTTTAACCCTTTCAGGGCCAAAGCATTTTCAATGCTAAAGTGTTGAATAAATGAATGGCACCGGAATTTACCAACAAATTTAATTAGAAATCAGAAAAGGGGATATATTTCACTTTCATACTAAATGGAAAATATTTTACCAAAATGTTGGTGCCAATGTGGCGTTTGGAAATTAAAATGAAGTGTTTTCGTAAGCATACCACCACCCCTGAAATGGTTAAAAGAAAAACTAATAACTCTATCATTTTTATAAGTAAAATTGGGTAGATTTAACGTTTTTTTCAATTTGCCTTCGTAAATTATACAAACATTTTCCCCTTCAGGCCATTTAAACGTTTTCCCTTCTACATGACGAACAAAGCGGACTAACCATCTATCATCGCACAGCTTTTGTATGTAACTTACATAATGTCTATGAATAGTCTCTTTGTTCTTCCTTATCAATTTCAGTAGCTCTTGCTGTAAAACAATAATGAATATTACAGCCCTATATTAGTTTGCAAACTTAAAAAAACTATTAAATTTCAAATATACAAGTGTATCATTTCTCCCCAGTACCGATGTATCATTTCTTTCTATTATGCCTTATTGGATTTTCAATCACTTTGTACAAATGCAGTTGCAAAATGGTAATCTACTTTCTAGTAAAACTAATCCTAACAATGTGCTTTATAAATAAAAAAAATACAAGATATTATCTTCACAATAATAAGATTTATGAAAGAAAATCAGTCAATGAAAAAATTACATTGACATTCCAAAAACCTTCAAAATTAAAAGAAAAGAAAAGTTGTCAGTTCTTCACTGATAAGTCCAGCTAATGATGGCTTCAGCAAATAAAAGAAACCTTCACATGTGTTAGAAAGGCTGTTAATACCATTTGTTGAGAAAAATTGTCAATGTATCAACCCTCCCAATGTATCAACGTCCCCTAACTCCCCTACTCCATATTTTATTATTATTCCTATCTTACATTCGAGCTGCGTTAGCTTTCAAGTAGCATCGATTTATTTATGACGATCTTTCAAATAACTCTTTTAATATAAAAGCCTTATTATCAAAGTACGAGAGATTTTTATAGAAACTGAATTAATTTTGGGTCAAGGTCTTTAAACCCTTCAGCGGGCGGTGTCAACAAAAAAGAACACCTAATTTTAATTCCAAAACTGACGAACGGCACCAAGAAAATTTAATTAAAATGTTTGTTTTATAAAGTACGGGAAAATAAGTAAGCTTTTAATGAATTCGTTTGTAAATTCTGGTGTCAGTCCATCATTTCATCAGTTTATAAAAAGAATTACTCCGCGCCGGAAAGGGTTAAAAAATTAGGAGATTATATCAATCTTATCATAATTATATATATATATATACAGGGTGTCCCAAAAAGGAGTACTATTTTAAAAATGAATAATAAACAAACGAATAGAGTTATTAAAAAAATTCTTACAGGAAACGGATGTGTGAAGTCTGGAATTGTTTAGAACACTTTATTATGATAGTTCAAAATCTGACCGGCAGATGGCACTGCAGCACATTTTGGTGGCAATATGAACAAACGGAGCATGCGTGAAGACCAGATAGAAGTAGACGTGGTCAGTAAAAGTTCAGTATAGATATTTCAAGGGAAACAGTAGTTGTCGTTGCGTCAATTCTTCAAAATGGTGTATTCGTTGGAAGAGAGAATTTTTCATTGTTTTAGAATATCACCGTTTTGGTGAAAGTTTCACTTCAGCAAGAAGGAGGAGCTTCCAGAAAAGATTTAATGTAAAGAAAGGTTCGCAGCCGAAGGCAATAAAGAAGTCGTGGGAAAAGTTTCAGCGAACTGGTGGTATTGCGGATAGATTGACGGGGACCATTGGACGACATCGGTCGTCAAGAACAACAGCAAATGTTGAGGTTGTTCAGAATAACATTGACCGCACTCCAAAAACCTCTGTTCGCAAAACTGCAGCTGCCTGTGGGATAAGCAAAGCAACTACGCACAGAATTCTGCGAATATGCCATGAAATGTTTCCAGGTTGCATACAAATTGCAAACGCAGCAGCCACTACAGGGTATTTCCATTAATTGAAGAATCGATTTTACAAACGAAATGCTGCAAATGATTGATGGTGGCGACATTCAAGTAAGTCAAATATGGTTTTCTGGCGAAGCACATTTTTACCTGAATGGCTTCGTCAATAAACAGAATTGGCGAATCTGGGGTTCTGAAAACCTTCATGTGTGTATTCCACAATCGTTGTATGCAAAAAGAATTACTGTACGGGCAGCTTTATCCAGCAGAGGCACTATTGGGCCCATTTTCCTATTGGAGACAGTGAACGCTGAAATAATGCATGAATTTGTGGCCATCCATAATGCCTTGGAAGATGTACTCGAAGCATCCTGGTTCATGCAAGATGGTGCAAAGCACGGTGGTCGAACATCTGAGGATTTTACTCTTCTTGAAGAATACTTTTATAACCGCGTGATTGCCTTAGATTACCCGAAATTAACCGGCAAGGGTATGAATTGGCCTGCTTACACACGAGATGTAAATCCATGTGATTTTTTTCTTTGGAGCCATCTGAAGGATGTGGGTTACAATCAAAATCCCACTTTTCTAACTGAGCTCCAGCGATTAATCTCTCAAGAGTGTGCAGTCATTTCCGTACAGACGTTGCAGAAGGTGTGTGTTAATTTCATTCTAAGAATCCGACATGTTATTGTGATGAATGGGGGACATATTGAAAATATTGTCATTTAATTTTCAAATATTGCTGATGAATATAGCAGCCGCAGCTTCATCTGTCGGTAAGAATTTGAACTAACATAATAAAGTACCTTAATTTCCGGTGTATAGCCCGTGGATCAAACAATCGTGTTTCAACCCAGAAAATTTTTTAAATAAAATGTAACTTTTTAGATCACGATAAATATTGGTTTTCAAATACTGAATAAAATTTCTGGGTCCAAACTGAATTGTTTGATCTGCGGGTTATACACCCGAAATTACGGTACTCTAAACAGAATTCCAGACTTCACACATTTGTTTCGTGCAAGACTTTTTTTAATAACTCTTTTCGTTTGTTTCTTATTTATTTTTTTAAATAGGTACTCCTTTTTGAGACACCCAGTATATATATATATATATACTAGCAAACCCCGCGGCTTTGCTCGCGTAATATTTGAAATATGCCAAGTGATATTTATGTGTCTAATTTTTATTAAAAGCTACTAACTAAAATTTTATTTTATTAAAAGGTAATATTTTATTTTATTAAAAGATACTTATTAATTTTAGGAATAATTAAAAAATTACTATTTAAAACACAATTTGATTAAACATCATTGTTACACTGCATTAGGCAGAAATCAGACTTAAATTAATAAAACGAAATAAAACTAAATAAGTAATAATTTAGAAAATATTTTGAAACTTTTATGCTCAATTAATACGCTCATTTCAGTATTCATTTGAAGTTTTGAATTTTTTAGAAACCATCTTCTTACATCTTAAAATTAACCATCATGTCAAATTCCAAGTCCTACCACCTCTCTCAACATAACGGGCTATGCTGAAATAGGAAAAGTTACCATTAATTTGCCAACATTAATTTTGAAATTGGTTTGTTGCTTCCTAATATTCCACAGAAACGTAATTTAGAAAGCTTTTAAAGGTTTTTTTAGAGAGTTTGTTGTTTCTGTGAATCCCAGGTGGTAGAATTATCGGCATAAAATATAGCCTATGTAGGATCAGAGACTGTTACCATTGATTCGCAACTATTACTTTTATAATCGGTTTATATTCACTGAAATTGCATAGAATCGTAATTTAGAACTTTTTTAGAATGCTTTTCGCACCCCCCCCCCCCCTTCGCTTCACCCCTTTTTAATTCGAATTTATTTTCGACCTTCCCCCGAGGGCATTTATACTTTATAAGTAACTACCATGTCATATTTAAAGTATCTAGCATTTTCAGTATCACAGAAATCGCAATTTAGAAAGTTTTTAGCTGCTGCAACTCTCTGGTGGTAGTGGAACAGACATAAAATATGTTTGAGCAGGTTCTATCACCAAAATTTGTCATCATTATTTTTTTAATCGGTTTGGCAATTTATAAGTTTGCTTAAAAATTGTAATTTATAACGCTTTTCGCCCACTTTATCGTTTTAACCCTAGAACTACCGGAAATTTTACTCAAGTTTTATAAAAACATTCTACACCAGAATTTTTACTTAAAACTATTTAATTTGTTTATTTAACTTATTATTGTCTGATTTATACATTTAGTTTGTTTTGAAGAAATTTCTGGTTTGAATAAATATTTTGAATGTACATGTCGGGTCCATTGGACCCGTCTGGTAGACGGAAGGTTAAATTTGAAATTTTCTTTCGACAGTTCATAGAAAGCAGTTGAATCTTGTAAGTAAATAACACGCCATACTTCAAAGTGTTAGACCCTTCAGTTATGCAAAAAAACGCAAATTAGAACATGTTTTGCTTTTGCAACCCTTAGATGGTATAAGAGTATTATGTCAGCAACATAAAATATAACCTATGTTATAGCAGGGACTGTCACCATTAATTTGCAACCATTACTTTTGAAATAGCTTTGGAATTTCCTGAGATTGAGTAGAAATCGCAATTTAGAACGTTTTTAGAACGCTTTTCGCGCATTTTCACCCCTTTTTAAATTTCCAATTTTTTCGAAACTGTCCTTAAAGATCATTTATATGTAATAAATATGTACCTTGCCTGATTTTAAGTTGCTAGCCCCTACCGATCACAAAAATCGAAATTTGGAACGCTTTTTTGCTCCTGCAACGTCTAGGTGATAGTGATACCGACTTAAAATAGCGTCTATGTTAGAGCAGAGGCTGTCAGCATCAATTTCTTACCATTACTTTTGAAATCAGTTTGATTCTTCCTGAGATATTGGTGACAAATCGGCATTTAGAGCGTTTTTAGAACGCTTTTCGCTCATTTTGCTCCTGCATCTCCTCTGGGGTAGTGGAAACAGATATAAAATATAGCCTGTTTTGGAGCAAGATCTGTCACCATCATTTTAACACCATTATATTTGAAATCGGTTCAGTATTTCCTGATATTGCATAGAAATTGCAATTTAGAACGTTTTTTACAACGCTTTTTGCGCATTTTGACCCCCTTTTTAAATTTCGATTTTTTTTTAGGAAATGTCCTTAGAGATCATTGACATCTTATGACTAACTACCATTCTGAATTTCACGATTCAAAGCCCTTCCGTCACACAAAAACCGCAATTTAGAACGTTTTTCTCCTGCACCCCCTTTGGGGTAGTGGCACCGACATAAAACATAGCCTATGTTGGAGCAAGGATTTTCAACATAATTTTGACGCCATTATTTTTTAAATCGGTTTGGTATTTCCTGAGATTGTGTAGAAATCACCATTTAGAACGTTTTTTAGAACGCTTTTCGGGCATTTTCACCCCTTTTAAATTTCGAATTGTTTAAGAACTGTTCTTAGACATTATTTATATCTTTTAAGTAACTAATATTCCAAATTTCATATTTCTAGGCTCTTCAGTAACGCAAAAATCTCATTTTTAGAACGTTTTTTTTTGCTCCTTCACCCCCTTTGTGATAGTGGCACCGATATAAAAAATAGCCTAACTTGGAGCAAACGTTGTCACTATCATTTTGACACCAATATTTTTTAAAACGGTTTGGTATTTCCTGAGATTATGCAGAAACTACCTTTTAGAACGTTTTTTAGAACGCTTTTTGTGCATTTTCACCCCTTTTAAATTTCTAATTGCTTAAGAACTGTTCTTAGACATGATTTATATCTTTTAAGTAACTAATATTCCAAATTTCATATTTCTAGGCCCTTCAGTAACGCAAATATCTCATTTTTAGAACGTTTTTTTTGCTCCTGCACCCCGTTTGTGATAGTGGCACCGATATAAAAAATAGCCTATCTTGGAGCAAACGTTGTCACTATCATTTTGACACCAATATTTTTTAAATCGGTTTGGTATTTCCTGAGATTATGCAGAAACTACCATTTAGAACGTTTTTTAGAACGCTTTTTGTGCATTTTCACCCCTTTTAAATTTCGAATTGCTTAAGAACTGTTCTTAGACATGATTTATATCTTTTAAGTAACTAATATTCCAAATTTCATATTTCTAGGCCCTTCAGTAACGCAAAAATCGCATTTTTAGAACGTTTTTTGCTCCTGCACTCCCTTTGGGGTAGTGGCACCGACATAAAATATAGCCTATGTTCTAAGTTGGACTAACACCATCATTTTGATACCATTTCTTTTGGAATCGGTTCGGTATTTCCTGAGATTATGCAGAAACTACCATTTAGAACGTTTTTTAGAACGCTTTTTGTGCATTTTCACCCCTTTTAAATTTCGAATTGCTTAAGAACTGTTCTTAGACATGATTTATATCTTTTAAGTAACTAATATTCCAAATTTCATATTTCTAGGCCCTTCAGTAACGCAAAAATCGCATTTTTAGAACGTTTTTTGCTCCTGCACCCCCTTTGGGGTAGTGGCACCGACATAAAATATAGCCTATGTTCTAAGTTGGACTAACACCATCATTTTGATACCATTTCTTTTGGAATCGGTTCGGTACTTCCTGAGATTATGTAGAAACTACCATTTAGAACGTTTTTTAGAACGCTTTTTGTGCATTCTCACCCCTTTTAAATTTCGAGTTGTTTAAGAACTGTTCTTAGACATCATTTATATCTTATAAGTAACTAATATTCCAAATTTCATATTTCTAGGCTCTTCAGTAACGCAAATATCTCATTTTTAGAACGTTTTTTTTGCTCCTGCACCCCCTTTGTGATAGTGGCACCGATATAAAAAATAGCCTATCTTGGAGCAAACGTTGTCACTATCATTTTGACACCAATATTTTTTAAATCGGTTTGGTATTTCCTGAGATTATGCAGAAACTACCATTTAGAACGTTTTTTAGAACGCTTTTTGTGCATTTTCACCCCTTTTAAATTTCGAATTGCTTAAGAACTGTTCTTAGACATGATTTATATCTTTTAAGTAACTAATATTCCAAATTTCATATTTCTAGGCCCTTCAGTAACGCAAAAATCGCATTTTTAGAACGTTTTTTGCTCCTGCACTCCCTTTGGGGTAGTGGCACCGACATAAAATATAGCCTATGTTCTAAGTTGGACTAACACCATCATTTTGATACCATTTCTTTTGGAATCGGTTCGGTATTTCCTGAGATTATGTAGAAACTACCATTTAGAACGTTTTTTAGAACGCTTTTTGTGCATTCTCACCCCTTTTAAATTTCGAGTTGTTTAAGAACTGTTCTTAGACATCATTTATGTCTTATAAGTAACTAATATTCCAAATTTCATATTTCTAGGCCCTTCAGTAACGCAAAAATCGCATTTTTAGAACGTTTTTTGCTCCTGCACCCCCTTTGGGGTAGTGGCACCGACATAAGATATAGCCTATGTTCTAAGCTGGGCGAACACCATCATTTTGATACCATTACTTTTGGAATCGGTTCGGTAGTTCCTGAACTTATCTCCGACAAATAAACAATTTTTTCCTCTTTATAATATGAAGTATAGAATAGATATATATTATTACTTCATTGCAACAATACTTACGAATGCGAGGAGCAGTGTGCATGTCAAATAAGAGAAAATACGAAAGTTCTTTATTTTGCATGATGAATTCCAGTCGGTCGTTGCTTAATTCGTAACTGAAGCATACGCCAATATTCGTCAGTACAAGTTTGAATTCCTTGCAACAATCCACAGGAAAGACGAAAAACTGGCAAGTGATGAAAACATCTTCGCACCTAATGTAAAAAAAAAAATATATTCATGATAATATTTTTCTGTATTTCAAAAAAAGTTCTTCACAAAGTTAACCCCTTAACCTACAATGACGGGCACAGCCCACGTACGATGATCGAGCCAAATGTAAATTCTTCTTACCAGTAAAATTTAACAGTAAATATAGTTTAATTTAATCATCGAAATTCCATGATTAAACAAGGCGAAAATCTCTATTAAATTTTAGTGGTAGCAATGGATTTGCCAAACCGTGGAGCTGTTAGACATAAATCGTAGGTTAAGGAGTTAAATGTTATTTATTTTCATCAAGTTCAATATTTAACATGTTCAGTAGCTGATTTTTCCAATAATCATAAATTTTTGAATAAAGATGAAAGTATATTAAATTTATCATAAAATGTTTATGTACAAAAAAAATAATAATAATAAAAATAATAATAATAATAAATAAATAATACATTTTAACAATTTGTTGACCGGTCACGATGATACTTGTATTTCTAAAACGGTACGTTGTTGACTAAAGGCGTTGCGCTAGATCCTTAGGTCCGCCTACGCTATTTTTCTTGAATAAAATAACAGCAAGTTTTTATCAGAAATGTTACGTCTTTATACCAATTGGCCCTTTTTTGTTAGACTATACATTTGATCAGAGCCTCATTAACAGCAATGCACCCTTCCACAAGAAAAAACGATTAGAAATTTTTACTTTATTTATGATCGAAGTTATGCGGAAATAAGGCGTTTAAATACAGCGAAATTTTTTATTAAAATTTACTGGTGGAAATTCGCTTTGACGGTAATTAAATTCACTGACACTGACAGGAGGTTTGTATGGGTTGTCACAATATGGCGGAAGCACAAGGCTTTAGTATTGCCGGAGCAAAGTTCCACCAGTAAAAATGAACAGATATTTTTGCCTTAGTTAACCCTTTAAGGAGAAAGCAATAGTGTATCTGTAATATTGAATTCCCACCGGAATAATTGAAACATTTTATTTTAAAATAAGGAAAAGTAATTTTTTAACACTTCGCCCCCAAAGTTAAAAATACAAAATTTAGTTAAAAGTTTTTGGTGCGAATCTTGTTTAAATTAGGTGGGATATAATATATCCCACCGCCCCTCAAGGGGTTTAACCCCTTAATTCTCGCTCCCATCATATTCACGGGCTGTGTCTTTTACTCAGATTGTTTGATTCCCACCAGTTTTATAAAATAGTGTAATTGGCTTTATTATGGTATCATTTTACCTGTCATTAAGCAAGTTGAATATTTCTTTTTCAAAAAAGTGGTGCCAATAAGCAATTTGAATTTTTAAACCGTAATTTAATTCGAGCGTTAAGGGGTTAATGATTTCACATAAATAAGACGTTTAAATCAGAAGAAACGTTTTATTCATATTAACTGCTGGAAGTTTGCCCCGGCGGTGTCCAGGTCCTCCGGAACCGGCTACAGTTGAAACTACAGCCTTTTGAGGTTATGTAAATTCCATTTATTCATAGTTCCATGGTCCACAATTTATTAATTTAACGTTTTTAAATATATATCGATTTTTGAAAAAATCTCTTTGAGGTATTATAGATGCCTCTCTTAAACACCTTTGTGCTAAATGATGTAGCATTTGTCATATCGTCACAGTGTTAGACTGGTGAAATAAAGACTGAAAAAAAAATCTTCCTTTTATTATAGATGCAAGTTTTAAAAAAAAATGCCTGTAGTTGTATTTTGAAAGACATATTTATGAAACTATTGGGGTCATTCTCCCAAAAAAGGAAATATACATGTAACTATCTTTTAAAATTTTTAAAAATAAATTTAAAAATAATTAAAAGTGTTTATTTTAACAACTTTTCATGGTCTGGGCAAACCTACAGGTATATAAAAAATTCGATACAAAAAATCAGTTCTTTTTTTTTTTTTTTTTTTTTTTTAAATCTATCGATTATTCAAAAGTCATTATGCTGGTTTGTAACTAGAACCATCTATGTTTTACTAAATGTTAAATTAATTAATAATAAAACTATATTTCTAATATGAATCAATTTAATACATTCATAATAAAGTAATTTATGCAATGGAAAATAATTTAAAGTAACTTCATTATTTTTTTTTAATTAAAAAATTACTAAAATGTCTTGAACTGAAAAAAGATGATTGTCTTGCCTGATTGCATTACTAGAGAATTATAGCAAAATTTGTCCTGCAGACAGCAGCAAAGTACTGTTTTTTCTTATTGCAAGAGTTTTTATTTCTTTACTAAACTGTGTCACAAAATAGCCTCAGTTGGTATTATTTTCTTCCACATGGTATCTTGAAGTTCTTTGTTTTAAGAGTTATGTTTAATTTGAATAAGTTTCCTGGTATCTACAGAAAAATAAGTAGGTGATTAGAAAATTGTATTTATTACAATACATTATAAGTAATAAAGTTATCTTTCAGAAAATATATACAATAATTTAAAAAAATTTAGACATAATGTGCCAGTTTCTAATTACATAATTTTCATTACTAGTCCATCATTGTCTTGGCAAAATAAAGAATAGAACAATGATAAAAAACCAGATTTTTAAAAAAACATTTTATTTCTCCTCACAATAAACAATTTTTTGCGATGCTGGTATTTTTTTCTTCTTTTATAGAGCTAAAGAATAACAATAAAAAAATTACTATACATTCATAGTACCCTTTTTTTAATGTTTTAATGTTGAAAAGTTGTTTGATTTAAAAGAATAACCTATTACATTTATCATTGACTTAATTTGTATGAATTCAATTTGTTTCTAATACTGAAGAAAATTTTGAAACATTATCTGAGTAAAATTTCACAACCAACATTTTATGATAATATATCTGCTACTGATAGTCAAATAATAAAACAAGCAATAATTCCACACAAATATTAGATATACACTTGAAATTTTTACAACAAAGCAATGTAATTATAGTAATGGTGTGCTTTAACCTTTTCAGAGGCAAAGTACTTCAGTTGTTAAAATGTTGAAATGACTGAATGATACTAGATTTTACGAACAAATTTATTTCAAAATAAATGAAGGGGGCTTTCTTCGCGTTCATTATTTAAAATCCATGATTTTCTTTAAAACATTCTGCTGCCATTATGGCATTTGACAATTAATATTAACCCTTTATCTACAGACGGTACTTATAAGTACCACTCACTTTAAACTTTTATACCATAGTAAATATTACTAATATTTTAATTGTACTTTGCAAAAAATGCTCTTTTAACTCCACTTTATCCGAATACATGATAGCAGTAGTTCTAGGTTCGTTATTTTAGAGAGAAATGAGGCTATCTTTGAAGCAGTCGATGTATTTCATGCCGATATTTTGTACAGATTTCCACACTCGTCTTTTCATCGCTGCAAACACAGTAAAGGATATAAGATAAGTGTTGGATTTTTTTTATGTGTTCATTATGATCTTAGAATACAATATGACTAGTTATTTTAGGTGAACGGTGTATGTATTTGATTTAACTGTTGAATTACTCGGTGGTACTTATAAGTACCGTCAGTACACTGAGCGTTGTAGAAAAACTTCTTGTTTACTTTTCGTCTGTGTCGTTAGTTATCCATCGTTTTCGCCTGCATTAAAATGCAATTACTAAAATGTAGTGTAGTAATGATTTCCCTGGTATTTCTTTTCTGTTTCATTCTTATTTTTTATCGGAAATCAAAAAAGTTGTGGCACCGGCTCGTTTTTGCTATGTTAGAAATGGCATATGTAAATCCATATATTGCATATGTGGAGATGCGAGAAAACATGTTGTCCCTGGAATATTGACGTCGCATAACTAAAGAACTGCTAACAAGATCGAAACCTTAAAAAAAAAAAAAAAAAAAAAAAAAAAAATAGTTTTTTTAACCCTTTCAGGAGCAAAGCATTTTCAATTCTAAAGTGTTGAAATAAATGTTTGGCATCGGAATTTGCCGAACGATTTATTTGTAAATAAGAATAAGGGGGCCTATATTTCACATACTTATTAAACCTAAAATATTTTCTGGTGATAGTTGAAATACTTTGCGGATTTTCTGTTACAATATTTTAGTCATAGTGTACTGACGGTACTTTAAAGTACTACTTTAATTAATTACCTCTAAATAATTAAATTTCTCACGGGTAAATATTTTTTTTATGTTTATCCTTTAATTTTCATTGTAGTAGCTGAAAAAAAATTACATAAAAAATGGCAATAGATCATAATGCCGTGGATAAAGGGTTAAGTGGGATATATATTATATATATCCCACCGCCCTTCAAATGGTAAAAATAAGTTTTATTGATAATTCTTGTGAATATAAATATAGTCCTACTAACATACATTTACAACTGGGAAAATATTTAAATACCTTAGTAAATGCGTTTTGCTTTTGTATGCAGTGAGTGGACTTTCTACCCCCAAAATAAGTGAGAAAAGTCCCATTAAATCTTATCGGATGCAGGCTTTTTATACATGATTCGCCACTACGTTGTAATTGTATTCAGGGAATGTTCTCAGAACTGTCACAGACGACTATTTTTATATTCTATTTGCATCAATATTTTTAAAATAAACTTTATAGTACATTTTTCTTGCATCGGCTATCAAAGTACAAGTAAATGTGGTGTTTAAAAAACTGAAAAAATTCGTGTGAGATATGCTGGTCCCGGACGAGTTAATTTTGTCGCCTTAAAAGTGCCATACGACTGATACGACAAAAGGTACAGTGTTGCCAGATGGGCTACTTTTTTAAAAATCGGATTCTTGATTGGCACCACTTTTTTGGAATGGTAAAATGTACCTTATTTAATGACATACTAAATAAGGCAAAAGCAAAGTTAGTTTTACCATTTCAAAAAAGTGGTGTCAATCAAGAAATCTGAATTTTAAAAAAGTAGCCCACTGGCAACACTGAAAAGGTACCGAAGTCACGTGGTATGTGACATACGACCGATAAGAGTCACCGCCCCCCCCCCCCAACCAAAAAAAAAGTTAGTCTCGAATGCCATTGGTCATAGACTTGTATAGCTACTACGAAGCTTTTTCGTTATCTAAATGAATATTCAGCACACAGTGCTCCATGTTCTCTATCACAAAGCAAATTTATAACAAAAATTTCTTGTTCTCTATCACAAAGCAAATTTATAACAAAAATTTCATGTTGTGTATCACAAAATGAAAATAGAACAAATTCATGTTGTGCATCACAAAAAGATAACCGAACAACAACAAAATGAGCACAGTTATTTATGTACATAAGCTGCACCCTCTATAGGCAAAACTCACGCTCGCCCCAACTGTTTATTTATTTATTTATTTATTTTTTTTACACCATAAACAGAAAGTAGGGCACCGTAACACCATTTTTCTGTACTAAAATATTTTTCTTATATAATCTAAAAATGTTTGCTAATTAGCAATAGAGAAAATTACAGTTAAAAATTAGTGGTATCAACAAGTTTTTAGTAACCTAACAAAGTCTTCTTGCCCGAACAACGTTCGGGCAAAAGAATTAAGTGGTTGGACACTATCAGGCCGATTCTCCATTAATAATTTGTGTTCCTTAGGGGTTATATGCTATATTTTGGCATTTATATAAATTTTTTAGCATAAAATGTATTTGGTCATGTCTTTCTCTAATGTCAAAAAGTATTTTGAAGAAACTAACAATAAACGTTCCTCCAATAGCATTTTAAACATTCAAATTGTCACTTCTGTCCCTTGTACTGAACATGTACTGAACTTGTCCTCATGCACTGAACTTCTGAAACAATTTTAAGTGCAATGGCATACTATTTTTGCACATTTTACCACTTAAAATAAAAATTCATGCTCTGAAGTATGCAATTTTCTTAACCCTCTAATTCCCATTGTAGAGAACGTTCTAGAAACTCCGTAATTAAGAGAACCTGAATTCATACCAGAAAATTTTAATAATAAACTTCGCTTTATTTAACCCTTACCGGCGTGAAGTAATTCTGTTTATAAACTGAAGAAATAATGGACTGACACCGTAATTTATAAACGAATTTATTAGAAAATATGAACTTGCTTATTTTCATGTACATTATAATAGGAAAATTTTAGTTAAATATTGTTGGTGCCGTTTGTGAGTTTTGGAATTAAAGTTAGGTGTTCTTTTTTAAGGACACCTCGCCGGAAAGGGTTTAATTTCGGAATTTCTAAAATTAAATAAAGCAAATACTGCTATTTAAAATTTCTGGATTCAATTTGGAATATCTGAATTAAAATATCCACCAAATTGAAAACACTGGTGGAAGCTATATGCTACCATGGGCATTAGAGGGTTAATTTTGTCACCACTGTCCCTGTCGCTTCTGCTTCCTTTCAGTCAAATTGCATCAGCTCACTACCGTGTTAAAATTGTACGAAAACTTCTTTAATAACAATATATACCGGAATGTTTATTTAAGACTACCGTCAACCCAGGATACATTGGTCCACTTTTCGCTTGGTCCACTCACATTTCCATTATTAAAAAATATTATATGTGATTTTTCAACGTCGAAATGGAGTTGTACAGAATTAACATGAAGCAAACTGTATGGTTTTAAAGAGGAAATTTTTTTATTTATTTTTTTAACTTTTTTAAAGTTTTGGAACAAAGTAGCTAGCCCCTGCTGGGGGCTTCTTTGGTCTATTCACTTAGTTTCATATAAAATGAATACATTTCATATGTAAATGAATACATTTTTATGGAAACCCCTTGCAATGGCTTTTGCAACACATTAACACTGAAAACTCGATAAACAAATGTTTTTTTTTTTTTTTTTTTTAAATATTTAAACGCAATAAACCAACTGTTAATAGTAAAGGAACGAGAAATAGTTTTCATCATGTTATCCTCAGTAACTGAAAAAAAAACAATTAATGTAACATTTTGCTACAGTAACATTTGAGAAAAAAAATGTTACTTAATACATATTTTAAGAGATTTGGTTGTATAAAAGGCTTCATGTTAGCTTTATGAAAACGTAAGCATTATCTGTCAAAATAAAAAGTTAAAGGAAAAACTATGATCACACATGGGTTACAGGTTACTAAAGGTAATATTTTGACACCTATTTCATTTGTAGCTTTTCACTATAGAAAGTTTGGGGAGTTAAAATTTACACACGAAAACAGTTGTTTACAAACACATCCATTGTTGCCACTAAAAAAATTTAAATTACCCATTAACTATTCAAATACCCTATACAGAGCTACCAAGTCTCCGGCTTTTTGGATACCAGTATTTTAATACAGAAAATGTTGTTTTATTTAATTAGAACAATTGGACGATTTAAAGGAACAATATTTTCTCTAAAATAACAGTGGTGTGCAAAAAGCCGGAGACTTGACAACTCTACCTATAGTAGGGTATAACCCTTTCAGGGGCAAGGTACTTGCATTCGTAAAATATAAAAAAATAATTAGATGACACCAGTATTTATACGAAGATTTATTTCTGAAGAAGAAAAAGTATATTTTTCGCGTATTTAATAAATGTGAAATTTTCATTGAAAAATTCTGGTGTCAATGTGGCAAATAGAAATTAATATTAGGTGATGTCGTAGCGGCATCACCGCCCTTCAAGGAGTTAAAATAAATTTCGAGGGCAAAAACTCCAAATTATCTTGTATTGTTTGTTCAATACAAAGAATAAAAACTTTATTTATGGGATGGACCAAAGTAACCCCTTAAAGACCAAAGTAGCAATGGTTGACAGTATTCAAATTATTTATTGAACTAATTTTGATACGGCTTTCATTTAGCACGTTCACGCCGGCGCCGAGATACATGTCTTTCTGTTCGCTGTGAGACGGCGCTCGAATTCATGTTTTGCTTCATCTGGCGGCGCGGTACAGTCGCTTATTCAGACTTTGTATGTAATGACCACCCCTCTCAAATTCATTGAATTGAACTCGAATATAACAAGCAGAGTTGATTGTGAATGTCTGAAAGTTCGTTAGGAGTAAGCAAATTACTTAGAGACATGATTTTATTGACTGCATATGTACGGATTTGATATAAAATGTCTTACAATCTAAAGAAATATGGACAATATGATATAAATGCATTTCTGCAAGGTAGAAGCCACGCCCTTAGTCAATGATATTTTTTGAATGAAAACGACAATTCTCCTTTCCCGTCGTGAATTTGTTAAGTTTATAATAATGAATTGTTTTTACTACTGAATTTTCGAATATTCAATTGTGACCCACCTATAGTGTACGCCGTCTATAGCATAGTCGAGTATGACCCACCTGTAGTACACGCCTTCTATGGAACAGTGCTCTATGGTGACGCACTATGGTGATGCACGCCGGCATGAACATGTTAAATAACTTCATTATAAAATGTCTGGTTCAACTCGAATACAATAGATTAAAAAACGGAGCTATTAGAGGTCGGTAGGTTAAAACAATAATGTTTACTGTTTATGCCGATATATTGTACATTACTCACTACCTTATGTCCTACCTATTTCTAAAAATTGCTTAAAATTCAACTTTTATTTTTCACTAAATCACAGAGGAAAATTACATATTTATTAGAGAATCGCCCATATATTTTTTTTAAATAAAAAAAGTACCCTATTACTAAAATTTTTTCAATTCCATTTGAGAGTTCCATTTTCACATAATTAAACTTCCGCCACCTTTTTCGAAAAGATATTTTTCACTCATTTATGACAGAATTTCTGGGTTTGAATGGGGATTAAGAATACTAATCAGAAAAAATGGCAGAAGTTTACTTTTATGGTAATTAGGTTTTTTAAGACATTTTAAGATAATTATAGTAAGTTTAAGATAAGTTTTTTAAGATAATTATACTCACTTAATACTGTTTTCTATTAAAAAATGCGTCAAATTAAAGTTTTGCTCTCTGTCTTCCAGGTGTTTGTAACGTGTCGATAGCTGTTCCATTTGTATTGCAAAGACTTGCATTTCAGGATCGGGCGACTTTTTTTGAGAGCGGTAAATTATACTTTTTATGAGAAGCGAAATTTCATTGGGTGTGAGCGAAATGTACGGATAACCCAGAGACAAGTAGGCGTATTCCAATAACTCTCTGTAGCTTGCATTAACATCTGTAAAGAAGAAATAAGTATTTTATGATTAGCTGCAATAGACATTTAGCATACGAAAACTTTCTAAAAAAAAAAATAACAAATTACAACGGCGATTTGGAAAACGATTTTTTCAAAGACTAAAATTTAAGACATAAAAAATCGCACGGAGTTGATCATACATTACGCACACCATAAATTAAACATTAACCCTAGAACTACCGAAAATTTTACTCAAGTTTTATAAAAACATTCTACACCAGAATTTTTACTTAAAACTATTTAATTTGTTTATTTAACTTATTATTGTCTGATTTATAAATTTAGTTTGTTTTGAAGAAATTTCTGGTTTGAATAAATATTTTGAATGTACATGTCGGGGCCATTGGACCCTTCTGGTAGACAGAGGGTTAATAGCGTTATTACACGTAAAAATTCCAAGCGACAAAAATCGCCTGCGACTCGTATTTTGTGTGAAATATTTATATGTATTCATTGTCCTATTTATCTTTTTTTTTTATTATTATTGGTTTATTCCATTTTTCTTTTGCACGTGAAAATCTTACAAATTAAAATTAACTCTTTGGCAGAAATTGTTATTCAATTTCTTTCACTTTCATTAGTTATTATTCACCTGAAACTTACGTATTATCCAAGCATTTCATTGGCTGTTCGGGAAAAGGCTTTTCCATCGTCAGATTTCCAAGAAATCTGACTACCAATTTTAAATGAGATTTCATTCTTAAACTTCTAAACATCCGACAATATTAATTTTTACACCGTCGGATTGAGAAAAAAATGTACTTTTAAATGCAATTTGTTTGAAAGCTGTATCTCAATTTGTTTCTGAGTTATTATTATTTTTTTTTTTTGTAGCTTTTATTACTTTTTTGAAATAGTGGCAACAGAAGCTATTCATCTCTGTTGAAAGTAAATGGAAATACAGATTACTGTATAGACCAATCAGAAAACGAATAAAATGCGGATTAAACCAATAAAAACCTTCAGATATGCTTTTGATTTCCTACCCTGACGAGAACAATAACCATTTTTCCAAATCGTTAATAATGTATAATTTTTAAAAATCTGGAAAAGAATATCTTAATATAGGTGCGATTCACATCCTATGCTTACATTAGGATTTTTCAAAATTTTTACCTTACAGCGTAACTGAAACTATACCAAAACTTCTGAGGTAGAACCATACCTACCAGTGTTGCCAGATTGGGGACTTTTTTAATTCAGACTATTTGAATGTCACCACTTTTAAAAAATAGAATAATTCGCATATTTTTCAGCATTTTTAATCTAATTTTAAATAGGTCAAATCTTTCTATTTAAAAAAAGCGGTGGCAATCAACAATCTCGGGACAAAAAAGCCCCCAATCTGGCAACACTGATACCTACAGAAAAACTTCTGTGGCAAACCTCATCCATCACGGTAAAACAAGTTGAAAATTGCACGTCAAACATGGCAAATGAGGTACGTTCGTACCTAGTTTTATAAACATTTTTTGCACTGCGTATTGTACTGAACGGATATTTTATTGCACTTCATAAGTGCATATCAATTTCATTCTGTTCAAAATTCTGTACCATCATTAAAATGCATTTGAAATATTTTTTTTCCCATTGGCCATAATGTAACGGAAAACTTTTGACTGTCCGTGTCATTAAACTATACATCCGATTTTCATAAAATTTGAAACGACTCGTCAAAATTTTGCAAGAATTATATATTTAAAATTTCAGACCATTCGGTTGGGTAGTTTTTGCTCTGTTATATGCGGACGGACGAACGGACAAACAGACGGATCGAACGACGACTATAGGTGCTACGTATTTATATAATTACGAAAGCACCGACTAAAAAACGGAGATTCTACTGGCAATCGAGACGCTAGTACTATTTCCGTATTTTAACCGAAATCCCCCCCCCCCCACATAAATTCCAGAAATCCGTATTTTTACGGAAAGTTTTCCGCATAAATTACAGAAAATTTTCCGTTTTTCTGGACTTTATGGGGGGAAATTTCCGTTAAAATACGTAAATAGTACTGGCGTCTCGATTGCCAGTAGAATCTCCGTTTTTTAGTACTTTTTTTTTTTTTTTTTACAGTACATAGTCGCTGACTTAGAGAAAATGAAGTGTGTAGCATATTGTTTTACAGGGACACTAAAAAAAAATTCGTTACATTAGGGTCTATGGGGATATTTTAATGATGTAACAGTATTTCAAATACAGTCGGACCTAGTTTTTCCGAAACCCGGTTTTCACGTCACTCCGCTTATCACGTCAGTTTTTCAAAGTCCCGATTTTCTGTATATGATTTTAATGTAAATAAACTCCGGATTTTACGTCGTTGAATAATTTTCAACTCCGGATATCCCGACGGTTTAGGAAAATTTTCCATTTTTTATAATCCATCTTATAAGCACGGCAATTAAGCGGTAAGAAATGCCTTAACCAAACTTTTCGTCTAAATTACCCATTGAGTAAATGAGAAATTTTACTTCAATCCTTTATCTGAATAAATAAACCCACACACTCTGAATGACCCATTAAAGCTCCAGATAGACGTATCAGTTTACTCGCAGTATTTTTGTTCTGGTCAGGCGGCGCTTTCTTGTGGCTACGGGGCGTTTTTCATCCGACTTAAACCGACGCATTGCATTGCATTGAAACGATCAGAACTTATCTAACATCCATTTCTGAAATAACGAATATTGATTACAATTCATTGCATAATATTGAAAAAAGAATTGTAGGAAGCACATCTAGGAATAAGCAAACCTTAATTAATTAATATTTCATGTAACAATAAAAAAACACTCATCATAAATCTAACTTTTATTCTTTTTAATTTTGTTTTTGTGTTTATTTTGTTTAATAATAATGTTTTATTGCTTAAAACTGCAAGAACAGTTATGAATTTAAAATTGTCTTAAATTAATTAAAAATACAGCTTTTTATAAACATTTTTCTCCAACTCCGGTTACCGCGACACTTCGCTTATAACGGCACTTTTTTCTGGACATTAGAGTGTCTGGATAACGAGGTCCGACTGTATATTGGAATTGATATATATCACTGAGATGTACTACGAGAGATTTACTATAGAATATGATGTAAGTAGCATCCATCGTTCATGTACAGGGATACACAAAAAAATTCGGCTATAGAACTTTCTATTAAATATAATTTCTGGATGTGCGTTTTAAGATGTGGTACGGCATTTTAAATTAAACTAATATTTTGTCTATTACTTCGTGTGTATAAATTATATAGATTATATAAAGAGCAGCACAAAAATCTTGAGTTTATTACCGTTTCTTGACGGAAATTGCTGAATTGATTTACAACTGTGCTATGCGCTTTTTAACTGATCTAAATTCTACTATAGTATGTAGTATATACCGGGTGTCCCAAAAACGACTGATGGATTTTAAAATTCCATAACTTGCAAACGGTGACAGATATTAAAAAAAAATTCTTGCAGGAGTGTTATGTAAGATGTCAGGAGTTTTTATGCTGTGATTCTCAGTTTTAGTTACAAATAGCAGCTGTAGATGGCGCTACAAGCAATAACCGCGAAATGCAGGCTCGATTTTTGGCCTCTCTCTTCTTCCATGCGAAAAAAGGAGATTAAAATTTATCGAATGGATCCCGAAGTACCAAACATCGGGTCTGGACTGAGCGCCTATTGCTCTCAGCACCATCTATTGTCTGAAATTCGAACTAAAATCAAGAATCACAGTACAAAAATTCCTGACATCATACATAACCCTACTGCAAGTATTTTTTAAATATCTGTCACCGTTTGGAAGTTATTGAATTTTAAAATCCAGCAGTCATTTTTGGGACACCCGGTATATATAAATCTATAGAACATATACAGGACTAAAGCAAAGAATTCGGATATTTTCAGCTATTGGTTATAACTCCGGATGTGTTATACGTTTTCTACACTGTTTACTAAGCCATGACCTTTCATCTTATTAAACATCAAAGTTTGTTAAAGTATTCAGAAAGGGTTGGAACGTGTTTCACAATTCATGCTTGACGCACGATTTTTCGTTCTTTTTGCTAATAAAGTGTGGTTAAGTATTTTCTAATTTGGCAAATTTGTTAGCTAATAATGTAAGCTTCGTAGTGCGGATTTACAACTAATCAACCCCTTGCTCCCGTGAAATTCACGGGCTGTGTCTTTCATTCAAATTGTTAGACTTCTACCAGTTTTATTGAATAGTGTAATTGGCTTTATTCTGGTATCATTTTACATGTCATTAAATAAGATAAATATTTCTTTTACAAAAAAGGGGTGGCAATAAGCAGTCTGAATTTTTAAACCGTAATTTAATGCGACCGTTAAGGAGTACAGGGAAAATTTTTTAATAACTAATACACTTACCGACCCTATATGATGGTCGCCTGCAAATATAAATCTTTGGATGCCGAGGGAAATAAGGGTCTTCGTTCATCCCATTCTCACTATCTTTGTCTGTGACTGTTATATAAATGGATTCGGTGCTTATAGAATCTTGCAAAAGAAGAATTTCGCTGCCCAACATCATCAGAACACAGGCCACGAAGAACAATCTGTTGGGGAAAAGAAACACATAAAGTACAGTCGTGGAAAAAAGAAGTAAACACCCCCTACTAACTCCTCAACAAATTATCGTAGAAGAGAGTTACTGGTATCGAACGATTGGAAATAAAGTCTATTTTTAAATGATGTATATAAAACTTACTTCGGGGGCCATCTACACATTAAAATGAACCCAAACTTCCTTTTTTTCAATGGCAATATCCAATTTTAACAAGATATTTCAAATCTTCAGTTCAAACTTTGTCTATATACCAAATTTCATTTGAATGATAAGTTTTTGAATTATAAGCATTCAAAACTCATCTTAAAACTTTAATTTTTCGCGACTTACTTAATATCTAGATACATAGCTACCAACCTTCCTCTAATCTTCCGTAATATCTGGATTAATCTGACCCAGGTTAACCCCGAACCAGAAAATTTATTTCATGAATCTTTATTTAATTAATTCAAGATTTCTACTTGGAGCTTATTTACTTTCATTTCTTAAAAAAAATTCTGGTTCGAAACGTATTAAACCAGGGTCAAATTAACGCACGGATTACGGAAGATTAGTTTAAGGTTGGCATCTACGTAGATATATAGAGAATTTTATACAGGGTGTCCGGTCTCAACGGTGTCCAATGGCTAATTCCTAAACCGTTAGTCATAGACATATAGTTCCAATTACAAAAATGTTTTAAATCAGGTAAAGAAATATTTTAAAAGCGATTTGGGTCAATAAAAACGTCTCTTAAAAAATTACGAAATTTAAATTTTTATACGGTCCCCCAGTCCTATAAGTTATATTTAGTAAAATTTTCCTATTACACTGGCAAGTAAGACAAAAAAAAGGTCCCATTCATATAAGACTAAAATTGAGCGAGTTATGAAACTTTAAAAATGCATGACTTATGCCACTTTTCTGCTCTGAAAACAAATGAGTTCGGCTTGGCTTTGAGGAGTCACATACCAAGTGCTTAAAGTATTCGAAGATCTTATTTCATGTGTATCTGCGCTTTGAAAAAATCGTACTAGTATTACGATTAAGTTAACATTTATTAAGGTTCAGATAGGCTAAAATAACACGTTTTATTTTGTCAGGATTTGAGACTGTTTCTTTCATGATTTCTTTTAACAAAAATTATGTTATTTTTATAAGTTTTTATGTTACTTCAACGATCGTATGTATGTTTTTCCAGTTCAAAATTTGTACTCGAACTTTAACTCACTTTTAAATATCCGATCGAGATAACATTTTACATACTGGCGCGAATCCAATAACAATATAATATTATTATGATTTTCGGTGGTTACCATTTATACTTATTTTACAGGATAACACAAAAAATTTCGGATACATTACCGCCAAGAAGTTTAAGAAAAAGTTTTAAATTAGATAATATAAGACTACGATTGTTGATTTTTTTAACTTTTATGTATGTTTTAGCACTGAATTCGAAAATTACATTAATTTTTAACCATCATGTCAGGATATTTCGCAAATCATAAATTGTCAAATTTAACCCCTTAACGCTCGAATTAAATTACGGTTGAATAATTCAAATTGCTTATTGGCACCACTTTTATGAAAAAGAAATATTCACCTTATTTAATGACAGTAAAAACGATACTAAAATATAACCAATTTCACTATTTTATAAAACTGGTGGGAATCAAACAATTTGAGCAAAAGACACAACCCGAGAATATCTCGGGAGCGAGAATTAAGGGTTAAAGAATAACAAAAATCGGATACGATAAAGTATAGGAGACGGCTCTGTTTTTTAACTTTTGATGATTGATTTTTACGTACTTTTTAGCACTGAATCTGAAAATGACCTTGATTTTTAACCATCACGTTAGAATATTTTTGCAAATCATAAATGTGTAAGTTAAAATATAGCAAAAATCTCATACTATAAAACATATGTAAAAGTTTATTTGTTTTATTTTATTTTATTTTATTTTATTTTATTCAATAATTTATTCGATATTTTTGCTTATCCTGAGATTCTTACAGCTAAATAGCTGAGTGGTCCGATGAGATGAGGGAGGAGATCCAATTTTAACTTTGAACTTTTTAACTTTGAAATTTGCGAAAAATCCTGATGTGATGGTTAAAAATGAAGGTCAATTTCAGATTCAGCAGTACAATACATAAGAATCAATTATTATCAAAAGTTAAAAAACATGACATAACCCAACTTTTGCAGGCTAGTGTAATCTAATAATATTTTAAAATACGTATCATTTTGTAAAGAATTGAGGCTGCTAATTTAGCATCATTTTACTTAACAAAAATTCTGTTTTCTCTTTCTTCTTAAATGTTTATTACAAATTGTATATTTTGCATTAATATGTCAGAATGATTAAAGATTTCAAATTTATATTGTAATGTTAATTTTGCTCTCAACCATTTTTTAATATATCTAACGAAATTATATTTCGACTAAATTTGTGAATTTGTGAATGACCCCCAATTTGCTGCAAAAAATATGCTCCAACTTTAAACAGCTATTACTCGGTCAATTTTAATCATAGAATAACGGAACTTTTTTTGCATTACTTGTCAGTGTAAAAGGAAAATTTTACTAAATATAACATATAGGACCGGGGGACCGTATAAAAATTTAAATTTCGTAATTTTTTAAGAAATGTTTTTATTGACTCAAATCGCTTTTAAAATATTTCTTTACCTGATTTTAAACATTTTTGTAATTGGAACTATATGTCTATGACTAACGGTTTAGGAATTAGCCATTGGACACCGTTGAGATCGGACACCCAGTATAATATATCCCATTAGCCCTTAACGGACGGTAGCTTTAAATATATGATTCTATTTTTTTTATTCTACTTACGCCACTATATTTTAAAAGTAAATATTTTGGTAAATTTCTCTTGCACATCGTATTACTGTTAAACTCTGTTTCTTTTAGAAAAAAAAAAGTGGTGCAAGCGAATAAATTTGGTTAAGGGTGGTGATGCGGCTTATATGGCAGCATTGGTCCGTTAATGGTTTAAAAAAAAGGACTTTAGTATAATACATGCCTACACAGGTGCCAAGTTCCAGGTAATTTTCCGTAATATGTGGTTTAATTTAATTTGAAGTCTAACAACGTTTCGAAGCAGAAAATCTTTATTTAGTTAACTTCAAGTCTCTACGGGGAATTTATTTAATTTCATTTCTTAACTTTCTCACCATCCTGAACTGATATATCCATTCACTAAGCTGTAGATTACAGAGCAATAGAAGCATAATTTAAAGTAATATAACTCTACAGATATAATCCGCTTTAAAAAAAATTAAGCTATGATTAACTCATTAAAGCCGGTTGGCAAGAAAACTTACCATGCAAGGCGGACAATATTTTTAAATTTCAATACCAGTATTTTAGTTTGGAAATTTTCACATTATCTAATCTCAGATTTTGAGCGATTAAATAATTCAAAATTACAAAGTCACAAAAACTGGTATCGAAGAATTAAAAGAAATGTAAAGGAGACTCGTCGTTAATGGGATAATATTCTCAAGCCTTATATGCCTATACGTAATAAAAAAAAAATTATATCATGTTGGAAGAAACGTCCTTTTTAGCATTAAAAAAAATTACAGAGAAAATAACATTGCAATTTTTGCCCCTTTGCTGGGCTATAAAATAATTTGTATCATGTTGGGAAAAATATCCTTTTTTAGCATTTTAAAAAAATTACAGAGAAAATAACATTACAATTTTGCCCTTTCGCTGGGCTATAAAAAATTTTATATCATGTTGGAAAAAACATCCTTTTTTTAGCATTTAAAAAGAATTACAGAGAAAATAACATTGCAGTTCTAATTAAGGGGGAGAAAATTTCTGTTGCGAAACGTATAAGATATTGATCAAATTAACCCGCATCATAACGAAAGATTAGTGGGAGCACCAATGTCTATACAAAAAAAGAATAGGTATTTCTGATGTAAATAATCACAATTATAATAAATAATCACAAAAATGAGCGATAGGATAATATCATTCACCCACAAGAAAAGTGACGTACTTAAAATTACTCTATTTCCCTCAAGAGGCAAAAGAAGTTTTGTATGGTTTTACTGCAACGAACAATTATAGCACTGAGTTCTGAATGACAATATAATAGAGGTTTGGAGGGTTGAGAAACTTTTTCCCATTACACAAGATTTCTTAATTTCCTTTAGATGTTAAAACAAATGATGCGTTATCTTAAAAATTTTAGCATAAATTTCCAACTTTACGTTTACCACGAACTGTACAACATCCTTTGTTTTAGTGATCAATTAAAAAATATCCACAATTATTGCAATTATAAATGATATTTGTGATAACAGTTTTATAATTTCCTTCGGCGGTTAAATTAAATACAAAAATACCTTTTAAAGATGAGTTTCTTACTTGAATACAATACATATCACATTTTTTCTTAGTATTTAGTTAACCCTTTAGCGGGCGGTGACCACAAAAAAGGACACCTAATTTTAATTCCAAAATTGACAAAACGCACCAAGAATATTTAATTGAATCTTTCATTTTATAAAGTACGGGAAAACAAGCAAGGTTTTATTTTCTATGAAATTCGTTTGTAAATCCTGGTGTCGGTCCTTCATTTCATTATTTTACAGACAAACTTACTCCACGCTGGAAAGGGTTAACCCCTTTGAGGGCGGTGGTTCATTTTTGGACCACCTAATTTTAATCTCTAAATGCCACATTGGCACCAGAATATTCGAATGAAAAAATGTCCATTTATTGAGTACGTCAACAAAAGCTTTTGCTTATTTTGAAATTAATTTGTTTTTAAATTCTGGTGCCAATCACTCATTTCAGCATTTTGCGAATAGAAGTAGAGGAGGTGGGGGATGAATGGGACAAATTCACAAAAATATTTTTTTATATTTTTTTATTTAACTTACTATCAATATTATATATCACATTTCATACATTAGGTATTTGCCAACATATATGAACAATATTTATTCTAGATTATGATTTATTCATAAAAATATTATGAAATCAAAAAAACGTTCCTCCCTGTCCCAATCATCCCCACAGCAGGGATGAATGGGACACTAATAGGGATGGATGGGACACAAAGATTTTCCTCCCTGTATTCAATTTTACCAAATTAAAATTTATAATTATAACATTATATGAAAATAATATTTGTAATATATGATTTTACAGCACGAATCGATATGTTTTTTTTTCAATAACTTCTTTTATTGCAGTTTTAACTTTTAATGCGGACTTCGGCTATCAACCTGTTCTTTTTTTCCACTTATGAGGCATTTTAGATTTGAAATGAAAGTGCAAAATGTCTTTTAAATATAGCACAGCTAATAATTTTCAATCATAACTTATTAATTAATATTAATTAAATGTATCGTAGAAACATGCAGAACGGAAATTATTGTGTCGATCGGAAAGTCATGTCGTGTTGGGAAAATCAATTCATACCGGAAAATTCTGCCCGATAATTATTAGACATTAGATATCGGAATCAATGTCTAATAATTAAATGATTGAATTTTCCGGTACGAATTGATTTTCCAACACGACCCGACTTTCCAGTTGACCCAATATGTTAGGGGTGAGGATTTATTTGTGCAACATTTCAAAATTCAATATAATTTCCCCCATTTGATCAATACACAAATACTATTTTTATCAATTTTATCTATTTTGATTAAGTATTAGTACCAATTTTTTGATAATCCATTAATAATTATTATAATACAATAAGTAACACTCAGAAATTTTAAACAATAACAACTCATATAATACTATTTAACCACTATTTAATACTATTAATTGACGTAAATTATTGATTTATCATCCTATATAATACTATCTATATTATAAAGGACAAACATATCTGTGCGTAACGCATACGTCATTCTGCGAATGGCAACACTTTGAAATTTGAAATGAAATTTCGCTTTTGCAATTTTCGCTACTGCAAATTTTTAAACTTCTAAACATCACACATTTTAACTTTTTACACCGTCATATAAGGAAAAAAATTCTCTTTTAAATACTATTTGTTTGAAATCTGTATCTCAATTTGTTTTTGAGATATTATTTTTTTTGTAGTTTTTAATACAAATTTTGTAATGGTGGCAACTGAAGTACTCCATTTATATTGAAAGTAAAGGGAAAATATTCATGGTTTATTATTTTTATTCATTATATCCTTATTGATGCCATTTTCACATTACAAATAAAAGTAACTTTTTATAATTTTTGAACAGAAAATGATATCAGACATTAAATAAAACACGCATTCTTCTTCATAAATCAGCTACATTTTTAATATTTTTACATTACGCTGATAAATGAGTTTGAGGCGCTCGGCAAAATGATTCATTGAGTAAAAATGATATATTTAAAAACAAAACGATCATTTTTTTTTTGATAAAACTATATATTTGACCAATACTATAAATGGCGAATACTATGACAACTAAAGTCAAATTTCTGAATTTTTTTTTTCGCGTGTACTAAGATTAGAACTTAAGGTTTGTGCGAATGTTCACATGAAAAGTTGTATCGGACAAACGTGACTTTAACTTTGGAAATGCATTCATTAATAATCTATTCTTTTGCGCGTTAAAATACTTTCAAATTGTGAATTTGAGTGGTGCGTATGTAAATTACGAGAATGTGAAAATAACGTACAGTTTAGATTTTATGGGTTGAAAATTTTATGATGTGACAAAGTGAAATACTTTTTACTGATTTTTCATCCCGTATAAAAACAAATATAAGAGCTCCATCGATAACTTCATCATAATTACTCATCTTCATTACGTAATCTAATACAGTTTAATTTTTCAATAATTTAAGCAGTTGAAGTTTGTAGAAATAATATTTTGGTAATTTTGGGTTTAAAATATTATTTGTTTTAAGGTTTTAAGAGTTAGACAACCAATGTAAGATGATTTTTTTGTTGTAATTATTTTTGTAGGTTTATTATAATCTCGATCTGACAGTTAATTTCAAACATTTTAGTACGTCGAATTTCGACGGGTTGCAACTCGTTTAATTAATAAATAAAATTTTCAACATCTCTAGGGAGGAGTGAGAATGTCCCATTCATCCCCATTTGAAATGTCCCAATCATCCCCATGATGCTTAATATCCCTTCTCAGCCATTTTACCTCAAAAATTATTTTGTCACAATGGTTACATTCATTTTAATTATTGATATTGAACCTTAAAATAAATAACTTCAACATAGCTTAATTTTTTATATTGTATAAGATATTTCACATCTTCAAATGTAAAAAAAACTTACTTTTAAGCAGAGATTTCAGAAAATGCAACTTTGAAGGAAAATGAAAACAGCAATGTGGTCCTACTTTTAGTTCTGAAGCACACTGTGGTAGAGGTATATGGGGTTAGGAAGCAATTTAAAATAAATGTTTATTGCCTGAAATATTGAGAATGTCCCATCCATCCCTTGTCCCATACATCTCCTAGCTCCCCTACCTTGCCCCTGAAAGGGTTAAAATAATTCGAATTAGTCCAAAGTTACAAATGCACGTTTGCAGAATGCGCAGTGTTCTACTGTAACTTCCGAATAGAATATCTCACCTTATTTAATCTTGTAATGGAAAGAGTCATTTTGACTCCCAATCAAAAATTAGTTAGACTCCTCATTTTGATTGAGGTGACCTTCCAAGCAAAGCATATATGGTAGAAGAAGGCGTTCCCCCCTATCTTGGCGCATCCCATTATTTAACACTAGAAAGACGACGAGGAGCTATTTTGGTCCGTACTAGAAATTCCTTCTTAAAGTAGGTTTATTAGACACAACTAAAATGAAAGTTAACCGCTTCTTAAAACTAGTTAAACGTCGGGGTTTTTTCGAATTTCCAATCCCCAAAAAGCATTTTTCTTTTAATTGCTGAAAATTAATATATGTTCTATCCTGAATTGGAAAATGTAAAATATTTTCGTTTGTAACCAATTTTTGTTTGACCATTGGTCAAAAAAAAAAAAAAAAAATTAAGATGTCACTGAATCCCAGTTTTTCCTGCCATGCATTCAAGTTTAAAATTTAAAAAAAAAATTCTGAAACTATATTTGTCAAATCTATTTGAAGTATAAACACAAAGTTGGCAACATTTAGCCAAATTTGGCAAAATCTTGCCAACATTGATTTTCTGAATAGCTTACATAAATTTTACACACATAAGATTTTCTCGTATTATAATATTAGATAACTATCTGTATAAAAAGAATTATTAAAAATTATTATATATAGGTATTATATAAATCAGAGCTCTCATCTTCTGACTGGGCGATATTATAATCACTTCCCTCAGAAGAATCACTCTCTGAATCCACCGTATAAGTTATTTTGACATGGAACAATAACTAACGAACGCCAATATATCAGCAAATTCGAAAATAATAGAACTAGTTGCGTCATCTCTCAGCACTATGCAGAAATACAGAAAACGATACTAGAATATACCGATGTGCTAGTTGCGACAAGTTCACTTTCAAGGAGGAAAATTTTCTTCGCGTCGGATGACATGCGACGCCGACAGAGAAGGGGTTAAATAAGTAAGTTAAACAATTTTCAAATAAAATTCTGGTGTGAAAATATTTTTATAAAACTTGAGTAAAATTTTCCGTCTTTCTAGTGTTAAAGCCTGAAAAGGTGTCAAATGACGCCCTAGGTTAATGACAGAAAAATAATACAAATTCTGCAATTAATCACAAAAATATTTTTAATTTGCACAAAAAACGTTAAACAAAGATTTCTGATCTAAAATAGTGGTGGCACATTCATTGAAAATTTTAGGGCCTGTTTGTACTCGTATTTTGATTTGCATTAACACTATACAGTCCGCAAACAATGTTGCCAAATCTGACGTGTTTTTTATTCAGAAATTTCGAGTTTACACCAGATAATTTTAAATACTAATTTTGTTTTATTTTATTCACAAAATTATAATAACTAAAAGTAAGTGTATTCAAACTTTTTGAAGGGAATTTACAATTTTTTAATGATAGTTTTATAAATGACACATAAATGCGTCAGCGCCCTGTACAGTGAATGGAGCAAAAAATAATGATAATGTTCACACCGGTTTTCTTTTAAAGCCAAGTAAGTATATTAATTAAGCCATTACATCTGCATATGTGTGTGTCCCTGAATTTCTCCTGATCACCAAGTTCCTGTGTTTATAGGAACTTGGTAGTATAAGAATAAAGCGTCGTTACGCTACGAAGTGCATTTGTCAAAAATTGAACTTGTGGCCAGATTGGGGATTTTTTTTTAAATTCAGATTATTTGACTGTCACCACTTATTTAAAATAGTATAGTTCGCTAAATTTTCAGAATTTTTAATCCATTTTTACGTAAGTCGAATATTTCTATTTAGAAAAAGCAGTGACAATCAACAATCTGGGGACAAAAAAGTCCCAATCTGGCAACACTGCTTGTAGCTGTAAGGATCGAAGGCTATGGTAGGGAGTTTGGTTTAAACAATGGAGTTATTAATAAAGAGGAGGAGACATACAGTATAAAGTCTACCAGTTGTGAGTGACGTAACTGAGCAGGATGTCACAAGATGGCGGCTGATTTTTTGCATCGGATTAATAGTTTCTGATTACAGCCGGAACAAACTACCACCAGTAAATTTTGAATATAAACTTTTGCCTTATTTTAGCGTCATATTCCTAAAAAATTCTCGAATGTGGTACAAAGTTCTATTGGTTTCGACTGGTGGAAGTTAGTCCGGGTATTATTCACTCTTTCATTGACACTAGAGGAGGTTGTTTAGGTTTTCATAATATGGCGGAAACGTGGGAAATGACTACGGGCGAAGTAAACTTCCATCAATAAAAATGAATATCTATTTTTTGGCCATAATTGTGACTGAAATTCTGAAATAATAAGTCGTTTAAAAAAGGAGAAAATGTCTACTTAAATTTACCAGTCGAAGCTTTACGATTTTAAGGATATGTCATTTCCTCTTAATTCATAGTTCCATGGTATAGTGTTAACTTTTTTTTAACTATCTTTATCCATTGAAATAAATGCAAAAATACTTTTACAAATTTCAGTGTGGGTTTCTCATTTTTATACAAAGCCTTTTAGCTCGAATTGCAACATCCCTCCCCCGCTTTTAGATTATAAACTTTAAAATTATATGAAATAGTCTTGCAACTACAAATGCATCTTTGTATTAACTTTTTCTTTTTATATTTTTTTTAGATATTGGAATTAAATGCAAAACTATCTCTAAAATGTTAGAGTGTATTTCTTACTGGTATCCAATACGCTTAACACGTGACAGTTTGCGATATTTATTCCATATGAATTGGACTCCGTGGATGCTAGTGTGCTTGACAAAGTACGAGACAGCTCGATGCAGCTTGTTGTGGTCACCACAAACCCATGTTGATCTCTGCGTCGGATCTCGAAGTATTTTGATGGCAGGCGAGTGCAGGGCCCATTCCAAATTCGTCTTACGACCCTGAAAAGAAATACAGCAATTATGAAAGGCATACATTTATCACAATATTAAAATATTTATTTGCTTAAAAGACGTTATAAAAACTCATTAAACGTAAATTAAAAATCTTTATTGACATGTTTCAACTCTTTAACTGAGTCGTCATCAGAATGTATAACAGAAAATTACAAATACAATGCATACGAAAAATGGAAAAAAACATCGAATATAAACAAGTAATCATATAACGCACCCTACGTTTTCACGATTGCACGTGTTCCCTCTATGTCGCAGGCATACATTTATATTTTCAAAATAAATTTACACACAAACTTTTTTCCTTTTGGCTTGGAATAGCAACATGTAAATCAAAAATAAATTGTTACTATATAAATCAATGGTACGACCAACCATTACCTTTGGTTCGGTCGTTTATGGAAGTGCTCCAAAAACTATACTTGAAAAAATTGAAATTTTCCCCAATAAGCTATTGCGTAGATTTACCAAAGCGACTCGTTATGCCTGTAATGACGTCATTCATCGTGACCTAAAAATGAAACCTATATTTGCAGAAATTAAAAAACTTGCGATGAAGTTTCACAGGTCAACTCCAGCCGCGCAGAATCCTGTCTTAACCCCTTAACGGTCGCATTAAATTACGGTTTAAAAATTCAAGTTACTTATTGGTCCCACTTTTTTGAAAAAGAAATATTCACCTTATTTAGTGACAGGTAAAATGATACAATAATAAAGCCAATTACACTATTTTATAAAACTGGTGGGAATCAAACAATCTGAATAAAAGACACAGCCCGTGAATATCACAGGAGCGAGAATTAAGGGGTTAAACCATAGCTGCCAACTCTTCCGCTTTTTCAGACCACAAAAATTTAATAGAAATTTTTGCCTTATTTAATTGGCAGATTACGGCGATTTAAAAAGGTAAAATTTACTATACAATTTTTGTGGTCTGAAAAAGCGTAAGATGTTGGCAGCTATGGGTTAAACGCCATATGTCGATAGGGCGCTAAAGTAAGGTGGGGGCGGAAACAACCCCTTGCCATTCTCACTCGGGACGACAACTTCGTTCCATATTCTAAAGCATCCCGAAGCGATTCTTCGGCGGTTAATTAAACGCAGAATTCCCCGGGAAAATTTAAACTTTACCCGGGACTGAAAGAAACTTTAATCTAGAATTGGCAATTCCCCCATGACGTCATACAGCATACTGTTCGTTTTTAACAGCTGCGTACTTCAACTTTCCTAACCCTTGTTTTAGTCATAGTATTGATTTTATTAATTTTTTAGACTTCCTTTGCCTTCCTGTTGCAGTAATTATTTAATTGTAAATGGTTATACCATTCTTTTTCAAATTTCTTAGCAATTTTCAAAACTGTACAATACTTCCATCCATATTGCAATTAGGCCCAGCCTTCCTCATTTCCCATTCTCCAAGGAGTACCTGCTCAGTGTACCTCGGCTATTAGCCCCCGGTATGCTATTTCTTTCTCCCAGCAATTAAAGTGTCGTCTCCAAAAAATAATGTTCCGTTGCATAAGCCAGCCTTAAAACAAAGCAGATGTATCATTGTACAGAATAATCTCTACTGCAATTTTTTTAACTTCTAAGCAACGCACATCTTCAATTTTAATACCGTCGTATTGGGGGGAAAAAAGTACTTTTCAATGCAATTTGTTTGAAACCTCCATCTCCATTTATTTTTCAGATATAAATTTTTTTGTAGTTTTTGGCGCCATATGTTTAATTTTGGCAACTCAAGTACCCCATATCTTTTTGTTGCCATTTTCCTATAAAAATTGAAAAAAACGTAATTAAAATTCGTCCTATTTTGAAAAAATATAAATGAATGATGTCTGATAAAAAATGGTGCTATTATAAACTAAATTTAATTTTAAGTATCTATATTAATATTAAAAACAAATGAAGGCATATGAATTATTAGATAGCCCACTTTTTGTAGAGTTTCTTGCTGATTGCTTTTTGCTGGATTTGTGTATTATTCTGAGGTAGTGCCATCCTATACGTACTTCACTGTAGATGTTGTTTAAGACTGGATCGTAAATGAGGAATTCTTCAGCGGATGTGAATGGCGCCATTTTATATAAAATAAAAGCGTGTGTTTTAAATCTTAAAACTGAACTATCTATATTTATATACACATATATTGTTTTTCGTCAGGGGCGAGACTAAATTGTGAAAAAGTAGAATTCCTGTTTTCAGCGGATGCGGATGACGTCGTTTTATATAAAATAAAAGCACGTGTTTTAACCCTTTCAGGGGAGCCGTTTGCAGTGTGCAAACGGTTAATTTTAATGCCCAAACTGTCAAATGGCACCAGCAATTTTTTAGTACAATTTCAGTCTGATAATATACGTGAAAAAAAAAAAAAGCTTTTGATTATTTTAAAATAAATTTGTTCGTAATTTATGGTGTGAATTAATTATTTGAACGTTTTTGGAGCAGAAATTCCTTGCCCTGAGAGGGAAAAGTCTTATAACTGAACTATCTATTTTTATATGCACATATTTTTTTCTTCATCATGGGCGACACTAAATTCTGAAAAAACAGAATTCCTGTTTTCTAGTATAAGACCTGCTTTCTCCCCCTTTGGCTCATTCTGACCTGGACCGCTACGAATGCCTCTCGTGGCGGTCGCAAAACTCTCATCCCAGATTTTTTTAGTTGAATTTTAAGTTTTTTAGCTTTTTAATTTAACTTCTCCCAATTTTAGATCCTGGTAGCAGCCAAAATACTGAAATACTTGCTTATCTGTCGTTGTGGACCAGTTATGGTGCATCAAAGAGTTTTTCTCAAGACTGAACCATCCGCGTGCACCCTGGAAAACTTCGAAGGGTGACGGGTACTAGTTAACTGCCACTCAAAATTAGTGAGTTATGTGGCCCCATTTTTAGGTGCGTTTTTACTTATATAAATACGTAGCATCTATAATCGTCGTTCAGTCCGTCTGTCTGTCCGTCTGACTGTCCGTCCACATATAACAGAGCAAAATCTACCCAACCGAATGGTGTTAAAATTTAAATATATAATTGTTGCAAAATTCAGTAACAGAGTGTTTAAAGTTATGATGTCATCAAGCCACGATTTTAAACACTATCTACCGAACAAATTGAGGCAGAGACTTGGAATTCGGTATAACTTAGAATGTAATAGTGCTACAAAGCCTATTAAATTTCAGTAACCTTAGTTATCCGGAACTATTTTTTCGGACTTTCGAAATATTCGTTCTGATGAAGCGTATATAAAAATTTTCAGAATTATTTCTTTTAAAGAATGAATGTAACATAAATTTTACATAAAGAATGAAGTCGATCAGACAATCAGTTGACTTGATATTTGCGATCATAATTTCCACATTATTCAATTTTTCAACACAGCTATATTTAATTCATATTTCACAAAGATATATTCTAATTGGAAATCAGATCCTTAATTCAATGGAGTAAATATTAAATTATTATAATAATTAATATTTTTAAAGTCTGCGACGGCATCAAACGAAAATAATGTTGTTGTTTTTCTATGTCAATAATGCTTTCACTCATAGGATTTCAAAATCCGGCTTATTAGACAATTAGGGAAATTTTCTCTTACTATTATATTGCATATTATATATAAGGTTACATGTTATTTATTGTCTATTATTATTGTTCATTTGTTTAAATATTTGTTTTGAAATCGAATGTTCTGTGATTTTTAAGTGTACAGCGTATAATTATTTATTTGAATAAATCTTTTAAAAATATTTAAATATACGTTTAAATTTTATTTTGGAATTACAATGCATTTTATAAATAGTTTACACATGTTTTATTTTCATATTATATATTCTTCATATTCATGATGGATAAGTATTATGGTGACCCACAACGACTAGTATTAATTTTTTTCAAAAAGTACAAACAAAGTTAACAATCTATTAACCCTTTCAGGTGTGGTGTACTATTAATAGTAGGGGAGGTAGTAGAGGTATGATACACTTTCTTTTTGCTAATTTATACAACCCTTAGAAAGCTTATTTTTAAACAAATTTTTCATGTTTTCTTATAAAGTGACCTTTTATTCATTTATTAAAAATATTGTGAATTTAAAAAATAGTCATTCAAAAAATATATCCCAATTATTTTGAATGGTTACTACTGTATCAAATCTGTCCATTACTGGGGAGGATTGATACACTAGCAAGGGAGGTTTTATACATTGTTATGTCAATTGAAAAAAAATTGCAGACAATTCAATTTATGCGTCATACAATTTTTTATGATAAATCTTGAAATATTTAAGTAAAATTTAAAACGAAATGACATTGGCATATTTTTGTTTCAGAAATGTTTTTTACAAAACTATTTAAACTATTGCTATTACTTAAACAACCCTATTAATACACTTTTTAGAAAATAAATAATGAAAAAAAAACCCTAGAGATCTAGCCGCAAGGAAAAATGAAGAGAACATTGTTGATTTGCAAACAATTTAACATAAATTTAGCAGTGATGGAACAGTGGCGCAGCAGTTGGGCATTTGTCACCACTAAATTGTAATAGCATTCTTTGCCTTCAAAAATCTCAGCAATTCTATCCTAAAATAAGACGGAAAATACTAATAAAATTTAGCGGTGTCAATTGATTCTCTGGTTCTACACTGTTCCATCACTGATTTAGCACATTTAAGATTCCATTAACCCTTTCAGGGGCAAAGCCTTTTCAATGCTAAAGTGTTGAATAAATGAATGTCACCTGAATTTACCAACAAATTTAATTAGAAACATGATAAGGGATATATTTCATTTTCATAGTAATTGGAAAATATTTTACCAAAATGCTGGTACCAATGTGACGTTTGGGAATTAAAATTAAGTGGTTTCATAAGCATACCACCACCCCTGAAATGGTTAAAAGAAAAAGTAATAACTCTATCATTTTGATAAGTAAAATCGGGTAGATTTAATGTTTTTTCAATTTGCCCTTCGTCAATTATAGAAACATTTTCCTTTTGATGCCATTTTAACTTTTTTCCTTCTACATGGAGAGCAAAGTGAACTAACCATCTATCATTGCACTGCTTTTCTATGTAATCTACATAATGTCTATGAATAGTCTCTTTGTTCTTCCTTACCAATTTTAATAGCTCTTGCCGTAAAACAATAATTAATTTTATAGTCCTATATTAGTTTAAAAGTTAAAATTAACTATTAAATTTCAAATATACAAGTGTATCATTCCCCCCCCCCCCCGCTAATGTATCTCCCTATCATGCCTTATTGGATTTTCAATCACTTTGTATAAATGCAGTTGCAAAATGCCAATCTGCTTTCCAGTAAAACGCACCCTAATAATGTGCTTTACAAATAAAAAATAATTACAAGATATTATCTTCACTGTAATAAGAGTTATGAAAGAAAATCAGTATTAAAAAAAATTACATTGACATTCAAAAAATCTTGAAAATTAAAAGAAAAAAACGTTGTCAGTTCTTCTCTGCTAAGTCAGCTAATGATGGCCTCTGCTAATAAAAGAAGCCTTTACATCTGTTGCAATGGCTGTTAATGCAATTTGTTGAGAAAAATTGTCAATGTATCAACCCTTCCTATGTATCAAACCTCCCCTACCTTCCCTAAATATCTTTTCATCGAGTATTATTTTGTCTTGACAATTACTTTTGTTACTATCTACATATACAAATGATAGTATATGCCTATGACTTTCTCAGTATGACCTCATTTATGTTTTGACATTTAGTAATAACAATAATAATAAAAGTTTTCTTAATTCTCTTTGCATCGTTGGCGATTCCTTTATTTTATACATATATTTCAATCTTTAAATTTAAATCACAGGTTACTTTCTGAACGAATCATGTGTGATAAAACGTAAAAAACATTAGAACGTTGTGATGTCTGTTAAAACTTGTTGTAATACGATAATTTCTAAACGTCTCTAAAAACTCAGACTCTAAAACTAAAATTTCAGATAATGAGATATAATCTTTAAACGTCAGTAAATCTATTTGGATAGCTACGATTAAAACCCTGGTGGTAAAAAGTGGAACTGAAATATGTAAGGCTATGTGCATAATATGAAAGAGTGGTCAAAGTAGTGTCGGCAACAGTTAGAAAAGTACCCACCGGTTGCAATGGGGGGAGGTTAGAAAAAAATTGCTTAAAATACACAAGTTAGAGCACGCTGAGTAAATAATATAAGACTTTATGAAAATTTCATGATTTTTCGTGTGATCGCAAGTGTTCTGCTATACGTATGCAAAATTTCAAGTCTTCAACTTAATAGGGGCTCAGTTAGAAAAAAAAAAGCTTAAAATACACAAGTTAGAGCCCAGAGGGTTAAATATAAGACTTTTTCAAAATTTTATGATTTGTCGTTTGATGTGAGGTATTCAGCTATAAGTATGCAAAATTTCAAGTCTTAAACTTAATTAGCGGCTCAGTTAGAAGAAAAAGATTAAAATACACAAGTTAGAGCCCAGAAGGTTAAGTATAAGACTTTTTCAAAATTTTATGATTTGTCGTTTGATGTGATGTGTTCAGCTATAAGTATGCAAAATTTCAAGTCTTAAACTTAATTAGGGGCTCAGTTAGAACAAAAAGATTAAAATACACAAGTTAGAACCCAGAGGGTTAAATATAAGACTTTTTCAAAATTTTATGATTTGTCGTTTGATATGATGTGTGCAGCTATAAGTATGCAAAATTTTAAGTCTTCAACTTAATTGGGGGCTCAGTTAGAACAAAAAGATTAAAATACACAAGTGGAAGCTCAGAGGGTTAAATATAAGACTTTTTCAAAATTTTAGGATTTGTCGTTTGATGTGAGGTATTCAGCTATAAGTATGCAAAATTTTAATTCTTCAACTTAATGAGGGGCTTAGTTAGAACAAAAAGATTAAAATACACAAGTTGGAGCCCATGGGGTTAAATATAAGACTTTTTCAAAATTTTAGGATTTGTCGTTTGATATGAGGTGTTCAGCTATAAATATACAAAATTCCAAGTCTCCAACAGATATAGTTTCTGAGAACGGGCTCTGTGACGGACAGACGGGCAGACAGAGGAGCGAGACGAATAGGGTTTCGTCAGATGAACGAAACCCTAAAAAGTGTCACAAATAATTTTGAACAAAAACAATAAAATGGAATATTTGAAAATTATGACAGGTAGGATAACACGTGGAATCAAAGAGAAGGGTTTGGGGCAGTCAAACATTTGGCTCCCATGATGGCTAAGACGCCGTACCGGATTTTCTTCAGCCAATGAAATGGTAGTAAAATGATCCGCATAATGGATCATTTAACCCGGCAACATGGCCGTCCATTTTAGGTTATATAACTGGATGACGCCGAGAAACATAACAAACTTAGGATGTGTAATTCACATCTAAAAACATACTCTATTTAGTAAACCAAGTCATATTTCTATACATGAAAGACTGTATATCTAAATAATTATGAAAGTTAGTGCTTATCTTGTAACAGATGTTATAAAAACCACTTTTTCAAAGACTTCTAATCAGACGCGTAATACTGCGATCGCTTGAATACCGCCATTGCTTCTTCTTCACTTGGTACAACTAGTTTATTTGTTGCCCTGTAGGTAGCGTACCTGTCTGGAATAAACCTATGTGGATCGTTTTGCCCGCTACGATCATTTTAGGCCACCTTCCCCTAAAGATAGAAGAAAGTAAAAAGAATTTTTTAACATTTTGAGAAAAGCCGCTTTTAAATATTATTTTAATTTATTTTTTACATTCAGACATTTTAGTGATAACTAGCGTAGTAATCAGGAATTTTATGTGTAGTTTCATTCAATATGCTTAGAAAAAAAATATATTTGCTCTTTCATATATACTTTTTCCGGGAACTCGAATGTTTGGAAAGTTCGTATGCTCCAAAAAAGTGCACTTACCTCTATCATGCTTTCGTCCAAATTTTATAAAACCGGCTTCCTCATAAACACACTCAACATAAATAACTGCATAGTTTTTCATGGGCGATATTTTTTATATGAATGTGTAATTGCCAATAAAATGATGTGTCAGCATGACGCCTTTGTTATTGACTACTCTTAATTGCTTTTAAGTAATCGATATCACTAGTTGACATCTATAACACCAAGCTATCTACTTCTGTCACGATTTAACTATCGATCTCCGCTAAATAATCATAGCAAAAGAGAAAAACTAATTGAAAAATTTCTTTCTTTCGCGGAATATGTTATGTAAGAGACTCAGTAAATGAAGACAGGGTTAGAAATAAGCGGTCGTCAGGCTACAGTGTCTAGAAATATACCAGGTGTTTCAAAAGTTCGGTGCGAAAGTAAAACGCGACAAAATTAAATCTATGGGTCGGAGAGACATGTGGTTTGCAGATAAATATTCAGCGTAGTACGGGATTTTGTATGACACCAAACAAAAAATTAGTTACAAATCTTGACAATAGAGGGCGCTACTGCAGGTAATTCCATACAATATTTGCACATACCTCACACAACGTAAGATTTGGACAGAAAAGGTGTACATTATAGCTGTCAACTTTTACGTTCCTCTCTTATCACTAAAATTTTATGGTAAATGTCGTCTTATTTAATTGTCGAAATCTTACGTTTAAACAAGACGAAAATCTTTATTAAATTTTAGTGGTAGCAAGAAAGCGTAAAAATTGGCAGCTATGGCTACATACAGTATTCTCTAATGTTACTTATCCAAACCTTTCGCTGTGTGAGCAATATAGAATTATACCATGTAATTATCTGCAGAAGCGCACTCTATTATCGAAATTTTGAACTAATTTTTGTTTGGTGTCATACAAAATCCCTTTCCACGCTGAATATGTATCTGCAAACCGATTGTTTCACCGACCCATACATCTTATTTTATCGCGTTTACCTTCGCACCGAACTTTTGAAACGTCCTGTATAGTGTGGAAATCGCGTATACAGGTATTACTTTAGAATGTATCCAAAAAATTACATTTTCTTAGGCGGCGCTGACATCCAAAATATTGCGTTAAAGTGTAAACACTAAGCGTTAGTTACAGCATCTATAAATATATGATGCGAAATGGATTTCAAGTATTAGGTAATTAAGTATGAAGCGTCCGATTTGAAAACGGTTTTTTTTATTTGGGAATTTCAAATTCTCGCCAGGAAGTTTTTTGGTTATTTTTATTTTATAAGATGATAGATATTCAGTAAATAAAGTAAAAGAAAATTACTATTCAAAATTCTCTGGTGTTAATTCAGAACTTTTAAATAAAAAAACCGCTTTCAAATCGAACGTTTCATACTTAATAATGACCTAATGTACGCCTGAATTTTTGTTAATTCCTATTGTATCGCGTATCACAACATAAATCTTTTTAATTCTGTTTTTCGCATAATTTATCTTTCAAAAATAAGTTTCGCGTAGTTTAAATTGCATCATAAATATCCAAAAACACACTGGATTTCTATTCATTTGTAGCAATAAGCTCAATCACAGCGCTCTCTGGAGAAATATAATTTTTTTTATACGGTTTCGCTTGTTGATTTTCACATTATATACTTCTAAATCTAGACTCTATAGTTAGGCATTAAATGCAACTAAATTATTGCATTTCACGACAACATAATTATGCCTAGCCATCGAATTTGCCTCCTAGCATACTTTCACTATAATTTTTGTTTAACAAACGCTCTCATTACTACGTTAGCGTAAGCTTTTCTCCGATGTAACGCACCGTCAAGTTAGGAAGGAGATCCGATTTCAAAAACCAAATATCTTGATTTAAATTTTTCAAAGTAATTGTTTTAAGATTGTCTAAAATAAATACTGGATTATAAAATTCTGTTTTCGTGTTTTTACTTTCTTCTTCGTGCTTTCATGTTTACAGTAAGAAAGTATTGGATTCGTGAAAATTTTCGAATTCCGGTTTTCGACGAATTTACACGTTTTAGGGGTCGAGATCCCGAAAAACATTTTTTTACAAAATGTCTGTCTGTGTGTGACAGAAATATTGTTTGCGCTCTATCTCAAGAACTAATGAACGGAGTTTAATAAAACTTTAGATTCAGTTAGTTCGGAATATAAATTGGTGCTGAGTACTTTTTGGTGTAAATCGCCCAGCAGGTGGCGCTGCTATGCTGCATTATTCATGATTTTCACTACAGTTATATCTCAAGAACTAAAGCACGGATTTTCAGAAAACTTCAGATTCAGTTAGTCCTCAATATAATTTGGTGCTGATCACTTTTTGGTGTAAATCGCCCAACAGATGATGTTGCTATGCTGCATTATTTATGATTATCGCAATAGCTCCATCTCAAGAATTAATGCATGAATTTTCCTCAAACTTCAGATTCAGTTAGTACCTGATATAAATTAGTGCTGTTTAGTTTTTGGTGTAAATCATCCAATAGGCTTCGCTGCTATGCTGCATTTTTCATGATTTTCGCAATAACTCTATCTCAAGAACTAACGCATGAATTTTCATCAAACTTTAGATTCAGTTAGTCCCTGATATAAATTGATCCTGATAAGTTTTAATGTAAATTGCCCAACAGGTGCCACTGCTATGAAGAACTTTTCACGATTTCCGCAATAGCTCAATCTCAAAAACTAATGCACGGATTTTCATCGAGCTTCAAATTCAATTATAAATTGACATAAGTTGTTGCTGATTAGATTTTGATGTAAATCACCTAACCGGTCTCGCTGCTATACTGCATTTTCAGGAAGTATTAACATGTATGAGATCGAAGAAAGTTTTGGGATTGCCACATCCGACTTTTTTTATGCAAGATGTTTTTATTATGCAATATTTCTCCGTCCTTATATGTTCTGAAAATAAAACTCCGTATCAAGAATGTTTTAAAATTTTAGTGTTCCCCCCCCCCCCTCTAAAAACAAAGTATTTATGAAGGATTTGGAACAATTTTTAAATGCCACTTCATAATTGGTATCCAAAGATTAATTCATTTACTTATTTTTTTTCTGATATGCTTTCAGCCTCAGGATTTTTTTTTAAACTAGGCTTATCCCTGTTTTTATCTTTCTGCTCTCGAAGCTTGTAAACGGGAGGTGCTGGGTTCGATCCCAACCACGCCCGTCGGCTTAATCGTTTGGAGTTTTCGTGGTTTTCTTTGAACCTTGGTTTTCCAAGCGTAAATACGGGTTAGGTTCCTTTATAAAGACCCCCATGGAGGGCACTCCACCCACCAGGGCCTATATCCCTCGTCATGATAATTGGCCGTCATAAACATAACCAACAACCCTGTTTGTATCTAAAAATTAAAATTTTCTTTAAATGGACATAATTGCTTGATAATCTGTTTTGAATGTATATCAGCTTTATAAAAAGAATAAATTAAAGGTTTTTTTAGAATTCAAATATGGTAATTTAATCCAGTTTTACACTTTTATAGAAAGCCAATTTTTATTTTGTTTTAGTGATTAACACAGAGATAGAATGTTTAATATACACAGCTCCCCACATACAATGCCCTTAACACATAAAAATTGAAACACTATTATTGATAACATGATTGCGAAAAGAAATAAGAAAAAATGATATAACATAAAATTGTAACCATGAATACAGTTAGGCTCGTAGAAAAAAATTGTAGGCGTCATTTGACGCCTTACTTAGAGTTCTTAATTTCTAACCCTGGTTAGAGATAAGACGAACTCAGCCTGAATCCAGGGCCGAAACGGACTGGGACTCGATTTTATACCGACCCTCGGGCGCCGGCGAGTTTGGGCTCAAAGTAAAAATTTCGTTTATTCACAAACTGTAAAAACGAAAATGAGAAACAAATATTTATGAGTTTCTTAAAATGCTTTACAATCCTTTCAAAGTCAGTTTTAAACGGAATTAAAATATTATTGATGGGATAAAAGAAGAAATGATAATAATTCCAATTACCCAACAAATGAAATGCTTGATCTGATTCTGAAGACTTTACGCGATCAGTGTTAATAACATAAAGGAGTTGTGCAATATTCCTTTTGTATCCTCGCTTTCTGTTGTAGGACCTTTTCTATAATATATGCAAAACAGAGTTAATGTCTTACTGATATAGTTATATATAAAATTTTAAAGGAATAAAATGTGTGACTTTTGCAGATTTCTGCCAGCGGTTGGGAAAATGGAGTTATGAATAAAGAGGAAGTGATATATAGTGTAGAGTCTATAAAATGCGAGTGAAGTAACTGAGGGGATTGTCACAAGATGGCGGCTGATGTTTTACATTGGATCAACAGTTTCGGATTACTGCCGAACTAAACTTCCACTGCCAGCGGTTGGGAAAATGGAGTTACGAATAAAGAGGAGGTGATATATAGTGTAGAGTCTATAAAATGCGAGTGAAGTAACTGAGGGGATTGTCACAAGATGGCGGCTGATGTTTTACATTGGATCAACAGTTTCGGATTACTGCCGAACTAAACTTCCACTGCCAGCGGTTGGGAAAATGGAGTTATGAATAAAGAGGAAGTGATATATAGTGTAGAGTCTATAAAATGCGAGTGAAGTAACTGAGGGGATTGTCACAAGATGGCGGCTGATGTTTTACATTGGATCAACAGTTTCGGATTACTGCCGAACTAAACTTCCACTGCCAGCGGTTGGGAAAACGGAGTTATGAATAAAGAGGAATTGATATATAGTGTAGAGTCTATAAAATGCGAGTGAAGTAACTGAGGGGATTGTCACAAGATGGCGGCTGATGTTTTACATTGGATCAACAGTTTCGGATTACTGCCGAACTAAACTTCCACTGCCAGCGGTTGGGAAAACTGAGTTATGAATAAAGAGGAAGTGATATATAGTGTAGAGTCTATAAAATGCGAGTGAAGTAACTGAGGGGATTGTCACAAGATGGCGGCTGATGTTTTACATTGGATCAACAGTTTCGGATTACTGCCGAACTAAACTTCCACTGCCAGCGGTTGGGAAAACGGAGTTATGAATAAAGAGGAAGTGATATATAGTGTAGAGTCTATAAAATGCGAGTGAAGTAACTGAGGGGATTGTCACAAGATGGCGGCTGATGTTTTACATTGGATCAACAGTTTCGGATTACTGCCGAACTAAACTTCCACTGCCAGCGGTTGGGAAAACTGAGTTATGAATAAAGAGGAAGTGATATATAGTGTAGAGTCTATAAAATGCGAGTGAAGTAACTGAGGGGATTGTCACAAGATGGCGGCTGATGTTTTACATTGGATCAACAGTTTCGGATTACTGCCGAACTAAACTTCCACTGCCAGCGGTTGGGAAAACGGAGTTACGAATAAAGAGGAATTGATATATAGCGTAGAGTCTATAAAATGCGAGTGAAGTAACTGAGGGGATTGTCACAAGATGGCGGCTGATGTTTTACATTGGATCAACAGTTTCGGATTACTGCCGAACTAAACTTCCACTGCCAGCGGTTGGGAAAACGGAGTTATGAATAAAGAGGAAGTGATATATAGTGTAGAGTCTATAAAATGCGAGTGAAGTAACTGAGGGGATTGTCACAAGATGGCGGCTGATGTTTTACATTGGATCAACAGTTTCGGATTACTGCCGAACTAAACTTCCACTGCCAGCGGTTGGGAAAACGGAGTTATGAATAAAGAGGAAGTGATATATAGTGTAGAGTCTATAAAATGCGAGTGAAGTAACTGAGGGGATTGTCACAAGATGGCGGCTGATGTTTTACATTGGATCAACAGTTTCGGATTACTGCCGAACTAAACTTCCACTGCCAGCGGTTGGGAAAATGGAGTTACGAATAAAGAGGAAGTGATATATAGTGTAGAGTCTATAAAATGCGAGTGAAGTAACTGAGGAGATTGTCACAAGATGGCGGCTGATGTTTTACATTGGATCAACAGTTTCGGATTACTGCCGAACTAAACTTCCACTGCCAGCGGTTGGGAAAACTGAGTTATGAATAAAGAGGAAGTGATATATAGTGTAGAGTCTATAAAATGCGAGTGAAGTAACTGAGGGGATTGTCACAAGATGGCGGCTGATGTTTTACATTGGATCAACAGTTTCGGATTACTGCCGAACTAAACTTCCACTGCCAGCGGTTGGGAAAACGGAGTTATGAATAAAGAGGAATTGATATATAGTGTAGAGTCTATAAAATGCGAGTGAAGTAACTGAGGGGATTGTCACAAGATGGCGGCTGATGTTTTACATTGGATCAACAGTTTCGGATTACTGCCGAACTAAACTTCCACTGCCAGCGGTTGGGAAAACGGAGTTATGAATAAAGAGGAATTGATATATAGTGTAGAGTCTATAAAATGCGAGTGAAGTAACTGAGGGGATTGTCACAAGATGGCGGCTGATGTTTTACATTGGATCAACAGTTTCGGATTACTGCCGAACTAAACTTCCACTGCCAGCGGTTGGGAAAATGGAGTTACGAATAAAGAGGAAGTGATATATAGTGTAGAGTCTATAAAATGCGAGTGAAGTAACTGAGGGGATTGTCACAAGATGGCGGCTGATGTTTTACATTGGATCAACAGTTTCGGATTACTGCCGAACTAAACTTCCACTGCCAGCGGTTGGGAAAACGGAGTTATGAATAAAGAGGAAGTGATATATAGTGTAGAGTCTATAAAATGCGAGTGAAGTAACTGAGGGGATTGTCACAAGATGGCAGCTGATGTTTTACATTGGATCAACAGTTTCGGATTACTGCCGAACTAAACTTCCACTGCCAGCGGTTGGGAAAACGGAGTTATGAATAAAGAGGAAGTTATATATAGTGTAGAGTCTATAAAATGCGAGTGAAGTAACTGAGGGGATTGTCACAAGATGGCGGCTGATGTTTTACATTGGATCAACAGTTTCGGATTACTGCCGAACTAAACTTCCACTAGTTACTTTTAAATAGAAAACTTAGCCTTATTTTAGCTGATTTCTCATGCAAAATTTCTCTCACAAATATGTTAAAAATTTCTTTTCTGTTTTACTGTTGAAAGTTGGCACAGGTACTATAATCTCTTTCGCTGACACTGGCAGGAGGTTGTTTAGGTTGTCACAATATGGCGGAAATGCAGGGCCTGACTACCGCCGAAGTAAACTTCCACAAGTAAAAATAAATATATGTTTCTGGTCTCAAAATCAAAGGAAAATACAAACGCTGAAAAAAATCTGCCTACTATATGCGTCATTTTTGTGCCAGACTTCAGGCCTAGTAATCAGAGGGTGGTGAGTTGGGTATAAATAACAATTTTAATTTTGTAGAACAGGTTTTCAACATAGTATTGAAAAGATTTTAAAATATTCTTAACAATTGTCTACTGCATATTTCGACATCGGGATCCGACTCAAACGACGCAATCCTTTTCGGGCTCGAATTTCAAATTTGCGACCTCGGGGTCCGGGGAAAGAGGCCGAACTCATCTCAGTTATCTATATACAGGGTGTTCAGCTATTCAACCGACAAAATCAAAGGATTGTTAGGAGGCATTAATACGAACACAAACGCAACGTCAGTCTTTAATGGGTTAATAAAAAGAAATGTACTTGCAGTGATGAAACAGTGGCGCAACAGTTGGGCGTTTGTCACCCACTAAATTTTAACAGTATTCTTCGCCTTGAAAAGTCTCAGAAATTCTATTCTGAAATAAGACGAAGAATACTAATAAAATTTAGCGGTGTCAATTAATTTCATGCTGCTACACTGTTCCATCACTGTACTTGAGATTATTTTTGCAGCCCTCTGTATGATCTAACATCTTGTTACCTACATCTACTACTTAATGCTGTAGTACTTAAACTATGTTTCGGGTGTCTTTTACGTATTGGAATCGTCACGAAATTTAAAAGTTTCGAGTTTATTCAAAAACCCAAACAGTGAGCAAATAGTTGCAGGTAATGTCTGCATTTATTATTATCAGAATACCAATGGAAGCGGATAGTAAAGGTTGTTTTTCGATAAACGTCGACACGAAAACTATGTCACATTTTGTGAAAGAACGACTGCTAATTTAACTAACTTAAAACAATTAAATTTAGAAACATATTTCTGAGATGTTAAATTTTGTTTTACATTTCAACTGTTTCAAATAACTAAATATGAAAAGCGAATAAGCTATTAATTATCAGAGTGTAAAGATTTGTGCTTTTTTCAGCTGTCTTTTGTACGCTTGTCTTGGTTTTTAGTAATTTGCTTTTAAAAAATAATGAGTTACCGAGGTTTCTGAAACGCCTCCAAATGACTTTCTACACTTAAACGTATTCACAATGTCTGAAAAGAAATCTGACATATAATAAAAAAATTTAATTATACAAAAATCATTTTTAGGTGCGTTCGTAATTATATAAATAGCAGCTATTCGTCTAGTCCGTCCGTCCTTCTGTCTGTTTGTCCGCATATAATAGCGCAAAAACACCCAACCGAATGGTTTGAAATTTAATATATATGATCGTTGTAGAATTTTATCGAGTCATTTCAAATTAATTAGAACTTAAAAAGATATTAATAAAAGTTTTGTCCATTCAATTAAATCCTATCATACGTAATTAATTCAATGATATCCCATGACAGGTAATGATTGTAAGTAGCCATGATGATTACGTCATTTTTAAGATGGACTCGTATTATTTCTGTATTAGTGAATTTAATATACAGTCGGACATCGTTATCCCGACACCTGGCTTTCACGTCACTCCGCTTACCACGTCAGTTTTTCAAAGTCCCGATTTTCTGTATATGACTTTAATGTAAATAAACTCCGGATTTTACGTCATTGTATAATTTTCAACTCCTGATATCCCGACGATTTAGGAAAATTGTCCATTTTTCATAATCCATCTTATAAGCACGTAAATTAAGCGGTAAGAAATGTCTTAGCCAAAGTTTTCACAAAAGTGTCTAAAACACCCATTGAGATAAATGAGAAATTTTACTTCAATCTTTTATCTGAATAAATTAACCTAAACACTATGAACGACCCACTTAAGCTCCAGATAGGCGTATCAGTCTACTTGCGGTCTTTTTGCGCTGGTCAGGTGGCGCTTTCTTGTGGTTACACGGCGTTTTTTATCCAACTAAAACCGAAGCATTGCATTGCACTGAAACGATCAGAAATTATCTAACATCCATTTCTGAAACAACGAATATTGATTACAATTCATTGTATAATATTGAAAAAAGAATTGAAGGAAGCACATCTAGGGATAAGCAAACCTTAGTTCACCAATATTTCATGTAACAATTAAAAAAACAAGTCATCATAAATCTGATTTTTATTCTTTTCAATTTTGTTTTTGTGTTTATTTTGTTTAATAATAATGTTTTATTGCTAAAAACTGCAAGAACAGTTATGAATTTCAAATTGTCTTAAATTAATTAAAAATACACCTTTTTATAAACATTTTTCTCCAACTCCGGTTACCGCGACACCCCGCTTATGACGACACTTTGTTCTGGTCTTCAGAGTGTCGGGATAACGAGGTTCGACTGTATATAGTTGTAATAAATTTGTATTCATGCATAAGAGCTCAACAGCTATTGCACCAAGAACTGAATATTTATAAAACTAGTTATAGTAAGTATAATCGTTAGCCACATTCGATACAATTACCGACTTTTTTACTACTAACCTCTCCTCTGTGTAGCATGCAATAAGTAAAAAATCTATACAGTTAGGTAAGAAACAATCTTTTAAAATCATTTTGTTCTACGAGTGCACATTAACCAATGTAACAAAGTGATTTCTGAGGCAAAATAGCGGACAATTGAATCTATGTCTCATGGGGATGATTGGGACAATTTAAATGGGGATGAATGGGACAGTCTTTTTCACCCCTAGAGTTGTTAAAACATTTATTTATTAACTAAAAAATATTATATAGGTTTATAAATTAATGATTTATGTTAATTATTAGTATTAAACTGTACTCCTGTTATATAGGTTGTTTATTATAAAAAATTATATTGAATCTTAATTATTGTATTGTAATAAAGGTTAAATAGTTCGTCAAAAAATTGCTGTTGAAACATTATCAAAATAGATATAATTGTTAAAAGTAGTACATATTTATTGATCAGATGGGGTAAATTATATTGAATTTGAAACTTGTGCTCAAAAACATTCCCACTCGCACCTTCCCTAACATAATTTAATTTGCAGGGATCGTACGCTTAAAGGGTTTTTTCGCGACTAATATCACTATTTGTTTATAGAAATATAAATCTATGTTAAACGCACGAAATTTCGCCTTATTTAAGAAGTGATTTTTCCATAAAAAAGTACTGATACCGAAGAATTTCCCGGTCGTGAAATTTCAGGACAAGTACGACCCTGCGACAAGTACATTTGTGCATGATATCTAAGATACATTGAATTAATATTTATTAATAAGTTGTGAATGAAAAATATTGGCTATGCCGTATTTCAAAGACATTTTTCACTGCCATTTCATATCTAAAATGTCTCGTAAGTGGAAAAGGGGAACAGATAGACAGTCCGAGTCTGCATTACAAGTTCAAACTGCAGCAAAAAAAGTGATTAGCAACGATGAGATATAACAGTCATATTATAAAATCATATAATACAAATATAAATACATATAAATTTATAATTATAAATTTTAACTAGGTAACATTGAATACTAGGAGAAAAATATTGGTGTCCCATCCATCCCTATTAGTGTCCCATTCATCCCTGCTATAGGGATGATTGGGACAGAGGGTAAAGTTTTTTAAGATTTATAATATTTTACTGTATAACAATAATCTAGAATAAATATGGTGCATAGATGTAGTCAAATACCTAATGTATGAAATGTGGTACATAATATTGATAATAACTTTAAACAAGTTGGAAATTGCTCGTCAAACGTGGCAAATGAGGTGCGTTCGTACTATAACTAGTTTTATAATTATTTTTTGCACCCCATATTGTACTGAATGTGTATTTATTTGCAATTCATAAGTGCATAGTCTGTAACATCATTAAAATGCACTTGCAATAATTTTTTTCCCATTCCCCTTAATGTAACGGAAAACTTTTGACTGTCCCTATAATTAAGCTATACATCCGATTTTCATGAAATTTGAAATGGCTCGACAAAATTTTGCAGCAATTATATATTTAAAATTTCAGCCCATTCGGAAAGCTGTAACATCATTAAAATGCACTTGCAATAATTTTTCCCATTGGCTTTAATGTAAAGAAAAACTTTTGACTGTCCCTGTAATTAAACTATAAATCAGATTTTCATAAAATTTGAAATGGCTCGACAAAATGTCGCAATAATTATATGTTTAAAATTTGAGACCATTCGGAAAGCTTTAACATCATTAAAATGCACGTGCAATAATTTTTCCCATTGGCCGTAATGTAAAGAAAAACTTTTGACTGTCCCTGTAATTTAACTATACATCCGATTTTCATAAAATTTGAAATGGCTCGACAAAATTTTACAACAATCATATATTTAAAATTTCAGACCATTCGGTTGGGTAGTTTTTGCTCTATTATATGCGGACGGACGGACAGACAGACGGACTGAACGACGACTATAGGTGCTACGTATTTATATAATTACGAACGCACCTAAAAAAAGTATTAAAATTAAACATTTTTGTAAAAATGTCCCATTTATCCCCCACCTCCCCTGTATTATAGAACAATACAGTTTAAAAAACAGTACATTCATAACATTGTTTTGTCTTAACGAGATAGTCTATAGCAGGCCTGCCCAATGCAACGCCCGTGAAAGTCATGTCGCCCTTTAAAAGTTTTCTTAGCGCCTTTTTAAGGTATCTTAATACTAGCTTTATTTTAAAATAAAATTCTATTTTAAAGTATCCAGTTTTTAAAATTATTAATATTTGGTTCAAGGAGGGTCTAAAAAGTCTGAAACTGTATTTCATACATTAAAAACCTAAAATCAAGGCTGCCATAGGCGACTATTTTTCTATTCCATACGCACCACTTTTTTTAAAAAGTAGATTTTGTAGTACTATATTTCTCTTGCAAATGTTGTCAAACCGTATATGAAAGATTGTTGTTTTGTAAAAGTGGTGCGAGATAGAATTAAAAAACAGTCGCCTATGGGAGCCGTGTAAAATATACAAAAATTTAATCATGCAATCATGCGTATTTTCACTGTTTGTAGTTATTATTTATAAAATTTTATATAGTGTTTTTATGATTGTTAAAATTCGTAATAATTGGCAAAAACTCTTTTAATACGCTAAGAAGGAAAATTTTCTAATAATATACGTTTCTACACAACCAACTCCCCCCCCCCCCACACACACATACCTCTTTTTCCATGCATGAAAACTATTTTTACTTACCCATCATACGTAGTATAGTGTAAGTCTTGTAATTGTTTTAAAAATTAAAAGAAAAATTTGACGGATTTACACGTTTCAGACACTGGAGATTCCGAAAGACATATTTTTAGAAGAAAAAAAATTTCCGTCCGTCTGTCTGTGTGTCTGTAAACGCTCTATCTCCCGAACAAATTGAGATAGAGACTTGAAATTTGGTGTGTTATTAGTATGTAATAATGAGAAGAAGTCTATTGAATTTCAGTAACTTCGATTATCCGGAACTCCTTCTTTTCGGACTCTCGAAATATTTATTCTGATAAAAGGTATATAAAATTTTTCGAAATTGTTTATTTACAGAGTGAATATAAAAGACAATTAAAAAACATAAATTTTGCATAAAGAATGAAGTCGATCGGATAATTAGTTGCCAAGATATTTGTAATCATATTGACACTGTATTTCGTTCAAATTTCAATTCAAATATATATTTTAATTGAAAATTAAACTGTGTTCATTATTGAATTAGAGAGGTTTAATCCGATGCAGTAAATTATTCCCTATAAAATTATTTTCTTCGATTAATGACAGACATTTTGCGATTGCTTAACCCCTTGAAGAGCGGTGATGCCGCTATAGCATCACATAATTTCAATCGCTAATTGTCACATTGGCACCCGAATTTTTTAATGAAAATTTCTCTTTTATTAAGTACGCGGTACTGAACAGGTGAGCAGCACTGAGGGGTTTCCTAGCTGATATCAGCTTAACACCCAGTCTAGGAGATGAAATATCTAATGTTTTGTGAGCCATTGGAATAAGTTAAACTGTAGTTTAGAAATACTTAAAAGAAAAAAATAAGAAATTTAATGAAAAAATATACATTTAACGAATAGAAAAGTATTAAAGTTATAAATTAAGTTAAGACTTAAGATGAGTAAAAAATTGATAAAGATCTTAATGACTTACAGTATACTGTAGTTAAAAAAAACTACTATATAATTAAGTACGCGAAATATGTTTTTACTTCTTTACAAATAATTCTTCTTATAAATACTGGTGTCACTCAATTATTTCAATATTTTACGAACGCAAGTACATTGCCCCTGAAAGGGAATACACTAGTCACGTGGATAAACTCGAACGCTAATGTAAAGTCTATGGGAGCGCTATTTTCAAATTTCTCGCTTTAATTTTTATATTTCTGATTGATTTTTTTTTAACTGGATAGCCGAAGACGATCTGCAACCGCGCTACTTTTTACTTTTTCAACTTTAGTTTCCGATTTTTTTTAATTACAATAACTTTCGGAACCGATTCTGAAATTGAAACTATCCCATTATATAAAACAAAACTGTAACTAAAGTCGAAAAAGTAAAAAATATCCCGGTTGTAGATCGTCCTCAGCTATCCAATGCAAAAAATCCAAAAATCTTAAAATCAAAGCGAGAAATCTGAACATAACGTCTTTATAGACTTAACATTAGAGCTTTTCTTCTTTCTCGTGACTGAAGTGGACTCTTAAGTAAGAATTCTCTTAACGGAATCTCCAGTGTGAATTCGAAAATTTTTAAGTTTTAAAAAAGAGCAAACTAGCAATCCTGTAATACAGCTTTATGACAATTGTCTGTGACCTACAAAACGAAGAACCCAATTCAGTCACTACAAGAAAGAAAAACTCTAATTTTAAGTCTATGGCAGCGTTATTTTCGAATTTCTCGCTTTGATTTTATTTTATTTTATTTATTTATTTATTTTTATTTTTTTTTTTTTCATAGGATAACTGAGGATGATCTATAACCGGGATAGTTTTTACTTTTTCGATTTTGGTTATAACCTTTTTTAGCCCCGGTACGGTATGCTATTTCTTTCTCCCAGCTTATTTTGTATCCAAAAAATAACGTTAGCTTACAGACGCTAGCAATAAAAGTATATGTATCATTGTACAATTAAATGCTCTATAGCATTTTTTTAAATTTCTAAACATCGCACATTTTCAGTTTTTATACCATCGTATTGGGAAAAAAAGTACTTTTTAATGCAATTTGTTTGAAAACTGCATCTCTATTTGTTTTTGAAATATTAATTTCTTTGTAGTTTTTAGCGACATTTGTTTCATTTTGGCAACTCAAGTACGCCATTTCTGTAGAAAGTAAAGAAAAAATTGCTGAAAAATAGCAATTATATCTTTTTGTTGCTATTTCCTCATAAAATGAAAAAAAAATTAATTGAAAAAAATTAAATTGAATAAAAAATTAATTAAAATACGTGCTACTTTGACAAAAATATAAATGAAGGATTTATGATAAAACAGGGAGCTATTATAAACTATAATTAACTTTAAGTTTCTATATTAATGCAAATGACGTCCTTTTACATAAAATAAAAGCGTGTGCTTTATGTCTTAAAACTGAAATACGTTTTGCAGTAGAGTCCCGATTATCCGAGTCACGCTTAACCGAGTTATTTTCTTCTGATGGACTGGTGGCTTCTATTATTATGAAACAGCCGTTATAAATGAAGCGTTAGGTGAAGATGAAAGAGCTGCCGTAAAAAGTTAGAACTCTGATTTTCTGGTCAGAATGGAAAAAAAATGGTCAGAATGGAAAAAAAATGGCCATAATTTTTTTTAACGCTTCATTTATAATGGCTGTTTCATAATAATAGAAGCCACCAGTCCACCAGAAGAAAATGAAGTAATGGAAATGCCGGGCGACACTAAATTCTGAAAAAGCAGAATTTCTGTTCTCTAGTTTTTATATTAGGATAGCTGCAATTTCAGATTGCAAAAATTAAAGTATTTTTTTTTTAAATAGAAAAAGTAAAAACTAGCCCGGTTATAGACACACCTCAGCTATCCTATGCAAAAAAATCATTTATAAATATTAAAATTCAAACGAGATATTTGAAAATAACGCTCAAATAGACTTAACATTAGCATTTTCGTTTTTTCCCGTGACTAGTATGTCCTCTTAAGAATCCCCACTTGTCACGCGGAGAAACGCGAATGCTATTGTTAATCCTATGTGGGCTTTATTTCCATATATCTCGCTTAGATTTTAATATTTTTGAATATTTTTTGTTGGATAGTATACCCGAGGACGATCTACAACCGGGATAGTTTTTACTTTTTCAATTTTGGTTTCAGATTTTTTTTTAATTACTTCCACTTTCGGAACTGGTTGGAACTGTTTCTGAAATGGAAACTATCCTAATATTTAAAAACAACTATCACCAAAATCGAAAAGTAAAAACTACCCTGGTTAGAGATAGACTTCAACTATCCTATGAAAAAAAAAATCATTTAAAAATATTAATGGGTCAGGTAACCTTTGAACCAATAAAGTACATGGAAAAGTGATTTCTATAAGAATTGCAATCATTCTTTAACTAATTAACTTTTAATTATAAAATTGAAAATACATGTTAGGAACGACTTATTTTATCAATCAAAGTTGTTAGAAAAGGTATACACATATATAGTGTTTTTTTAATTTATTTTTAAAGATACAGTCGGACCTCTATTTAACGAACCTCTATTTTGCGAATTTCTCTATTTTGCGAACTTTTCCTTGGAACCAAAGCATTTTGCGAATTTCTTCGTAAAAAAACCTCCAAATAGCGAAGTGCATTCTCTATTTAACGAACTTTTTCTTGTGATCTAATTTTTTTTCCTCCCCATTTCTCAAAATATTTTTGGACATTCCAAAATTATTCTTTGTTTAAACACATTTTATGATGTTCAATGGCCTTGAACTGGTTTTACCAGGCGCCTTCTTTGTCAGCAGTGAGAATTCGGTAAGTACGGAAGACGAAGACGATAATCCCTTTAACTTAAAAAAAAATTTGGATACAGATGAGAAAAAAAGAAGAAATTAACCATGATGTGCTGATTGATGATTGTATTTCACTTAATTCTGAAATTGAGATCTCGGAAACACTATCCAAATTGGATATTTTCGACAGTGTGAAAAATAAAAACAATACAGCAATGAATTGCGATGAAGACGAATATGATGATGATGATGGAAATGAACTTGATGCAGGAATTCATAAAACTTCGAATGGTGATTAAAATTCGTTAATTAATTTCATTAAAAGTCCATTAAAATTCGTTAATTTTAATTACTTTAAACAGAAAATACAGTGTATTCCCGGACAATGTTTTGTTTTCCTTGCAGATTTCAAAGATTTAAACACATAGAAAAAATGAATTGATAAGGGATAATGGTGGGTAAAATAAATAAAACAAATCGATATAACTTATAAAAAAAATGTGATTAATTACTTTTAGTAAAAATATTTAGTGTTTATGGATTTAAAATCTATTTTATGTAGTTTAAAGTATTTTAAAAGGTGAATCTCTATTTAACGAATTTTCCATATAACGAACTTTTTCCGGGATTTAGCGACTTCGTTAAATAGAGGTTCGACTGTAATACAATTTTTACGAAAGAATTATTCTTGCATGCATTGCGCGCATGATTTTTCCCATTTCAATGGCTGAAACAAGCCAAGATTTTTTTAATGAGTACAGATATAAAGTGTTTTCAAAATGACCTACAATGAAAAAAATAAAACTTATAGATCTCGAGAAAAAAAAAATTTTTTTAGAGAAATTCGAAATATCGAGATTTTTTTTTTATACAAAAGTAGCCGTGAATTCTAAACTTCTTACTTGATAAACATAATAATAGGTCATTCTGTGCTTCTGTACGTTTAATACATCCACCAAAAATTTCATGAAATTCTAGGCAACCGTTTTTCAGAAATCGTGCGTGCCATGATCAAAATCGCTGTTTTACGAAAATTGGCTTTAAAGATTGAAAAACCCGTTGATCATATAGCAAAAGCTCAAAGTGTTTTAGACATAACTTCTCTTCTAATGCGAATTTTTGTATGGGGTTTGATTTTAAATGTTCCCAAAGAATCATATTTACTTATAAGCTATTTCAAAAAATTCGATTTTTGGACACTTCAAAGGTTACCTGACCCCTTAAAAAGTAAGCGAGATATGAGAAAATAACGCTCCCATAGACTAACATTAGAGTTCTCGTTTCTTCCCGTGAGTATAGTGTAGGTTCTTAAAAGCCTACGCTAATCTAGGGTTGCCAGTTTGGCTTCCACTTTTATTCAGAAATTCTGAATTTATACCGATAAATACAAACAGTTTTTTTCTGATTTAATTAATGAGAGACATTTCGTGCTTATATAACCCTTTCAGGAGCAAGGCATTTCTGCTCCAAAAATGTTCAAATAATTAATTCACACCGCAATTTACGAACAAATTTATTTGAAAATTATCAAAAGCTTTTCTTCACGTATATTAGGAGATCGAAATTGTACTAAAAAAATTACTGGTTCCATTTGTCAGTTTACACCAATACACCAATGCAGTTTTTCTTCACTTCCTACATAAGTCGTCATGCTCATGTTTATCTCATTCGAATTTGGTGGATCGAATATGACAGAATGCTTCGATGTTTAGCAGAGTGAATTCCTTACGAATTCTGGAGCATTGGGATGGTAGACGTAGCCAGGGATCGTGGGGAAAGATGAAAAAAGGCCCCAAAGCCATACATTTTTTTATATATATAAATTAGTTATATCAAAATAAAAATGATAGGAATCGAAAAAGTTAATAAAAATAGAAGTTGGCACAAAAAATAACGAATTTTGAAAAGAAAAAGGCAAGGACTTGACGGCTAACTTCGTCAGCCAATGAGGAAGCGAGTAGCATCGAATCAAAACTGCCTAAAAGGATCAGTAATGAAAAAGGATTGAGACACCAGAGAACTGGATGTCTGAGAAAACTATGAATGAGCTCCGCCAATCAGCTCAGATCCCTTGAAGCTTGTCCAAGATGTTATCTTTCTTGAGCTCCATAGCAGTTAGGGCTGCTGAGTCGTCGAGTTTTTTTAGGCTTAGAATGCGTTTCTCTACGATTTCCAGTTCGAGGCCAGCATATTTCTGAGCGGTCCTGTAATACTCCAGGAGTAGATTTTTGCTCTTATTCTCAAGATTTGCAAAAACGACACCTTTTTTGATTATCGCTTCACGAATTTGTTTGGCTTCAATAAAAAGTTCCTTTGGAACATTATAGTTGGCAACAGCCATGGTGAAAAGGAACGAAAACAATTGATAAATGCGTCACGTCAGTATTCGTACGAACTGCTGACAAAAAGCATCATTAAGCAAGAGCGATATCACACACGTCTACTGCCTTCCGTGTCTAAGACAGCTCTCTCTTACACGAGTCATTTGTCAGTTTGAGCACTAAGATTGGGCGTTTGCGGACTGCAAACGGCGCCTCTGAAAGGCTTAAAAATTCTTCTTTAGGAATTTCCGGTACGAGTTTGGAATTTCGGAGTAAAAATAAAGGCCAAACTGGCAACCCTGCACTAGTTACGCTAAGAAACTCAAACGCTAATATTAATCCTTTGAGAGAAATGTTTACAGATTTCTCGCTCGCATTTTTTTTTTTTTTTTTTGCATGAGGTACTTGAGGTCAATATTTTTTATTGTGAGTTTGTACTTTTTCGATTTTGGTTACAATTTTTTTTATATGAGGATAACTTCATTTTTCAGAAATGGTTCTAACCGATTCCAAAAGTGAAACTATCATTATATAAAAAATCTGTAAACAAAATCGAAAAAGTACAAACGCACAATAAAAGTTATTGACCTCAAGAATCTTATGTAAAAAAATCATTTTAAAATATTAAAATGCGAGCAAAAAATCTGTAAACAGTCCTCTCATAGGATTAACATTATTTTCTTGAGCGTTTATTGTTTATTTGTTTACACATACATCTGCTTGTGTGCTTGACATCTAGGTCCGCTTATAAGTCATCGTCAATGTACAGGGATGAGATAGCACAATGAAATTTACAACACAGAGAAAATTACATCCGGGAGCTCCACAAAGAGTGTGCAATGGAGTCGGCGAGAGTCGAACTCGCAGACCTCTGCCGCTCTCAATGCTTGGCGGCTGGCAGCGCGGTGTCCTAACCGCTCGGCACCGAGGCCCCTTCTTGAGCCTTTCCTTCCGTGTCTAGTACTTGTAGGTTCTTAACATTTCACATATTTCTGCTGCTCCTAGAAGCAGCAATTTCTTGATGTTCTGACATCAGGATGTTATCCACTTTTCGCAGCGGAAAAATGACATTATGCATTAAATGACGTTCCAAAAAATACTGGTGTTAAATACGTAAATCCTCCCTAAAGCGACCACGTTCCGTTCCAATAAAAATTGGTCGCTCCGAAAAGTGGTCTCGAGGTCATGTTTAAATCTAGATTTTAATTGTTGAAAAAGGGTAACAATGTTACTAAACTTTATTTTTCACATTAGGAAAAAATATAAAAATTTAAGTAACAAAACAAAAGTTAATTACTACAGAGTTTAAAAAATGAATACATTGACGTTTGCTTTGATTTTACGGTTTTATCTTTCATAACTTTTATTTCCCAGTCCTTTCGAAGCTCGGTAAATAAATGCAATTTTTCGGACTTGAACAAATAATGTCGATTTCATTAATTTATCTATTTCTTTGAGAGTTCCCCAACAGAAAAGGGCAGGGGAGTTTATTGACCGTCATTCTTAATTTGTCATCAGAGTTAAATTCATTACCTAAAAAGGCACAAAGGGGTTTAAACACTTAAAAGTTATCGGGATAAAATTACCGGGATTAAAAAAAATCTAAACTTAGTTTAGATATTTGATGAATAATGCACTTTTCGGAATTATTTTTGTAATAAAACCTTCAAGCGACCAGAAAAAAAGGAATTTTTTTCAAAAAATTGGTCGCTCATGGAGGGAGTATATCCGGGGTAGTCTCTGAATGGAGGCAAAATTAGTATTGAGATTATGGCAATAAATTTCGTTCAAAAAAAATGGTCATTCAGGGAGGTGGTCACTTAATGGAGGTGGTCGCACTGGGAGGTTTCACTGTATTAAGTCAAACCTTTTATTAATTGATTAATTTATTGCCCGCTGGTGTTGGGTTTACGCAAAGGTCAAAATAATTGCTCATGCGTAAATTAATTATTTTGCTACCACTCTTTTAGAATTTAAAAAAATGCTTCATTTATTGACAGAAACTTAATTTAACGCTATTTAATATTGTGAAAATTATCTTTCTTAATTTGTGGAGGCAAGCGACTTTCAAAAAAAATTTTGAAAATCCCTACTTTATAGTTTTAGAGTTTAATGGTTTATTTTGTGTAAAGTCTGCCTTCTAAAAGCATGTTGACATAGCTGCCAACTTTTACTCTTTTTTTACCACTAAAATTTAATAGAGATTTTCGTCTTATTTAATCGTGAGATTTCGACGATTAAATAAGATAATATTTGTTATAAAATTTTAATGGTAAGAAGAAGGCGTAAAAGTTGGCAGCTATGTATTGAATTTTATGACTTATTGTCAATACTTTTACTATTATTACACACTATGCAAATAAATTAATTTTATATTACAATGGCTTCGAAATATTTCACCTACTTTGTTCCTCTAAACAAGTTAATGAATATCACATTTTTATAGGAAATCAAAGCGAATTATAAATTTACTTTTAAATATAAATTTTGTCTCTCATCTCTTAGAGACGTTATACCTCCAAGAAATAAGAATTCACATTAGCTGTCAGCAATATTTTAGGGTCAAATAGAGTTTAGTAATCGCTTTATTACGGTTGAAAAAAAATTACATGTCTAGAAACACAGCATATTTTTATTGCATCAGTTGTGTCTTATTAATTTTATTAATACACTAGGGTTATTAATACACTATAGGTTTAGGTATATATGACTAATAATATAGGTATAGGTTTATTAATACACTAGGTACTAGTTATTAATACACTATTAATACACTGCCCCCTGCGAGCTATGTCCGCCAACACCTGTTCAGGCTTCAGAGACTCCAAAAACACGGTAATGTGCCCTATTTTAAAAATGTTAACAGGTTACTGAAGATTGAAGGATATTTATATAGCGGTGGTTATCTTCTGTAATCGGGTTGCCATTCTTTTCCGTTTGAATGGAGTATTTTTCTATTGCAATGGCCTCATCCATCGCTGTCGTAACAACTGATGGCGGTTTTCAGGATTGATAAGTTAGATCAATTACACATTTGAAAATCCGCTTGTATAAAATAGTTAGGTTAAAAATGTCGTTATCTTTCTGCCTTTTATAACGACACTATGGACAATATCACTGTTTTAGTTTCGAAGTTAAAAAACTCCGTCTGCTTGGGAGTATCGTTTAGAACCACGGTAATGAAAAGCATTGTATTTTTAAATTTTTAATCTTATAATTTATGATTTCATCGAGTTTTAGATATTTTCAGGAATAGATAAACCTTATTCATAAATTATTTCTTTATTTTAATACACCATCATGTATATTTTACAATGTGTATTGTTTATATTATTTAATATGAATATCTGGATTTTCTAAAATGTATTTACCGATAGTAATTCGTACAAAATAAAACGAAAGTATTTTCCGCATACATTTACCTGTATTTACGCTTCATCAAATGATGTAATATACAGGGTGTTCCGTTAAAGGGGTCCAATATTAATAGGGGTAATAGAGGAGATCACATGGAGCATAAATCAGTATATAAAGCCTGGTCGGATCTCAATAGTTTTCAAGTTACAGCAAATAGAATGAAAATTCGGAAAATTGTAAAAGAACCCTCATTGCTAAACTATCGATAATGCTACATAAAAACGAAGCACATATTTAGAAAGAGCAGAAAAAAACCTACAAAATGACATCAATTGTATTAAAATAGCAATATTTATTGACGAGTTACAAGCCCTGAAACAGTGAAAAAAGTACGAAATCCAATATACATCAAAATAGTTAATCGTTAATTCCAAAAAGACAACTCTAGCTACAACAAGGAAAATGTAGTAAAATTTGGTCCATTCCGAAAACTTTCGAAAAAGCTTACAATGAACCATATCGGTTTAATTGTGTGAGAGAAATTAATCAGTTTCTTAGTTACAACTCTGCTTTCTTTGACACTAGCAAAGGTTAAACTCCGCCCATCACGATTGGAAACACCGCCTTTTTAATTACTCTCAACTATACATTTTCGATCATGCTTCTTCTGAGATGCAACATTTTTAATTATTCAAGAGTTGAATGAACCAAAATAACTTTACAATAATAGTCTACATTTTAAAGTGGTCTTTTATTGATATAAAGCTTAAGTTAAATTCTTTAAAATTAAACTGGTGATGAAAATTCGGAAATAATTAAAAATATTGCGATTTGTAACTATGCAAGAAGTTTCAGTACATGTTTTACATGGACAATTATTGTATGTATATGTGCATCATAATTTATGATAGGAAATAATAATAACAAATAGCATAATAATTTTATTAATTATAAATTTAAAAAAGTCACTAAATTTTAAATTAATTCATACAAACTTTGTAATTTACAATTTGAGTACACCACAGTCTGTGACTTACAAAATACTGTGCCAAAAAGTGTTGAAAATAAAAGAAAATGACAAATAAAGAATTACATTCCACGTACTTTATGACATATGTGAAGCATAGTCTTCTGGCCTGCGCTGCACAGTTCAATGTCGGAAGGCAGACGAACGGACATTATTATAATAGGTGTTCGAAGTTGCGCCCATTAACAGAATCGCACAGCCGACAGCGACGTCGTAAAGATTGGCGAACACGCCGAAAAACTCCGACGGAGTTGGGAATGTCTCCTGCAGCGACAACGATTCGCGCTAGTAAATCCTCCGGTGTATCCACAGGCGTTTCATACACCAGCGATTTAAGGTGTCCCCAAACAAAAAAGTCTAACGGATTGAGGTCTGGAGAGCGTGCAGGCCAAGCAACAGGTCCACTGCGTCCAATCCATTTCCCAGGATATGTTGAATTGAGGTGATTGCGAACACCTATGAAAAAATGTGCCGGTTCGCCATCGTGCATAAACCACATATTGTGGCGCAATGTTGCTGGCACATTTTGCAGTAACTGCGGTAAGATACCCCGTAGGAAACCCAAGTACGTACTGCCATTGAGTACATCTGGGAGTAAATATGGTCCTATGAGATAATCGCCGAGGACACCTGCCCATATGTTCACACTGAACTTTTGTTGTGCGTTCGACGGGAAAACAGTGTGCGGATTTGTATATGACCATGTGTGCATATTGTGCGTGTTTACCACGCCCTCTCTCGTAAATGTTGCTTCATCAGTAAATAAAATATTTTCCAGAAATTGTGGATTATTTTCTGTTACATTAAGCAACCAGCGTACGAATTCTGTCCGCTGAGCACAATCTGTTACTGATAACAGTTGTACCCGCTGCACATGAAAGGGGTGCATGTTTTCTGCACGCAGAACACGCCACACACTTTGGTGAGAAACACCGACTTCAGACGCAGCAGCTCGTGTACTCGTGGAGGGGTTATCTTTAAAAATATTCAGTACATCTTCTTCCATTGCAGGTGTTCGTACATGTCGAGGTTTCCCTGCATGAATGCTTGCTGTATTAAACAATCCAGTCTCCCGTAATCGTCTATCGATTTTTATGAAGAGTTTTGAACTTGGGCAACGTCTCCTTGGAAATTGCTCACGGTACATGCGCTGTGCTAGACATGCATTTCCATGAGCTTGCCCGTACATCAGATGCATGTCCGCATATTCTTCGTTAGACTATTCCGGCATAATTATTATACATCAACTTACTACAATCCCACTTACAACAGCCTCCCTTTAACATAACGCCCACTGATGACTGCTGTTTTATTACACTTTTCTTCCTATACACATAGAAAATTTGCATAAAAAGTATTTCTTCTTCATCATCCTGAAAGTTCATGGAGGAAACGCAGCAGTCACGGAGTTTGCTTTAAGACAAGGCGAGAGCTGCACAATATGTCATTCACTTGACCAGACTGAATAATGAAAGGGTATTGATAGAGGTTGATCAGAAATGTATAATTGAAAGATATTAAAACGGGGTGTTTACAATCGTCATGGGCGGAGTTTCGCCCTTTCCGAGCGTGCAACAGTACAGAGTTGTAACTAGGGAACTGCTTGATTTCTCCCATACAATTAAACTGATATGGCTTATTGTCAGCTTCTTCGAAAGCTTTCGGAATGGACCAAATTTTATAACATTTTCCTTGATGTAGGTAGAGTTGCATTTTTGGAATTAACGATTAACTATTTTGCTAAATATTTGATTTTGTATTTTTTCACTGTTTCAGAGCTTGTAACTCGCCATTAATTCTCAATATTCTAAAACAACTTATGTCATTTCGTAGGATTTTTTCTGCTCTTTCTAAATATGTGCTTCGTTTTTATGTAGCATTATCGATAGTTTAGCAATGAGGGTTTTTTTACAAATTTCCGATTTTTCATTCTATTTGCTGTAACTTGAAAATTATTGAGATCCGGCCAGGCATTATATACTGATTTATGCTCCGTGTGATCTCCTCTATTACCCCTATTAATATTGGACCCCTTTAACGGAACACCCTGTATAAACAAATTTGCTAGTCGCACTCCATTTATACCATCTGATGTCACATTAAAATTCTTCGGAATGAAAATCGTTTTAAATGTATCGTTTTAATATATGACGCAATTTTTACGATTAAATTGCTCATGTAATAATTTATTTCTTTTAAACTTTTTTTCTCTTTTCAAATTCACGGGCACATATATTATTTAATTTAAAAGTGTTTGGAAATATGATTACTTGAGCTTTTCAAATATAATCTAATATTCAACATTAAAAGTTTTACACGCGTAGTAATGGACAGTATTCCTGCGACGTCACAATTAGTAAAATGGCGATTTTTATAGCCTCGAACCGAATGGAATAATACGGTCCATTTAATTATGACCACTTTAATTATGAAGATATTTAATATTTGGGAATTTTGACGTAATTATATTCTTTGATTGCGTTTCGCATGAAATATTTTTTTTTTTTAAGTTTTCGTACATTTTTAATACTTACATGTAAATATTTTGACATAATTTTCCTTATTTTCCGATTTTGATACGTCATCATTTAATTCTTATTTTAAAATTTCTTTCTTATTTTAATAATTTCATTTTTCACGACAAAAAACAGATCTGATTTTTATTTTTTCAAATTTACCTGAAGAACATAATTTAATCATAATATTGTTCCACAATCGGATGAAATAAATGATAATTTCAATTATCAATTTGAAATTGACGAAAAAGAAGAAATCTAATAATTCCTATAGTTTTTCTTGTTGTCCCCTTTTTTCCTAAAAAATGATGCAATTTTGTTACCATTACAGATTTTCTCTACAGAAATGTAATTAAAATTAGAAAAAAAAATAATATTTCGAAAACTAATTCAAATTTTTAAATTCTATTACCAGTTTTGAGTTCTGCGTATCAATACGGATATTTGGTGTTAATTTTACCGCATAGTATTCCATATTTTAGGAGAAATGGCCATGAAACATAATCAGTCGTTTCATTCAGTCCTTTCATTAGGATTTTATATACGTAAGGTAGATAGATTTGTCATTGTTACAAAAAAAAAAAAAAAAATACTTTTCTTCTTTTTTTTGAAATGAGAAAGTATTAACTCTTTGTGGTCGACTTTAATGTAATTTAAGAGCTCAGATGATAAAGGTGGTATGAGAGAGAAAAAAAAGATTTAGTCATATGATTGAAGGTAATCAATTGTCCTCTACCATCTGTTAAATTAATTATTTGAAACAACTTGATACACACAGAAATTTTAATTGATAAAGGAGGCAATTGACTAATAAACGCAAACAGAGATTTTCTTAAAATGATTATTGTGCCACTTACCACCTTTATCATCTGAGTTCTTCAATTATTACAAAAACAAATCTGAATAATTAACTGATAAAAATTGAATACTCTGCAATTTAAATGGTAAATAAAGGTTTCCTAACAATTACTGTTTTACGAAATTTAAATATTACTGAAAACATTGAAAGTTTAGTAATATTTCATCAAATAATTTCCAAATATTTCTAAAATTATTCTCAAAAACATTATAATTGATAAGAAACATGATATTTCTTCTAACAGTAAAATGCAGGGTATGCATAATTAAATGACTCTACTTTAAAGTTGTCTACAGACAAAACTATTGTTCATAAAGTTGGGAAATTTTGTGAAAGATATAATAAAGGAATGGGGATTTGTTTAACCCCTTAATTCTCGCTCCCGTCAATATCTCGGGCTGAGGTGTCGTTCGTTATTTCTCGTGCCCGTCATACTCTCGGGCTGGAGATTTAATTGCTGGAAAAAACTTCTGAAACCAGAAAAATTGAACTGGAATTTCCATTTGAAGTCTTTGAATATTAGTCTCTGGTTTAATTTGTACGATCTATAATTTGCCATAGATTTGTCATAGATTTGTAATATTTTTGTCATTTTGATATGGATTCTGATGAATCAAGCCTTTCAGATGATAACTGGAATATTAGCCCCTTCACGGTCGCTTAATATTTGAAAAAAACCATCAAAAGTGTACCTATTTTTTTTACTACAGAAATTGAATAATTATAAGGTTTCTAAATAAAATATGCAATTAGTTTATTTTTAAGGCGAAAAAACAATATTTTATAGCCATATTCATATTTGTATAAAAGCCATCATGCGAGAATTATGTGTCTTAACCTCTTAAGCTCCGCCCCCGATAAATGTAGGCTACTATCTTTTAATTCAGATTGTTTGACTCCCACCAGTTTTTTTTTAAATAGTGTAAATGGCTTTATTTTCGCATCATTTTATCTGCCGTAAACTACGGTGGTGGGAATCAAACAATCTGAATAATAAAAAAAAGTAACCTACATTTATCGGAGGCGGAGCTTAAGAGGTTAAGACACATAATTCTCGCATGATGGCTTTTATAGAAATATAAATATGGCTATAAAATATTGTTTTTTCGTCTTAAAAATAAACTAATTTAATATTTTATTTAGAAACCTTATAATTATTCAATTTCTGTAATAAAAAAATAGGTACACTTTTGACGGTTTTTTCAAATATTAAGCGACCGTGAAGGGGTTAAGCTAAAGAAAATACAAATAAAAATAGTTCAAAATTTCGCCACCAGAGGACGATTTTTAATAAATTACACATTTAGCATTACGATAGTTTAGAAATTTTATTTACAGGGTGTTTATAATTTAATCGACCCTATTTTAAAGTTGTCTGCAGACGAAACTATTGTTCAGAATGCTGTGGAATTTTTTGGAGGACATAATAAAAGTATGGGAATTTATTTCAGCGAAAAAAAATTACGAGGTTGTTTATCAACGAATTACACATTTAGCATACATTTACGATAGTTTGACAAATTTTGTTATAACCAAACATGTTCTGCATGATTTTCATCCTTTTCAGATACCATCTGGAATCGTAAGATAGCATGTTCCACAGTTGACCGCAGTGTGTTCTGGGAAGTGCTAGGAACATGTCGTGAAATGCTGCCTTTAGAATAAGGTTAAGTTAACCCCTTCGCGAGGGAGCCTTTTACGAAATGTTTATTACTTTGCTACCGGTTTTAAAAAACAGAAGTTTGTGCCTATTCAAAACGGAAAATGCGCGGATTAAATAAGGCAAGTTTTACAGTAAAATTTTACTGGTGAGGATAAACGAATATCCTTAGGCCTATTTTCGGCACATATACGTGTCGATCGTCCCCAAGTGGTTAATAAATAAAATTTCTAAACTATCGTAATGCTAAATGTGTATTTTATTAGAAAACGCCCTCTGGTGGCAAAAATTTCAACTACTTTTATTTATATTGTTTTTAGCTTAAACAAATTCATATCCCTTTATTATGACTTTCGCAAAATTCCAGAACTTTCTGAACAATATTTTTGTTTTTAGACAACTTTAAAGTAGGGTCGTTTAACTCCTTGAGGGGCGGTGGGATAAAATATATCCCACCTAATTTAAACAAGATTCTCACCAGAAAATTTTAACTAAATTTTATATTTTTAACTTTGGAGGAAAATCGTTGAAAAATTGCTTTTTTCTTATTTAAAAATAAAATTTTTCGATTATTCCGGTGAAAGTTCAATATTTAGAGACATTTTTGCTTGCCCCTCAAGGGGTTAATTATGGACACCCTGTACATGCCAAATGATTACGAATGCGTATTTTACTGCTGTTTATTTTTATAAATTGTAAATATAAGTCATTTATGTCTTTACCCAAATAAACGATGTTATTAAAGATTTAAATAAAAAAAAATTAACATTGATTAGCTTCATTGAATTTAAATAAACATCCCTGTCGTTTACTGTAAAGTTTTGAAACAAACTGCATAATGATAAAATCAAGCACATTTGTAAAGGATTCTGCATTGCAATTTAAGGAACTAACCGATTTTTCATACACTGTTCCTGGGAACTGATAAAAGATTTTCAATATTTTTTTATTTATTTTCTGGTACTAAATTAGCTGTAATTCGATTGTTTCCTTTCTGTACAAAATGAATTCCTATTTTACTAACGTCCATTAACCCTATCTAATTCTGTTTGTAAAATGATGAAATGATGGACTGACACCAGAATTTACAAAGAAATTTATAAGAAAATAAAAACTTGTTTATTTTCCCATACTTTCTAAAAAGAAAATTTTAATTAAATTTTCTTGTTGCCGCTTGTCATTTTTGGAATTAAAATTAGGTGTCCTTTTTTGTGGACACTGCCCGCTAAAGGATTAAAAAAACTAGATACTTTTGTTTGCGAAATGCCGTAAATATTGCAATTTTTTTTGTATATCTTACCGAGCAATCAATTTAATGTTTGGCTATTCCAAAAGTTATTGTGAATGTTATTGAAATCGTTCCAATACTTTCCCAGGAAAAAAGTATGTCAGTATTAACTCTTTTCCACAGGAGTTTGTAAGTGCCGTTGCCGGTTAATTTTTATTATAGTACATTCAGTGCTTAATTTGCGCCGAAGCTCGCCGGCCGGCGCGCGTCTCAGTTACTTCTTCGTTTTTAATGAATATTTAAAGATTAGTCTGAATTCACCGGAACTCATAAATATTGCTCTCCGCAGCCGTGCTGGACAAGGCTTCCGAAAAACCGAATCCTAAACTATCTTTTCCACAATGTCCATTTCCAACCCTTTGCGTTCTTACCCACCAAAGCGCTTACATATGTTATTTAGCGTATCTCACACGTAGGAGCATACTTATAGACTTCATAACGGTGACAAAGAATGCCAGAATTAACCGCAATCCTCTCTGCCGTTTTTCCTTGTGTTCGTATTACGTTTACTCGTTGCGTTTTGTTCGTGTTTGTAAAATATTCTTACTGATCAACCTTTTACTACCAAGCGGTATTTAGTGTGCACCGAAGTTCATAGAAACACAACTCTAGTACTTCCTTATTTTTAGTGAACTAGGGGGCTCGGCCCCCTACGAGCTACGCTCGCCAACCCCCGTCCAGACACCGCAGACTCTAAATGCACGCTAATTTGATCGGTTTTAAAAAGATTTCGAAAGATTGAATTATAATTTAAAAAACAGTGGCGATCTCCCTATAAACGAATTTCTATTCATTTCTCTTTGATTGGGGAATTTTAACGCCAAATCCGCTGCGGTACTACTTGATTATCCTGTCGACCAATTTCGCCAAATTATATAAATCGCCAAACCACTCGCCAAATTATACAAATTGATATAATTTTTATTTTAAATAACGAAAGAACAAATAAATTCGTACAACATTAATAAAAACACAAATAAAACGTCGAAATAAAAATAACTTGATGACGTATACACATGTAACAACATTTCAAAATAAGCTAATATAAAAGGAATTAAGCAAAGAGAGTCTTTGTCTCCTGGTATTTTTTAACAAAGCGAAAAGAAAGTTCTTTTAAATGAGACATTTTAAATTAATTCTCAAAATATCAAATAAATGTCTAGCGCAATTTCTAAATTTAAACTTTTTTGCAATATCATTTTGTGTTCATTTTATGTAATAACTATAATGTGACGTAAATATGACGTAATTTCTCCTAAGACTTCTAACGCATGTTAATGAATTTATTATTTTACAATATCCTTTCTCTTTTAAAATTTACGTGTATACTTTTTATGACGTAATTTTGAATAAGTTCCTGCTTTTTATACGTAATTATTTAATTCTAATTTGAAAGTTTTTTTCCTGTTTATAATAGTCACGTGTAAATAAATTTTTAATTTGAAGCAAACATTATTGCTTGCGCTTTTTATACAGTTGGCAACAGTTTAAATTAGTACAATTTTCTGAAATCTGTAAAAAATATCTCTAGAAATGCTGAAAATTTGAATTTAAAATAGAAATAAAACCTGAAAAAATGAGTCAAAATAAAAAAATTAATGCAATCTGCACTCCGGGAAATTCTAACGCATAAAATGATCTAAAAATGATTACACTGCTATGTATGGTTTTTGCTGCTATAAAACTTTTTTAGTGGAACGATTTTGTCCAACTTTAGCATTAAATAACTCTTAAAATAATTCTTCGATTTGAAAACTGTCTGCATCAGCGTGTTTATCAAACATTTCTGTATAAAACCACCGATTTTCATATTTTTGTATGCATTATTTTTGTTAATATTAACGAAGAAAGGCCTCCGGTCACAAAAAAATCAAAACCGGCGGCGGCGGCGGCGGTGACAGCGGTAGTTACTTTTTTTTAGAATAGAGAGATATTTAAATATTAGTCGAAACTCATAAAAGCTTATAAATACTGCGTATCAAAGCCCACAGGAACAGCGCAGTGTGTTGTGTTTTCCTAGTTGATACAAAGAAATATTTGCTGAGTAGGATTTTCTGAAAATTCATCACTCCTGACATTAATGTTCTTGACCTGTTCCTTTATTAGAATGTATAGATTGTATTATTTATATATGCATACAGATATACTAATATACATTAATTTTTTTTTTTTTTTTTTTTTTTTTGGGGGGGGGGGGGCTGAAGACGAAATTGCTTTAAATTTTGCACATAATGTATGAAATATGCGGGTGGATACTGTAAGGTTTTTATTACTGCAAAATATTAGAGCTCCAATCAGTGGCGTAGCTACATATTCAGCGCCCTGGAGCAAGTAAAATTTGTGCGCCCTATTGTCACCAGGGGCGCCATTTCAGAATTTTCTTGGGGGGGGGGGGGGGGCAAAGTTTTCTTTGCGATCATTGGCATAGCAAAGGGTGAGGTTCGGAGGTGGGGGGCGCTAGTCCCTCCCCTCCGCTCCGAGCGAGAGCTGATGAAAAATTCCGTTTTAAGCAGGTTTTCATCTTAGCAGGTATAATTTCGAGATCGTAACTCAGAAAGTTCTTCGTTTAAGACAGGATTTCGTTATAGACAGCTTTAATTTTTACAAGTATTACTCTAAGTCTGTTAAAGCACCCTTTCTATAGTACACTTACGACGAACGTAGGTACATATACTTCATTTACTGTAAAACTTGTGATAACGAAACCTGTCAAAACAAGAATTCTTTCGCAAACGGAAAAAAATTAAAAATTTTATGAAAAAAACACCATATAAATATACTTGCTAATACGGAGGCTTGTCTAAAATGGAGCTTTATCCTGACTGTTCCGACTTTTTCTTTGCAGGTTTTACTGCAGGTGCGGGAGCCTTTCATAAGATTCTTGGAGAAGGGGGCAAAGTTTTATTTGGAAGGAAGGGTTTGAAATAGCATGCGGGGTTTAGCCCTCATAACTTCTTTCACAAACATGTGATTCTTCGAGGAATATTTTTTAATTTTTGGGGAAGACCACGGTATTTTTTTCTTTCCTTGCGGAATTACGTAAAATCAATTCGTCAATTGACCGCGGAAAAAAATCGTGAATTTTGCCACTTGGAGTTTAGAAAATAACTACAGATAAATTTTAACACACTAATTCTAATTGGTAAATAAATCATATGAGTAGTAATTTTCCAACTGGGCAAAAAAAGTGCAAGCCAGGACCTCTACATTTGTCCGGGTTAGCTCAGATGGCAGTGCAGCGGCAGCTTCAGCCAAGAGATCCCTTGTTCAAATCCAGGCTTGACTTCTTTCGTCCTGTTGGAAAATTACTAGTCATTTGAAAAAATATTTAATTTGGCAAATTAGTTGCGAAAAAAGTATAATTTCCTAAAAGAACCGTGGAAAAATATTGCAAATATCAAGGATATAAGCAGCGGTTATTGTCAATCGGTTGCGTGAAAAAAATCGTAGATTTTAACATTCGGTCGCAGCAAAAATCAAGTTTATCCATCTGCCGCGATAAAAAACCGCGAATTCCGAATCGCTATCGCGGGGGAAAAAATTAGCATTTCGTCAAAAGGTTTTGGAAAAAAAATCACGAATTTAGTCAAAGAATTGCGCAAAATATTAGAGAATTTCGTTGCGTTGATCGCGCAATTTAATTCCAAATTTTGTTAGTCGGCTCTGTGGGAAAAAAAAAAAAACTAATTTCAACAAACGATCGTAGAAAAGAATCGCGAATTTCGTCAAAATATCTCTGAAATAAACAGAGAACTTCGTCAATCGGTCGTGAATTTTGACAAATGGTCATGGAAAATAATTGGGAATTTCGAGAAACGATCATGGTAAAAAATCGCTCGAAAAAAAAACGTCAAATCATTAAAATCTATTTTTCAGAATCTTTCTTAACCGTTTAAACGCCAATGTTCCCATTTGGGAACATCAATTTAAAAAAATCTTCAAAAATTTAATTTTAAAGATACCTTTATGAGATTTTTATTTCATAAACTTAAAAATATGATTAATTTTTTGAAATGTGTTAAAATGGGATACTTTTGTTTTTTTTATATCGAAAAAAATGTTCAAATTTGCAAATTTTGCCATATTTCATATTGATAAATTGTAAATTTTTTAAAGAATATATAAAATATAAAATATTTTTAAATTCATGTGAGTTATGAAATAGTAACCTTAAAACAATATGTAGAATACAATTAAATCATAAAAAAGGGTATAGTTGAGTAAATATGAAGAAATATATTTCGATGTTCCCATTTGGGAACATTGGCGTTTGCCATGAACTTTTTTTATATGTTTAAACTCAATGCAATTAACCGATTTGAGTGATATTGTACAGGTATTTTCTGCATGAAAGCACGGTATAATTGAGTGCAAAGATGGTTTATTAGTATAAGATTCAAGTTTATCCCAAACCGCCCCGCCCCGCCCCTCCCTCCCCCCAACAAAAAATAAAAATTTCAACTTTCAGTATTTCATTTTCTCTGTTTCCTACTGCCTGCACTGATGTCACCTCTTGCTAAAGGATATCTATTTCTGCTAAGTACAACCGAAAAATATAAACAAGTGAGTCACAGTTATAGCTTTATGACGTAGATTAGAGGAGAATTTTATTTACCTCTGTCTTCTTATCAGATGTGCCGAAAGGTCAAAGTTGAGTTCCATTCCCCACGTGTTTCAGGAAAGAAAGAAGGAAAAGTCACGCTTAGAAAGGAATAAGTTGCTCTGTGTTTCTGTTGTGGGCTTGTTTTGTTGATTATGGATCAGGCTAAGCGTTTTAAAACTGTGGAAGAAGCTCTCGAATATTTCGATACGCTAAATTCAGATGAATCTGATAATTCAGATGTTGATATATGCATTATTCCGCCAAACGAAAGTGGTGATATAACAGAAAATGAGGATATCAATGATGAAGATTTAGGGGAAATTATTCCGACGGATGTAACGGGAGAATTGGATATTCTGCGTAAAGATGAGGCTTGTGATGCGCCATCAACATCACACACAAGAACAGAAGCAGAGAGCATGGGTAAAGGTGATGATGATTTTTCTACACGAAAAAAAATTAAACTGTATGAAGCAAGATGGAGTAAGAGAAAAGAATTTAATCATACATTTCTTGATGAGGAACCAGGTGATTTAAAAATTGATTTTCCAGAGTTACAAGATTTGGATCCTATTCAAATTTTTGATAAAATTTTGCCTAAAGACTATATCGGAACATTAGCATGGATGACAAAGTTATACGCTAGTCAAAAAGGAGAAATAATTGCCATTGACGATACAGATATTGCTCAGTTTCTAGGATTGCTCCTCTTGAGTGGTTACCATTGGGTGCCAAAAGAAGATTATTATTGGAGCACTGCTGAAGATTTGAAAATTGATATTGTTCCAACAGTCATGTCAAGAAGCCATTTCCGTACAATCAAAAAGTTTTTTCACTTAAATGATAATTCTAAATTGAAGCCAGGTGATAAACTCGGGAAAATAGCTCCAATTTATGAAGAATTGGGGGAAAATTTAGATCAGTTTGGAACTTTCCATAAAAAATTGAGCATAGATGAATCTATGGTACCTTATTATGGACACCATACTTGCAAAATGTTTATAAAAGGTAAACCCATAAGATTCGGGTTTAAAATATGGATGTTATGTTCCTCGTCTGGATATCCGTATGCGATTGAAATTTATTCTGGAAGGAAGATTGAGTCTACAGGAATGCCTCTGGGTGAGGATGTCGTGACGCAGCTAATCTCCACAGTTACAGATCCGGGCAGGCACGAAATCTATTTCGATAACTTTTTTACGTCTTATAACTTATTAAAAAAATTGGCAGACTCTGGAATTAGAGCTACAGGTACAATCCGAAGTAACCGCATCCAGCAATGTCCTTTACTAGACAGTAAAAACTTGGCCAAAAAGACCAGAGGAGCAATGGATTACCGTAGTGATGGAACTGTATTCATTTGCCGGTGGAATGACAATGCAGTTGTGACAGTTGCCTCTAATCATCAAACGCATGAACCTATTTCAAACACAAAGAGATATTCTAAATCGGCAAAAAAGAAAATTGATGCTCCACAACCTGCTCTTATAAGATATTACAATGAAGGTATGCGTGGAGTTGATGTTCTGGATAAACCTCTTTCATCGTACAGACCGCAGTTACGAAATAAAAAATGGTACTGGAATTTATTTGCAAATGCTCTAAATATTGCTGCAACAGCATCTTGGATAATTTATAGAGACATTCATGGAAAGAATTCAATGTCACATTTAGAATTTCGTCGAGATATTACGATGAACTTACTGCGTTCCAAACCAAAACTTATATCTCAACCTGGACCAAAAATGCATGTTCAAAATAAACTTAGAAAAACTGATAATCATTATCTGATATCTGCGTCACAAGGACGCTGTGCTCTTTGCCAAAAAAAACTGCCGCAACATGTGTGTTGAGTGTGACAAGAGGTTGCATAAAGATTGTTTTCCCTTATATCATGTCAAATAAATTGGATAAAAAGCTGTAAAAATAAAAAAGTAAACAATTTTAATGTAAATTATTTTTAAATTGCCAAATATTTTCATAATCTTTTATTTTTATGCCTTTTTGTTCATTTGATTTTTGTAAAAAGAAAATCTTCAAAACCTATAAGAAAAGTACTCATTAGACGCCAATGTTCCCATTTGGGAACATCTAAAAAATCCATATGAAATTTTTTTTTCTTTAAATGTTTTTATTAATTACTTATAAGGGGTCTATAAGTATACTTAATTAAGCAAATTTAAGTACCAGTTCGATCTACTTCATAATTCGGCGTCTAAACGGTTAAAAGGCTAATCATTCAAAATTTAATTTATCTGATTCTAGAACTTACCAGCATAATTCTATAACTAAGCAACCTAGAACGATATATTATATAAAGCTCTTCCTTCTCTTAAAAATTATTTAACTAACTAACAGTTCAAGTTCCACCAAAATAGATATTTTAATTTTTAAAAGTGGTATAGATACTTTTCCATAAATGTAATAAAATATAGATTCATTTTTTTTTCATCTTGGGTTCAGGTCTGAATATTTTGGGTTTAGATCGCATTTTGTCGGGCGTAGAGTTGGGTTTTAGATTAACGACTTTTGTCTGGTACAACCCGATCCGTGCAGAACTCTAGTAGCAGACTGTGTAGGTTATTAAGAACGTACTGTGTAAAATATGATTTAATAAAGGAAATCATTTGATAGCATTATAATGATTGGAGTAAGATGACACTAATAATGCAAAATAAAAAATTCAAATAATTAAGAACTTGAATTAATTCCCTTCTTCTTTAAAAAAAAGAAAAATCCCCTCTAAACTTCGTGTTAAAATGGGAAATTCACCTTGAAAATTCTAGGCTTGAAGAGGACGAGTTTTCATTTGATTATTTTGTACACAACTGAAAAGCAATTAATACATTTTTTTTCTTAAATATCATTTAATATTAGCCAAAATACTCAATAATGATAAATTTCTCACCTTGAGAATGTTGAAATAGCAAAGTCTAGAAAATATTTGTGAAAATTACTAGTTTCTCTGCCTAAGGTGTTTAATTATTGCATCTGTTTTTATTTTAATAAAATCTGACGAGCTATTTTAGCTTCTGTGCAATTTTTGCAATTTTCTTTTAGACTGACCTGTGATGACAGATAAATTTTCTGAAATATCAAATTCCTTGGGAGGGGGGGGGCGTTGCCCCCCCAGCCCCCATCAAATGACGCCCCTGGTTGTCACTCGAAAAAGTTCTGCGCATTTTTGTTTTGAAGTTTAAAATTTATATTCTATTCTTAATTCGATTTAAAATCTTACTTTTATTTGAAAGTCAAAGTACTTCAACAACGTGTTAAATACAAATAATTAAAAATAAATAATGAATAACGAAATAAATTATTCTGTAAGTACGGAGTACCTACCAATATGTTCTGCGAATAGGGAGGGATTTTTGTTTTAAGTGCGCCAATGGGCCAGTACAATCTCCCGCACTTAGTATCTGTTTTTCTTTTCAAGAGTTTCGATGCATTGTAGTATACTAATAAAAACACTATTGTCAAGTTTTTTTTTTTTTTTTTACTTTTCGCATATAGATGAAATACGTTTTCTGTTTTTAGTGCCAGAAAATACTAAAATTCAAAGTAACATAACTCGGTAAGTTTTGATCGTACAAAAAAGAATATATTATTTTACCTGTTAACGTACAGAGTACATTGTATAGAACACAGGAACGGAATAAAAATGTAAACCGCGTAATTTTTAGAAAATGACTATTTTGACATAAAATACTTTTAAGAGGATGAAGAATAACTTTCAAACTTTTTTACTATGGGAACTATAATTATACAGCTAATTGTTTAGAAAATTAGCCAACGAACAACTATAAAAGTTGACACCCTTGTTCTCACTGGCTTTTGAATAATCTGAGCAATGTGGCTAATCGCTAAAGAAAAACTAGCCTAATTCAAACAATGATAGTAATAGATTTGTCGCAAAACACTAAGAATATCAAAATACAAATGATGAGTTACACGGAAAAGATCTTCATTGGAAGTGCTTCAATAGCTTCATTGGAAGTGTCGCCGAAACGACAACAACAAAAAACATCTCTTGCAATTTGGCCATTTCAATCTTTAGTTTTCTCGCCTTGTGAAAAATTTTGGCGCAGTGGCGATCGGCAACGAGAACCCTGATTGACACCCTTATATATTACTCAAGATTCCAGTTTTTACATTCCGTACCATACACATACAATGCAAGGAAGGAAATAGGAAAGCATTGTAATCAGGCCCTCGCTAGGGGGGGGGGCGGCGGGGAGCCTCCCCCCTCCAAATGTTTTCGAATGCTGTTATACTTGATAAACTTATAAACTTAGTTGGAAAATTTGCTTAAAAACTTTAATAAAAACTGTAATACACTTTCTGTTTCTGATAGAATTGGCAAAATTTATAAATCTAATAGGGAATATTATTAAACTTATTACAAATAAGAACTATATTACATTTTCTAATTGTGGTAACTTGGCAAAATCATAAAACTAGTAGCAAATACTGAAATTTGACTTAGCAATTTCAGGTCCTCTCCTCCTCAATAAAAAGTCTTCGCGATGGCCCTGATTGTAATCACAATGAAAATAATGGTGTATTTTATATATTCAAATATTCTGAATTATTTCTCACTTTTTTTACAATGATTCAATATGTATGCGTGCATGTTAAAATTTACTCTCGTTTTCAGATTCCCAGAGCACAATTTGGTGTATTTTTGATAATGCCGGCAGAAACGTTATAAATCTGTCGTTAATTTTCGAAGAATTCGGCCGAATGGTTTGGTATCTAAACTTTTTATCAACCATTCTGCGACGATAACTGATGAACGTTTCCTCTTATATCTCAATTAAATTATTTTTATTGCTCACGTTCAGCTTATATCCATACAACAAGGTTTCACCTACGCAGACAGTGTCGGCTCGATTAGGGGTTCACAATTACTTTGCTACCAGTAATTTCAGAAAAAAAATTCTCCTTGTTTAATCGTAGAAAATCCTACAATTAAAACAGATAAAAAAAATATGTACCTATATTCTGGTAGAAAAATGATTGTGAAACCCTGAAGAGCCGCTACTGCACGCTGGGTCGGACTCAGCCAGTGTGAAATACGCAGACCTTGGATTTTTTGAGAGCGCAACATTTTAGAAACTCTTTATTTTACCACCTTGCTATAACATATTATTATTATATACATATATTATGTACATATATATACACATATACATTATTATTTATAACATTTTATTATATACATATATATCATATTATTATAACATATTATTAACATATATTACATATTATCATATTATTATATATATTATAGTAGAAACCAACAATATCCATTAGCATTCCAGTTTTTCTTTCTGTAGATGCTTTCAATTTCGGAACTGGATCCGAAATTGAAAGCGTCTTTACAGAAAGAAAAGAAAATCGAAGCAGTATAAAATAACCTTTTAGACATCGACGTCATATATACTACGGGGGAAAAAAATTAAAATGTTAATGAGAAATTTGTAAAGAACGCTGCTATTGGTTTAACATTAGCTTGAGAATGACTAATGTAGGATTCTAAGTATATAGAATTTTGTATTAAATTAGAAATGATTAATTAAACCTATTTTAAACTTTTTTTGCAGCGGGAGGATAAAACGTCTTAATACTGCTAGTAATATTAAGAAACGTGCAAATATTTGATTTTAAACTCAAATATCTTAAAAATAGATTTTTATACAGAAACTCTGTCTAAAACCCTGTGCAAGACAATATTTTCGTCTTATGCAGAATGTTCTGCAAACCCTAGAAACAGGGTATAATCGAAGGGGCACAAAAGAACCTTCAAATTAATTAAAAAATTCTTGGGGCAGATCATGTCGCCATTGGTAACGGGCAGAGTTGCAGAATATAAATTAGATTTTTAGAGATTTAAATGGTCCTCTGAAACAAAGAAAATTTCAAGAAAAAAAATGTAATTCTTCTACTTTGGAAAGAGAAACAAAAACTAGTAATAAAAAAAATGCTTCAAAAAAGTATATTTTTAAATTATTATTAAATAATTTAAAACTGTTCAAATCTTATTCTTGTAGCAAATTTTGTAACTATTAGCTTCACCTGGGGGAGGGCGCAGCTTTATCTGGTTTAGGACGCACCGATCCACAAGACGGTTGCCCAACGGGCCAGTCTGAGCCTACCAGAACATGACTTAATCTAGTAAAATATTATTTTTCCTTATTATTATTTTTTTTTTAATTTATAGGCTTTATTTCAGCACAAGCGAAATTAAAATTATGTCATTAGAAAATTTTTTAAGCTTTATGAATGAAAGTACACGTTTTCTTTAAAACTCTATATCTTTATCACCAGTGGAAATGTTTCACCTTTGTACAAAATTAGGATCTAAGTTTTTATTCATCTTTATACTGTTTTGAACTCACAGTATTTCTATAAACTGTTTAGAAAGTTGAGTGGAGTAACTCCAGATTGATATCGGATTGTGGTGGAGGGAGGGGGCAGAGCCTGATTACGGCCTAAACAAACTCACATGACTATTTTCGAAAAATACGTTTCTCCTTATTTAATCCTAAATAAGGTTTAATGCTGAAAAGTACTTTTCGAAAAAAGTGGCGTATATTTGCATAGGCGATAATCAGTCCTAAGGAACACCGAAGAAGGAAAAGACATCAATTTTGCGTTTGAGATTTGCCATATTTTCAAAATCTCAAACACAATACGCACAATATTTAATTTGCCACTTACCCACCACCCCCATCTAAATTTTGTCATCGTAGACTGATGTGGAATATGCGTAAATCCGGTTCTTATTATTGTTTTGTAATTTGTATTGATGCATGTTTAGTCCTCCCCCGCCCCCACCCCCACCCCCGCAAAAAAAAAAAAAAAACTTCAAAAGTTTCGTTTTTTGGGGGGATTTTTTGTTTGTAAAATAGTCAATGATTTTCTTCAACTTGTCAAACTCTTGTTGTTGTTTTTTTTAATCTTAAATTAAGTAAATAGCTAAGGAATTGCTGTTACTTCTTTGGCTATCATTATTTCCGTACAGTAATCATCATTTCTAAAACATTTTCAAGATAAATGTACCAGGAAGATGATTATTTGGAAATGGTGGTAGCCAGTAAAGTGACCAGTGAGAGCCCTGTAAATAAATGTTGATTAGTTTAAGATTTGAAAATCTTCAACTGTCGTCTTCGGAAAAGTTTCAGAAAAAAAGCAGACATACTGAAACGGTGTTGGAGAAGTTACTCGACGCTGCATTAATTAAATGATAATGTATAAATTAAAATTAAAACTTCGCGAATAGAAGTAAATTGTTTTAACTGTGTATAAAAACATGTTTTAAATCGAAATAGTTGAGGTTAAACACAGTAGAAAGTAACATACAAAGACACAGTAGTAAAAACACAAGAGTGAGATTAAACAAAGTAAAATATCATAGGAATATGCCGATTGTAACAAGATTTATCTATAGTATCTGATTAATAATGAAAAAAATATGCAAATATTTTTACAAATTTTTATTTCGCTAAATTTTGCGCCCTTAGGATTCGTGCGCCTGGAGCAGTTTGCTCCAACTGCTCCACGGTAGCTACGCCCCTGGCTCCAGTACTTCTTCTGTTTGAAATTAAGCTCTGACATTAGAGCGGTACTTTTTGAAAACATTTTTGAACAGCTTATATTAAATACGGATTAAAATCTGGTTCGTTTTTAGAAATAGTTTTTTTATTATCTTCGAAAATTCGTTTATCTCCTTCAAGGGCTGTGGTTCATTTTTGGACCACCTAACTTTAATTCCTAAATGCCACATTGGCACCAGAATATTGGAAAGAAAAATTTCCTCTTATTAAGTACGTGAACAAAAGTTTTTGATTATTTTGAAATAAATCTGTTTGTAAATACTGATGTTAGTCACTCATTTCATCATTTTGCGAATAGAAGTACCATGCCCCTGAAAGGGTTAAATGAGGACCCCAGAAGACAAGGGTTATAAGTGAGAAAATTGAAAAAATTAAACCAAGTGCACAGACGACCTGCATTTTTTCTTTTCAGGTAAAGAAATATAAGTGATTTTTTGATTATGTGTTGAGTTTTAGAGATCACCCACTTTTGCCGAATAATGATAAAAGTTGATTAATTATAAATTTAAAGAAAATTGCACTCTATTTTTTTCACAAACAAGCAGCAGTTTCCTATTTCAATTCAGTCAATTATTATTGATGTTCAACTTTAACGTCAATTACCATTGAACTCAATTTACTACAAATCGAAATTTTGTCACTTGTACCCCTAGGCTTCTGACGTCCTCATATATTATATCAAATACGCTAACGTGTCTTCTTCTTAAGCGAAAAAGTAAATATTGCAAATGATTTAAAATAAGTATAACTTTTCCATGCCTCGGAGCGGTCACTTTTTTAGCCACTACTAATTTTATAGAAAAAAAAATTGTGCCAGATTACTACAAGAATTGCAATAAAAGACTTGTCACGAAACTGGTTCTTTCGACATTTCCAAAATGAATCTAAAAGGAAAATTTTAGTAAGGAAATAGTGGTAGTTTAAAGTTTTAAGTTAGTCTCTGTAAAAAGAGGCAGCTCCGATACCTGCTTTTCAGAAACGTATTTTTATGACATTTAAATCACTAAGACAATTACGGTTAGTCTATCTGTCTGTATTATTTAGGATCGAATTCCCCGTCCCAAATGACTACTTGCTATGTAAATTGAAGCATGTTTCAACATAAAAATAGTCTCTAGTTTTTTCCCTAATCGAAGGTTACTAAAAATCTAAACTCAGTTGCTATACAATCCAAGAAGGATCTGTGCCGACGGTGCAAATCCATGTTTTCTTGACTCTGGCCCCTGAGATGCTATACAATATATGTCCCGGCCAGGTGGTCAGTATGACGCGGGACCCTTGGTGTTTAGTTCCCAAGCAAGCTTGGTACTCATTTTATCAACCATGAGCAGAGGAAAGGCTGAGTGAATTTTAGCCAGTCGGGAGTCGAACTCACGACGTGCGGCGCAGCAGTCAAATGCTCAGACCACTAAGCCACTGGGCATCTGATCGAACGTTAAATTGCTAGAAAAAATATACAGGAAAACATAGGATATTTAACGATTATTTTAGCCTAAATGCAATCAATTCATGTAACATGATTGGCAAATAAATGTAAAATAATAGTTTTAAAATAGAAAGTGACTATCCACACGTCGAAAAAATAATTTCGGTGTTCAAAAAATTTCAATTTATTATTTTTATTTCACATAAAATTACGGAGCATACTTCGGACATACATTTCATGTTCGTAAACGCTGGGGGACAGAGTTTACTATTTCAAGTTGTAAAGTACCACTATTTTATTTTAGATATTTAATATTTGAGTCATTCTCTGAAAAGTGGCAATTTTATGTCCCAGGGGTCTTGAACGCATATTTTTAAAATTACAAAAAGAAAAAGTTATTTAAACTATCAGTATTAATCAGTTATACATATAAACTGTAATTATTTGCTTATTGAAATTGAAATATGATAAATTAAATGTATTTTTAATGCAAATATCATTCCCTCACTACGTCCCCAGTCACAGATGTAGGAAAGAAAATGCTTTCTCTGCCATTGCAGCACGTATGTTTATAATTTTTTTTTTCTCAATCCATTAAACATACTTAAATAAACATTTAGCCATTTAATTATATTTATATTTTATATAATGAAAGAATTAGGGCACTTTTTAATGATGTCCCTAGTATTCGTCATCATTCCCTCTCATAACTGTACATTTGCCCCTATCTATATTATAAAGGACAAACATATCTGTGCGTAACGCATACGTCATTTTGCGATTGGCAACACTTTGAAATTTGAAATAAAATTTTGGCTTTGCAATTTTCTCTACTGCAAATTTTTAAACTTCTAAACATCGCACATTTTAAATTTTTACACCGTCGTATAAGGAAAAAAAAGTTCTTTTAAATGCAATTTGTTTGAAAACTGTATCTCAATTTATTTTTGAGATATTAATTTTTTTTGTGGTTTTTAATACCATATTTCTTATCGTGGCAACAAAAGTACCTCATTTCATTGAAAGTCATTGAAAGTAAACGGAAAATAGTCGAAAATAGGAGGTACTGTATCTTTCTGTTGCCATTTTCTCATAAAACCTAAAAAAAAAAGTTGAAATTAAAATATGGGCTATGTCAAGAATATTGTCTGTTATTCTGTGGTAATGACGTCATATGCACACTTTTCTATAGACGAAGTTTAAAACTGGATTGTAAAAGTGGATTGCTTTAGCGGATGCAAATGAGGTCATTTTATAAAAAAGCGTGTATTTTATTTCTTAAACCTGAATTATGTTTTGTAGAAGTGCGTCATTTTCACAGCCCAGCTGCTTTGAAATTCTTCACAGGTGAAAATGCTTCACATTTAAAAATAATGTAATCGAAATCACACACTGATAAAACGCAATGTTTTACAAAAATTTAGAGTATCTTTATAAAGTATATTTTTCAATCTTCTGACCATCGTTACATTTTCAATTTTCGTCGCATAGAGAAAAAATTTACTTTCAAATGCAATTTGTTTAAAAACTTTATCTTAATTGACTGATGTATTATATTTTCTAAAATAATTTTTAAGCATGATTTTTTTAAAGTTTATCTTATCACCTGCCGGTTTCAGTACATAATAATAATAAACATTTTTCACATAAAGCAACAAACATTTTTCAGCATTTGTTTCTGACTATTTTTACATAACGAAATTAATACTTCCTTTATAAGCAAATAAAAGAATAATATTTAAAAAAACCACCAATCTAACATATTTGTGAAAGACAAATTAGCGAAATTAATACTTCTTTTATAAACAAATAAAAGAATAATATTGAAAAAACAACAAATCTAACATATTTATAATCGTACAATTTAAATTTTTAGATCACCAAATAGGATTTTTTTTTTTAATGGAATAACTTTGCAAAGTCCATCTCAGTTTACTGATTGTCTATAGTTTTAAAAACAATTTTTAAGCATGAAATATTTTTTAATTTGTCTGTATCGCGCGGAGCTCGATTACGAAAGATTAATCCGTTTGCCCTTAAAACAAAATACAGACTTCATCATTTTCTTACGGCTAATATCTATTAAAAAAATTCCCTATGAATAAATAAATAAAATAATATAAATAAAACACAGATTTGCCAGACATGTATAAGCTATGAAATTATCCGAATATAAAAGGATGCCATAAGTAGCAAAATCTTGGCAAATAACTCTTAGCATGCGGCTAATAAGAAAATATCGCTTTTGATAAATTTCAAAAATTTATTTGATTGTATAATTCGTATTTTCCATATGGAAAATGCTTTTTTAATGTAAGATGTCAATCTAAAAATATTATGGAATATAAAAAAATTATTAGTTTTCAATTTAAAAAAATGATTTCACCTATATTCTTTAACCCGGGAAGCCCGGGTGCGATCCCCTAGTTTACTTAATAGAAAGAAACACTCGCTTTATACATGTCTAGGACAGTTTGTACATGAGTAAAGTGAAGCAGCAATCTTGTTGTTTGCTCAAAAACATTCCTGAATAGCTAGCAAATGGCTTTCAAGTACTAGATCAAAGTCTTTTTATTATCCGTCATTCCGTCATCTATTATAAATTTAATAAAAACTAATGAAATATCTTTTTTATCTTGTTATACAGTAGCTTCCCTCTTAACCGGCCTCCTCTTAACCGGATCTCCGCTTTAACCGGCCGACTTTTTTTCCCAATATCAGGCAAAATTCAGTGACGGCCTCGAAAACTCAGCTTAGGCTATCGAGTTGAAGTGCAATCCCGAGGGGAAGATGGCAAAATTCAGAAAGGAAAAAGTCGGTTCTAAATGGATACGTGTTGGCTTTCACCAGTGTTGAATTCAGGGTGTGACTCGAGATGAGGAAGAGATGTCCCCACGGAAGATTTGAGATTCTGTATTTTAATGGTCAAAAATTCAATCAAAAGTTCAGCTTATGATGTTAACCCCTTGAGAGGCAAGCAAAAATGTCTCTAAATATTGAATTCTCACCGGAATAATCGAAAAATTTTATTTTTAAATAAGGAAATGCAATTCTTCTCCGATTTTCCTCCACAGTTAAAAATATAAACTTTAGTTAAAATTTTCTGGTGAGAACCTTCTTTCAATTACGTCTGATGTATTTTATCCCACCGCCCCTCAAAGGGTTAAAGAAATTGAGTGATTATGCTGCAAAATGTCGGACATCCTGATTTCAACAGAAGGACTTTGATTTCTTTATGGTTCATTAAATTAAATAAGCATAATGTAGAACAATTTCAACTTCTTATAAAGGTGTGTGCAACGATTTTCAACAATTTAATGTGTGTTAAATACTTTTCATTATTTGTTATCAGCGATAATTTTTCTTTCAATTCAGTTGATTATACCTATTGTTCATTTCACAAAATATAGAAAACATGTACTTTTTTTAAGCTACACAAATTGAAAAACTAAATGCATCGTACGGGTTCAATTAATTAAATTACGCAGATACTTATTTAATTTTTTTTTTTTTTACTTCTCCGCTTTAACCGGCCAACCCTCGGTCCGGTGTAGGCCAGTTGAGCCTACTGTATTATTATAAATGTGTTTCAAAAGATATTTAGTAACTGAAAATATGCATTAGACTTATCAGTTTTGTATAAAATGGTTTTCAGAAGTATTTCATCATTCCCTCATAATTTTAATATATGAGGGAATGATCTAAATCCATTTATATATGTACTAAACAATAAAATAAGAAAATCTAATGCAATAAAATACACAAATGATAATAAAATATATTATTTATGATAGTATGACTTCTAATTATAATTTGTTTTGTTTTTTAATACTTTCAAGGGCGGTGGTATGTTTATGAAACCATTTAATTTTAATTCCCAAGCGTCACAATGCACCAGACTTTTTATAAATTTTTATCTATTTAACAAGATTGTGAAATACAGCATTTTTCTTATTTACAAATAAATTTGTTCTTAAATTCCGGTGCCAATCATTTATTATGAATTTTTAAGATCAGTGGCGTAGTCGTAAAAAGAACAGAGAGTATACTCTCTAAGCAGAGGGTGTACCCTAGAGTATAAATACCATAGCTTTTAAGAGAAACAGTAGGTATACTGTGTTCCTTAAAAAATGAAGAAAAAAGCAAAATCAGAGACAGAGACGAGCTGGCTTATATACCCTATGCGGGTGGCGAAAGCGCCGAAAACAACCAATGAGAGAAAAGCAGTGGAAACGACTGGGTGGACAAGTAGCGACATCTACCGGAGAAGAAGAGAAAAAGAAACCGAAAAAGGGGAAATTAAATTAATGCTTTCCAAATACTTGGAAAAACAGGAGTACTAGATAAGTCATTGACTAAAGAGTGAGAATTTTTAATGATGTGGTAAGCTTCCCAAAAATCAAGATCAAGGTTAGAAGAACCTTTTTGGATAATGATGGCTGAGGAAAAATCGAACCTATGTTGAGAAGACCAAGAATGTTGAGCAATAGAAGAACGTTTGAGCTCCTGATTTTTAACATAACCGGTTACTTAGTGCTGAACTTAATTACCTCAAAGCTATTGCTGTTGATCATGGTTATTCCTCTAATATTATTGATTCTATTTATAAGAAATTGACGAAATCCGTCCATTCTGAAAAGCATTCTAATTCCAACTCTAATACTTCAGTTGTGTTACCATTTTTTCCTAAAATCAGTCAGCAAGTTGCTAAAATCCTAAGAAGGTTTGATTTTAATGTTATTTTTTCTCCTGTTAATAAAATCACTTTTTCAAATCTCAAACACCCCGTTGATCGCCTAGATAACTGGGGTATTTACCAAATAACTTGCCAGTGTGGCCTTTCTTATATTGGCCAGACTAAACGTGCTCTTAGATTTCGTTTAAAAGAGCATGAAGGTTATGTTAAAAGTCAGGAGCTCAAACGTTCTTCTATTGCTCAACATTCTTGGTCTTCTCAACATAGGTTCGATTTTTCCTCAGCCATCATTATCCAAAAATGTTCTTCTAACCTTGATCTTGATTTTTGGGAAGCTTACCACATCATTAAAAATTCTCACTCTTTAGTCAATGACTTATCTAGTACTCCTGATTTTCCAAGTATTTGGAAAACATTAATTTAATTTCCCCTTTTTTGGTTTCTTTTTCTCTCCTTCTCCGGTAGATGTCGCTACTTGTCCACCCAGTTGTTTCCACTGCTTTTCTCTCATTGATTGTTTTCGGCGCTTTCGCCACCCGCATAGGGTATATAAGCCAGCTCGTCTCTGTCTCTGATTTTGCTCAGCCTTGCTTTTCCTTGCACGCTGTTCCTTTTTCCCTATCTTGCACTGAAGAAGAATCTCGCTAGTAGATTCGAAACAGCTGTTTGCTGCTTTTCATTTATTATTTGTGCATTTTAAACGTTGGTTTTCCGGCTTTTTAATATATTTACATAGTGAGTATAACAACTGCTTTGCGCCTAATGCACTGGGCTTTTAAATAATTTAGATTGGAAATTTCTAAAATGTACTACTTGTTTTTTTCTCACCAGCTAATTTTAGAAAAATTAGTCTACCATGCAGATTTATAGCTTATAAGAAAAGTTGGATTGATTAAAAATGTTTGTCACTTTACAAATTTATTAATTTATCATTTTTATAAAGCGCGTGAATAACTTGGATTTTGCATTTTTTTAATAATGTATAAAATAAATGAAAACATTATGAAAAAAAAAACAGATGAAAAAGAGCATAGTTTAAAAAAAGAAAACTATTTGGTTTAAACTATAGAACAATAAATAAAGAGGAACTGACATATCCTGAAAATGGTGAAACTTCAACTTTAAAAGGTTTCACAGTGGCTTATTACCGCCGGGGCAAACTTCCACCAGTGAATTTGAACAGAAATTTTCTCAATATTTAAATGCATTATTAATGAAGAATTTGAGTTACAATTATGACCAAAAACAGATATTTATCTTCACTGGTGCAAGTTTATATCGGAGGCAGTCAAGCCCTGCTTCTTTGACATATTGCGTCAACCTAAACGGACTCCTGTGAGTGTCAATGAAAGAAATTATAATACATGGGACAACTTACAGCACTAAAAACGAATAGAAAATTTTACCTTATTTGTAAGAGAAGTTGTGCATGAATAAGCCGCTAAAATAAGGCGAAATTTTCTATTCAGCATTTGCTGGCGGAAGCTTGCTTCGGCGGTCATCAGAAACAGTTGATCTGATGTAAAAAAAAAAAAAAAAGTCGCCTTCTTGTGACAACCTCCTCAGTTACTTCTCTCGCATCTGGTAGACTTTCACTATACAGGGTGTCCGGTTTCAACGGTGTCCAATGGCTCATTTCTAAACCGTTAGTCATATAGTTCCAATTACAAAAATGTTTAAAATCAAGTAAAGAAATATGTTAAAAGCGATTTGGGTCAATAAAAACATTTCTTAAAAAATTACGAAATTTAAATTTTTATGAGGTCCCCCGGTCCTATAAGTTATATTTAGTGAAATTTTCCTTCTACATTGACAAGTAATACAAAAAAAGTCCCGTTATTCTACGATTAAAATTGACCGAGTAATAGCTGTTTAAAGTTGGAGCATATTTTTTCCCGCAAATTGGGGGTCATTCACAAATTTAGTTGAAATATAATTTCGTCAGATATAAAAAATGTTTGGGAGTAAAATTAACATTGCAATATAAATTTGAAATCTTTAATCATTCTGGCATATTAATGGAAAATATACAATTTGTAATAAACATTTAAGAAGAAAGAAAAAACAGAATTTTTGTTAAATAAAATGATTCTAAATTAACAGCCTCAATTCTTTACAAAATGATACGTATTTTAAAATATTATTAGATTGCACAAGCCTGCAAAAGTTGGGTTATGTAATGTTTTTTAGCTTTTGATAATTGATTCTTATATATTCTGTACCGCTGAATCCGAAATTGACCTTCATTTTTAACTATCATATCAGGATTTTTCGCAAATTGCAAATTTCAAAGTTAAGAAGTTCAATGTTAAAATTGAATTTCCTCCCCATCTCATCGGACCACTCAGCTGTTTAGCTGTAAGAATCCCAGGATAAGCAAAAATATCGAATAAATTTTTTAATAAAATAAAATAAAATAAAAAATGTTTTACATATGTTTTATAGTATGAGATTTTCGCTATATTTTAACTTATACATTTGCAATTTGCAAAAAAATTCTAACGTGATGGCTAAAAATGAAGGTCATTTTCAGATTCAGTGCTAAAAAGTGCGTAAAAATCAATTATCAAAAGTTAAAAAACTCACCCATCTCCTCTACTTTATAGTATTCGATTTTTGTTATTCTTTAAATTTGAAAATTTATTATTTGCGAAATATCCTGACATGATGGTTAAAAATTAAGGTAATTTTCGGATTCAGTGCTAAAAAATACATAAAAATTAAAAAAACAAAACAATCGCAGTCTTGTATTATCTAATCTAAAACTTTTTCTTAAACTCCTTGGCAGAAATCTATCCGAAATTTTTTGTGTTATCCTGTAAAATAAGTATAAATGGTAACCACCGAAAATCTTAATAATATTAGATTGTTATCGGATTTGCGCCAGTATGTAAAATGCAATCTCGATCGGATATTTAAAAGTGGGTTAAAGTTCAAGTACAAATTTTGAACTGGAAAAACATACATACGATTGTTGAAGTAACATAAAAACTTATTAAAAAACATAATTTTTGTTAAAAGAAATCATATGAGAAACAGTCTCGAATCCTGACAAAATAAAACATATGTTATTTTAGCCAATATGAGACTTAATCATAATACTTGTAGGATTTTTTTTCAAAGCGCAGATACACATGAAGTAAGATCTTCGAATACTTTAAACACTTGGTATATGATCCCTCAAAGCCAAGCCGAACTCATTTGTTTTCAGAGTAGAAAAGTGGCATAAGTCATGCATTTTTAAAGTTTCATAACTCACTCAATTTCAGCGTTATATGAATGGGACTTTTTTTGTCTTACTTGTCAGTGTAATAGGAAAAAATTACTAACTAGTAAATCTGCAGATCAAGAGCCTCAACGTCATCTCTGCAACTCATTGTTTTTATCAAACTTTGCGTAATATTAATCAATGCAAAAACCCTTGACGGGTTAAAAGTTTCTGACGCAGCAATTTATCTTATGCTCTAAGAATTTTAAATATGGAACTTAAAAATACTGATATCAAATTTTGAGTGACGTTATGCTATTTCTTAAAAAATATATTTGTATTTATTTCATCATTTTATTTTTGTTTTATTTATAATCGCATGTGCAAAAGTTATGGTCAACATGAAAAGCTGCATAAAATTTTATTCGCTGTTGCTTTATCATTTACATCTCTCATAAATTCAAAATATGAGTTTTAAAAGATATGATATAAAATTTAAGTGACGCCTTGATGTGACTTTAAAAGGTTTGTTTTAAAATTCAATTTAAATTATTTTTGACTTGGTTAAAATATTTTTTTACATCTACACAATATTTTTAATTTTCCAATTCACTGTTAAATATATCACTTTCATTGAATCTATACTATGCATTGAAATGTATTTATTTCAATAAATTGATTTATCGTTTGTGTCACGCTATTCAAAATTGTGAGTAAGATTTATGTAAATGGTTTCTTTGCGTCATTGTGTCCAAACTACATGAAATGTATGAAAAAGGATAGTTTGACGCAAATAAACCATTTACATAAATCTTACTCACAATTTTGAATAGCGTGACACAAAAGATAAATCAATTTATTGAAATAAATACATTTCAATGCATAGTATAGATTCAATGAAAGTGATATATTTAACAGTGAATTGGAAAATTAAAAGTATTGTGTAGATGTAAAAAAATATTTTAACCAAGTCAAAAATAATTTAAATTGAATTTTAAAACAAACCTTTTAAAGTCACATCAAGGCGTCACTTAAATTTTATATCATATCTTTTAAAACTCATATTTTGAATTTATGAGAGATGTAAATGATAAAGCAACAGCGAATAAAATTTTATGCAGCTTTTCATGTTGAACATAACTTTTGCACATGCGATTATAAATAAAACAAAAATAAAATGATGAAATAAATACAAATATATTTTTTAAGAAATAGCATAACGTCACTCAAAATTTGATATCAGTATTTTTAAGTTCCATATTTAAAATTCTTAGAGCATAAGATAAATTGCTGCGTCAGAAACTTTTAACCCGTCAAGGGTTTTTGCATTGATATCATTACTTTTTTGAGGTTAGTGATAAAATGATTAAAAAAAGATACTTATGGAATTTAATGCAGATTTAATTTTTACTATTTTATTACAATTTTCCTTATAGCAGTTTGTATATAAAAACAAGTGGGTAAGTATAATCTCTGATCGCACAGAGGGTTTCATTTGATATTCCTTTAAAAACACTTTGTCCTTAAATTAATAAATCCAAAATGTTAATTTATAATTATTAAATCCTTACATAGATGGTGCACCAATAGTTCCAATTTTCATGGGGCAGGGAACGCATTCTTTTAAACAAACCACCTTCCAATTGAAGTCACCAAAAACCAAGTTGAATAAGCCAGACCCCGTTGTGTTGTTTCACAAACAGCAGTCTCATGTCCCCTCCTTCCCCCCTTTTTCAAAATTTTTCAGACCAGTACCTAAGAATGGAACCGAAATAATTTTTTCTCTTCAGAAATTAGGATAAAAAAATAGTATGCAGTACTCATAAATTTACTTTAATGCTATATAAGGTGATTATTAAGTTAATTATAACGTTTGGAATCTGTTGCATTGATGTCCGAAAGGTGGTTTCTGAGTTATGGAAGCTGGACCCATAAGGCGCCATAGAGGGGCGAAGCCCACTAGTGTCTATCATAATTATATCTGCCATGTGGACTAATTGCGATATTTAATCAAAATAGTCCCCCCCTCCTCATCCCCGGAAATATAACAAATACAAAATGTGTCTTTATAAACCTATCGTCAAATAGGTTTTTATTTCTTTTTCCCTAAAAAAAAAAAACATGATTTTTATATCCGTAACGTAAATAGCGGACGAAGCCCGCTAGTTCCTATCATAATATATATTTTTAATAATTTTATATAGTCTATAATAAAAATCAGACTTAAAATAGTCTAGTTCCATGAGTACTTGTAGTGTCAGTTACATGCTACGATTTTTGGATACCAGTATTTTAGAACGGGAAAATGTGACTTATTTTATCGGAGATATCTCATTAATTGAATAAGGTGAAGCAAACTTTTTGAAAAAAAGGTGGCCAACAAGCATGGCAGTTATCAGCTATGTGACTTTGTGCTAAAGTCCATTAATTTGATCTGCTTTAAAAAGATTACGGAAGATTGAATTATAGTAGAACCTGGATTAACCGAGCTTCGATTAATCGAGGTTTCTGTTAACCGAGCCGATAACAAAGTCTGATTTTTTGTTTTCCTTTTGAATGAGCCTTAAAAATAACCACACTCTTTAGCTCACTGTCCGTGCTATACAGGCCTTCTGCCCCCAAAAGCACTCAACTCCAAAGAAACACTGGACCCTGAGAAGTCAATAGCGAACAATGCTTTGTTTCCAGTGGCTGTGTGAACTTTCGTAAATTTTTCAATTTGCATTTTAAAATTTACTACTGGTAGTTGATTTTCTTTTTAAATTTGTTAAGCTGTGAAACAGAACTTTACATATATTTATTTTTATTATTTAAAAAACGTTCTATATATTTTTTTAAAAGAGATGTTAAATTCGCAAGCACGGCGAGTTTTTACACACAGTTTCTATAAACCGAGATTTCCGATTCCGATTTAGTAACAGTCCCAATTAGCTCGGATAATCGAGGCTGCTCTGTATAATTAAAAAATCAATGGCGATCTTACTGTAAACGGGTTTCCCTTTTACTGAGGGATTTCAAGACCGAATCAGCTGATGTTAGTTGCTGTTTCCGTGCTTGATTAAATAAGATTAGTTAAACATTTGAAAATTACCAAATATAAAAGGAACTAAGTCAACAGAGTGTTTGCTTTATGGTATTTTTTAACAACGCTATAAGAAAATGATTTTAAATAAGAGATTTTAAATGTAACGTTTTAAATCTGACATAATTTTCACCAAACTTTCCTTTCTGTTTGTAACATTCAACTGAAAATATTTTTATTATTAGAAAGATAATATTATTATTTGCGCTACCTTAAAATTGGCAACTATAGTTAAAAATATCATCTCGAAATTTGAAATAAATCTCTCATATAAATATATTTTTTAATTTAAACTGTTTTGCAATATTATTATTTGGCCACTTTGGCCAATATGACTTAATTTCCTCCATTTACGACTTTTAACACATATCAATGAATTTATTATTTAAAATTTTTCTTTTTCTTTTAATATTCACGTGTAAATATAATTTTTATGACGTAATTTTCAATGTTTTCCTGCTTTTAATGCGTAATCATTTAATTCTAATTTGAAAATAATTGATTATTTTATAATTTTCTTTCATTTTAAGTAAGCATGTGTAAAAACAATTTTTATGACGTAATGTTTAATATTTTCCTGCTTTTAACACGTTATCATTTAATTCTAATTTAAAAGGATTTTTTTTCTGTTTATAATAGTCACGTGTGAATAAATTTTTAATTTAAAGGATATATTATTCTTTGCGCTGTTTTAACAATTGGCAACAATTTAAAATAACCTTTTCTAAAATATGTAAAAAATATCTCTGGAAATTCTGAAAATTTTAATTTAAAATTGAAATAAACCGTCAAAAAATTAGACAAGTTAAAAATAATAAATGCACTCTGCAAACTTCGAGTTTCTATTGAATGATTAAATTGAATAAAAATGATTAAATTCCCATGTATATATTTTTTTTCCTATGAGACTTTTTTAATGAGACAATTTAATCCAGATTTAACATTAAATATCTCTTAAAATAATTCTTCGATTTAAAAACTGTCTACTTCAACGTTTTTATCAAACATTTCTCTATAATACTACCCATTTTAATATTTTTGTATGCAGTAATTTTCTTAATATTTGCGAAATAGACCTCTAGTCACAAGAGATTCTTTCAAAGCGGTGAAAAGCGTTAGTTTTTTCTTTTTTTCCGAATAAGAGACAAAATGTAATGTGGTACGCAATTGCGTCAAAAGATGGCGACACCAGAATTCTGATATGCTTATTATGTAAAACTTCATTGTTATTTATAAATGAAACTTTTCAACAAAATTATTTATTATAAAATAATTATTACATCACAATAGTTTTTATGCAAGGAAAATAATAATTATAATAATAATAATATTATGGATGTCAGTGATTATATATTGATTGACCGTCATAATAATAAAAAATGATATTATAAAAAGAAGAGCTGAAATGAATTATTTTTTTACGTTTCTGATCGTGTGATTTATATTCAAATAATAATAACAGTAAACTCTCTGTAAGGCGGACTCTGTGTAAGACGGAAATCTGTCTGACTCGGAAAGAATTTCAAGTCCCTACGAATCCATAGACATAGAGTAAAATTTGTCTAAGGCGGAATATTGTCTATTGCGGAAAATTTTCTTGGTCCCGATCGATTCCGCCTTACACAGAGTTTACTGTATTAATGTATATTTTTTGTAAAGTGATTGAAATTAAATATATTTATAAAATTTATGGTAATATTTTTATTGTTGAAAAATTGCCAAGAAATAATCATCATCAAATTGGCGTCATTATAATTGTAATTTTATTTAACTTAATAGCAATTAAAAAATTACAAAGGAACTGAGAATAATGGTCAACTAACAGACTTTAAATAAATAAATAAAAAAAACTTCACACGCACCAGAGAGTATCGAACTGCCTATGTTAAGATCAGTAGACGATGGCCCTCAACCACTCAGCCGTGGGAAGACAAAATCTTTCTCCCCAAAAGTGGTTAAAAAGAAAGCATGTGTATGAATACAGTGTCATGCATTTTCGGTGAAATTTCCATAGAATGGCGAAGAAATATAGTCCGATTTTTCATGCGCATTATAAAACGAACAAGAGTCTTGCTGGAAACAAGTAAATTGTTATTTGGTTCATCTGAAACATATTTATTTGATTTTTAAAAAATCGCTCGTGTCATTTTCGAGAGAAAAAAAATCGAATTATTTAACGAACGAGAGTTTTCCCAGAAAAAAGAAAAGTGTTATTCACCTCGCCTTAATCACATTTATATTATGTATCAATTTAAAAATAATCGTTAGAACCGTTTTCGAGATTTTCAAATTAGGAACTTCCTCGATATTATACCAACGTTTTCACTTTAAAAATGACTATTTAGATCTCAAAATATACTGCACGTAGAAATGTAAAAATTTCAGTATACGATTAGACTGCAGATATAAGACTGTTCTAGAAAATTCAGAACAATAAGACGTATATCTGCTGAGTTATTAAAAGGCGGCTTTTCGCATTTTCTTTGATGTCGAGTTAGCTGTATATATGAGTTCCGCCATCTACGAATTCTATGATACGATACGATACGATACGATTTTAGGCTTAAGGCTGCGTCACTCGAAATACTACCGTCTTCCATGATCTTTCTACAAAAACAAAATTTAAACTATTTAAATTACACAAACATTTATAAAAGGAAAAAAATATTTCGATGGTTTCAGACATTAAAGTGTTAAATTAAACACGTTGTTATGTAAGGATATTCTGAAATTCTCACGAGCTATTTATTCTAGTAATTTTTATATAATAAAGCAAATTCCTTCAGGGGGGCTCTGCCCCCCTGAACCCCCCGTTGTGTAATTTATTTTGCATTTGTAATTTTCTACTGATTGAGTTAATGATTACCCTATATCTTAGATTTCTTTTTACACTGCGATTTATAAGGATAAGCAATAATTCGGTCAAGCATTTTACGTTATCCTAATATCCATACAGCAGTATTTACTTGCCTGCTAACCACAAATACCTGTATCTAATGGATAAAGAACTTTTGGAAATGTAAACTGAAACATCTAATTTAGAAATCTAATACCTTTATAAATTTTGTTTATAAAAAAATAATTTTGATTACCATTCTGCAATATTTATATCTAAGATCTAATCTAAATATAAAAAAATGTACTCGATAGCATTAACTTACTAAAATCACCCTAAAGTAGGGGGGCTTCTAAACCTAACAGTTAATAATTCATCATCGTTAAATAGATAAACATGATTTGGCGCCTTTAAGTATTTTTTGTGATTTTCTTTTAATAGTATCTACATTTAATTTAAAATCGTGATGTTACAAATACCGTTGAAATTTGACGCAAACCTATGTTCAGGTCAAATTACGAAAGGTTAACTAACATTTCATTTCCCTTAGCCGGACTTTCTGTTTCATTTTTCGTAATAAGGATTATTTTAATAATTTAATTTATTTTACACTCTACAAGCTGTTACACGGACGTTGTTCACGTAGCATTAAAATAGAGATAAATGCATTAAGTAAAACATTTCACTCCCCACCAGACATGCCAAGTCTCAAGCTTTTTGCACATCACTATTATCTTAGAGAAAATGTTCTTTTAAATCGCGCAAATGTTTCAATTAAATAAAGTAACATTTTCTGTATTAAAATACTGGTATCCAGAACGCCGGAGGCTTGGCAGCTCTGCTACTCTTAATAAAAACATATATGATTAACCAACTCTTTATCACATTTTATAGGAGACAATACGGAATTTCTTATTTGTATGGCCTTACATATATCTCAGTCATAAAAATGTAAAATTTTGTGCCAATTAATGCACGCAATTGCGAAAATAAAATCGCAAAGAATGAGAAAAGGAAGGCCAAGTAAAATCGTGTAAATCGAGGAATTTTTCTTCGTAGTGCTGGGAAAATACTGCTACAAAAACTATTTTAGGTGGTATTTGGTGTGAAATGTTTATATGTATTCATTCCTGTCCTATATATCCTTTTTTTTATTTTTTATTTGCTTATTCCATTTTCCTTTTGCACGTGAAAATCTTACAAATTAAAATTAACTCTTTGGGAGATATTGTTATTCATTTTTTTTTGGCAACAATAAACTTTATAAAATTTAACAGAATAATGTCAGTTTATTCTGTATGAAAATAACGAACTTTTTCATTTATAATCAAATAGTTGAATAAATAAATGAAAATATTATTCTGTATAGTATATAAATACTATTTTCATTTCTGCGTTTAAATAAATCTATATGCAAATATCTATACAAAGGCATTCATTAATTCATTCCTTTTGCTTTGATTTGACTTCAAAAAACCATACATACTTTCACATTTATGATATTTTTAGATGAGATGCTGTTGCTACGCAACGGTTAAAAGAAAAAATAAAATATAAGTAAATTCATAAAATAAAATGTTTTATATTATTCGAACACATGTATAAAATTCTATCATAAGTTATACACCTAATTTAAAAGCTCTGACAAATGTTTTGACAAAATTGCAAACTAATAAGAATAATTTAATACTCTTATTTAAAAATTTCAGCATCCAAAATTTACCATTTAAATCTATTATTCATATGAGCGATTTCTTTCAACAAATGAAAATTTGAAAATCGTCTGACTTCCCATAGAAAAGCATTATATCACAAAAAAAAATGTTCTGTATATTCCGAACGAATGAACCAAATTTAACCCAAAACTATACAGCTAAATCCGGGGAGCTCATCAACATGCCCAGGGAATTTCAAGCCGATCGGATGCTTTTTGCGGCAGTTGTCGCGGAACAGACAGACAGACTAACGGAAACCAAAACTTTTCGTGTCTCCACAGTAAGCCTTCACTGACGTTTCGGCAAATATAAGACCGGGGAACCGTATAAAAATTTAAATTTCGTAATTTTTTAAGAAATGTTTTTATTGACCCAAATCGCTTTTATAATGTTTCTTTACCTGATTTAAAACATTTTTGTAATTGGAACTAAATGTCTATGACTAACGGTTTAGGAATTAGCCATTGGACACCGTTGAGACCGGACACCCTGTATGTCTCCTCCTCTTTATTCATAACTTCATTGCTTACACCAAACAACCCTGACCGTGACCTTAGGTCATTATAGCTACAGGTTCGATTTTTGGCAAACGCAATCTGCATTGCAACAACATTCTTTTCTTACACTACAAAGTTCCTATAAACACAGGAACTCGGTGATCATGAGAAATTCAGGGACACACACCAGGAATCGTCATGGCTTAATTAATATACTTACTAAGCTCTAAAAGAAAACTGGTGTGAATATTATCATTATTTTTTCACTTAGATTATTAACCCCTTAATTCTCGCTCCCGTCAATATCTCGGGCTGAGGTGTCGTTCGTTATTTCTCATGCCCGTCATATTCTCGGGCTGGAGATTTAATTGCTGGAAAAAACTTCAGAAACCAGAAAAAATTGAACTGGAATTTCCATTTGAAGTCTTTGAATATTAGCACTCTGGTTAGATTTGTACGATCTATAATTTGTCATAGATTTGAAATATTTTTGTCACTTTGATATGGATTCTGATGAATCAAGCCTTTCTGATGATAACTGGAATATTAGCCCCTTCACGGTCGCTTAATATTTGAAAAAACCATCAAAAGTGTACCTATTTTTTTTATTACAGAAATTGAATAATTATAAGGTTTCTAAATAAAATATGCAATTAGTTTATTTTTAAGGCGAAAAAACAATATTTTATAGCCATATTCATATTTGTATAAAAGCCATCATGCGAGGATTATGTGTCTAAACCTCTTAAGCTCCGCCCCCGATAAATGTAGGCTACTATCTTTTATTTCAGATTGTTTGACTGTCACCAGTTTTTTTTTAAATAGTGTAAATGGCTTTATTTTCGTATCATTTTATCTGCGGTAAACTACGGTGGTGGGAATCAAACAATCTGAATAATAAAAAAAAGTAACCTACTTTTATCGGAGGCGGAGCTTAAGAAGTTAAGACACATAATTCTCGCATGATGGCTTTTATACAAATATGAATATGGCTATAAAATATTGTTTTTTCGGCTTAAAAATAAACTAATTGCATATTTTATTTAGAAACCTTATAATTATTCAATTTCTGTAATAAAAAAAATCGGTACACTTTTGATGGTTTTTTCAAATACTAAGCGACCGTGAAGGGGTTAAATAGTATTTTATTAAGGGGACCAGGTAAGCGAAATTGAACCGGAAAATTGATTTTTACTTTTTTATATCATTAAATAGTTTAAACTTTTACCTTTTCAACGATGTATTACACATGTTTATATATAGAAAAAAAGTGTTAGTTTTTTTATTCTTTCTAAGAGCAGATCACAGCAATGGGCTACATATTTAAAATTCAGATTTCTTGATTGGCACCACTTTTCTGAAGTGATAAAATTCCCATTGTTTTCGCCTTAATTAATATGTTATTAAATAAGGCGAATTTTACTGTTTCAAAAAAGTGATGCCAATCAAAAAATCAGAATTTAAATAAAGTAGTCCACAGGCAACACTGCTTCACAGCCATGGATGAGAGCGCTCCGACCCAAATGGTTGAATTTCACCACTAAATTTTATTCTATTAGTATTTTTTGCTTTATTAAATCTCAGAAATTCTGCCATTAAACACCGCAAGAAACACTATAAAATTTTAGTGGAAGTAATCGGTCATTTGGGTCGGAGCGCTCTCACCCTTGTTCACAGCTTTAATTGACTTTTTCTCAAAACTTCGATTTTTGAGGTTTGTGTTCCTTTTTTTCAATATCTGTTAAACTTAAGAACTTGGATTTTTCTAAATATTTATATTATGTTATAGTGCATACTTTAACACAGGGATTTAATGATTTGTTGAGAATTATTTATTTTAGGCAGTGAAATCTTACCAAAAATGCTAATTTAAAAATGTCTTTCAATAAATAATTAATAATTAATTTTCAGTTTCACTTAGAAAGAAAATGATCTGTTAAAATACGTAAAGCGTGTTATTCAAACTACTCTAAGGAATCTACACCTCTATCTTCACCATTTCTGAGAAAAAGGTACATATAGTTGACGTATTTTAACATAGCCGAGATAAAGCTTACCCGGTCCCCTTAGATTGTTTTTCAGAAATTTAGACGCAAAGCTAAAGCAGAACTGAAAACTCATTTTAAAATTTATTATAAAATTAATTGATCAGTAGATTAAAAACTTTCAGAAAAGGCAACCTCCCCCATAATCTGAACAAACACAAGTAAGATCTTATTTAAACGACTTTCAAAGAAATAATAAAAAAATTCTGAAGTGTTTTCATATGTAAAACCAATGAAAAGACTATGATCCATAAAACTGTAAAAGTGGTCCATTCAATATTCATGAAAATTTTAAAGTATTTCAGAAAACAATTAGTATTTTGAAAAGCAATAAAACAGTTTGTCCACAAAAAGTTCTTTTTCTTCCTTCTTTTTGTAAAAACTAAAAAGGCAACCCTACTGAATTGCATCATGCATCAATGATGACATAATCGCAAGTCATTCTCTCCGTTGGTTACCCTTTGTTCTGTATGCTAATGAATGATTGGCTGTGAGTTTTCTCTGCTGTATGGCTATTGGGTTTAAAACCTTTGTTTTTCTTATATTTCTACGTTGGGATTGCGGTTTTTGCATTATGATTTTATTCTGTTACCACCTATTTTGTATTTTAAGAAATTTACTTATTTATATTTAAATAAAAGAATGTCTAGTGCTGAAAGGAGAGAGATATAATCTCGCTTTCATTTGAGGAAATAAGAAATCTATCAAGAAAAGGCTTAAAAGCAAAATTTAAAAATTGTGTGCATGAGATAGAAGGCCAAGAATGCATTGAATTTTGCAAAACAAAAATATCCATGTAACTCAATGCTTCCACAGATAGTAAAATTTAAAGCCAAACCTTCAACGTTTGAAGAACATGTTTTTGAGCAGAATACAGTAGCAGAAGTCTTCCCATATGAATGGTAGAAGAGTCAGCAAATTCAAATCAATAAATTTAACAGCAAAATCTTTACTGAAGTTGAGCAGCTATGAAATCGAATAAGAGGACATTGAAAAATTGAGTGCTAGTTAAGCACCTGTTTACTTTTAACTAAAATATGTTACAAGATATATTTAAATCCTCTATTGCATAATCGAACCCACTATTTAGATCTGATAAGAAAATGGGGGAGGGGGTGGGAAATCGAGGTTCTCTTGAGACAATAGAAAAAATCTCATAAAAATGCCTAAAAGGATATATTAATAATTTTTAGTTTAGACATTTAACACTTAAATGCATAATGATGCATATCTACATCACTTTTTATTTAATTTTTAGCAACCAGTATATTTATATAGAAATATTAATCATGTAAAAATTAAAAAAATAAAAAAGAAAAAAAAACCTAAAGTTAAAAATCTATCTTGAAATTTCTGGTGTCGAATATTTAATATAGACATAAAAAAACATAATTCTAGAAAAATAATTTATGCATTTTAGGGTTAAGTTTTACAAAAAAAAATATTTAAAATAACGTATTGAGATTTATACTTAGTAAAATATTTAATAATTTGCAATATTTTAGTTTTTACTTGTATTGGAGATGTGCAATATAAGAAAAAGTTGACGTATTAGAAGAATAATGTATCTATGTTTTTTTTTTTTTTTTTTTTTTTTTTTCCTGTGTTATAAACCTTTCAGATAATCATATATATTTTTTTCGAAACAAAATAAAAAAATCCTGCATTTAAGGGTTAAAAGTAATGCGTATTATAACACAGCTTAGATAAAGAGCCTGTTTATTAAGCCTGATGGCTGTTTAAATGTTTTACAACGATGATGACAATGATGGACAACTATGAACATCATTGATGATTACATCATTGATGATTACAATGATGACAACTTTTATAAACTACTTTCCATTTTAAGATCAATGTTTTCAGTAGTCTAAAATGCTGGTAAATAGGTATTTCTGCTTATTTTACTGTCGCCTTTTTTTTTTTTCTTTAACCAGACAGTTTCAGCGGAGAAGTGTCAAATGACAATAAACAATACTTCTTGCAACGTGTAAAGACTCTACTGCTAAATTCAAATCATTCCAGGAATTCTTTATAAAAAGCTTTATTTTCAGTAAAAGATAATAATTGTTCATGTAGTGCATTCTAACAGAAAAATCATGCATCTCAGATAATAAGTATTTCAAAGAAATTATTTTGAATAGCAGTAGCAATCGGAAAGTATATTATATTTATTTGTAGTACTAGTAATCAAAAGATTGTTTATTAAAATTTTCAAGGTATCAATGTTTCACTATGTAGAGCATTTTATTCTTGGAATATAAGACATAGCTCTTACTAAAAATGTTTAAATTTTAAATTATTTCAATTTTCTACATAATTAATTGTAATTATTTAATTTAAATATTTTTAAATGAAGTTATATTATGCATCCAAAAATTTTTATTTTTATCAATAAATATGCATGCATATGAAATAGGAAAATATATATTTTTTTTAAATCCAGTTTAAACAAAAAAAAAAAAACCTGGTTTAAAACCAATGTACCGTTTTTTTCCCCATAAAAACTGGGTTTTGTTCCGACCACGGTAATGGAGTTACGAATAAAGAGGATAAGACATATAGTGTATTGTCCTCCATTTGCAAGTGAAGTAACTGAGGAGGTTGTCACGACATGGCGGCTGTTTTTTTTTTTTTTTTTTTTTTTTTTTTTTTAATCCGATTAAACCGTTTCTGATGACCAAGAGGCAAACTTCAACCAGTAAATTTGAATAGAAAATTTCGTCTTATTTAAGTGCTTTATTCATGCAATATTTCTCTCACAAACCCGGTAGAAATTTCCATTTGTTTTTACTGGTGGCAGTTGGCCAAGTAATCTAATCTTTTTCGCTGACATTGACAGGAGGTTGTCTAGGTTGTCACAATATGGCGGAACAGTGTTGCCAGTGGGCTACATTTTTTACCGTATATACTCGCGTATAAGTCGACCCCTAAATTCAGGAAAAAAATATGTTGCATACCAGTATTTTCTTGTAGCTCTCTTCGCTTTACTTAATATCAGTAAATTCTGTATTTAGATAAGATGAAGATAACTTTTTTTAAATACTGGTATGCAGTCTGTTATTCCTCTCAAATATGGGGTCGACTTATACGCGAGTATATACGGTAATTCAGATTTCTTGATTGCCACCACTTTTTTGAAATGGTAAAATTACCTTTGTTTTCGCCTTAACTAATATGTCATTAAATAAGGCACATTTTACCATTTCAAAAAAGTGGTGCCAATCAAGAATCTGAATTTTTAAAAAGTAGGCCATCTGGCAACACTGTGGCGGAAACACGGGTCCTGACTACCACCCAAGTAAATTTCCGCCGGTAAAAATAAATATCTGTTTTTGCCATAATTTATGACTGAAATTTTACATTAATAAAGCGTTTAAATAAGGTGAAACTTTTTTTTAAATTTTACTAGGGATAGTTTGCGCCAGTGGTAATCAACCTCTGGGAAAGCGGTTACAGTTGAAGTTTTACTATTTTTAGGCTGTCCTTGCCTATTTTTTACTATCTCAGTTCCTCTTTATTAATAGTTCCAATGTCACGGTAGTCGCTACATTAAACGCCCAGCACTACCGTGTCTGCGGTACTGGTGTCTAAATTCAAGGTACTATACAAACGTTTAACTCTATTTTTGTGTCAAAGCTGGCCTAGTATTTAGAGGGCGGTGATCCGAAGAGGACATAGCAAAAACACGATTAAAAGTATCAAAATAGAACAAAAGTGACAGTGACAAAAGAAGAAATGAGAAAAAAAGATAAGTAAAATATGTAATAAAACAAAATATAATAGAAATCAAATAAAGCAAAATAAAATAAATAAATTAGTTTTTTATTTCAATTCAACAAGTTTTTCAAGATGGTGGAATCGGATATATCTTTGCCAATAGCATCAGGATCAACAAATATTGCTAAACTTTCAAAAAAGAGAGATGCAATTGATATTAAAGAAAATTTTAGCATGTTGAAAATTAAAACTATGGCCAGAATTCCAAACGTTTTTATCGAAAGAATATTTTATTTTATTTTATTATTATTAGAGACATGATGATTTCGAGATCCTGTTCCGTTTTACACTTTTTAAAATAAATGCTTATTTTTCCATAGCACGTTTCCTATTTCAAATGAAGTTTCCAGCATGTTTAGTACATTTACAGGTACGGTCAAAATTATTCCGTTACATTACGGCCAATGGGGAAAAAATCGTTTCAAATGATTTTTAATGATGTTACACGTTTTCAAACATAATAAAATCGATATGCACTTATGAAGTGCACTAAGCTATGCATCCTGAAGAACATGTGGTGAAAAGAATAGTTATTATTCATTTACAGGGCCACAGAAAAGAATTCCGTTACAGAATGATATATTGTTTGGGACGCATTTTACTTATATTAAATTATTTCATATATAATGAAATTGATATACGTCGCTGAGGTTTACTATAACTTATTTCATGTATAATACGAAGTGCGTACAGGGTCATACAGTGTTACAGGGACACACAAAAGATTTCAGATACTATATTGTATCCGAAGAACAGTACATTACCGATGATTGCTGGAAATGCATTTTTAGGTGCGTTCGTAATTTAAGTATTGCGCGGCAGCGCAATACTTATTTATTTCCAGTTTCACTTCTCAATGTTAATTTAACATAGAAAAGCCTATGGAGATGATAAGTTTTTCATTTTTTCTTCCCACCTTTTTGTCACTGATGCCACTCATTTTTAATTCTTTGCTTAAATTCAAAGTGTAAAAACATTTGCCAGACGTCAGGATCAAAACGGATCATAAAATGCCTTTGCATATAGGTGGATTATAATCTAGAGAATAACATGGGCTAATTTTTATTTACATTATTCAAATATTTTTCTTAATAATTCCAAATTTCGCTTTTTTCATTGAGAATCAACGGACATTTTCTAATAAAATTTAACATTTTTCCTTCATTGTTGTAAATAATTCAAAAGCCGTAATAATAATTTGACTATTTTTTGTTGAATGATTTTCCCGTGAAACATGAAACTGAATAAATTGGAATAATTTTTTTCTTTTTTTTAAGAATTAAAAAGAAGATGAATATGACGTCATAGTGGGAAAAAAATGACATTTTCAAGCAGATTTTTTAAGTTCAGATTGTAATTTTTTGACCAAACTACAACAACCTGCATTACTGCACTGGTGAAACATTTTGAATTATACATAGGTAAATTGCATCACAAATTGTGATGCGATATCGCACAAATCAAAGCCTGATGATGATACCCTCCATTATTTTTGAAATGTGTTTGTCTGAATGTACTAGTTATTAAAAAACTTGACATATTAAACAAAAACCTAATTTGCAAAACAAATTAAAAAAACAAAATTTATTTCCTAAATTGTTTAAGCCCGAGAAGGGGCAGATATTAAGATATTTCATTCAATTCGTTCTACATTCAATGTTAAATTTTTGTAACAAATAAGCTAAACCAATTGAGCCTTAAAAAATAAAAAATAAATCCATACAATATAATTCTTTAAACACCTATATACTTAGATTCCGTTTAAATGAAATTGAAATAAATCTTAGACTTTTCCAATTTTAAGTTGTATCTATTTGTACTGCAGATTTTGCATTATGTTTATGACGATTGTGCATAATATGATAAGGTACATGCAAAATACAAAACTTTAAAAAAAGTCTAAGATTTATTTCGATTTCATTTGAACGGAATCTAAGTATATAGGTGTTTAAAGCCTTATATTGTATGAATTTCATTTTTATTTTTTAATGCTCAATTGGTTTAGCTTATTTGTTACAAAAATTTAACATTGAATGTAGAACGAATTGAAAGAAATATCTTAATATCTGCCCCTTCTCGGGCTTAAACAATTTGGGAAATAAATTTTGTTTTTAGGTGCGTTCGTAATTATATAAATACGTAGCACCTATAGTCGTCGTTCAGGTCGTCCGTCCGTCCGTCCGCATATTACAGAGCAAAAACTACCCAACCGAATTGTCTGAAATTTTAAATATATGATTGTTGCATGATTTTGTCGAGCCATTTCAAATTTTATGAAAATTGGATGTATAGTTTAATTACAGGGACAATCAAAAGTTTTTCTTTACATTACGGCCAATGGGAAAAATTATTGCAAGTGCATTTTAATGATGTTACAGCCTTCCGAATGGTCTGAAATTTTAAATATATAATTGTTGCAAAATTTTGTCGAGCCATTTCAAATTTTATGAAAATCGGATGTATAGTTTAATTACAGGGACGGTCAAAATATTTCCGTTTCATTACGGGGAATGGAAAAAAAATTATTGCAGTGCATTTTAATGATGTTACAGACTATGCACTTATAAAGTGCAAAAAAATATACATTCAGTACAATATGGGATGCAAAAAATAATTATAAAACTAGCTATAGTACAAACGCACCTCATTTGCCACGATTGACGAGCATTTCCAACTTGTTTTAATTTGTTCTGCAAATTAGGTTTTTGTTTAATTATATAAATACCTAGCACCTATAGTCGTCGTCAGGTCCGTCTGCCTGTCTGTCCGTCTGTCCGCATATAACAGAGCAAAAGCTACCAAACCGAGTGGTCTGAAATTTTAAATATATAATTGTTGCAAAATTTTGTCCAGTCAATTCAAATTTTATGAAAATCGGGTGTATAGTTTAATTACAGGGATAGTCGAAAGTTGTCCGTTACATTACGGCGAACGGGATAAAAATATTGCTAGTGCATTTTAATGATGTTACAGCCTTCCGAATGGTCTGAAATTTTAAATATATAATTGTTGCAAAATTTTGTCCAGTCAATTCACATTTTATGAAAATCGGGTGTATAGTTTAATTACAGGGATAGTCGAAAGTTGTCCGTTACATTATGGCGAACGGGATAAAAATATTGCTAGTGCATTTTAATGATGTTACAGCCTTCCGAATGGTCTGAAATTTTAAATATATAATTGTTGCAAAATTTTGTCCAGTCAATTCAAATTTTATGAAAATCGGGTGTATAGTTTAATTACAGGGATAGTCGAAAGTTGTCCGTTACATTACGGCGAACGGGATAAAAATATTGCTAGTGCATTTTAATGATGTTACAGCCTTCCGAATGGTCTGAAATTTTAAATATATAATTGTTTCAAAATTTTGTCCAGTCAATTCAAATTTTATGAAAATCGGGTGTATAGTTTAATTACAGTGATAGTCGAAAGTTGTCCGTTACATTACGGCGAACGGGATAAAAATATTGCTAGTGCATTTTAATGATGTTACAGCCTTCCGAATGGTCTGAAATTTTAAATATATAATTGTTGCATAATTTTGTCCAGCCAATTCAAATTTTATGAAAATCGGGTGTATAGTTTAATTACAGTGATAGTCGAAAGTTGTCCGTTACATTACGGCGAACGGGATAAAAATATTGCTAGTGCATTTTAATGATGTTACAGCCTTCCGAATGGTCTGAAATTTTAAATATATAATTGTTGCAAAATTTTGTCCAGTCAATTCAAATTTTATGAAAATCGGGTGTATAGTTTAATTACAGTGATAGTCGAAAGTTGTCCGTTACATTACGGCGAACGGGATAAAAATATTGCTAGTGCATTTTAATGATGTTACAGCCTTCCGAATGGTCTGAAATTTTAAATATATAATTGTTGCAAAATTTTGTCCAGTCAATTCAAATTTTATGAAAATCGGGTGTATAGTTTAATTACAGGGATAGTCGAAAGTTGTCCGTTACATTACGGAGAACGGGATAAAAATATTGCTAGTGCATTTTAATGATGTTACAGCCTTCCGAATGGTCTGAAATTTTAAATATATAATTGTTGCAAAATTTTGTCCAGTCAATACAAATTTTATGAAAATCGGGTGTATAGTTTAATTACAGGGATAGTCGAAAGTTGTCCGTTACATTACGGCGAACGGGATAAAAATATTGCTAGTGCATTTTAATGATGTTACAGCCTTCCGAATGGTCTGAAATTTTAAATATATAATTGTTGCAAAATTTTGTCCAGTCAATTCAAATTTTATGAAAATCGGGTGTATAGTTTAATTACAGGGATAGTCGAAAGTTGTCCGTTACATTACGGCGAACGGGATAAAAATATTGCTAGTGCATTTTAATGATGTTACAGCCTTCCGAATGGTCTGAAATTTTAAATATATAATTGTTGCAAAATTTTGTCCAGTCAATTCAAATTTTATGAAAATCGGGTGCATAGTTTAATTACAGGGATAGTCGAAAGTTGTCCGTTACATTACGGCGAACGGGATAAAAATATTGCTAGTGCATTTTAATGATGTTACAGCCTTCCGAATGGTCTGAAATTTTAAATATATAATTGTTGCAAAATTTTGTCCAGTCAATACAAATTTTATGAAAATCGGGTGTATAGTTTAATTACAGGGATAGTCGAAAGTTGTCCGTTACATTACGGCGAACGGGATAAAAATATTGCTAGTGCATTTTAATGATGTTACAGCCTTCCGAATGGTCTGAAATTTTAAATATATAATTGTTGCTAAATTTTGTCCAGTCAATTCAAATTTTATGAAAATCGGGTGTATAGTTTAATTACAGGGATAGTCGAAATTTGTCCGTTACATTACGGCGAACGGGATAAAAATATTGCTAGTGCATTTTAATGATTTTACAGCCTTCCGAATGGTCTGAAATTTTAAATATATAATTGTTGCAAAATTTTGTCCAGTCAATACAAATTTTATGAAAATCGGGTGTATAGTTTAATTACAGGGATAGTCGAAAGTTGTCCGTTACATTACGGCGAACGGGATAAAAATATTGCTAGTGCATTTTAATGATGTTACAGCCTTCCGAATGGTCTGAAATTTTAAATATATAATTGTTGCTAAATTTTGTCCAGTCAATTCAAATTTTATGAAAATCGGGTGTATAGTTTAATTACAGGGATAGTCGAAAGTTGTCCGTTACATTACGGCGAACGGGATAAAAATATTGCTATTGCATTTTAATGATTTTACAGCCTTCCGAATGGTCTGAAATTTTAAATATATAATTGTTGCAAAATTTTGTCCAGTCAATACAAATTTTATGAAAATCGGGTGTATAGTTTAATTACAGGGATAGTCGAAAGTTGTCCGTTACATTACGGCGAACGGGATAAAAATATTGCTAGTGCATTTTAATGATGTTACAGCCTTCCGAGTGGTCTGAAATTTTAAATGTATAATTGTTGCAAAATTTTGTCCAGTCAATACAAATTTTATGAAAATCGGGTGTATAATTTAATTACAGGGATAGTCGAAAGTTGTCCGTTACATTACGGCGAACCGGATAAAAATATTGCTAGTGCATTTTAATGATGTTACAGCCTTCCGAATGGTCTGAAATTTTAAATATATAATTGTTGCAAAATTTTGTCCAGTCCATACAAATTTTATGAAAATCGGGTGTATAGTTTAATTGCAGGGATAGTCGAAAGTTGTCCGTTACATTACGGCGAACGGGATAAAAATATTGCTAGTGCATTTTAATGATGTTACAGCCTTCCGAATGGTCTGAAATTTTAAATATATAATTGTTGCAAAATTTTGTCCAGCCAATTCAAATTTTATGAAAATCGGGTGTATAGTTTAATTACAGTGATAGTCGAAAGCTGTCCGTTACATTACGGCGAACGGGATAAAAATATTGCTAGTGCATTTTAATGATGTTACAGCCTTCCGAATGGTCTGAAATTTTAAATATATAATTGTTGCAAAATTTTGTCCAGTCAATACAAATTTTATGAAAATCGGGTGTATAGTTTAATTACAGGGATAGTCGAAAGTTGTCCGTTACATTACGGCGAACGGGATAAAAATATTGCTAGTGCATTTTAATGATGTTACAGCCTTCCGAATGGTCTGAAATTTTAAATATATAATTGTTGCAAAATTTTGTCCAGTCAATTCAAATTTTATGAAAATCGGGTGTATAGTTTAATTACAGGGATAGTCGAAAGTTGTCCGTTACATTACGGCGAACGGGATAAAAATATTGCTAGTGCATTTTAATGATGTTACAGCCTTCCGAATGGTCTGAAATTTTAAATATATAATTGTTGCAAAATTTTGTCCAGTCAATTCAAATTTTATGAAAATCGGGTGCATAGTTTAATTACAGGGATAGTCGAAAGTTGTCCGTTACATTACGGCGAACGGGATAAAAATATTGCTAGTGCATTTTAATGATGTTACAGCCTTCCGAATGGTCTGAAATTTTAAATATATAATTGTTGCTAAATTTTGTCCAGTCAATACAAATTTTATGAAAATCGGGTGTATAGTTTAATTACAGGGATAGTCGAAAGTTGTCCGTTACATTACGGCGAACGGGATAAAAATATTGCTAGTGCATTTTAATGATGTTACAGCCTTCCGAATGGTCTGAAATTTTAAATATATAATTGTTGCTAAATTTTGTCCAGTCAATTCAAATTTTATGAAAATCGGGTGTATAGTTTAATTACAGGGATAGTCGAAAGTTGTCCGTTACATTACGGCGAACGGGATAAAAATATTGCTAGTGCATTTTAATGATTTTACAGCCTTCAGAATGGTCTGAAATTTTAAATATATAATTGTTGCAAAATTTTGTCCAGTCAATACAAATTTTATGAAAATCGGGTGTATAGTTTAATTACAGGGATAGTCGAAAGTTGTCCGTTACATTACGGCGAACGGGATAAAAATATTGCTAGTGCATTTTAATGATGTTACAGCCTTCCGAATGGTCTGAAATTTTAAATATATAATTGTTGCTAAATTTTGTCCAGTCAATTCAAATTTTATGAAAATCGGGTGTATAGTTTAATTACAGGGATAGTCGAAAGTTGTCGGCTACATTACGGCGAACGGGATAAAAATATTGCTAGTGCATTTTAATGATTTTACAGCCTTCCGAATGGTCTGAAATTTTAAATATATAATTGTTGCAAAATTTTGTCCAGTCAATACAAATTTTATGAAAATCGGGTGTATAGTTTAATTACAGGGATAGTCGAAAGTTGTCCGTTACATTACGGCGAACGGGATAAAAATATTGCTAGTGCATTTTAATGATTTTACAGCCTTCCGAATGGTCTGAAATTTTAAATATATAATTGTTGCAAAATTTTGTCCAGTCAATACAAATTTTATGAAAATCGGGTGTATAGTTTAATTACAGGGATAGTCGAAAGTTGTCCGTTACATTACGGCGAACGGGATAAAAATATTGCTAGTGCATTTTAATGATGTTACAGCCTTCCGAGTGGTCTGAAATTTTAAATGTATAATTGTTGCAAAATTTTGTCCAGTCAATACAAATTTTATGAAAATCGGGTGTATAATTTAATTACAGGGATAGTCGAAAGTTGTCCGTTACATTACGGCGAACCGGATAAAAATATTGCTAGTGCATTTTAATGATGTTACAGCCTTCCGAATGGTCTGAAATTTTAAATATATAATTGTTGCAAAATTTTGTCCAGTCCATACAAATTTTATGAAAATCGGGTGTATAGTTTAATTGCAGGGATAGTCGAAAGTTGTCCGTTACATTACGGCGAACGGGATAAAAATATTGCTAGTGCATTTTAATGATGTTACAGCCTTCCGAATGGTCTGAAATTTTAAATATATAATTGTTGCAAAATTTTGTCCAGCCAATTCAAATTTTATGAAAATCGGGTGTATAGTTTAATTACAGTGATAGTCGAAAGCTGTCCGTTACATTACGGCGAACGGGATAAAAATATTGCTAGTGCATTTTAATGATGTTACAGCCTTCCGAATGGTCTGAAATTTTAAATATATAATTGTTGCAAAATTTTGTCCAGTCAATTCAAATTTTATGAAAATCGGGTGTATAGTTTAATTACAGGGATAGTCGAAAGTTGTCCGTTACATTACGGAGAACGGGATAAAAATATTGCTAGTGCATTTTAATGATGTTACAGCCTTCCGAATGGTCTGAAATTTTAAATATATAATTGTTGCAAAATTTTGTCCAGTCAATACAAATTTTATGAAAATCGGGTGTATAGTTTAATTACAGGGATAGTCGAAAGTTGTCCGTTACATTACGGCGAACGGGATAAAAATATTGCTAGTGCATTTTAATGATGTTACAGCCTTCCGAATGGTCTGAAATTTTAAATATATAATTGTTGCAAAATTTTGTCCAGTCAATTCAAATTTTATGAAAATCGGGTGTATAGTTTAATTACAGGGATAGTCGAAAGTTGTCCGTTACATTACGGCGAACGGGATAAAAATATTGCTAGTGCATTTTAATGATGTTACAGCCTTCCGAATGGTCTGAAATTTTAAATATATAATTGTTGCAAAATTTTGTCCAGTCAATTCAAATTTTATGAAAATCGGGTGCATAGTTTAATTACAGGGATAGTCGAAAGTTGTCCGTTACATTACGGCGAACGGGATAAAAATATTGCTAGTGCATTTTAATGATGTTACAGCCTTCCGAATGGTCTGAAATTTTAAATATATAATTGTTGCTAAATTTTGTCCAGTCAATACAAATTTTATGAAAATCGGGTGTATAGTTTAATTACAGGGATAGTCGAAAGTTGTCCGTTACATTACGGCGAACGGGATAAAAATATTGCTAGTGCATTTTAATGATGTTACAGCCTTCCGAATGGTCTGAAATTTTAAATATATAATTGTTGCTAAATTTTGTCCAGTCAATTCAAATTTTATGAAAATCGGGTGTATAGTTTAATTACAGGGATAGTCGAAAGTTGTCCGTTACATTACGGCGAACGGGATAAAAATATTGCTAGTGCATTTTAATGATTTTACAGCCTTCCGAATGGTCTGAAATTTTAAATATATAATTGTTGCAAAATTTTGTCCAGTCAATACAAATTTTATGAAAATCGGGTGTATAGTTTAATTACAGGGATAGTCGAAAGTTGTCCGTTACATTACGGCGAACGGGATAAAAATATTGCTAGTGCATTTTAATGATGTTACAGCCTTCCGAATGGTCTGAAATTTTAAATATATAATTGTTGCTAAATTTTGTCCAGTCAATTCAAATTTTATGAAAATCGGGTGTATAGTTTAATTACAGGGATAGTCGAAAGTTGTCGGCTACATTACGGCGAACGGGATAAAAATATTGCTAGTGCATTTTAATGATTTTACAGCCTTCCGAATGGTCTGAAATTTTAAATATATAATTGTTGCAAAATTTTGTCCAGTCAATACAAATTTTATGAAAATCGGGTGTATAGTTTAATTACAGGGATAGTCGAAAGTTGTCCGTTACATTACGGCGAACGGGATAAAAATATTGCTAGTGCATTTTAATGATGTTACAGCCTTCCGAGTGGTCTGAAATTTTAAATATATAATTGTTGCAAAATTTTGTCCAGTCAATACAAATTTTATGAAAATCGGGTGTATAATTTAATTACAGGGATAGTCGAAAGTTGTCCGTTACATTACGGCGAACCGGATAAAAATATTGCTAGTGCATTTTAATGATGTTACAGCCTTCCGAATGGTCTGAAATTTTAAATATATAATTGTTGCAAAATTTTGTCCAGTCCATACAAATTTTATGAAAATCGGGTGTATAGTTTAATTGCAGGGATAGTCGAAAGTTGTCCGTTACATTACGGCGAACGGGATAAAAATATTGCTAGTGCATTTTAATGATGTTACAGCCTTCCGAATGGTCTGAAATTTTAAATATATAATTGTTGCAAAATTTTGTCCAGCCAATTCAAATTTTATGAAAATCGGGTGTATAGTTTAATTACAGGGATAGTCGAAAGTTGTCCGTTACATTACGGCGAACGGGATAAAAATATTGCTAGTGCATTTTAATGATGTTACAGCCTTCCGAATGGTCTGAAATTTTAAATATATAATTGTTGCAAAATTTTGTCCAGCCAATTCAAATTTTATGAAAATCGGGTGTATAGTTTAATTACAGTGATAGTCGAAAGCTGTCCGTTACATTACGGCGAACGGGATAAAAATATTGCTAGTGCATTTTAATGATGTTACAGCCTTCCGAATGGTCTGAAATTTTAAATATATAATTGTTGCAAAATTTTGTCCAGTCAATTCAAATTTTATGAAAATCGGGTGTATAGTTTAATTACAGGGATAGTCGAAAGTTGTCCGTTACATTACGGAGAACGGGATAAAAATATTGCTAGTGCATTTTAATGATGTTACAGCCTTCCGAATGGTCTGAAATTTTAAATATATAATTGTTGCAAAATTTTGTCCGGTCAATACAAATTTTATGAAAATCGGGTGTATAGTTTAATTACAGGGATAGTCGAAAGTTGTCCGTTACATTACGGCGAACGGGATAAAAATATTGCTAGTGCATTTTAATGATGTTACAGCCTTCCGAATGGTCTGAAATTTTAAATATATAATTGTTGCAAAATTTTGTCCAGTCAATTCAAATTTTATGAAAATCGGGTGTATAGTTTAATTACAGGGATAGTCGAAAGTTGTCCGTTACATTACGGCGAACGGGATAAAAATATTGCTAGTGCATTTTAATGATGTTACAGCCTTCCGAATGGTCTGAAATTTTAAATATATAATTGTTGCAAAATTTTGTCCAGTCAATTCAAATTTTATGAAAATCGGGTGCATAGTTTAATTACAGGGATAGTCGAAAGTTGTCCGTTACATTACGGCGAACGGGATAAAAATATTGCTAGTGCATTTTAATGATGTTACAGCCTTCCGAATGGTCTGAAATTTTAAATATATAATTGTTGCAAAATTTTGTCCAGTCAATTCAAATTTTATGAAAATCGGGTGTATAGTTTAATTACAGGGATAGTCGAAAGTTGTCCGTTACATTACGGCGAACGGGATAAAAATATTGCTAGTGCATTTTAATGATGTTACAGCCTTCCGAATGGTCCGAAATTTTAAATATATAATTGTTGCAAAATTTTGTCCAGTCAATTCAAATTTTATGAAAATCGGGTGCATAGTTTAATTACAGGGATAGTCGAAAGTTGTCCGTTACATTACGGCGAACGGGATAAAAATATTGCTAGTGCATTTTAATGATGTTACAGCCTTCCGAATGGTCTGAAATTTTAAATATATAATTGTTGCTAAATTTTGTCCAGTCAATACAAATTTTATGAAAATCGGGTGTATAGTTTAATTACAGGGATAGTCGAAAGTTGTCCGTTACATTACGGCGAACGGGATAAAAATATTGCTAGTGCATTTTAATGATGTTACAGCCTTCCGAATGGTCTGAAATTTTAAATATATAATTGTTGCTAAATTTTGTCCAGTCAATTCAAATTTTATGAAAATCGGGTGTATAGTTTAATTACAGGGATAGTCGAAAGTTGTCCGTTACATTACGGCGAACGGGATAAAAATATTGCTAGTGCATTTTAATGATTTTACAGCCTTCCGAATGGTCTGAAATTTTAAATATATAATTGTTGCAAAATTTTGTCCAGTCAATACAAATTTTATGAAAATCGGGTGTATAGTTTAATTACAGGGATAGTCGAAAGTTGTCCGTTACATTACGGCGAACGGGATAAAAATATTGCTAGTGCATTTTAATGATGTTACAGCCTTCCGAATGGTCTGAAATTTTAAATATATAATTGTTGCTAAATTTTGTCCAGTCAATTCAAATTTTATGAAAATCGGGTGTATAGTTTAATTACAGGGATAGTCGAAAGTTGTCGGTTACATTACGGCGAACGGGATAAAAATATTGCTAGTGCATTTTAATGATTTTACAGCCTTCCGAATGGTCTGAAATTTTAAATATATAATTGTTGCAAAATTTTGTCCAGTCAATACAAATTTTATGAAAATCGGGTGTATAGTTTAATTACAGGGATAGTCGAAAGTTGTCCGTTACATTACGGCGAACGGGATAAAAATATTGCTAGTGCATTTTAATGATGTTACAGCCTTCCGAGTGGTCTGAAATTTTAAATATATAATTGTTGCAAAATTTTGTCCAGTCAATACAAATTTTATGAAAATCGGGTGTATAATTTAATTACAGGGATAGTCGAAAGTTGTCCGTTACATTACGGCGAACCGGATAAAAATATTGCTAGTGCATTTTAATGATGTTACAGCCTTCCGAATGGTCTGAAATTTTAAATATATAATTGTTGCAAAATTTTGTCCAGTCCATACAAATTTTATGAAAATCGGGTGTATAGTTTAATTGCAGGGATAGTCGAAAGTTGTCCGTTACATTACGGCGAACGGGATAAAAATATTGCTAGTGCATTTTAATGATGTTACAGCCTTCCGAATGGTCTGAAATTTTAAATATATAATTGTTGCAAAATTTTGTCCAGCCAATTCAAATTTTATGAAAATCGGGTGTATAGTTTAATTACAGGGATAGTCGAAAGTTGTCCGTTACATTACGGCGAACGGGATAAAAATATTGCTAGTGCATTTTAATGATGTTACAGCCTTCCGAATGGTCTGAAATTTTAAATATATAATTGTTGCAAAATTTTGTCCAGCCAATTCAAATTTTATGAAAATCGGGTGTATAGTTTAATTACAGTGATAGTCGAAAGCTGTCCGTTACATTACGGCGAACGGGATAAAAATATTGCTAGTGCATTTTAATGATGTTACAGCCTTCCGAATGGTCTGAAATTTTAAATATATAATTGTTGCAAAATTTTGTCCAGTCAATTCAAATTTTATGAAAATCGGGTGTATAGTTTAATTACAGGGATAGTCGAAAGTTGTCCGTTACATTACGGAGAACGGGATAAAAATATTGCTAGTGCATTTTAATGATGTTACAGCCTTCCGAATGGTCTGAAATTTTAAATATATAATTGTTGCAAAATTTTGTCCAGTCAATACAAATTTTATGAAAATCGGGTGTATAGTTTAATTACAGGGATAGTCGAAAGTTGTCCGTTACATTACGGCGAACGGGATAAAAATATTGCTAGTGCATTTTAATGATGTTACAGCCTTCCGAATGGTCTGAAATTTTAAATATATAATTGTTGCAAAATTTTGTCCAGTCAATTCAAATTTTATGAAAATCGGGTGTATAGTTTAATTACAGGGATAGTCGAAAGTTGTCCGTTACATTACGGCGAACGGGATAAAAATATTGCTAGTGCATTTTAATGATGTTACAGCCTTCCGAATGGTCTGAAATTTTAAATATATAATTGTTGCAAAATTTTGTCCAGTCAATTCAAATTTTATGAAAATCGGGTGCATAGTTTAATTACAGGGATAGTCGAAAGTTGTCCGTTACATTACGGCGAACGGGATAAAAATATTGCTAGTGCATTTTAATGATGTTACAGCCTTCCGAATGGTCTGAAATTTTAAATATATAATTGTTGCAAAATTTTGTCCAGTCAATACAAATTTTATGAAAATCGGGTGTATAGTTTAATTACAGGGATAGTCGAAAGTTGTCCGTTACATTACGGCGAACGGGATAAAAATATTGCTAGTGCATTTTAATGATGTTACAGCCTTCCGAATGGTCTGAAATTTTAAATATATAATTGTTGCTAAATTTTGTCCAGTCAATTCAAATTTTATGAAAATCGGGTGTATAGTTTAATTACAGGGATAGTCGAAAGTTGTCCGTTACATTACGGCGAACGGGATAAAAATATTGCTAGTGCATTTTAATGATTTTACAGCCTTCCGAATGGTCTGAAATTTTAAATATATAATTGTTGCAAAATTTTGTCCAGTCAATTCAAATTTTATGAAAATCGGGTGTATAGTTTAATTACAGGGATAGTCGAAAGTTGTCCGTTACATTACGGCGAACGGGATAAAAATATTGCTAGTGCATTTTAATGATGTTACAGCCTTCCGAATGGTCTGAAATTTTAAATATATAATTGTTGCAAAATTTTGTCCAGTCAATTCAAATTTTATGAAAATCGGGTGCATAGTTTAATTACAGGGATAGTCGAAAGTTGTCCGTTACATTACGGCGAACGGGATAAAAATATTGCTAGTGCATTTTAATGATGTTACAGCCTTCCGAATGGTCTGAAATTTTAAATATATAATTGTTGCAAAATTTTGTCCAGTCAATTCAAATTTTATGAAAATCGGGTGTATAGTTTAATTACAGGGATAGTCGAAAGTTGTCCGTTACATTACGGCGAACGGGATAAAAATATTGCTAGTGCATTTTAATGATGTTACAGCCTTCCGAATGGTCCGAAATTTTAAATATATAATTGTTGCAAAATTTTGTCCAGTCAATTCAAATTTTATGAAAATCGGGTGCATAGTTTAATTACAGGGATAGTCGAAAGTTGTCCGTTACATTACGGCGAACGGGATAAAAATATTGCTAGTGCATTTTAATGATGTTACAGCCTTCCGAATGGTCTGAAATTTTAAATATATAATTGTTGCTAAATTTTGTCCAGTCAATACAAATTTTATGAAAATCGGGTGTATAGTTTAATTACAGGGATAGTCGAAAGTTGTCCGTTACATTACGGCGAACGGGATAAAAATATTGCTAGTGCATTTTAATGATGTTACAGCCTTCCGAATGGTCTGAAATTTTAAATATATAATTGTTGCTAAATTTTGTCCAGTCAATTCAAATTTTATGAAAATCGGGTGTATAGTTTAATTACAGGGATAGTCGAAAGTTGTCCGTTACATTACGGCGAACGGGATAAAAATATTGCTAGTGCATTTTAATGATTTTACAGCCTTCCGAATGGTCTGAAATTTTAAATATATAATTGTTGCAAAATTTTGTCCAGTCAATACAAATTTTATGAAAATCGGGTGTATAGTTTAATTACAGGGATAGTCGAAAGTTGTCCGTTACATTACGGCGAACGGGATAAAAATATTGCTAGTGCATTTTAATGATGTTACAGCCTTCCGAATGGTCTGAAATTTTAAATATATAATTGTTGCTAAATTTTGTCCAGTCAATTCAAATTTTATGAAAATCGGGTGTATAGTTTAATTACAGGGATAGTCGAAAGTTGTCGGTTACATTACGGCGAACGGGATAAAAATATTGCTAGTGCATTTTAATGATTTTACAGCCTTCCGAATGGTCTGAAATTTTAAATATATAATTGTTGCAAAATTTTGTCCAGTCAATACAAATTTTATGAAAATCGGGTGTATAGTTTAATTACAGGGATAGTCGAAAGTTGTCCGTTACATTACGGCGAACGGGATAAAAATATTGCTAGTGCATTTTAATGATGTTACAGCCTTCCGAGTGGTCTGAAATTTTAAATATATAATTGTTGCAAAATTTTGTCCAGTCAATACAAATTTTATGAAAATCGGGTGTATAATTTAATTACAGGGATAGTCGAAAGTTGTCCGTTACATTACGGCGAACCGGATAAAAATATTGCTAGTGCATTTTAATGATGTTACAGCCTTCCGAATGGTCTGAAATTTTAAATATATAATTGTTGCAAAATTTTGTCCAGTCCATACAAATTTTATGAAAATCGGGTGTATAGTTTAATTGCAGGGATAGTCGAAAGTTGTCCGTTACATTACGGCGAACGGGATAAAAATATTGCTAGTGCATTTTAATGATGTTACAGCCTTCCGAATGGTCTGAAATTTTAAATATATAATTGTTGCAAAATTTTGTCCAGCCAATTCAAATTTTATGAAAATCGGGTGTATAGTTTAATTACAGGGATAGTCGAAAGTTGTCCGTTACATTACGGCGAACGGGATAAAAATATTGCTAGTGCATTTTAATGATGTTACAGCCTTCCGAATGGTCTGAAATTTTAAATATATAATTGTTGCAAAATTTTGTCCAGCCAATTCAAATTTTATGAAAATCGGGTGTATAGTTTAATTACAGTGATAGTCGAAAGCTGTCCGTTACATTACGGCGAACGGGATAAAAATATTGCTAGTGCATTTTAATGATGTTACAGCCTTCCGAATGGTCTGAAATTTTAAATATATAATTGTTGCAAAATTTTGTCCAGTCAATTCAAATTTTATGAAAATCGGGTGTATAGTTTAATTACAGGGATAGTCGAAAGTTGTCCGTTACATTACGGAGAACGGGATAAAAATATTGCTAGTGCATTTTAATGATGTTACAGCCTTCCGAATGGTCTGAAATTTTAAATATATAATTGTTGCAAAATTTTGTCCAGTCAATACAAATTTTATGAAAATCGGGTGTATAGTTTAATTACAGGGATAGTCGAAAGTTGTCCGTTACATTACGGCGAACGGGATAAAAATATTGCTAGTGCATTTTAATGATGTTACAGCCTTCCGAATGGTCTGAAATTTTAAATATATAATTGTTGCAAAATTTTGTCCAGTCAATTCAAATTTTATGAAAATCGGGTGTATAGTTTAATTACAGGGATAGTCGAAAGTTGTCCGTTACATTACGGCGAACGGGATAAAAATATTGCTAGTGCATTTTAATGATGTTACAGCCTTCCGAATGGTCTGAAATTTTAAATATATAATTGTTGCAAAATTTTGTCCAGTCAATTCAAATTTTATGAAAATCGGGTGCATAGTTTAATTACAGGGATAGTCGAAAGTTGTCCGTTACATTACGGCGAACGGGATAAAAATATTGCTAGTGCATTTTAATGATGTTACAGCCTTCCGAATGGTCTGAAATTTTAAATATATAATTGTTGCAAAATTTTGTCCAGTCAATACAAATTTTATGAAAATCGGGTGTATAGTTTAATTACAGGGATAGTCGAAAGTTGTCCGTTACATTACGGCGAACGGGATAAAAATATTGCTAGTGCATTTTAATGATGTTACAGCCTTCCGAATGGTCTGAAATTTTAAATATATAATTGTTGCTAAATTTTGTCCAGTCAATTCAAATTTTATGAAAATCGGGTGTATAGTTTAATTACAGGGATAGTCGAAAGTTGTCCGTTACATTACGGCGAACGGGATAAAAATATTGCTAGTGCATTTTAATGATTTTACAGCCTTCCGAATGGTCTGAAATTTTAAATATATAATTGTTGCAAAATTTTGTCCAGTCAATACAAATTTTATGAAAATCGGGTGTATAGTTTAATTACAGGGATAGTCGAAAGTTGTCCGTTACATTACGGCGAACGGGATAAAAATATTGCTAGTGCATTTTAATGATGTTACAGCCTTCCGAATGGTCTGAAATTTTAAATATATAATTGTTGCAAAATTTTGTCCAGCCAATTCAAATTTTATGAAAATCGGGTGTATAGTTTAATTACAGGGATAGTCGAAAGTTGTCCGTTACATTACGGCGAACGGGATAAAAATATTGCTAGTGCATTTTAATGATGTTACAGCCTTCCGAATGGTCTGAAATTTTAAATATATAATTGTTGCAAAATTTTGTCCAGCCAATTCAAATTTTATGAAAATCGGGTGTATAGTTTAATTACAGTGATATTCGAAAGCTTTCCGTTACATTACGGCGAACGGGATAAAAATATTGCTAGTGCATTTTAATGATGTTACAGCCTTCCGAATGGTCTGAAATTTTAAATATATAATTGTTGCAAAATTTTGTCCAGTCAATTCAAATTTTATGAAAATCGGGTGTATAGTTTAATTACAGGGATAGTCGAAAGTTGTCCGTTACATTACGGAGAACGGGATAAAAATATTGCTAGTGCATTTTAATGATGTTACAGCCTTCCGAATGGTCTGAAATTTTAAATATATAATTGTTGCAAAATTTTGTCCAGTCAATACAAATTTTATGAAAATCGGGTGTATAGTTTAATTACAGGGATAGTCGAAAGTTGTCCGTTACATTACGGCGAACGGGATAAAAATATTGCTAGTGCATTTTAATGATGTTACAGCCTTCCGAATGGTCTGAAATTTTAAATATATAATTGTTGCAAAATTTTGTCCAGTCAATTCAAATTTTATGAAAATCGGGTGTATAGTTTAATTACAGGGATAGTCGAAAGTTGTCCGTTACATTACGGCGAACGGGATAAAAATATTGCTAGTGCATTTTAATGATGTTACAGCCTTCCGAATGGTCTGAAATTTTAAATATATAATTGTTGCAAAATTTTGTCCAGTCAATTCAAATTTTATGAAAATCGGGTGCATAGTTTAATTACAGGGATAGTCGAAAGTTGTCCGTTACATTACGGCGAACGGGATAAAAATATTGCTAGTGCATTTTAATGATGTTACAGCCTTCCGAATGGTCTGAAATTTTAAATATATAATTGTTGCTAAATTTTGTCCAGTCAATTCAAATTTTATGAAAATCGGGTGTATAGTTTAATTACAGGGATAGTCGAAAGTTGTCCGTTACATTACGGCGAACCGGATAAAAATATTGCTAGTGCATTTTAATGATGTTACAGCCTTCCGAATGGTCTGAAATTTTAAATATATAATTGTTGCAAAATTTTGTCCAGTCCATACAAATTTTATGAAAATCGGGTGTATAGTTTAATTACAGGGATAGTCGAAATTTGTCCGTTACATTACGGCGAACGGGATAAAAATATTGCTAGTGCATTTTAATGATGTTACAGCCTTCCGAATGGTCTGAAATTTTAAATATATAATTGTTGCAAAATTTTGTCCAGTCAATACAAATTTTATGAAAATCGGGTGTATAGTTTAATTACAGGGATAGTCGAAAGTTGTCCGTTACATTACGGCGAACGGGATAAAAATATTGCTAGTGCATTCTAATGATGTTACAGCCTTCCGACTGGTCTGAAATTTTAAATATATAATTGTTGCAAAATTTTGTCCAGTCAATTCAAATTTTATGAAAATCGGGTGTATAGTTTAATTACAGGGATAGTCGAAAGTTGTCCGTTACATTACGGCGAACGGGATAAAAATATTGCTAGTGCATTTTAATGATGTTACAGCCTTCCGAATGGTCTGAAATTTTAAATATATAATTGTTGCAAAATTTTGTCCAGTCAATACAAATTTTATGAAAATCGGGTGTATAGTTTAATTGCAGGGATAGTCGAAAGTTGTCCGTTACATTACGGCGAACCGGATAAAAATATTGCTAGTGCATTTTAATGATGTTACAGCATTCCGAATGGTCTGAAATTTTAAATATATAATTGTTGCAAAATTTTGTCCAGTCAATACAAATTTTATGAAAATCGGGTGTATAGTTTAATTACAGGGATAGTCGAAAGTTGTCCGTTACATTACGGCGAACCGGATAAAAATATTTCTAGTGCATTTTAATGATGTTACAGCCTTCCGAATGGTCTGAAATTTTAAATATATAATTGTTGCAAAATTTTGTCCAGCCAATACAAATTTTATGAAAATCGGGTGTATAGTTTAATTGCAGGGATAGTCGAAAGTTGTCCGTTACATTACGGCGAACGGGATAAAAATATTGCTAGTGCATTTTAATGATGTTACAGCCTTCCGAATAGTCTGAAATTTTAAATATATAATTGTTGCAAAATTTTGTCCAGCCAATTCAAATTTTATGGAAATCGGGTGTATAGTTTAATTACAGTGATAGTCGAAAGTTGTCCGTTACATTACGGCGAACGGGATAAAAATATTGCTAGTGCATTTTAATGATGTTACAGCCTTCCGAATGGTCTGAAATTTTAAATATATAATTGTTGCAAAATTTTGTCCAGTCAATACAAATTTTATGAAAATCGGGTGTATAGTTTAATTGCAGGGATAGTCGAAAGTTGTCCGTTACATTACGGCGAACCGGATAAAAATATTGCTAGTGCATTTTAATGATGTTACAGCCTTCCGAATGGTCTGAAATTTTAAATATATAATTGTTGCAAAATTTTGTCCAGTCAATACAAATTTTATGAAAATCGGGTGTATAGTTTAATTACAGGGATAGTCGAAAGTTGTCCGTTACATTACGGCGAACGGGATAAAAATATTGCTAGTGCATTTTAATGATTTTACAACCTTCCGAATGGTCTGAAATTTTAAATATATAATTGTTGCAAAATTTTGTCCAGTCAATACAAATTTTATGAAAATCGGGTGTATAGTTTAATTACAGGGATAGTCGAAATTTGTCCGTTACATTACGGCGAACGGGATAAAAATATTGCTAGTGCATTTTAATGATGTTACAGCCTTCCGAGTGGTCTGAAATTTTAAATATATAATTGTTGCAAAATTTTGTCCAGTCAATACAAATTTTATGAAAATCGGGTGTATAGTTTAATTACAGGGATAGTCGAAAGTTGTCCGTTACATTACGGCGAACCGGATAAAAATATTGCTAGTGCATTTTAATGATGTTACAGCCTTCCGAATGGTCTGAAATTTTAAATATATAATTGTTGCAAAATTTTGTCCAGTCAATACAAATTTTATGAAAATCGGGTGTATAGTTTAATTGCAGGGATAGTCGAAAGTTGTCCGTTACATTACGGCGAACGGGATAAAAATATTGCTAGTGCATTTTAATGATTTTACAGCCTTCCGAATGGTCTGAAATTTTAAATATATAATTTTTGCAAAATTTTGTCCAGTCAATACAAATTTTATGAAAATCGGGTGTATAGTTTAATTACAGGGATAGTCGAAATTTGTCCGTTACATTACGGCGAACGGGATAAAAATATTGCTAGTGCATTTTAATGATGTTACAGCCTTCCGAGTGGTCTGAAATTTTAAATATATAATTGTTGCAAAATTTTGTCCAGTCAATACAAATTTTATGAAAATCGGGTGTATAGTTTAATTACAGGGATAGTCGAAAGTTGTCCGTTACATAACGGCGAACCGGATAAAAATATTGCTAGTGCATTTTAATGATGTTACAGCCTTCCGAATGGTCTGAAATTTTAAATATATAATTGTTGCAAAATTTTGTCCAGTCAATACAAATTTTATGAAAATCGGGTGTATAGTTTAATTGCAGGGATAGTCGAAAGTTGTCCGTTACATTACGGCGAACGGGATAAAAATATTGCTAGTGCATTTTAATGATTTTACAGCCTTCCGAATGGTCTGAAATTTTAAATATATAATTGTTGCAAAATTTTGTCCAGTCAATACAAATTTTATGAAAATCGGGTGTATAGTTTAATTACAGGGATAGTCGAAAGTTGTCCGTTACATTACGGCGAAAGGGATAAAAATATTGCTAGTGCATTTTAATGATGTTACAGCCTTCCGAATGGTCTGAAATTTTAAATATATAATTGATGCAAAATTTTGTCCAGTCAATACAAATTTTATGAAAATCGGGTGTATAGTTTAATTACAGGGATAGTCGAAATTTGTCCGTTACATTACGGCGAACGGGATAAAAATATTGCTAGTGCATTTTAATGATGTTACAGCCTTCCGAATGGTCTGAAATTTTAAATATATAATTGTTGCAAAATTTTGTCCAGTCAATTCAAATTTTATGAAAATCGGGTGTATAGTTTAATTACAGGGATAGTCGAAAGTTGTCCGTTACATTTCGGCGAACGGGATAAAAATATTGCTAGTGCATTTTAATGATGTTACAGCCTTCCGAATGGTCTGAAATTTTAAATATATAATTGTTGCAAAAGTTTGTCCAGTCAATACAAATTTTATGAAAATCGGGTGTATAGTTTAATTACAGGGATAGTCGAAAGTTGTCCGTTACATTACGGCGAACGGGATAAAAATATTGCTAGTGCATTTTAATGATGTTACAGCCTTCCGAATGGTCTGAAATTTTAAATATATAATTGTTGCAAAATTTTGTCCAGTCAATACAAATTTTATGAAAATCGGGTGTATAGTTTAATTACAGGGATAGTCGAAAGTTGTCCGTTACATTACGGCGAACGGGATAAAAATATTGCTAGTGCATTTTAATGATGTTACAGCCTTCCGAATGGTCTGAAATTTTAAATATATAATTGATGCAAAATTTTGTCCAGTCAATACAAATTTTATGAAAATCGGGTGTATAGTTTAATTACAGGGATAGTCGAAATTTGTCCGTTGCATTACGGCGAACGGGATAAAAATATTGCTAGTGCATTTTAATGATGTTATAGCCTTCCGAATGGTCTGAAATTTTAAATATATAATTGTTGCAAAATTTTGTCCAGTCAATACAAATTTTATGAAAATCGGGTGTATAGTTTAATTACAGGGATAGTCGAAAGTTGTCCGTTACATTACGGCGAACGGGATAAAAATATTGCTAGTGCATTTTAATGATGTTACAGCCTTCCGAATGGTCTGAAATTTTAAATATATAATTGTTGCAAAATTTTGTCCAGTCAATACAAATTTTATGAAAATCGGGTGTATAGTTTAATTACAGGGATAGTCGAAATTTGTCCGTTACATTACGGCGAACGGGATAAAAATATTGCTAGTGCATTTTAATGATGTTACAGCCTTCCGAGTGGTCTGAAATTTTAAATATATAATTGTTGCAAAATTTTGTCCAGTCAATACAAATTTTATGAAAATCGGGTGTATAGTTTAATTACAGGGATAATCGAAAGTTGTCCGTTACATTACGGCGAACCGGATAAAAATATTGCTAGTGCATTTTAATGATGTTACAGCCTTCCGAATGGTCTGAAATTTTAAATATATAATTGTTGCAAAATTTTGTCCAGTCAATACAAATTTTATGAAAATCGGGTGTATAGTTTAATTGCAGGGATAGTCGAAAGTTGTCCGTTACATTACGGCGAACGGGATAAAAATATTGCTAGTGCATTTTAATGATTTTACAGCCTTCCGAATGGTCTGAAATTTTAAATATATAATTGTTGCAAAATTTTGTCCAGTCAATACAAATTTTATGAAAATCGGGTGTATAGTTTAATTACAGGGATAGTCGAAAGTTGTCCGTTACATTACGGCGAACGGGATAAAAATATTGCTAGTGCATTTTAATGATGTTACAGCCTTCCGAATGGTCTGAAATTTTAAATATATAATTGAAGCAAAATTTTGTCCAGTCAATACAAATTTTATGAAAATCGGGTGTATAGTTTAATTACAGGGATAGTCGAAATTTGTCCGTTACACTACGGCGAACGGGATAAAAATATTGCTAGTGCATTTTAATGATGTTACAGCCTTCCGAATGGTCTGAAATTTTAAATATATAATTGTTGCAAAATTTTGTCCAGTCAATTCAAATTTTATGAAAATCGGGTGTATAGTTTAATTACAGGGATAGTCGAAAGTTGTCCGTTACATTTCGGCGAACGGGATAAAAATATTGCTAGTGCATTTTAATGATGTTACAGCCTTCCGAATGGTCTGAAATTTTAAATATATAATTGTTGCAAAAGTTTGTCCAGTCAATACAAATTTTATGAAAATCGGGTGTATAGTTTAATTACAGGGATAGTCGAAAGTTGTCCGTTACATTACGGCGAACGGGATAAAAATATTGCTAGTGCATTTTAATGATGTTACAGCCTTCCGAATGGTCTGAAATTTTAAATATATAATTGTTGCAAAATTTTGTCCAGTCAATACAAATTTTATGAAAATCGGGTGTATAGTTTAATTACAGGGATAGTCGAAAGTTGTCCGTTACATTACGGCGAACCGGATAAAAATATTGCTAGTGCATTTTAATGATGTTACAGCCTTCCGAATGGTCTGAAATTTTAAATATATAATTGTTGCAAAATTTTGTCCAGTCAATACAAATTTTATGAAAATCGGGTGTATAGTTTAATTGCAGGGATAGTCGAAAGTTGTCCGTTACATTACGGCGAACGGGATAAAAATATTGCTAGTGCATTTTAATGATTTTACAGCCTTCCGAATGGTCTGAAATTTTAAATATATAATTTTTGCAAAATTTTGTCCAGTCAATACAAATTTTATGAAAATCGGGTGTATAGTTTAATTACAGGGATAGTCGAAATTTGTCCGTTACATTACGGCGAACGGGATAAAAATATTGCTAGTGCATTTTAATGATGTTACAGCCTTCCGAGTGGTCTGAAATTTTAAATATATAATTGTTGCAAAATTTTGTCCAGTCAATACAAATTTTATGAAAATCGGGTGTATAGTTTAATTACAGGGATAGTCGAAAGTTGTCCGTTACATAACGGCGAACCGGATAAAAATATTGCTAGTGCATTTTAATGATGTTACAGCCTTCCGAATGGTCTGAAATTTTAAATATATAATTGTTGCAAAATTTTGTCCAGTCAATACAAATTTTATGAAAATCGGGTGTATAGTTTAATTGCAGGGATAGTCGAAAGTTGTCCGTTACATTACGGCGAACGGGATAAAAATATTGCTAGTGCATTTTAATGATTTTACAGCCTTCCGAATGGTCTGAAATTTTAAATATATAATTGTTGCAAAATTTTGTCCAGTCAATACAAATTTTATGAAAATCGGGTGTATAGTTTAATTACAGGGATAGTCGAAAGTTGTCCGTTACATTACGGCGAACGGGATAAAAATATTGCTAGTGCATTTTAATGATGTTACAGCCTTCCGAATGGTCTGAAATTTTAAATATATAATTGATGCAAAATTTTGTCCAGTCAATACAAATTTTATGAAAATCGGGTGTATAGTTTAATTACAGGGATAGTCGAAATTTGTCCGTTACATTACGGCGAACGGGATAAAAATATTGCTAGTGCATTTTAATGATGTTACAGCCTTCCGAATGGTCTGAAATTTTAAATATATAATTGTTGCAAAATTTTGTCCAGTCAATTCAAATTTTATGAAAATCGGGTGTATAGTTTAATTACAGGGATAGTCGAAAGTTGTCCGTTACATTTCGGCGAACGGGATAAAAATATTGCTAGTGCATTTTAATGATGTTACAGCCTTCCGAATGGTCTGAAATTTTAAATATATAATTGTTGCAAAAGTTTGTCCAGTCAATACAAATTTTATGAAAATCGGGTGTATAGTTTAATTACAGGGATAGTCGAAAGTTGTCCGTTACATAACGGCGAACCGGATAAAAATATTGCTAGTGCATTTTAATGATGTTACAGCCTTCCGAATGGTCTGAAATTTTAAATATATAATTGTTGCAAAATTTTGTCCAGTCAATACAAATTTTATGAAAATCGGGTGTATAGTTTAATTGCAGGGATAGTCGAAAGTTGTCCGTTACATTACGGCGAACCGGATAAAAATATTGCTAGTGCATTTTAATGATGTTACAGCCTTCCGAATGGTCTGAAATTTTAAATATATAATTGTTGCAAAATTTTGTCCAGTCAATACAAATTTTATGAAAATCGGGTGTATAGTTTAATTACAGGGATAGTCGAAAGTTGTCCGTTACATTACGGCGAACGGGATAAAAATATTGCTAGTGCATTTTAATGATTTTACAACCTTCCGAATGGTCTGAAATTTTAAATATATAATTGTTGCAAAATTTTGTCCAGTCAATACAAATTTTATGAAAATCGGGTGTATAGTTTAATTACAGGGATAGTCGAAATTTGTCCGTTACATTACGGCGAACGGGATAAAAATATTGCTAGTGCATTTTAATGATGTTACAGCCTTCCGAGTGGTCTGAAATTTTAAATATATAATTGTTGCAAAATTTTGTCCAGTCAATACAAATTTTATGAAAATCGGGTGTATAGTTTAATTACAGGGATAGTCGAAAGTTGTCCGTTACATTACGGCGAACCGGATAAAAATATTGCTAGTGCATTTTAATGATGTTACAGCCTTCCGAATGGTCTGAAATTTTAAATATATAATTGTTGCAAAATTTTGTCCAGTCAATACAAATTTTATGAAAATCGGGTGTATAGTTTAATTGCAGGGATAGTCGAAAGTTGTCCGTTACATTACGGCGAACGGGATAAAAATATTGCTAGTGCATTTTAATGATTTTACAGCCTTCCGAATGGTCTGAAATTTTAAATATATAATTTTTGCAAAATTTTGTCCAGTCAATACAAATTTTATGAAAATCGGGTGTATAGTTTAATTACAGGGATAGTCGAAATTTGTCCGTTACATTACGGCGAACGGGATAAAAATATTGCTAGTGCATTTTAATGATGTTACAGCCTTCCGAGTGGTCTGAAATTTTAAATATATAATTGTTGCAAAATTTTGTCCAGTCAATACAAATTTTATGAAAATCGGGTGTATAGTTTAATTACAGGGATAGTCGAAAGTTGTCCGTTACATAACGGCGAACCGGATAAAAATATTGCTAGTGCATTTTAATGATGTTACAGCCTTCCGAATGGTCTGAAATTTTAAATATATAATTGTTGCAAAATTTTGTCCAGTCAATACAAATTTTATGAAAATCGGGTGTATAGTTTAATTGCAGGGATAGTCGAAAGTTGTCCGTTACATTACGGCGAACGGGATAAAAATATTGCTAGTGCATTTTAATGATTTTACAGCCTTCCGAATGGTCTGAAATTTTAAATATATAATTGTTGCAAAATTTTGTCCAGTCAATACAAATTTTATGAAAATCGGGTGTATAGTTTAATTACAGGGATAGTCGAAAGTTGTCCGTTACATTACGGCGAACGGGATAAAAATATTGCTAGTGCATTTTAATGATGTTACAGCCTTCCGAATGGTCTGAAATTTTAAATATATAATTGATGCAAAATTTTGTCCAGTCAATACAAATTTTATGAAAATCGGGTGTATAGTTTAATTACAGGGATAGTCGAAATTTGTCCGTTACATTACGGCGAACGGGATAAAAATATTGCTAGTGCATTTTAATGATGTTACAGCCTTCCGAATGGTCTGAAATTTTAAATATATAATTGTTGCAAAATTTTGTCCAGTCAATTCAAATTTTATGAAAATCGGGTGTATAGTTTAATTACAGGGATAGTCGAAAGTTGTCCGTTACATTTCGGCGAACGGGATAAAAATATTGCTAGTGCATTTTAATGATGTTACAGCCTTCCGAATGGTCTGAAATTTTAAATATATAATTGTTGCAAAAGTTTGTCCAGTCAATACAAATTTTATGAAAATCGGGTGTATAGTTTAATTACAGGGATAGTCGAAAGTTGTCCGTTACATTACGGCGAACGGGATAAAAATATTGCTAGTGCATTTTAATGATGTTACAGCCTTCCGAATGGTCTGAAATTTTAAATATATAATTGTTGCAAAATTTTGTCCAGTCAATACAAATTTTATGAAAATCGGGTGTATAGTTTAATTACAGGGATAGTCGAAAGTTGTCCGTTACATTACGGCGAACGGGATAAAAATATTGCTAGTGCATTTTAATGATGTTACAGCCTTCCGAATGGTCTGAAATTTTAAATATATAATTGATGCAAAATTTTGTCCAGTCAATACAAATTTTATGAAAATCGGGTGTATAGTTTAATTACAGGGATAGTCGAAATTTGTCCGTTGCATTACGGCGAACGGGATAAAAATATTGCTAGTGCATTTTAATGATGTTATAGCCTTCCGAATGGTCTGAAATTTTAAATATATAATTGTTGCAAAATTTTGTCCAGTCAATACAAATTTTATGAAAATCGGGTGTATAGTTTAATTACAGGGATAGTCGAAAGTTGTCCGTTACATTACGGCGAACGGGATAAAAATATTGCTAGTGCATTTTAATGATGTTACAGCCTTCCGAATGGTCTGAAATTTTAAATATATAATTGTTGCAAAATTTTGTCCAGTCAATACAAATTTTATGAAAATCGGGTGTATAGTTTAATTACAGGGATAGTCGAAATTTGTCCGTTACATTACGGCGAACGGGATAAAAATATTGCTAGTGCATTTTAATGATGTTACAGCCTTCCGAGTGGTCTGAAATTTTAAATATATAATTGTTGCAAAATTTTGTCCAGTCAATACAAATTTTATGAAAATCGGGTGTATAGTTTAATTACAGGGATAGTCGAAAGTTGTCCGTTACATTACGGCGAACCGGATAAAAATATTGCTAGTGCATTTTAATGATGTTACAGCCTTCCGAATGGTCTGAAATTTTAAATATATAATTGTTGCAAAATTTTGTCCAGTCAATACAAATTTTATGAAAATCGGGTGTATAGTTTAATTGCAGGGATAGTCGAAAGTTGTCCGTTACATTACGGCGAACGGGATAAAAATATTGCTAGTGCATTTTAATGATTTTACAGCCTTCCGAATGGTCTGAAATTTTAAATATATAATTGTTGCAAAATTTTGTCCAGTCAATACAAATTTTATGAAAATCGGGTGTATAGTTTAATTACAGGGATAGTCGAAAGTTGTCCGTTACATTACGGCGAACGGGATAAAAATATTGCTAGTGCATTTTAATGATGTTACAGCCTTCCGAATGGTCTGAAATTTTAAATATATAATTGAAGCAAAATTTTGTCCAGTCAATACAAATTTTATGAAAATCGGGTGTATAGTTTAATTACAGGGATAGTCGAAATTTGTCCGTTACACTACGGCGAACGGGATAAAAATATTGCTAGTGCATTTTAATGATGTTACAGCCTTCCGAATGGTCTGAAATTTTAAATATATAATTGTTGCAAAATTTTGTCCAGTCAATTCAAATTTTATGAAAATCGGGTGTATAGTTTAATTACAGGGATAGTCGAAAGTTGTCCGTTACATTTCGGCGAACGGGATAAAAATATTGCTAGTGCATTTTAATGATGTTACAGCCTTCCGAATGGTCTGAAATTTTAAATATATAATTGTTGCAAAAGTTTGTCCAGTCAATACAAATTTTATGAAAATCGGGTGTATAGTTTAATTACAGGGATAGTCGAAAGTTGTCCGTTACATTACGGCGAACGGGATAAAAATATTGCTAGTGCATTTTAATGATGTTACAGCCTTCCGAATGGTCTGAAATTTTAAATATATAATTGTTGCAAAATTTTGTCCAGTCAATACAAATTTTATGAAAATCGGGTGTATAGTTTAATTACAGGGATAGTCGAAAGTTGTCCGTTACATTACGGCGAACCGGATAAAAATATTGCTAGTGCATTTTAATGATGTTACAGCCTTCCGAATGGTCTGAAATTTTAAATATATAATTGTTGCAAAATTTTGTCCAGTCAATACAAATTTTATGAAAATCGGGTGTATAGTTTAATTGCAGGGATAGTCGAAAGTTGTCCGTTACATTACGGCGAACGGGATAAAAATATTGCTAGTGCATTTTAATGATTTTACAGCCTTCCGAATGGTCTGAAATTTTAAATATATAATTTTTGCAAAATTTTGTCCAGTCAATACAAATTTTATGAAAATCGGGTGTATAGTTTAATTACAGGGATAGTCGAAATTTGTCCGTTACATTACGGCGAACGGGATAAAAATATTGCTAGTGCATTTTAATGATGTTACAGCCTTCCGAGTGGTCTGAAATTTTAAATATATAATTGTTGCAAAATTTTGTCCAGTCAATACAAATTTTATGAAAATCGGGTGTATAGTTTAATTACAGGGATAGTCGAAAGTTGTCCGTTACATAACGGCGAACCGGATAAAAATATTGCTAGTGCATTTTAATGATGTTACAGCCTTCCGAATGGTCTGAAATTTTAAATATATAATTGTTGCAAAATTTTGTCCAGTCAATACAAATTTTATGAAAATCGGGTGTATAGTTTAATTGCAGGGATAGTCGAAAGTTGTCCGTTACATTACGGCGAACGGGATAAAAATATTGCTAGTGCATTTTAATGATTTTACAGCCTTCCGAATGGTCTGAAATTTTAAATATATAATTGTTGCAAAATTTTGTCCAGTCAATACAAATTTTATGAAAATCGGGTGTATAGTTTAATTACAGGGATAGTCGAAAGTTGTCCGTTACATTACGGCGAACGGGATAAAAATATTGCTAGTGCATTTTAATGATGTTACAGCCTTCCGAATGGTCTGAAATTTTAAATATATAATTGATGCAAAATTTTGTCCAGTCAATACAAATTTTATGAAAATCGGGTGTATAGTTTAATTACAGGGATAGTCGAAATTTGTCCGTTACATTACGGCGAACGGGATAAAAATATTGCTAGTGCATTTTAATGATGTTACAGCCTTCCGAATGGTCTGAAATTTTAAATATATAATTGTTGCAAAATTTTGTCCAGTCAATTCAAATTTTATGAAAATCGGGTGTATAGTTTAATTACAGGGATAGTCGAAAGTTGTCCGTTACATTTCGGCGAACGGGATAAAAATATTGCTAGTGCATTTTAATGATGTTACAGCCTTCCGAATGGTCTGAAATTTTAAATATATAATTGTTGCAAAAGTTTGTCCAGTCAATACAAATTTTATGAAAATCGGGTGTATAGTTTAATTACAGGGATAGTCGAAAGTTGTCCGTTACATAACGGCGAACCGGATAAAAATATTGCTAGTGCATTTTAATGATGTTACAGCCTTCCGAATGGTCTGAAATTTTAAATATATAATTGTTGCAAAATTTTGTCCAGTCAATACAAATTTTATGAAAATCGGGTGTATAGTTTAATTGCAGGGATAGTCGAAAGTTGTCCGTTACATTACGGCGAACGGGATAAAAATATTGCTAGTGCATTTTAATGATTTTACAGCCTTCCGAATGGTCTGAAATTTTAAATATATAATTGTTGCAAAATTTTGTCCAGTCAATACAAATTTTATGAAAATCGGGTGTATAGTTTAATTACAGGGATAGTCGAAAGTTGTCCGTTACATTACGGCGAACGGGATAAAAATATTGCTAGTGCATTTTAATGATGTTACAGCCTTCCGAATGGTCTGAAATTTTAAATATATAATTGATGCAAAATTTTGTCCAGTCAATACAAATTTTATGAAAATCGGGTGTATAGTTTAATTACAGGGATAGTCGAAATTTGTCCGTTACATTACGGCGAACGGGATAAAAATATTGCTAGTGCATTTTAATGATGTTACAGCCTTCCGAATGGTCTGAAATTTTAAATATATAATTGTTGCAAAATTTTGTCCAGTCAATTCAAATTTTATGAAAATCGGGTGTATAGTTTAATTACAGGGATAGTCGAAAGTTGTCCGTTACATTTCGGCGAACGGGATAAAAATATTGCTAGTGCATTTTAATGATGTTACAGCTTTCCGAATGGTCTGAAATTTTAAATATATAATTGTTGCAAAAGTTTGTCCAGTCAATACAAATTTTATGAAAATCGGGTGTATAGTTTAATTACAGGGATAGTCGAAAGTTGTCCGTTACATTACGGCGAACGGGATAAAAATATTGCTAGTGCATTTTAATGATGTTACAGCCTTCCGAATGGTCTGAAATTTTAAATATATAATTGTTGCAAAATTTTGTCCAGTCAATACAAATTTTATGAAAATCGGGTGTATAGTTTAATTACAGGGATAGTCGAAAGTTGTCCGTTACATTACGGCGAACGGGATAAAAATATTGCTAGTGCATTTTAATGATGTTACAGCCTTCCGAATGGTCTGAAATTTTAAATATATAATTGATGCAAAATTTTGTCCAGTCAATACAAATTTTATGAAAATCGGGTGTATAGTTTAATTACAGGGATAGTCGAAATTTGTCCGTTGCATTACGGCGAACGGGATAAAAATATTGCTAGTGCATTTTAATGATGTTATAGCCTTCCGAATGGTCTGAAATTTTAAATATATAATTGTTGCAAAATTTTGTCCAGTCAATACAAATTTTATGAAAATCGGGTGTATAGTTTAATTACAGGGATAGTCGAAAGTTGTCCGTTACATTACGGCGAACGGGATAAAAATATTGCTAGTGCATTTTAATGATGTTACAGCCTTCCGAATGGTCTGAAATTTTAAATATATAATTGTTGCAAAATTTTGTCCAGTCAATACAAATTTTATGAAAATCGGGTGTATAGTTTAATTACAGGGATAGTCGAAATTTGTCCGTTACATTACGGCGAACGGGATAAAAATATTGCTAGTGCATTTTAATGATGTTACAGCCTTCCGAGTGGTCTGAAATTTTAAATATATAATTGTTGCAAAATTTTGTCCAGTCAATACAAATTTTATGAAAATCGGGTGTATAGTTTAATTACAGGGATAGTCGAAAGTTGTCCGTTACATTACGGCGAACCGGATAAAAATATTGCTAGTGCATTTTAATGATGTTACAGCCTTCCGAATGGTCTGAAATTTTAAATATATAATTGTTGCAAAATTTTGTCCAGTCAATACAAATTTTATGAAAATCGGGTGTATAGTTTAATTGCAGGGATAGTCGAAAGTTGTCCGTTACATTACGGCGAACGGGATAAAAATATTGCTAGTGCATTTTAATGATTTTACAGCCTTCCGAATGGTCTGAAATTTTAAATATATAATTGTTGCAAAATTTTGTCCAGTCAATACAAATTTTATGAAAATCGGGTGTATAGTTTAATTACAGGGATAGTCGAAAGTTGTCCGTTACATTACGGCGAACGGGATAAAAATATTGCTAGTGCATTTTAATGATGTTACAGCCTTCCGAATGGTCTGAAATTTTAAATATATAATTGAAGCAAAATTTTGTCCAGTCAATACAAATTTTATGAAAATCGGGTGTATAGTTTAATTACAGGGATAGTCGAAATTTGTCCGTTACACTACGGCGAACGGGATAAAAATATTGCTAGTGCATTTTAATGATGTTACAGCCTTCCGAATGGTCTGAAATTTTAAATATATAATTGTTGCAAAATTTTGTCCAGTCAATTCAAATTTTATGAAAATCGGGTGTATAGTTTAATTACAGGGATAGTCGAAAGTTGTCCGTTACATTTCGGCGAACGGGATAAAAATATTGCTAGTGCATTTTAATGATGTTACAGCCTTCCGAATGGTCTGAAATTTTAAATATATAATTGTTGCAAAAGTTTGTCCAGTCAATACAAATTTTATGAAAATCGGGTGTATAGTTTAATTACAGGGATAGTCGAAAGTTGTCCGTTACATTACGGCGAACGGGATAAAAATATTGCTAGTGCATTTTAATGATGTTACAGCCTTCCGAATGGTCTGAAATTTTAAATATATAATTGTTGCAAAATTTTGTCCAGTCAATACAAATTTTATGAAAATCGGGTGTATAGTTTAATTACAGGGATAGTCGAAAGTTGTCCGTTACATTACGGCGAACGGGATAAAAATATTGCTAGTGCATTTTAATGATGTTACAGCCTTCCGAATGGTCTGAAATTTTAAATATATAATTGATGCAAAATTTTGTCCAGTCAATACAAATTTTATGAAAATCGGGTAAATAGTTTAATTACAGGGATAGTCGAAATTTGTCCGTTGCATTACGGCGAACGGGATAAAAATATTGCTAGTGCATTTTAATGATGTTACAGCCTTCCGAATGGTCTGAAATTTTAAATATATAATTGTTGCAAAATTTTGTCCAGTCAATACAAATTTTATGAAAATCGGGTGTATAGTTTAATTACAGGGATAGTCGAAAGTTGTCCGTTACATTACGGCGAACGGGATAAAAATATTGCTAGTGCATTTTAATGATGTTACAGCCTTCCGAATGGTCTGAAATTTTAAATATATAATTGTTGCAAAATTTTGTCCAGTCAATACAAATTTTATGAAAATCGGGTGTATAGTTTAATTACAGGGATAGTCGAAAGTTGTCCGTTACATTACGGCGAACGGGATAAAAATATTGCTAGTGCATTTTAATGATGTTACAGCCTTCCGAATGGTCTGAAATTTTAAATATATAATTGTTGCTAAATTTTGTCCAGTCAATTCAAATTTTATGAAAATCGGGTGTATAGTTTAATTACAGGGATAGTCGAAAGTTGTCCGTTACATTACGGCGAACGGGATAAAAATATTGCTAGTGCATTTTAATGATTTTACAGCCTTCCGAATGGTCTGAAATTTTAAATATATAATTGTTGCAAAATTTTGTCCAGTCAATACAAATTTTATGAAAATCGGGTGTATAGTTTAATTACAGGGATAGTCGAAATTTGTCCGTTACATTACGGCGAACGGGATAAAAATATTGCTAGTGCATTTTAATGATGTTACAGCCTTCCGAGTGGTCTGAAATTTTAAATATATAATTGTTGCAAAATTTTGTCCAGTCAATACAAATTTCATGAAAATCGGGTGTATAGTTTAATTACAGGGATAGTCGAAAGTTGTCCGTTACATTACGGCGAACCGGATAAAAATATTGCTAGTGCATTTTAATGATGTTACAGCCTTCCGAATGGTCTGAAATTTTAAATATATAATTGTTGCAAAATTTTGTCCAGTCAATACAAATTTTATGAAAATCGGGTGTATAGTTTAATTGCAGGGATAGTCGAAAGTTGTCCGTTACATTACGGCGAACGGGATAAAAATATTGCTAGTGCATTTTAATGATGTTACAGCCTTCCGAGTGGTCTGAAATTTTAAATATATAATTGTTGCAAAATTTTGTCCAGTCAATACAAATTTCATGAAAATCGGGTGTATAGTTTAATTACAGGGATAGTCGAAAGTTGTCCGTTACATTACGGCGAACGGGATAAAAATATTGCTAGTGCATTTTAATGATGTTACAGCCTTCCGAATGGTCTGAAATTTTAAATATATAATTGTTGCAAAATTTTGTCCAGTCAATACAAATTTTATGAAAATCGGGTGTATAGTTTAATTACAGGGATAGTCGAAAGTTGTCCGTTACATTACGGCGAACGGGATAAAAATATTGCTAGTGCATTTTAATGATGTTACAGCCTTCCGAATGGTCTGAAATTTTAAATATATAATTGTTGCTAAATTTTGTCCAGTCAATTCAAATTTTATGAAAATCGGGTGTATAGTTTAATTACAGGGATAGTCGAAAGTTGTCCGTTACATTACGGCGAACGGGATAAAAATATTGCTAGTGCATTTTAATGATGTTACAGCCTTCCGAATGGTCTGAAATTTTAAATATATAATTGTTGCAAAATTTTGTCCAGTCAATACAAATTTTATGAAAATCGGGTGTATAGTTTAATTACAGGGATAGTCGAAATTTGTCCGTTACATTACGGCGAACGGGATAAAAATATTGCTAGTGCATTTTAATGATGTTACAGCCTTCCGAGTGGTCTGAAATTTTAAATATATAATTGTTGCAAAATTTTGTCCAGTCAATACAAATTTCATGAAAATCGGGTGTATAGTTTAATTACAGGGATAGTCGAAAGTTGTCCGTTACATTACGGCGAACCGGATAAAAATATTGCTAGTGCATTTTAATGATGTTACAGCCTTCCGAATGGTCTGAAATTTTAAATATATAATTGTTGCAAAATTTTGTCCAGTCAATACAAATTTTATGAAAATCGGGTGTATAGTTTAATTGCAGGGATAGTCGAAAGTTGTCCGTTACATTACGGCGAACGGGATAAAAATATTGCTAGTGCATTTTAATGATGTTACAGCCTTCCGAATGGTCTGAAATTTTAAATATATAATTGTTGCAAAATTTTGTCCAGTCAATACAAATTTTATGAAAATCGGGTGTATAGTTTAATTACAGGGATAGTCGAAAGTTGTCCGTTACATTACGGCGAACGGGATAAAAATATTGCTAGTGCATTTTAATGATGTTACAGCCTTCCGAATGGTCTGAAATTTTAAATATATAATTGATGCAAAATTTTGTCCAGTCAATACAAATTTTATGAAAATCGGGTGTATAGTTTAATTACAGGGATAGTCGAAATTTGTCCGTTACATTACGGCGAACGGGATAAAAATATTGCTAGTGCATTTTAATGATGTTACAGCCTTCCGAATGGTCTGAAATTTTATATATATAATTGTTGCAAAATTTTTTCCAGTCAATTCAAATTTTATGAAAATCGGGTGTATAGTTTAATTACAGGGATAGTCGAAAGTTGTCCGTTACATTTCGGCGAACGGGATAAAAATATTGCTAGTGCATTTTAATGATGTTACAGCCTTCCGAATGGTCTGAAATTTTAAATATATAATTGTTGCAAAATTTTGTCCAGTCAATTCAAATTTTATGAAAATCGGGTGTATAGTTTAATTACAGGGATAGTCGAAAGTTGTCCGTTACATTACGGCGAACGGGATAAAAATATTGCTAGTGCATTTTAATGATGTTACAGCCTTCCGAATGGTCTGAAATTTTAAATATATAATTGTTGCAAAATTTTGTCCAGTCAATACAAATTTTATGAAAATCGGGTGTATAGTTTAATTACAGGGATAGTCGAAAGTTGTCCGTTACATTACGGCGAACGGGATAAGAATATTGCTAGTGCATTTTAATGATGTTACAGCCTTCCGAATGGTCTGAAATTTTAAATATATAATTGTTGCAAAAGTTTGTCCAGTCAATACAAATTTTATGAAAATCGGGTGTATAGTTTAATTACAGGGATAGTCGAAAGTTGTCCGTTACATTACGGCGAACGGGATAAAAATATTGCTAGTGCATTTTAATGATGTTACAGCCTTCCGAATGGTCTGAAATTTTAAATATATAATTGTTGCAAAATTTTGTCCAGTCAATACAAATTTTATGAAAATCGGCTGTATAGTTTAATTACAGGGATAGTCGAAAGTTGTCCGTTACATTACGGCGAACGGGATAAAAATATTGCTAGTGCATTTTAATGATGTTACAGCCTTCCGAATGGTCTGAAATTTTAAATATATAATTGATGCAAAATTTTGTCCAGTCAATACAAATTTTATGAAAATCGGGTGTATAGTTTAATTACAGGGATAGTCGAAATTTGTCCGTTGCATTACGGCGAACGGGATAAAAATATTGCTAGTGCATTTTAATGATGTTACAGCCTTCCGAATGGTCTGAAATTTTAAATATATAATTGTTGCAAAATTTTGTCCAGTCAATACAAATTTTATGAAAATCGGGTGTATAGTTTAATTACAGGGATAGTCGAAAGTTGTCCGTTACATTACGGCGAACGGGATAAAAATATTGCTAGTGCATTTTAATGATGTTACAGCCTTCCGAATGGTCTGAAATTTTAAATATATAATTGTTGCAAAATTTTGTCCAGTCAATACAAATTTTATGAAAATCGGGTGTATAGTTTAATTACAGGGATAGTCGAAAGTTGTCCGTTACATTACGGCGAACGGGATAAAATTATTGCAAGTGCATTTTAATGATGTTACAGCCTTCCGAATGGTCTGAAATTTTAAATATATAATTGTTGCAAAATTTTGTCCAGTCAATACAAATTTTATGAAAATCGGGTGTATAGTTTAATTACAGGGATAGTCGAAAGTTGTCCGTTACATTACGGCGAACGGGATAAAATTATTGCAAGTGCATTTTAATGATGTTACAGCCTTCCGAATGGACTGAAATTTTAAATATATAATTGCTGCAAAATTTTGTCGACTCGTTTCAAATTTTATGAAAATCGGATGAATAGTTTAATGACAGTGACAGTCAAAAGTTTTCCGTTACATTATGGCAAATGGAAAAAAAATATTGCAAGTGCATTTTGATGATGTTACAGCCTTCCGAATGGTCTGAAATTTTAAATATATAATTGTTGCAAAATTTTGTCGACTCATTTCAAATTTTATGAAAATCGGATGTATAGTTTAATGACAGGGACAGTCAAAAGTTTTCCGTTACATTATGGCAAATGGAAAAAAAAATATTGCAAGTGCATTTTGATGATGTTACAGCCTTCCGAATGGTCGGAAATTTTAAATATATAATTGTTGCAAAATTTTGTCGACTCATTTCAAATTTTATGAAAATCGGATGTATAGTTTAATGACAGTGACAGTCAAAAGTTTTCCGTTACATTATGGCAAATGGAAAAAAAATATTGCAAGTGCATTTTGATGATGTTACAGCCTTCCGAATGGTCTGAAATTTTAAATATATAATTGTTGCAAAATTTTGTCGACTCATTTCAAATTTTATGAAAATCGGATGTATAGTTTAATTACAGGGACAATCAAAAGTTTTCCGTTACATTACGGCAAATGGGAAAAGAATATTGCAAGCGCATTTTAATGATATTACAGCCTTTCGAACCGAATGAAATTGATATGCACTTATGAAGCGCACTATACATTCAGTACAATATGCGGTGGAAAATTTTTTTATAAAACTAGTTATAGTACGAAAGTAGTATAGTATTTGCCACATATGACGAGCAATTTCCAACTGGTTAATTATGATATGCACTTTTATGTTTCAATATGTTTATGCATGCTATATGGTGTGTATAAATGCTATAATTCATATATACAGGGCTACACAAAAGAATTCGTTGGGGTTACTGGGTATGAGCGCAAATTTCTTAAAGTTGGTTTTTAAATGAGTTATGCATTCTTACGCTGAATTGCATTTATTTTACTAAGACATGTTTGTAGAATATAGGTAAAATGATATATAGGGTCACGCAAAGAATTGGATGCATGGCCGTCTATAAAGGATAATTTATGGAAAGGTGATGTCAGTAGTTTTAAGATTGTTTTAGTTTGAATTAAATTTAGTCAGATAGTGTCGTGTAATAAACGTTCTAGGTAAACTACAGGGTTATACAAAAGTATTCAAGTATGTTTCCATCTATTAGTATAATTTGCTGAAAGAGAAATTTCAACCTGTTATGCGTTTTCTTGCTAAACTAAATTTTCCCATTTTATGGTACTTATATCAACCTACAGATCAAATACAGGCTGTTCAAAGAAGTGGAAAACATATTTGGCTATGGAAAGTAACTGCTGAAATCAGTTTTTAAAATGTTTTATGCGTTTTCTAAAACGTTTACTCAATTATCTTATTTACCTTGTTTCCCTAAAAAACGAAGTTTTGTTAAAGCATTCAGGAAGTGTTGGAATGTGTTTCATAATCTATGCTTAACGCATGATTTTTCTTTCTTGTTTTATGTGTTATATGATAATACGATCTCCATTGCTTGCATAAAATAAAGAAATTAGTATGCTGTTGCCACCACCAAACTATTTTTATATCCTTCTAATACATATTAAATCATAACAGTATCAAAGATTATGAATATAAAGCTAAGTGCACTTCTTCGTATTTAACACGGCGTTATAGTGATCAGTGAAGTAAAAGAAGAACAAAACAACAGCGCCCCCTGTTGGTTATTAAAATTTTAAATTATATCAACATATACATTTTTAATCATTAAATTCAAATAGAAAATTTGGTGCATTTCTACACAATAGAAAATAAGATACAGCTATAACGTTCACGCCCAAATAAAGCAAAGGGCTTACGTTTTGTATTCGGTTACAGAGGCAAAAGTTGGCGTCAAAAAGGAATAATTCTGGCTTGCAATTAAAGCTGTATGAGAGTTATAAAAATGGGGTTAATCTGCAATCCACGCTCGCTGCAGTCGGATCTCGTTATCCCGACACCAGGTTTTCACGTCACTCCGCTTATCACGTCAGTTTTTCAAAGTCCCGATTTTCTGTATATGATTTTAATCTAAACAGACTCCGGATTTTACGAATAATATTGATTTATGGATTTTTGAATAATTTCCAACTCCGTATATCCCGACGGTTTAGGAAAATTGTCCATTTTTCATAATCCCTCTTATAAGCCCGGAACTGAAGAGGTAAAAAATAAATGTCTTAGCCAAACTTTTCACAAAAGTGTATAAAATACCCATTGAGATAAATGAGAAATTTTACTTCAATCCTTTATCTCAATAAATAAACACACACACTATGAATGACACGCTTAAGCGCCAGATAGACGTATCAGTCAACTCGCGGTCTTTTTGTTCTAGTCAGGCGGCGCTTTCTTGTGGTTACACGGCGTTTTTCATCCGACTTAAACCGAAGAATTGAAGCGATCAGGAATTATCTAACATCCATTTCTGAAACGACAAATATTGGTTACAATTCATTGTATAATATTGAAAAAAGACTTATAGGAAGCACATCTACGGTAAGCAAACCTTAATTCATCAATATTCCTTGTAACTTAACAATAAAAAAACAAGTCATCATAAATCTGATTTTTATACTTTTCAATTTTGTTTTTGTGATTATTTTCTTTAATAATAATGTTTTATTGCTTAAAACTGCAAGAACAGTTATGAAATTAAAATTGTCTTAAATTAATTAAAAATACATCAACTATTATAAACATATTTTCTCTATCTCTGGTTACTGCGACACTCCGCTTATAACGACACATTTTTCTGGCCATTGGAGTCTCGGGATAACGAGGTTCCACTGTATATTACATCAATCGATTGTGAACCCGATTAGGAAGTAAGCATATGATAGCAGTGTTACAGTGTCTGAAAATATATAGTGTGGAAATCAACAAGAGAAACTGTTTGCAAAAAATGATAGTTTCACCAGAGGGATATGATCGAGTCTATTGCTACGAATGAATAGAAATCCAGTGCGTTTTTAGATCTTTATGATGCAATTTAAACTAGGGGTAACATTATTTTGAAATATCAATTTTGCGAAAAACAGAATTAAAAAGATTTATATTGTATATACGCGATACATTATGTATGAACGAAAATTCAGGCATATATTAAGTCATTAAGAGCCTACACTAGTCATTCAAAAAGACCCGGATGATAATGTTAATCCTATGGGGAATTTATTTTCAAATATCTCGCTAGAATTTTGATATTTTCGAATGATTTTTTTTCTGCATAGGATAGCTGAGGACGATCTACAACCGGGTTAGTTTTTACTTTTTTGATTTTGGTTATAGTTTTTTTATATATATATATATATATATTAGGATAGTTTCAAATTCAGAACCGGTTGAAACCGGTTTCGAAAGTAAAAGCAATTTTTAAAAAATGTATTAAACCAATATCAAAAAAGTAAAAACTAGCCCGGTTGTAGATTGTCCTCAGTTATCCTATGCAAAAAAAAAAAAAAATCGAAAATATCAAAATTCAAGCGAGATATTTGAAAATAACTTCCCCATAGGATCAACATAATCATCCGGGTTTTTTTGAGTGACTAGTGTGAGCTCTTAAGAATGAAATGTACGATTTGAAAGCGATATTTTTTTTTTTATTTAAAAATTCTGAATTTACACCAGAAATTTTTAAATAGTAATTTCATTTTATTTGTGAAATAGCTATCATTTTAAAAAGTAAAAATAACTATTAAAACTTTTTGGTGAGAATTCGGAATTTCTAAATAAAGAACCGTTTTCAAAACGGAGTAACATACTTAATGATCTAATATTTTAAATGCATTTCGAACAACATTTTTCTAGACCCTGTAATTAACACTTACAAGGAGACGGCAAGGGTGTGGGGTATCCAAATCAAAGGAAGGTTTGGTGTGCAAATAGTACTCAGTAAGAGAACTCAGATGACCAAATCATAGCGCGCACTATTCAGTAGTTATTGAGAAAGAAAAAAATTAACTTTACTCTTTTGTGTGTGTTCACACACAAAATACACCCTTTTAGGGGCAGGAGAATTCTGTTCGTAAAATGGTGAAGTAATTGACTACTCCAGAATTTTCAAACGAATTTCTTAGAAAATAAAAACTCGCTGTTTTGCAGGTTCATTACAAACGCAAAGTTTTATTAAAATATTCTTGATGCCATTTGTCAATTTTGGAATTAAGATTAGGTGGCTAGACCGTGTATTCACCGCCATTTAAAGGGTTAACGGGAGACAGAAGTGACTTTTTTGAAAAAAAAAAAAATTCATATTTAGCTTAAAAAATTTCTTTGAACCTTCCTGAATCCTTTGGTATGTCCGTTTTTTTTTTTTTTTTTTTTTTCCTGACCATTAGAAATAATTGTAAAAATTAAAGGGAAGACAAGAATGGGACGCCACGCCCACTGACATGAATTTTACTCTAATATTTTATACTCATTTATTATATGTAACAAAATTTTATCCAAGAGTTTATATATACTATTATTCATGTTTTTGATAAAATTGTGCAAGAACTTCACACAAGTTAGAATTGTCTAACTGTAAGAGAATTAATCATAACAAGTTATCATATAGTAATAAAAGAAAAAAAATTCCAATTAATTTTTTTTTCTCAGTAACTACTGAGTAGTGCGTGCTATGGTTTGGTCATCTGAGTTCTCTTACTAAGTACTATTTACACACAAAACTTTGCTTTGATTTGGATACCCCACACTCTTGCCGTCTCCTTGTTAGTGTTTACACTTTCAAGCAATAAATTCGATGGCAGCGACACCTAATTAAATCTAATTTTTTAGATATATTCAAAAGCAATACCAGTATACGCGATTTCCACACAACACTGTAAAAAACGGACTAAAATACGGAAATTATACTGGCAATCGAGACACCAATACTATTTCCGTATTTTAAAGAAAAATTTTTCCCGTAAATTCCAGAAAAATTCCCGTTTTTCAGGGATTTACGGAGGAAAATTTCCGTTAAAATACCGAAATAGTACTAGCGTCTCGATTGTCAGTACAATTTCCGTATTTTAGTCCGTTTTTTTTTTCCTTTTTTTAGAGTGTATGTATTTCTAGACACTGTAGCAGTGTCCCCTGGTGAGTGACCAAGTCAAAGTAGAATCAGCATCTACTTATGTCAATGTCTAACATAATATGCAGTTCCATGAAATTATGTGCCTTACTTCTTGGCATATAACTATCGCAGTAATCGTTAAAACACAGCTTTGCAGCGCCACCTGTTGGGCGATATCCCTCAAACCTGACTAGCATCTATTTATGTCTTGATTTAACACAATATGAATTTGGGTGAAATTCCGTGCATTAGTTCTTGAAATATAACTACCACGAAAATCATGAAAAAAGCATCCTACCCGCGGTGCCACCTTTTGGGTAATATACACCGAAACCTACTAGTCAGCATCAATTACGTCAAGGTCTAACTTTTACTAAAATCCGTTCATTAGTTCTTGAGATGGAGCTATTGCGGAAGTCGTGAAAAATGAAGCACATTTGTATCGCACACTAATTAACAGACAGACAGACATTTTCCAAAAATAATCAAGTCGTGTTCAGGAATCTCGGAACACATAAATCCATCGAAAGCAGATGTCAAAAATTTTTCACGATTCCGATATTTTATTATGAAAATATTAAAAACATGTTCTAGAAGCACATTTTTTTGTTGCTTTTACACTCGTGATTTGATTTCTTTTTCTAACTGTACAGTGATGCAATGTAAACGAATGCAGCCAGGTGCAATTTATGGATAAGCTGGAATAATTTAAACATTATTTGATCCCTTCGTCATGAATTATATTTCTCCTATTGTGTGTAACACTGAGTAATGCGTAATAGAAGTTAGAAGTTTTTTTAGTATCTTGATACAGGTGGTCAAGTAGTTTTTCTTTCAACAAGATAAGTAATTCGGATTCTAAAGATGCAATTTTCAGTAAGTGTTATTCTGGTAGTTATATTCAAAATGTATTCTTGTGTTATTTTTTTTAATTTAAAGGGTCTCAGAACTCTTAAAACTTCAAAATTTTCGAAATTTTAATTTTTTTAGATGTTAAACTCCTATCTTTTCTGAACAGTTTGATATTATTATCTCCTTCCCTAAGGTGAAGGAGAGGGTGAAATTCCCTTTAGAACAGAAGTTATGGCTTTTAGAATTATACCCACTCAATAGCTGAAGCGGCGTTTCCGAAACTTTGAAGTAACTTTTCTCGGAATGATGTTTTTGTGCATAAGGCGCACGATATCTCAAACACTTCTGAATATTTTTTCATGAAATATACAAAACATATGTTTCTTGTTAGGTTGTATAAACTGAACCTAAAATTCCCTTTTTATTGTTCAAAAAAATATTTTTTAGGAGATTATACTGTTGAAATTTTCAAAATTTTCCATTAGCTAAATATAACTTTGTATTAAAAATATAAAAATGCTTTATGTACAAATTTATTTAAGTTCAGGGTAATTAATGTAGTATGTATGTTTTATGTAAGTATAAGTAGGCACCAGAATTTTCATTCTAGTTGCAAAATTTTTTTTGTAATCCTGCGCGTAAGCTGTTACACCAATTTCCTGCCCGTCAAATATTTGACAGTTTGGAGCACTCTATAAATGCTAATTCTGTGTCTTACAATATTTTAAATACATAAAATGAAGGAGCATACTTATATCTTTCACCCCAATAAAAATTAGGTTTTAAAATCATATACATTTTAAGATATTAAATATTGAATATTGGTCTTTTTTTTTGCAAAATTTCCAATTTTAATAGTCCTGAAACCCCTTAAATTACTAAAAAGTTGGTTACCCCTTCGGGTCGAGCGCCATGTATACGTGACACATGGAGTGCTCAGACTCGTTGATTATTCCCACCAGTTATTGTTTACTGTAAATTTTTCCTTATTTAATCAGGGCGTTTTCTTGATTCAATTAAGCAAGAATTTCTGTTTTGAAAAACCGGTGATAAAAAATTAAAAATTCTGTAAAAGACGCTCGCCGCGAAGGGTTTAACCAGTCACCTAATTATCCCGGGGCACAGTAATTCAGTTTCAATTTTTAGCGTGGGAAAATTAAACTTTATAATTGCTATTTTTCTATATAATATTTTGATTTTTTACACCAAAAGAATAATTTGCGTTAGATTTATAATTTAAATTAGTAAAAAGTCGGTTAACCAATTACCTAATTATCCCAAGACATAGCGATTCAGTTTCAATGTTTAACGGCCAAAAAGTAAACTTTATAATTGCTGTTTTTCTATATAATGTTTCGATTTTTCACATCAAAGAATCATGTGTGTCAGGCTTTTAATTTAAATTGATAAAAAAGTCAGTTAACCACTTACTTAATTATTCCAAGGTACGGTGATTCAGTTTCAATATTTAGCGAGAAAAATTAAACTTTATAATTGCTGTTTTCCATATAATATTTAGATTTTTCACATCAAAAGAATAATTTGTGTTAGGTTTTTTATTTAAATTTGTAAAAAGTCGGTTAACAAATTACGTAATTATTACCGAGACATAAGGATTACGTTTCAATATTTAGCATTCAGCGTGGAAAAATTAAACTTTATAATTGCTGTTTTCTATACAATATTTAGATTTTTCATATCAAAAGAATAATTTGTGTTAGATTTTTAATTTAAATTTATAAAAAGTCGATTAACCAATCACCTAATTATCCCGGGACACAGTGATTCAGTTCAATATTTAGCGTGGAAAAATTAAACTTTATAATTGCTGTTTTTCTATATAATATTTAGATTTTTTACTTCAAAAGAATAATTTGTGTTAGGCTTATAGTTTAACCCATTAACCGCCAAAACTATAAGGTTAAAGTTATCAACTTTTCAACTGAACGTCGTTCGCCACCACAAATTCTAAAAGAGAAATTTCCCTTTGTTTGATCGTAACATTTTGTGTCTTTAAGAAAGGCTAATTTTTTAATTGAAAAAATAATGGTGGGGGTATAAATAATTTAAACTTGCCTATTTATTTTGACCGTTGCGTGAGCGCAACGCTAGCGGGTAATGTGCTAAATTTGTGAAAAGTCGGTTAACCAATTACCTAATTATTACCGAGACATAGGGATTCCGTTTCAATATTTAGCTTGAAAAAATTAAACTTTATAATTTTTGTTTTTCTATATAATATTTAGATTTTTCACATTAATCAATTATTTGTATTGAGTTTTTAACTTAAATTAGCGAACAGTCGTTTAACCACTAACCTAATTACCCCAAGGTAGAATGATTCAGTTTCAGTATTAAACGGGGTAAAATTAAACTTTCTCATTGCTGTTTTACTGCATAATATTTAGATTCTTCACATAAAATAATCATTTGTGGTATGTTTTTAATTTAAATGAGTAACATTTCGTTTAACCACATACCTAATTATCTCAAGCCACAGTAATTTAATTTCAATATTTACAGGGAGGAAATTAAACTTTCTAATTGCTGTTTTTATACATAACATTTTGATTTTTCTCATCAAATAATCATTTCTGTTATGTTTTTAATTTAAATTAGTAGAAATTCGTTTAACCACTTACCTAATTTTCCTACACAGTGGTTCAGTTTCAATAGTTATCGGTAAAAATTTAAACTTTCTAATTCACAAAAACCTCCCTAAAGCGACCACGTTCCGTTCCAATAAAAATTGGTCGCTCCGAGAGGTGGTCTCTTAATGGAGGTCGCGTTTAAATATAGATTTTAACACTTTGCACTCCGTTGTCGCCGCTGCGGCGACATCATCTTTCTTTGTAAATTTTGCTTTTGGCTCCAGTAATAAATGAAATTAAAATTTGCCTTATTTAGTCAGAGCATTTTTGAAATTGTGTACTCGAAGGAAACTTATTTTGAAAAAGTGTTGCCGACCGAATAAAATTTGTTCAAAGGGTTAATTGTTGAAAAAAGGTAACAATTAATGTTATTAAAATATATTTTTCACATTAGGAAAAAGTATAAAAATTTAAGTATCAAAACAAATGTTAATTACATAAGTTAATTACTGCAGAATTTAAAAAAATGAATACATTGACGTTTGCTTTGATTTTACGGTGATTTTATCTTTATAACTTTTTTTTCCCAGTCCTTTCAAAGTTCAGTAAATAAATGCAATTTTTTTTTTTTTTTTTTTTTTTTTTTTTTTTTTTTTTTTTTTTTTGACGGGACGATTTTATTAATTTATCTATTTCTTTGAGAGTTTCCTGACAGAACAGGGCAGGGCCGTTTATTGACCATCATTCTTAATTTGTCATTAGAATTAAATTCATTGCCAAAAAAGGCATAATAAAAAAAAGTCTAAACTTAGTTTAGAAGTTTGATGAATAATGCTCTCTCAAAATTATTTTTCTAATAAAACCTTCTTCAAGCGACCAGGAAAGAATGGAATTTGTTTCATTTTCTTCAAAAAAATGGGTCGCTCATAGAGGGAGTTCAACTGGGATGGTCTCTGAATGGAGGTAAAATTAGTATTGAGCCTATGGGAATAAATTTCGTTCCATGAAAAAATGGTCGTTCAAGGAGGTGGTCGCAGAGGGAGGTTTCACTGTAATCCGGGAGCCGGTGACATGGAAAGCTCCGTGATCATGGAATTGAAAAAGAATTACGTAAATTGATAGTAAAAAGTCATACGGACAAAATGAGCTAGGTATGACTAGGTTTGACATGCCGAAAATAGGTTTAATTAATTATTATCAAACCCTTGCCTGTGACGCGTGAACCCAGTTCGAGCAATGCAAATGCTCCAATTTTGGAATGCCCGACCTGAGTTCTGGCAAGAGAAAAATCAGTGTTTCAATTCCGCGAAGAACGAACTCGGTTCGTCCAATGCATAACATGTAATTTAGTACTCCAACCATACAGTAAAACCTCCCTAAAGCGACCACTTCCGTTCCAATAAAAATTGGTCGCTACAAGAGGTGGTCTCTTAATGGAGGTCATGTTTAAATCTAGATTTTATTTGTTGAAAAAAGGTAACAATTAATGTTATTAAAATTTATTTTTCACATTAGGAAAAAAATATGGAAATTTAAGCATCAAAACGAAAGTTAATTGCATATGTTAATTAGTGCAGAGTTTAAAAAATGAATACATTGACGTTTTCTTTGATTTTACGGTTTTATCTTCTATAACTTTTATTTCCAAGTCCTTTCGAAGTTCAGTAAATAAATGCAATTTTTTTTGACGTGAACAAATTATCACGATTTTATTAATTTATTTCTTTGAGAGTTTCCTGACAGAATGGAGCAGATGTGTTTATTGACCGTCATCCTTATTTTGTCGTCAGAGTTAAATTCATTGGCTAAAAAGGCACAAAGGGATTTAAACACTTAAAAGTTACCGGAATAAATAAAAATTCTAAACTTAGTTTAGAAGTTTGATGCTCTCTCTTGAATAATGCTCTCTCCAGAATTGTTATTCTAATAAAATCTTCTTCAAGCGATTAGGGAAAAACGGAGTTTGTTTCATTTTCTTCAAATAAATGGGTCGCTCATGGAGGGAGTTCAACTGGGGTGGTCTGTGAATAGAGGTAAAATTAGTATTGAGCCTATGGGAATAAATTTCGTTCCATGAAAAAATGGTCGTTCAGGAAGGTGGTCGCACAGGGAGGTTTCACTGTACAATGTTTCCTTTGTTATCGTAAAACTGATGAAAAGAGAAACGACGCCAAATTCGAGTTTATTCTAAAGACTGTAATGTAGGCTTGTGTGCTGTGCCACGTTTTTGTGTATACCATACTGTAAAGGATTTGAGAAATTCAAAGAAATCTGAGTGACATGGAATTCATGATAGTTGATATAAATAATAATATTTTTGTATTAGTTTATTATATTTATCTTGAAAATTATGTAATTTGATTTATTTTGCTTATAATTTGAGCAAAAATTACTGAAATCCATTAAAATTTCCCATGTATGTGAAAATATTAAATACAGTACTTATCTCGTTTAACCCTTTATCTACTGACGGTACTTATAAGTACCACTCACTTTAAACTTTCACCCCATAGTGAATATTGCCAATATTCTAACAGTACATTGCAAAAACACTCTTTTGACTCCACTTTATCCATATACGTGGCAGCAGTAGTTCTAGGTTTGTTATTTTTGCGAGGAAGGAGGCTAACTTTGAAAGACTCGATGTGTTTTTTGCCGCCATTTTGCACAGATTGTCACGCTCGTCTTTCTACTGCTGCAAACACAGTAAAGGATATAAGATAAATGATGGATTTTTTTAAGTGTTCATTATGATCTTAGAATACAATTTGACTAGCTATTTTAGGAGAACGGTGTATGTATTTGATTTAACAGTTGAATTACTCGGTGGTACTTATAAGTATCGTCAGTACACTGGGTGTTGGAGAAAAACTTCTTGTAAACTTTTCGTCCGTATAGTTATCCATTGTTTTCATCTGCTTTAAACTGTATTTACTAAAATGTAGTGTACTAATAATTTTCCTAATATTCCTTTTCTGTTTCATTATTATTTTTTTATAGGAAATCGAAAAAGTTGTGGCACCGGCTCTTTTTTGCTATGCTAGAAATGGCATATGTAAATTCATATATTGCATATGTGGAGATGCGAGAGAACATGTTGGCCCTGAAATATAGACCTCGCATAACTAAAACACTGCTAACAAGATCGAAACGTAAAAAAAAAAAAAAAAAAAAAAAAAAAAAGTTTTTTTTTAACCCTTTCAGGGGCAAAGAATTTTCAATGCTAAAGGGTTGAAATAAATGATTGGCACCGGAATTTGCCAAAAAAATTATTTGTAAATATGAAAAAGGCTATATTTCACATACTTATTAAATCTAAAATATTTTACCACAATTCTGGGGCCATTTGAAATACCTTGTGGGTTTCCTGTTACGATATTTTAGTCATAGTGTACTGACGGTACTTTAAAGTACCACTTATATTAATTACATCTAAGAAATTAAATTTCTCACGGGTGAGTATTTTTTTAGGTGCGTTCGTAATTATATAAATACGTAGCACCTATAGTCGTCGTTCTGTCCGTCCGTCCGTCCGTCCGTTTGTCCATCCGTCTGTCTGTCTGTCTGTCCGCATATAACAGAGCAAAAACTACCCAACCGAATGGTCTGAAATTTTTAATGTATGATTGTTGCAAAATTTTGTCGAGCCATTTCAAATTTTATGAAAATCGGATGCATAGTTTAATTACAGGGACAGTCAAAAGTTTTTACGGCCAATGGGAAAAATTATTGCAAATGCATTTTAATGATGTTACAGCCTTCCGAATGGTCTGAAATTTTAAATATATAATTGTTTCAAAATTTTGTCGAGCCTTTTGAAATTTTAGGAAAATCGGATGTATAGTTTAATGACAGGGACAGTCAAAAGTTTTCCGTTACATTACGGGGAATGGGGAAAAAATATTGCAAGTGCGTTTTAATGATGTTACAGCCTTCCGAATGGTCTGAAAATTTAAATATACAATTGTTGCAAAATTTTGTCGAGCCATTTGAAATTTTATGAAAATCGGATGCATAGTTTAATTACAGGGACAATCAAAAGTTTTCCTTTACATTACGGCCAATGGGAAAAAAATATTGCAAGTGCGTTTTAATGATGTTACAGCCTTCCGAATCGTCTGAAAATTTAAATATATAATTGTTGCAAAATTTTGTCGAGCCATTTCAAATTTTATGAAAATCGGATGTATAGTTTAATTACAGGGACAGTCAAAAGTTTTCCGTTACATTACGGGGAATGGGAAAAAAATTATTGCAAGTGCATTTTAATGATGTTATAGACTATGCACTTATGAAATTAAAAAATATATATATTGAGTACAATATGGGGTACAAAAAATAATTATAAAACTAGTTATAGTACGAACGCACCTCATTTGCCACGTTTGACGAGCAATTTCCGACTTGTTTTATATTTTTCCTTTAATTTTCATTGCAATAGTAAGTAAAGAAAAAATTACATGAAAAAAATTGCAGTATATAAAGCAGTAGATAAAAGGTTAAAATTTTGTTTTGTTTTTTAAATAATCTATTTCTAACATTTTGATGATAGTAACGAACAAAATTAAAGATATTTTTTTTTTTCATTTAAGCCACGTTTTACTCAAATATGTTCCACAGACAGGGCTTAAAAAGCTATAACGTTTTACCGCTATCATGGATATTGATCAGGATGGCCACTTGGTTACCATTTTTATACAGAAAACCCGAATTTGTGCCAGAAATTAATGGCTTATTTAATGACAGAAATTCTGTAATTACATATAGTAAAGATTCTTCTTTCAAAATTTCCGGTATAAATCAGAAATTCCAAAATCAAAATAGAGGCCAAACTGGCAGCCCTGATATTCATCACTCTTAGAGCATTTTATAGAAAATTTTGTGCTCTTTCAGAAAAACTTGGTATGAAAACTTTATTCTACCGCAAAAGTTTGTCATACCTATTTTAGATAGGCGAAAAGTGATAAAATTTCACATTTTGCTTTGAATTTTCACCGGTGACGGTTTTATTTCGCGTCTGGACGCTGGCAAAATGGTCGGTTTTCCGCGATAAGGGTAAATCATTGTTGTTTTATAATAGGCTATTTCCATGAACACTTGTAGTGTAAGTCACATGCTATGATTTTTGGCTGCTAATATTTTAGAACGGAAAAATGTGACTTATTTTGTGGGAGATATCTCATTAAGGGATCTCAGGACTCTTAAGGTTCAAAATTTTCGAAATTTTAATTTTTTTAGATGTCAAACTCCTATCTTTTCTGAACATTTTGATACAATTGTTTCTTGAAATTTTCATTAGAACAGTAGTTACGACTTTTAGAGTTATATCAGTTCAATAGCTGAAGCGGCGTTTCCGAAACTTTGGAGCCATTTTTCACCAAATGACGTTTTTGGGCATAATGTGCAGGATATCTCAAAAATTTCTGAATATTTTTTCATAAAATTATTAAAACATACGTTTCATGTTAATTTGTATAAACTGAACCTAAAACTTCCTTTTTATTGTTCAAAAAATATATTTTTTAGGTGATTATGTTGCTGAAAAATTGATGGCTTTCACTTCTTTCTTTTTTTTTAAAACAAACGAAAAGAAAAATATTAGGCGCAGATGTCATATACGCACCGGGGTACCTAATTGGCGCCAAAATGGCGTTATTTTGCCTGACATGGTAACCCGGCTATTGCTACTTATTTATTAATAAACATTTATTTACATTTATTTTGTTTTTATTTTTTAAAAATGTTATAAATTGTTTTGTTCTACAGTTATTAATTAAATTTTTTTTATTTATTGTTATTTCATTTTTAAATTAATAGAAAATAATTTAAAAATACATATGTAACTGGTATTCGAAAACGAGGTTTCCGCCAAATTGTCGTAAAAAAATTCACGCCAAACCATGAAATTATATGGCATTATATGGCATAAATGTTAAATATTAAAATGTTATTTTAAATAATGCAACAAATCATGACATTTAATTTCAAATTCAAAGCAAATGACCAATATCGCCAAATTTTATAAATCGCCAAGCCACTCGTCAAATTATACAAGTTGACGTAATTTTTATTTTAAATAACGAAAGAACAAATAAATTATAAAAATTCAAATACAAATAAAACGTCGAAATAAAAATCACTTGATAGCGTAAACACGTGTAACTTCCTTACAGTCAAGTGAATGTAACATTTACGATCAACCATTATTGGCATTTAATCTTATAGTCGGCGATAGATTTTTGGTCGATGTACCGTTTTAATTTACCACTCGAAAACAAAAAAATGCTAACTGGCGAGTTAAAAAAATAGCTATTGGCGAGATTTGAAACCGGCTAACATAAAAGTACCAAGAATTCTTTGCGATCATGGCAACTTTTATGTAGTTTTATTCGGAAAAATAACTTTCTTTAATCAAAATGCAAACCTTTCTTATGAAAAGCGAAGGAACTGTTGATGATAGTCACATGACTTAGGCTATCTATCTTCTAATTATGAAGGACAAACATATCTGTGCGTAACGCATACGTCATTTTGCGAATGGCAACACTATGAAATTTGAAATAAAATTTTGGTTTTGCAATTTTCTCTGCTACAAATTTTTAAACTTCTAAACATCGCACATTTTAAATTTTTACACCGTCGTATAAGTAAAAAAAATGTTCTTTTAAATGCTATTTATTTGAAAGCTGTATCTCAATTTATTTTTCAAACATTAATTTTTTTGTAGTTTTTAATAACATTTTTCTTATCGTGGCAACAAAAGTACCCCATTTCTATTGAAAGTCATTGAAAATAAAAGGAAAATAGTCGAAAATAGGCGATACTGTATCTTTTTGTTGCCATTTTCTCATAAAACCTGAAAAAAAGTTGAAATTAAAATATGGGCTATGTCAAGAATATTGTCTGTTATTCCGTGATAATGGCGTCATATGCATACTTTTCTATAGACGAAGTTTAAGACTGGATTGTAAAAGTGGATTGCTTTAGCGGATGCAAATGACGTCATTTTATAAAAAAGCGTGTATTTTAATTCTTAAACCTGAATTATGTTTTGCAGAAGTGCGTCATTTTCACAGCCCAGCTACTTTGAAATTCTTCACAGGTGAAAATGCTTCACTTTTGAGAATAATGTAATCGAAATCACACACTGATAAAACGCAATGTTTTACAAAAATTTGGAGTGTCTTTATAAAAGAGAGGTGACATGCAAATAATAGCGATTTATATTACAGAAATTGATGATTCTCGCCTGGATGGATTTGCTTCGCCGAGTTAGACAAGCAAACAAATAATTCGTGGTTTAAAATAATATTATGTTCCTGAAGTTTTTGTCCAAAATTCTCTCGAATAATAGAATTTTAATGCTGTTCAGGACATTCCACTATAATTTTATCAAAATAACATAATTTGCTTAATTTAATTTTTCCCAATTTTATATAATCTATATATTTAAAACACAAGTGTGTTTTTTAGTCATCTGCCCTGATCTTTCTGCTGAACCAATTTTACTAATATTTTTTTAACTGAAAGTTCTGAATTTGTAGATGTGATCGCACTATCTGTTTTTTTCTTTTTTTTAAGCTATAGCGGGGCTCCGACCCCCTGCTCGCTATGCTCACCAACCCCCCGCGTAATCACCTCGCGATTCCATTCGGTATCGCGAAGTAATCCCTATTTTCTAGCCAAGCCCAGATGTAATTGTTTCGCGTTTCCATTTTGTATCGGGCACAAATGTCATATTGGCGCGATTTTTTTCTGACGCCAATGTCATACACACACGGGGTACTTAACTGGCGCCAAAGTGTCGTTATTTTGCTTGATATAGTAACCCATATATACATGATATGGTAACGAGGTTTTCGTTAATTAGCGTCAGAAAAAAAATCATGCCAATACGGGGTGTATATGACATCTGCTTCCTGGATCGCTTCGCAATCCCTTACTTTCTATGCTTTCAATTTTTAGATTTCACTTGGTAAAAATGCGCTCCTCCCCAAATCCAGACGATTTTACTTCCTTATCTCCAAGCACATAATGATTAGAGCTTACAGAGCTTCATAAACGTAAGAATTATTAAATATAAAATTATATATATAGTGTTACGAATATTGTAAATAGTTAGTGTTTGTGCTTAAAAATAATATAAATAGGTCAATTAAGCTCTATTCATAAACTAATATTAGTTTTCGTTGCATTCAAAGGTCTCAATTTGTTTATTTTCTGCAAGCAACTAAAACCTATTGGATTTCAATGGGAGTCTATGGAAATTTGGCGAAATACTGGAAATAGCGCCAAGTTAGCGTCACTTTTGGCGACTTATTTTGGTCGATTTAGCGATATATCGCCAAGTTGGCGACAAACTTGGTGACGTTTGGCAACAGAGCGCCCCCCCCCCTTTTGGTAACCCACCTTATAGCGTCAGAAAGCTTTGACCAATAAGATGCGTTTCGCGGTATCTATGCATATTTTCATTGGTTCATTTCCAAAGCGTTACTTTTTTATATATATAGAAGGATATCCCCACTTTTAATTTTAAAAGCATGTTATGAAATTTCTTCAAAATGGTGAAAATTAGATAGCTCTCATTATTGCAGACAAGAGAGAAATAATGATGTATTTTTATCTTTATTCATGCTATTTTCTGATAAAATTTCAAAATTGTTGATAAAAATTGTTGTACAGGGTTTAGTGTCGCAAAATCCCATTAGGAGCAGAATATTATATTAGGTGCATAATAACGGAAAATGACATACTGCGTTTGAAAACATGCATTTTTCCTCATAAATTTTCTATATTTTTTTTCCTTCTGCATGTGTACTGATACTAGGTTTCAGACATAAGGAAAAATGCTTATTTAAGCTAAAATGAAGTCATATTTAAAAGAAAACTATCATTTTCTTAGATAAAACTAAACATTTTAACACAAATGCGTCTAAAAAACATAAATTACGGAAATTTTTACTTTCCGGAATTGAGTTTAGAATCTCAAGTAAAGAGTGCGTCTGTTGACATAAAAGATGTTGCTGACAATCGTGACTTCAAGATTTGAGTTAAAATTATTTTTAAATGATCAAACAAAATATACAATTTTTTTTTAATGATGAATATGGATATGAGAAGTGCGTATGCAAATTTTGAGAAGGTGAAAATTGCTGTTTTTCACTCCGGAATACCAAGTATAAGAGTCTCAATTGATAACCACATCCTAATAACTGATCTTTATTATATTTTACTGATTGAGTATCTATAGTATAAAGAACAAACAAACGTATCTGTGCGTAACGGTGATGTCATTTTGCGAATGGCAACACTTCACGATCAAATTTCGGTCTTAAAATTTTCGCTACTGCAATTTTTTTATCTTCTGATCATCGTACATTTCCAATTTTCGTCGCATAGGGAAAACATTTACTTTCAAATGCGAAATATAATGTACTATTTAAAAACTGTATCTTAATTGACTGATGAATTGATTGATATTTTCTAAAATAACTTTTAAGCATGATTTTATTTTAAGTTTATTTTATCACGTGCCGGTTTCAATACATAATAATAATAAACATTTTGCACAAAAAGCAACAAACATTTTTCAGCATTTGTTTCTACTATTTTTGCATAACGGAATTAATACTTCCTTTATAAACAAATAAAAGGATAATATTAAAAAAACCACCAATCTAACATATTTGTGAAATACAAATTAGCGAAATTAATACTTCTTTTATAAAAAAAATAAAAAATAATATTGAAAAAACACAAATCTAACATATTTGTAATCGTATAATTTAAATTTTTAGATCACCAAATGGGATTTTTTTTTTCAAATGGAATTTGTTTGCAAAGTTCATCTCAGTTTACTGATTGTCTATGGTTTTAAAAACAATTTTAAAGCATGAAATATTTTTTTAATTTATCTATATCGCGCGGAGCTCGATTACGAAAGATGAATCCGTCTGCCCAGAAAACAAAATAAAGAATTCATCATTTTCTTACGGCTAATATCCATTAAAAAAACTTACCTATGAATAAATAACTAAAATAATATAAATAAAACACAAATTTAACAGACTCTGAATATTAATCTCTGAATTATAAGTTCTGAAATTATCAGAATATAAAAGGATGCCGTAAGTAGCGAAATCTTGGTCAAACAACTCTTAGCATGCGGCTAATAAGAAAATATCGCTTTTGATAAATTTCAAAAATTTATTTGATTGTAAAATTCGTATTTTGCATATGAAAAATGCTTTTTTAATGTAAGTGGGCAATCTAAAAAATTTATTGCATATAAAAACTAGTCGTTGGGGGCCATCGTAATACTTACCCATCATATATAGGTAATACAAAATATGAAAATAAAACATGTGATATTTGCTAAGCATTGTACCATGTTACTTTTATTCATAGTTTAATTTATTTGGACTTCCTTAAATATAATTAATATAACCCCTTAAGCTAATATTACTTTTTGTTGCATTAAAATATCTCAATTTGTTGATTTTCTGTAAACAAGTAAACGCTATTGGTTTACAATGGAAGTCTATGGAAATTTGGCGAAATATTAGAGATACCACCAATTTGGCATCACTTTTGGCGACTCATTTTGGCCGCCAAATTTAGCAATATACCGCCAAGTTGACGACAAACTTGGCGGTATTTGGCGACAGAACAGGGTTCCCCCTATGGTAAACCACCTTATAGGTATGGAGAGGCATTAAATGCTTCACTTTTACGATAAGCCATTATTGGCATTTAATCTTATAGTTTGGCGATAGTTTTTTGGTCGGCGGGATAATCGAGTAGTACCGAATTGCGTAAAAGAAACATTCTTATAACTCGAAAAGTTATAACCCTATTAACTAACACTTTATTGCGTCGGATTAAGCGTCTCATTTCCAATTAAAATATATCTATGAATTGAAATTTGAATGAAATACAGGGTCATGAAAAATCAAGGAGTGTGAAAAATAGAATTACAAATATCTCAGCAACTAATTATCCGATCGAGTTCATTCATGATGAAAAATTTATGTTTTTTTTATTGTCTTTTATACTCACTCCTTCAAATAAACAATTTCGAAAATTTTTGTATACCTTTTATCAGAACGAATACTTCAAGAGTCCGAAAACATTAGTTCCGGTTAATCGAGGTTACTGATATTCAAAAGGCTTCTTCCATTATTACTCCCTAAGTACACACCGAATTTCAAGTCTCTATCTCAATTTGTTCGGAGATAGAGCGTTTACAGACACACACACATACAGACGCACGGACAAATTTTTTTCCTAAAAATATGTATATCGGAATCTCCAGTGTCTGAAATGTGTAAATCCGTCAAAAAAAAAATTTTAAATTTTTAAAACGATTACAAGACTTACCCTATATTACGTATGATGGGTAAGTAAAAATATTAGTTTTCAATTAAAAAAAAAATGTTTTCGTCTATATTCTTTAACCCGGGAAGCCTGGGTACGATCCCCTAGTTATTATAGAGATTGTTTTCGATTCTAAAAACAGCGCAAAGAATAATATTTCCCAAAGATTAAAAATTTATTTACACATGACTATTAAAAACAGAAAAAAACTTTAAAATTACTATTAAATGAGTACGTGTTAAAAGCAGGAAAATACTAAAAATTGTATTTACGCGTGAATACAGTATTTACACGTGAATTGTATTTACACGTTAAAAAAGAAAGGAAACTTAAAAAAAATAAATACATTAATATGCGTTTAATCCTTTCAGGGACAAGGTACTTCTGTGCGTAAAATGTTGAAATCCGTGAATGGCACTAGAATTTACAAACAAATTTCGAAATACGAAAATGTCTTTGTTCCCTTACATAATAAAAGGAAAATTTTCATTCCAATATTCTGGTGCCAATGTGGTATTTAAGAATTAAAATTAAGTGATCCAGAAATGAACCACCGCCCTTGAAGGGGTTAAAGCAGTAAATTGTAGTAAATTGTATTATGTCAATCGTTTTATAACGCTGTTAAAAAAATACCGGTCGGCAAAGACTCTGTTTACTTAATTCATTTTATTTTAGCTTCTTTTCAAATGTTTAACTGATCTTCTTTAACCAAACACGAAAACAATCATTGGATGTCTTAACAGCAACCAATTCTACCTTAAATTTTTGCAATCAAAGGGAATTGAATGGAAACCCGTTTACAGGGAGATCGCTAAAAGTTTTTTCAGTATAATTCAATCTTCTCTAATCTTTTAAAAACCGATCAGATTAGTGTGCTTTTAGATTCTGCGGTGTCTGAACGGTGGTTGGTGAGCGTAGCTTGCAGGGGGCAGAGCCCCCTAGTTTTAATATACATTTATTAATAACTTTCATGACTAAAAATATGTTTTCAAATAGAAAATGCTTGGAATATGTTTAGGTTTATTCATTCTATCTCTATGAAAGATGGAAAATTATGTTAGATGATTTTTAGAAGATATTATAAATTAAAGTTCATCACGTGCATTTCAATCGAGTATCCTGAAATTTTAACACCTTGTGTCTTCATAAAGATTAAAGATTAAATTTATAAAATACACATCTCTCCGCGCTGTTTTGATCATGGAACTATTGGGTCGATAGGAAAGTCGCCTCGTGTTGGGAAAATCAATTCGTACCGGAAAATTCTATCATTTAATTATTAGACATTGATTCCGATATCTAATGTCTAATAATTACCGGGCAGAATTTTCCGGTAGGAATTGAATTTCCCAATACGACACGACTTTCCGATCCACCCAATATTAATAAAGAGGAACTGACATATCCTTAAAATAATGAAGCTTCAACTGTAACCGCTTTCGCAGGGGTTGATTACCGCCAGTAGAAACTTCCACCAGTAAATTTATAAAGAAATTTTCATCTTAAATAAGATGAAGCTCCTTAATAATGTATAATTTCAGTCATAAATAATTACAGAAACAGATTTTAATTTTTACTGGTGGACGTTTACTTTCACGGTAGTCCGGCCCTACGTTTCCGTCATATTGTGACAACCAGTAAAATAACTGATTATTTTACTACGCAAACTGACACCAGTAAAAACAAATATAAATTTTTACCATATTTGTGAGAAAATATTTCCATGAAAAGACGCTTAAATAAGAAGAAATTTTCTATTGAATTGTCTTGGTAGAAAGTTGGTCTCGGCGGTAATCGGAACTGTAGATCTGATTTTAAAAAAGCAGCCGCCATCTTGTGACAACCTCCGCAGTTACTTCACTCGCAACTCGTAGACAGTACACGATATGTCTCCTCCTATTTATTCATAACTCCATTGTTTTGATACAAGATACTCAAAAAAGCATCAAAAGTGGATGTAAACATTTGACAAAACAAAGTTTGTAGTGGGTGATTGCAACAGTTCATGCCCTCTTTCATAGATGGCAGTAGCACTGTGCTGATTCTATTGCTGCTTTTGTAACAATATTATCAAGTGACAGTGATCTACATGTATCGTGAGTGAACATAACGTTAATAAAAGGTTTTTCAAATTAATTTGTATGCAAGGTTAATATTCAAAATGGAAAGTGAAAAGTTACATTTTCGTCATGTTATGTTATACGAGTTTAATAAAAAGGAATAAATGTTGGACGTGCTACAAAAGATATTCAAGACGTTTATTTGGATTGTGCTCCCGCTCTTAGGACAGATAAAAAGTGGTTTTGTCGATTTCGAAATAGTCATTTCAATCTAAACGACAAAATTCGCCTTGGGCTACCTTCTGGCATTGATAATGTCTTAATCCGTGATTTAGTGAATAATAATTCATTGCATATATTACCTTTTTTAATAAATTTTAATTAAAATTAAATTCTTAATATTTTAATTCAGTTACCATTTTTATTCTTAAATCTAATTACACAAGAAATTTAATGACTTTTTTCCGCGCACAAATTCATTAATCCACCGCTTATTTTTTATTATTACTACTGAAGAAATTGCTGAGAGACTAAATGTCGACAATTCGACTGCAGTGTTGCCGGTGGGCTACTTTTTTTTAATTCAGATTTCTTGATTGACACCACTTTTTTGAAACGGTAAAATTCACTTTGTTTTTGCCTTAATTAATATATCATTAAATAAGGCACATTTTACCATTTCAAAAAAGTGGTGCCAAACAAGAATCTGATTTTTAAAAAAATAGCTCATCTGGCGACACTGTTCGACTGCATTTCGCTATTTAACCCCTTAAGGGGCAGTGGGCTATATTATATTTCACCTAATTTCGATGAAGATTTGCACTAGGAACATTTAAGTAAATTTTACCTTTATAACTTATGTGGAAAATGATTTAAAATCGCTTTTACTTATTCTCAAGCAAAATTTTTCTAAAATCCCGGTGTGAATTCAACATTACAGAAACACAATTATGTGCCCCTGAAAGGGTTAAAAGCACTTGGGTACACGTCGAAATTCAATGCATCGGAAATCGGACACGAACTTTTGCAATAACCGGATATTTTGAATATATAGAAGACCTCCATTTTTAAAAGTAGATCCATATAACGAAAATAAACACAATTACCTGGTGAATGGTATACTTCTCGTATCTGTCTGCGATAAATTTAAAATAAATAGAACGCTCTTTTTTTACTACTATTCATTTACTTTAACGTACAAAAATTTGCACGTATTTCTAGATATTGATGTTAGTATATGTTATTCTTTTGCATATAATGAGGTCAATTTCAAAATTTTGAAGTGTTTGGCATTATCAATTGAAGAATAATAAATTAATTTGAATATATTTGTACAAAGCAAACTCTGTCTAGTGTTTTCAAACATGACTAAATCAAAACTGGTTAACTTTATATTATTTGATTTTTTCAACTAAAAAGATCACAACCATTACTTTATATCGTTCAGTGGCGTGGCGTCCGGTCATCGCTGGATGCGGCGATGACCAAGCAATATTTTAAAACTTTTAATAAGCTTTTAAAAGTCTACGATCCAGTTTTAGCAGAACATTTGGAGTTCATGTATAAGTGAAGGTAAGATTTAAAGTTTCTTTTTTGAACATTCAACCATTGAATTTTAGAGTTAATAATTTTTCACCACAAACTTAAATAATTGCGATGACCACCGAAAATTTTCCCGCCACGCCACTGATATCGTTCTAGTATTGCTTTATATTATCATCAGTTCCAGTTATATTGCAAAGTTATTGAAAGAATGTTTTACGTGCAAAAAATGTCCTTGCTACCCATGTCACTGGTGCAATGCCTAAAACTAGCGAACAGGAATTCTGCTTTTTCAGAATTTAGTGTCGCCCCGGCATTTCCATTACTTCATTTTCTTCTGGTGGACTGGTGGCTTCTATTATTATGAAACAGCCATTATAAATGAAGCGTTAAAAAAATTATGGCCATTTTTTTTCCATTCTGACCAGAAAATCAGAGTTCTAACTTTTTACGGATGCTCTTTCATCTTCACCTAACGCTTCATTTATAACGGCTGTTTCATAATAATAGAAGCCACCAGTCCATCAGAAGAAAATAACTCGGTTAAGCGTGACTCGGATAATCGGGACTCTACTGCAAAACATATTTCAGTTTTAAGACTTAAAGCACACGCTTTTATTTTATGTAAAATGACGTCATTTGCATTAATATAGAAACTTAAAATTAAATATAGTTTATAATAGCTCCCTGTTTTATCATAAATCCTTCATTTATATTTTTCTCAAAGTAGCACGTATTTTAATTAATTTTTTTTTCAATTCAATTTTTTTTAATTAATTTTTTTTTTCCATTTTATGAGAAAACGGCAACAAAAAGATATAATTGCTATTTTTCAGTAATTTTTTCTTTACTTTCTACAGAAATGGCGTACTTGAGTTGCCAAAATGAAACAAATGTCGCTAAAAACTACAAAAAAATTAATATTTCAAAAACAAATAGAGATGCAGTTTTCAAACAAATTGCATTAAAAAAGTACTTTTTCCCCAATACGATGGTATAAAAACTGAAAATGTGCGATGTTTAGAAATTTAAAAAAATGCTATAGAGCATTTAATTGTACAATGATACATATACTTTGTTTATTGCTAGCGTCTGTAAGCTAACGTTATTTTTTGGACACAAAATAAGCTGGGAGAAAGAAATAGCATACCGTACCGGGGCTAATAAGTACAGTCGACACAGGTTATAACGTACTCAGATGCTTGGACTCGAACGAAATCCTATATAATGTAATGATTTTAAACTTCAGCTTTAATGGACTATGCAAAGCCTGAATCCGGTTATAACGTACTTTTTGGACTCAAACGAAAAGCCAGATTTCAATGACAACCTTGCAATTCCGCTTTTGAAACCGGTAAACTTTCTTGGACGTTTATCCCAGTGAGTTCTACATTCGTTTTTGACTATTCAGAGACTCTGAAAAGTTCCATTATAAATATTGAAAATGTAATTTTTACTGAGTCATCTAATCAAAGAAAACAGCGAAAAATAACAAATTATTTTTCTAAATAAACATGTAAGTAGTATTTTTTTATTATTATTTTGTAATGAGGAACTCCATACAATTTCTATTTAAAATATCTATCATTGCGTTACTATTATGCGCCTTTTTCTTTCACGTTATGCACTGCATTTTATTGGTTATTGCTTATAACGTGCTTCGGTTATAACGTATCTTAATTCCTGGTCTCCAGAAAGTACGTTATAACCGATGTCGACTGTATATCTATAGATCCATTTGTGTAACTAGGTATATGCATGCGTGTATGCGAGTGTTTACTTCTTCACCTATTTGCTCCTTTGGTTATTAAGCTTTCCATTTAAATTAATTTCTATAAAAAGTATTATTTCGTTTTAACACTTTCTAAGGAAAATTAATTTTGTTTCTAGAATGTTGAAATTATTGAATAGAACTCGTTTTTAAGAACTAATTGATTTGAAAATATTTAAACATTTCATCGTTTCATGCATTATAAAACAAAAATTTATTCAACATTTGTTGTACAATTTTGCCACTTGGGAATTAAAAGAATGAACATGAACAGTTCCCACTGCTTTAGAAAGATTAATACTATACATCAGGTCGCAAACAGTGTTGCCCAATATGGCGGGTTTTTTAAATCAGAAATTTCAAGTTCGTACCGGAAAATTTTAAAACAAATTTCATTTTATTTTATTCACGATATACTTATCATCTTAATAACAAAAAATAGCTATTCAAACTTTCTGGGGAGAATTTAGAATTTTTTAACGATAGTTCTATACATTTGCATAAATGCGTCATGTGGCCTGAATAGTGTCACTGTTAATATAAATAGAGACCGCAGTGCCCTGTATATTTCTTAAACATTCGCCACCACTATTTTTTAAAAAAATTCTTCGTAGTAATTTCCATGTGCACATTTGAATACGACGAAACGAAATTTATAGTTTCAAAATACTGGTTAAAGTGCTAAATAAAATGAAAAGCGCCCAATTAAACTGATGGTATTGAGCTCACAGGCCATTCACACAATTTGCTTATTATACTCTTATTTAAAAGAATAATGCCCCTCGAAAAATAAATTAAGGGGAGATTACCCCCTCCCCGTTTTTTCTATTTATACCAATGAACCTCCAAATCTAATCAGGGAAGTCCCTTATCAGAATAAAATGGTATACCAAATTTGAAGCAAATCGGATAGAAAAACCTATTTATCTAAATTAAGGATTATTAGCACCCCCTCCGCTTCCCCCTTTTTACTTAAACAATGAACCTTCAAATCTAATCAGGAAAGCGCCTTATCAGAATAAAACGGTATGAGAAATTTGAAGCAAATCTGATAATTCTGCATGAAAATCCCATTTATCTAAGTTAGGGGGATTAGCCCCCGTTCCCCCTTTTATACTTAACCAGTGAACCCCAAAACAAGTCAGAGAAGCACCTTATAAGAATGAACCTGGCAAAATTTTTTAAGCAAGTCGGATATTTCTATCAAGAGTTACCGCGTTACGTACATACATACGTACACACGTACATACAGAACCGGCGGGCACATTAGCTCTCAGGCTTTGATAGCCTGTGAGCTAAAAATTATAGGAAGCTACGACTCTTGCATACATGTTTCTGATTTTATAGTTATATTCTTATAGTAATTTTCTCAGTTGTCTCGGGTTTTCATTTGTCAATACATTTTGACTTTCCCCCTTATCCCATCGTATGTTGATGTTTGCTCATAATTTACTTAGTTTGAAGTCATCAAGAAAACAGGGTATGTTTGGTCATTTGGGGGTTTGACCATTATTATTACGAGGTGGAACCCGCCGAATTTCGACGAAAGAAAATGTTTACAAAGGAACTGTTGCATCAAATTTATAATACATCAACGACACTAATTAGAATAAAAAATCCATCTTACACTTGTTAATTTAACTCTCCAAAGACATATTTTAACCTAAGATTAACAAAATACTTTTTTCATAAACTTCAACTGTGAAAATTATTGAAAAATTAAACCTAATTCATATACGTCATCAGTAAAATATAATCAAGATAAGTAATTTTGATTAAGTTATTAATTGATGCTTGGTATTACGGAATGAAAAATCCGCAAAAATGATTTCACCTTGACATAATCATAGAATTTTCCTACCTTTACATCTAAACCAAATCCAGTCATTTTCCACGTTTCACATCCATATTAACCATTTAAAAACATTTTAATGCGGAAGAGGTTATTAATAAATATATTTTCAAGCTTGAAGTCACGTCTGTCAATTATTACAACTTTTCATGTTAAAATTCCCACTCGTGATTTGAGGTCTTAGTATAATCTCTGTACCTGCGCGTAAAAATTCCAGAAATTTATAACTTTTAGACGTATTCAAGGGGAAATATCTCGTTTTATCAAATAAAATTATCGTTTACTTTTAAATATGACGTCATTTTCAGTCGCTGAAATATTTTGCCTATTGACTCAAACTCAATATCAGCGAAATGAAAAAATAGTGAAATATAACAGCATCATGAGAAAAATTGTGTCTTTTTTAAAGCGTAACCTCATTTTCTGTTCAATTTTTTAAAAATATATTTTTAACTGTAATGAGAAAATGGCATCAGTAAGAATATAATCAATAAAGATAACTTATCCACTTTTAATTGAAATGAAGTACTTCAGTTGCCACGATTAGAAAATTGGCATTAAAAACTATAAAAAAATTAATATCTCAAAAATAAATTGAGATACAGCTTTCAAACAAATTGTATTTAAAAGTGCATTTTTTTCTGCATACGCACTCTAAACAGAAATGTCTGAAATTCAGACACTTAAGTGTCTGAAACGCAGTGTTCAATTTTCAGACGTTTTAAAATGTCTGAAATTTTTCAGACACTTCTTGCGTCTGAATTTCAGACACTTAAGTGTCTGAAATGAGAGTGTGCGATTTTCAGACGTTTTGAAATGTCTTAATTTTTTGAGACACTTCTTGCGTCTGAATTTCAGACATTTCAAATGTCTTAATTGCGGCCATCTTTGAACCCTTTTTTTTTTCACCAACATGAAGCCATCTTTGACCACTTTTCTATCTAAGCCATATATGCAGCCATATTTGACCACATTGAATCATTTTTATAAATGGGAATAATTTGTTACTATAAATCAGATCTGTTGCAGCGTGGAAAACTGGGATATTTCTCTGCCCCCTGATTCTAGGGTCCCCCAAGTTGGGTATGAAATTTTCATAAAGCTGATATTTTAAATTTGTTTTAACCTTGCGATGGTTATAATCAGTATTTTGTAGTTTTAGAATAGGATAATATATATATACGCATATATATAGAGATATATTCACCTAAATATGTATTGATATGATATCATATTTTGTCCTACGGCATCAAAAATGTTATTACTTTTAATGACAACTTCAAATTAATGCTAGGCCAGAGACCTGGTATTCATTCGCCCCCCCCCCCCCCCCACCGCCTTCATATACTGTTACAAAAGAAAAATAAATAAATAAATAAATAAAATGAAAAAATTAACCCTATTCGATGTTGTCAAATACATATTTGGATAAATATATCCTTTTCTTTAACCATATCATGTTCTAAAAGCACACAATATTTATTAAAATAAATATAAGATCAAAACGAATTTAAAATATCAGCTTTATTGAAATTTCATACCAAATTTGGGGCCCTGTAAACCAAAAGGCTCATAGAAAGAGCCCAGTTGTCCATGCTGCAATCATCTTTGCATGATAACAAATTATTACCATTTATATAAAATGATTCACTCTTTTTTTTCAATGGCAACACCGAATTTTGACACCATATTTTAAATCTTCGTCTTAAACTATGCCTAAAAACGAAATTTCTAGTCATTTGAATGGTAAGTTTTTGAATCATAAGCATTCAAAATTTAGAGCTTCTAATGTTAAATTTCATTTTCATATTCTTATTAATATCTCCTGAAATTATAATCCTAATGTGATAATTTTGTATGTGGATACAATACTGAAAATCCCAAACATAAAGACATTGAATTTGTAAAATTGCATACCAAATTTGAGAGCCCAAAAATCAATGGGAAGGGGAGGGGGCGGGACCGCGGATCAGTTTCCATGCTCTAATCAGGTCTTGCTTCGAGAAGAAACACTACCCCTCTTTTTATTTTTCTAAATAGAGCTGTCCGCTATTCGGGAGTGACCGGTTATGGGAGTTTTACTGTAATAACGGACATTCTCGAATAGCAGAGACCTATTTAGCGATCACTTATTTCAATGCACATTTGTAGATTGAAGCAGATTTTGTGTACTTTTTACTCTGTATACTGTGTATTTGTATACTCTGGACTGTTTATTTCTACATATGAAAATAAAATCTCTAAATAGCGGGAAAATTCTGCGGTCCTAGGGTGTCTTCTATTGAGAGTTTTTATTAAATATATCTAGTTATAAATATATTTTAAAAAAAGTCAGAAAATGTTTCTTTTCTATCTTTCTTTTTTTTTTGACAGTATAGGAAATGTGATTCTAATAAGTTCCAGTGCCAGCGGCTTGCATTCATTAGCCCCCCTTCATACTACTACATATACAGTCACAAAAAATTAAACACATTGACGACTTAACATATATATATATATATATATGTGTGTGTGTGAACATGTAAATATATGTTTGGATAAATATATCCTTTTCCTTTTACTTCATTCTACTTTACAAGTATATGCAATATGATATATAATCAGTACAATAAATTGTTTTGCGAAAATGGATGCATTCTCCGATGATAATAAAAAATAATCCTGTAAAAAATCAGAAAAATTTTGGCAATAAAAGTTGTCAGAAATTTTCTGTCTTAATATTTAAATATGTAATACAGATGAAATACAGGAAATACATATGAATGTAGTTCTTTATATTTTGAAAAAGTTTTCATAGTCTAAAAAAATTCTTTCATCGTGCAATTAAATACTGTAGAAATTTCGAACTTTTTAACAAAGCGTTACTTTACATAGGAACAATTTAAAATGCATTTATAAACAGGGATGTAGTGGAGGGTATGCGGCGGTATAAGCCGTATACCTTCTGGATTTTTTTAAGGAACACCGTATACCCTCTGTTTCTCAAAAAAGCTATAGTGTATACACTGTAGGGTATACCCTCTTCTTAGAGCGTAGGCCCTCTGCATTTTTTACGACTACACCACTGTTTATAAAACATTAAAAATTTCCCGATAACTTCAATTCTGATGCTCTTATAATTATTTTTCAAGTTTTAAGTCCACCATCTGAAGCAAAAACGTTCATAGCATTTCCTATACATAAATTTAATTTTGTTACATGAAAACACTAACTTCGAAAATGTAATGTGTAAAAGAATTAAATGATCTGTCATTAAAAATAAAAATTCATATGCGAAACCATGCCAATAATATCTGTAATACAATGGAAGTATTTATTAATATCATTTAATAACTTGATCTTTTTAATTACATTTTACCATGTGGGCAATTCCTTTTATAATAACTTTTAATTTCAAAACTTATTTTGCCTTAAAAATACATATCTAATTTTTATTTCTGTATTTTTTATAAAAATTCACAAACTTTTGAAAAAAATCCCCAGCAATTTTATGTGAAAAATGCAGTTATACATAGTAAATATAAAAAGACTATCTTTTCTAATTTCTGTTCTAAATCTGTAATCACTTTTTAACAGTAAATAAATCGATATTAATAAATTTTTCGATTTTCAAATTTTTGTACAAAACTTAAATACAATTTTAAGCAATTAAACAAAGTAAATCATGATTTATTTTTTTACTTATTTTATAGTAAATCCTTATCTATCTAGAATTTTTTTAAATAAAATTATCTATTAAAAAATGGAACATTTTAATTTTATTAGTAATAATCATAAGTTACAATAATTTGTTTGATTTAACTAACATGTATATTGTTTAGAATACATAAATAGGACAACGCAAAATAATTAAAATTTGCTTTCAATACAAATAATATTATGAAGATTTTTTTTAAGTTGGCATTTCCGAATTAAGGGAAAAAAAAAATGTTTTACTAAATAAGCTATTTCAGTTTGAAAATTTGTTTCGCATAAATCCATTTTGACAAACTTTTAATTTAATAACCCCCCTCCCCGCCTAAAATGTACATATCTTATTATATAATACAAAAAATTAATCAAAATAAGTGTTTGATTATTTTACAATTTTCATCTAATATTAACCTTGAGGGGCGGTGGGATATATTTTATCCCACCTAAGTTTAATCAAGATTCGCACCGGAAACTTTTAAATAAATTTTATTTTTGTAACTTTGATGGAAAAAAGTTGTAAAATTGCTTTTCCATATTTTGAAACTAATTTTTTCAAAGATTCCGGTTTGAATTCAACATTACAGGAATACAATCGATTGCCCCTCAAGGGGTTAAATATTGAGTTATTATATGTTCTACACAGCAAAAAGACAATTTAATTAAAATTCAGGTAAATAAAATGTTGTTTTAACCGTGAAAGAAAGTATTATAAGGAATTAAACATATTGATAAAACCCATTGATTAAATTGATTGAATTATTTTATATATTAATTAAATTTAGTAACAGACCAAAGTGAAAAAAAAAGCTTCTCAACCAAAACTGAGTATTTCTTTTTCAGGAAAAGATTCGAGAATTTTGCGATTTTGCTTTATTTTCTATAGAGAGATTATACTAAGCGATTTTTTATGTAATATTCACTGACATTTTTACAGTCTGATTAATAAGTTGTATTCACAAGAAAAATATATAGTGCAGCAACTGCTTTTTTGGACAAAAAATATAACACGAAAAAGGTTGAAAAAGTTGGGTGTCAATGTACACAAGCAATAACTTTTAATGCTTATTTAAACAAATAATGGGATTATTTGATATAAAAAAACATTTTTTTATAAAGCGGAAGCTTTAAGAATTATTAAGCAAGTTAGTTAATTAATCCTGAAAATGATATAAATTTGTTAAAAATCATAAAAAACACTGTAACACTGAAAAATATTTATTGTATATAAAAAGATACAAATATGATAAATACATATATTCTTAAAAAAGTAAATTAAATAATTAATATTATGTAAGTAATATTGTTCAAGAAAAAGTTCTATTTCGAAATAAAAATATATTGTTGTAAATAATAGCATCCTTACCTTTTTATTTTCCTTAAATCTAATAAAGTAAATCCGTTTAATACAAACACAAAAACAAACACACTTTCTTATCTATTTTAATAAATATTCAGAATGATGTTGAAAATTGAAAAACATATAGAAGAAATTTTTTTGTCATTATTCCCACATATATTTTTATAAGAATATAATTTAAATTTACTGCACAGATTAATTCTACTCAACATCTGTTTGCTGATATTTCACAATTATTCTTCAGTCTCTGAAGAACAAATATTAAAATGCCAAAAAATGGCACTTTATAGCTGCGTATAGATCTATGTAGATGATAGAATCACACTATTAAAAAATATATTATTTTTATAACAACATAAAACGCATATTCCACAACTCGAATTCAATCCACTTTGTTGTTTCACACGTACTTTCTTATACTACCACCTCTGAAGAACAAATATCGAAATTCTAAAAAATGCATTTTACAGCTGCGTAGGCATATGTACCTACTACTCTATAAGTTAAATTCAATCCATTTTGTATCAGCTTATTTTTCATACATACTTTCTTATACTAGAATCTCTGAGGAACAAATGTCGAAATTCCAAAAATTTACTTAATAGCTACGTAGCTGTATATAGATCTATGTAGAATACACAGTAGAGATGTGTCATTTGTTGAGGAACGACTCCAAAGGAACGATTCCGGCAGTGAAACTGAAGGAACGATTCCATTCTGTAAAAAGGAATCGGTCCTTTTCGGATTCGGTCCTTTTTGGAACGACTCCTCGGATTCGGTCCTTTTTGGAACGGTTCCTCGGATTCGGTCCTTTTTGGAACGGTTCCTCGGATTCGGTCCTTTTTGGAACGGTTCCTCGGAATCGGTCCTTTTTGGAACGATTCCGAAAAGGAACGACTCCACGGAATCGGTCCTTTTCGGAACGATTCCTCGGAATCGGTCCAAAATGTACCGACTCCGAAAAGGACAGATTCCTCGGAGTCGTTCCGAAAAGGACCGATTCCTCGGAGTCGGTCCATTTCGGAATCGTTCCAAAAAGGACCGATTCCGAGGAACCGTTCCAAAAAGGACCGAATCCGAGGAACCGTTCCGAAAAGGACCGATTCCTCGGGAATCGGTTCTTTTCTTGTAGACTGGCCAGTTTTAATAAATTAAAATACGCTATTTTATTTCAAAATAACAGATTTTGGTTCTATTAAAGCTGACTTTATTGCCAAAATATCCTTCTAATGTGTGTGCAACCTCCCCCCCCCCCCTCCTCAAAAAAAAAAGAAAAGTAAAGAAAGAAAGAAAAAAGAAATTGAAGTGCGGGGCGGAGTAGGGCGTTTAATAAACATTACTATTTCATCTTCTTGTGCTAAATTAATCTGAAAGAAATAATTAAAAAAAATATTTTATACGAATTGGATTTTTTACACCTGAGAGAAAAAGTGCCCGAGATGGGATTCGAACCCAGAAACTTTACGTGCTTTACCGATTGAGTACCTGGACCCCGAGGGTAATGGAACACCATGTGTACTTTAATACACTAATACATTTTCTAATTGGTATCATACGAAATGAATTTTTTCTAAATGAATTCTTAAGGCTGTTCTCAAATCCAAACGGATAAATTTCTGACAAAAGTTTTAATTTATTTTTATTCGGAAATGCATGAAACGAACAGGTGTTGTTGTTCAGAAACTATGTAATCGAGCTGTTTTTTCCGTTTTTTTGCAAACGCAATAGGCCTTTCAGAAAATAGTGTCAAAGTGGGCGTTTTGAACCGAATTTCCGCGCGAAAGAGGCATAATTTCTCAAAAATAGGTGAAAAACATGTTTGTCACGTGATCAAAATCGATTATAACTCAATAGGTAATTTACTGATCAAAAGATGGAAAACACAGTTCGATTCCAAATCGCTTCCATGGTCAAACATTCCAATTTTATATCTTTCCGTTAAAAAATGAATTTGTAAATGTGTCAAAACGTTTTACGCTTGTTGAGCAGATCACTTAAGAACAGCCTTAAGAAAAACAAAGAAAATGCTTGTTTAATTACTAGTGAAAAATATTTTTTTAAATCTGACTAGAAACAGTTTTGAATAATGTAAGAAATATATCACTAGGCCATAAAAATTGCATTTTAATAGGATAATAATAACTGATTTTCAATTATTTTAATAATTGTAGAGTTACGCACTTTCATGCATATTTCACTATTTCATGTTTTTTTCTCAAACATAATTTCAATTTGAGAATCCTCTTTGTCAAAATAAATATATGACCAGCTACGAGCGCTCGAGTACCACTTTATTTCCACAGTTTGGCGTCTTGTTTTTCTCTCCTGAAGAAGATGATTAAAAAAATCTCGAAACTCCCTAAGATTGTTGTTTTAATCAACTTACATTGAGGTTTATTACATAGAGTAAAATCTGTTAGCACAAGGAATTTTTGTAAAACGTTTCTTTCTTTCTTAAGATAATGAATATTTCAAAAAGCATAATGTCTAATAATAATAATAAGATAACAGTAATAGTGGTGGGTGGGATTGAAATAATTTAACCGCGGTTCGCTCTCTTAATGGCCGTTTTGAGTATAAAAACAGGAAAGAAAAATCACGTGCTACATATAGATTATCGGACTTTCTCCAACACTGCGACATATATAAAGCTGCATATTTTATGCTTGTTTCGGTTTAATAGATTTATGTTAACCCTCCGCCTACCAGAGGGGTTCATTTATAAGGATATTTCTAATTTATTTTAAAAACTGAAATTTCTGTAAATATGGGTTTTTTCTGGGATGTTCTATTCTTTTGAGTAGAACATTCCAGAAAAAGTCACATATTTACAAAATTTTCATTTTTTAAAATGTGAAAAATCAATTTGAATGTATCTATCGGGTCTGTTGCACCGGTCTGGTATGCGGAAGGTTAATATTGCATTTAAAAAGTTTTACAATATACGAATTTAATTATTGGTTTCCAAAGAATGCACGTTGTGATTTTGTACAGTTTTTTCAATTGTTATTTTACTTCTATTTCTTGCTAAATAATTAGAATTTAAATAACTGTGACTTTGTTTTAATTCAACGTAAAATAAAAGCAAAAAAATCGTTTATCGTAATAATTTCTTATAATAATTCAGATTTCTTGATCGTTATTGATACTCGTAAATCCCGAAATCAATGCCACGATTAATGCCTGTTACTGTGGTGATGGATAATACATATCTGAGTTTAATTTCGAGCAAATCAAGGCTCCCTTCATGCTAAACTAAATTTAATGTTTTAAGCCTAATACCAAATTTCCGTTTTTATTGAGGTAAAACTTACTGCAAATACAATACTAAATTTTATGTATTTTCCTTTCTTATTGTTATTCTTTTCACTTAGAAGATTTATTTATTTATTTTCTTTTTTTTCTTAAATTACATAAAGTTTTCCGAAAAGTTCGAATTTAACAAAATGTTTTATCTATTTTAAATAGTTTTGACAATAAAAAGTTTAACTCCGAATAAAAAATAGTTAAATTCTCAAAAAATTAAGGTTGGTATTATCTATAATACGTTTACAACAGATATCTTTCATTCAACGGCCGAAACATCGTCAAAAGGATAGTTCTTTATATAGTACTACACTCTGTAATAATAATGGACATACTTTTAATTTGTTTAATTTAATTAAACCAATAAACCGTTTTTCAGTTAAAATGTTAGCAAATTTCAAATTTAAAGAAATAGAACTTTGAAGTTTAGTGAATCACTATATCTTTTGGCGGAGATAATATGTACTATATATGAATAAAATCATATATATTACTATATATATATATATATATATTATAATATTAATGCATATAATATTATCTTATAAATATCACTAGCCATAGCCCTGCTAATGAATCTGTTTACAAATCATCTGAAGGAACTTCTACCCTTTCGTGTAACACAAGTGTTCCATGACTTCATGAGTTATGAAGCTCCAAAGATCCCAATCCAAACAAACATATTAGCATTGCAATTCACTCACACCGAACTGAGGTTCTGTATCATATAAGTGGAGAGAAGGTGACGGCGGATGAGGGTGTGAAATTAGAGAAATTCCGGTAGGTTCTCGTGAAATTGGAGATTCAAAAAGAGTTGTAAGTTTATTGAAATTCTACGTAGTTAACAGCAGTTCACAAATAGCGATGTTAGGGTAAAAGACAAGACATACATCAGTCACTCAGGAAAGACAGTGTGCAAAAACGTGCTTTACTTTTTAACTCTTTCCAATAAAGTTAGTGTTTATGAATGCGGTTTGTCTGTCCGTCAGACAGTCTGTTCACGCTCTAAGGCAAGTCACACACTAAGGCGACACATAAGACATGTCGCTTGAATTCGCTAGAAAAACTGGTTTAAAACAAGTTTGAAACAACTTCGTTCTTTGTTTCGACCGGTTTTTGCACTTCATATTGCGCTTTGTGTCGTTGTGTGGTCTCAGTGTGTAATATACCTAACTCCCGTAAATATACTCGGATTCCTATGCAATTGATATATGTTAATGATGTTTACCATGGGATGTTTGGTATTCAATATGAAGAGTGTAGCATGAATAGTTTATTTACAGGGGTACTCAAAAGTATTTCGTTACACTATGGTCAACGGGAAAAAATCGTTTGCAGCGCATTTTAATGACATTAAGCTATTTCAAATGCATTAAAATTGATATATATCACTGAATTGCACTACAAGATGATTGCTATAGAATAGGGTGTTTCACTTCTGAACCAGATCCTGAAGGCAGTGATAATAATCTTGATGAATTATGCGAAATATCCTGTGTGCGTAAAGTTAGGGAGCTGAGGAGAAAGACGATAAAGGGCATAAAGTTATTGAAAATACGGACACTGGAACAAAAATGTAATCTGCTTTAACTAGTTACATATCCAAACCAGTAGGGCCATCCAAATGAAAAATGAGATTCAGAATGAAAAATGAAATTAAGATTACCTAGAGGTAGATTTTGAAGAGGAATCTATGAGACTAAAAATTCCTAGACCCTGGTGACAAATATCAGAGCAATAATAAAATTTCCTATACAGGATGTCCACTCTCAACGATGTCCAATAGCTAATTCCTAAACCGTTAGTCACAGCCATATAGTTCCAATTACAAAAATGTTTTAAATGGGGGTAAAGAAGTATTTAAAAAGTGATTTGGGTCAATAGAATCATTTCTTGAAAAATTATGAAATTTAATTTTTTATACGATCTCCCGGTCCTTCAAGTTATAGTTAGCAAAACTTTCCTATTACACTTACAAGTAAGACAAATAAAAGTCCTATTATTCTACGACTAAAACTGACCGAAGTAATGGCTGTTTCAACTTGGAGCATATTTTTTGCTGCGAAATAGGGGTCATTTACAAATTTACTAGAAATATAAATAATCTTCAGATATATAAAAAATATAGTTGATAGTAAAATTAACATTGCATTATAAATTTGAAATCTATAATCATTCTGAAATATTAATGCAAAATATACAGCTTGTACTAAACATATAACAGGAAAAAAATAATAGAATTTTCGTTAAATAAAATGTTGAAAAGCAACAGCCTCGATTCTTTACACACTGAATCCAAAAATGGCCTTCATGTTTTATCACAAAGTACAGATTTTTTGCAAATCGTAAATTTGAAAGCTAAAAAGTGAAAAATTTTCGGAAATCTGATTCTGATAGTATAAAATAGATGTGATTGTTATTTCTTTAACTTTTGATAATTGATTTTTATGTATTTTTTACTATTGAATCCGAAAATGACCTTCATTAGTTTTTGGTGTAAATCGCCCTGCAGGTGGCGCTGCTATGTAGCATTTTGCAGGATTTCCGCAAAAGCTCTGTCTCAAGAACTAATGCACGGATTTTTATAAAACTTCAGATTCCGTTAATCCTTGATATGAATTAGTGCTGGTAAAGTTTTGGTGCAAATCGCCCAACAGATGGCGCTGCTATGCTGCATTTTGCAGCATTTACACGATTTTCGTAATAGCTCAATCTCAAGAAATAATGCACGGATTTTCATCAAACTTCAGATTTAGTTAGTGCTTGACATGAATTGACGTTTTGCCCCTTGTGGTGTAAATCGCTCAACAGGTGGCGCTGCTATGCTGCGTTTTTTGAGATTTCCGCAATAGCTCTATCTGAAGAACTAATACTTGGGTTTTCAACAAGCTTCAGATGTAAGTATACTGGATATGAATTAGTGCTGTTTATGTTTTGGTGTAAATCGCTCAATAGGTGGCGCTGGTATGCAGCATTTTTCACAATTTCCACAATAGCTCAATTTCCAGAACTAATGCACGGATTTTCATCAAACTTCAGATTCTGTTAGTCCTTGACATGAATTGATGTTTTGTACCTTTTCGTGTAAATCGCTCAACATGTGGCGCTGCTGTGCTGCATTTTTTGTGATTTCCACAATAGCTCTAGCTCCAGAACTAATGCACCGATTTTCATCAAACTTCAGATTCCGGTATACCTTAATATGAATTAGTGCTGTTTGTGTTTTGGTGCAAATCGCTCAACAGGTGGCGCTGCTATGCTACATTTTTCAGAATTTCCCCTACAGCTCTATCTCAATAAGTAATGCACGAATTTTCATCAAACTTCAAATTCAGGCATACTTTGATACGAATTGGTTCTAAATTGATGTAATTTCTTTTACTATTTAAATGATTTAATTGACGTGATTTATTTAGAAGAAAGTTTTGTGATGGCCACAACATACTAGTTTAACTTTGAAATTTGCCATTTACAAAAAAAGTCTAACATGATGGTTAAATATGAAGGTAATTTTTACATTCAGTGCTAAAAAGCACATACAAATCAGTCGTAAAAGTTAAAAAATACAACCATCGACTCTATTTTATAGTATTAGCTATTTTTTCAATTTTGAAATTTACTATTTTGAAATTTACTAATTGCGAAAAATTCTGACATGATGGTTAAAAATGAAGATAATTTTCGGATTCAGTGCTAAAAAATACATAAAAATCATAATTTTAAAAATACATAATTTTAAAAATAAAAAAACAAAACCATCGCAGTCTTGTGTTATCTAATCTAAAACTTTTTAGAAAACTTGTTGGCAGTAATCTATCCGAAATTTTTTGTGTTACCCTGTAAAATAAGTACATAATGGTAAGCACTGAAAATCATAATAATATTACATTGTCATCTGATTTACGTCAATATGTAAAATTTAACCTCGATCGCATATTTTAAAGTGAGTTGAATTTCGAGTACAAATTTTGAACTGGAAAGACATACATACGATCGTTTCAAGTTAACCCGTTACCCGCTGGTGTTGCGTTCACGCAACGGTCAAAATAATTGCTCATGCTTACATTAATTACTTTGTCACCACTATTTTACAATTAAAAAAATTGCCTTATTTATTGGCAGAAATTTTGATATTTTAATAAAGCGGAAATTACCTTTCTGAATTTGTGGTGACAAGCGACTTTCAACAAGAAATTTGAAAATTCCTACTTATAGTTCTGGCGGTTAATAGGTTAAATAAAAGCTTATAAAAATAGCATAGTTTTTGTTAAAAAAAATCATGAAAAGAAACAGCTTCAAATCCTTACAAAAATCTGTCGTAATACGTTTTCTTTCAAAGCGCAGCTACACATGAAATAAATCCTTCAAATACTTTAAGCACTTTGTTTACGACCCCTAGAAGCATGGCTAAACTCATGTGTATTCGGATGCGAAAAGTGGCATAAGTCTTGCATTTCAAAGTTTCGTATAACTTCATGAATTTTAGTGTTAGATGAATGGGACTTTTTTTGTCTTTCTTTTAAGAGAACAGGAAATTTTTACTAAATATCTCTTATAGGGCGGAGGACCGTATAAAAAATTAAATTTCGTAACTTTTTTAGAAATATTTTTATTGATCCAAACGACTTTCAGAATAATTTTTTACCTTATTTAAAACATTTTTGTAATTGGAACTATAGGTCTATGACTAACGGTTTAGGACTTAGCCATTGAACATCGTTGAGAGTAAAGACACACTATATAAAATAATAATATAAGTGGACGGTCATTTGACGACATATTTTCAAGAGAAACCAATGATTACACTGAAAATCGAATAGACCTTGCACCGCCCTTAAATTTCCAAGAGGAATTATGCTTTATACCATAAATCATAAAGTTCGAAATAACTGCAAATTAATTGCACACGCTGATCAATGAAATGAACTCTTAAAAACAAAATCATCTGTCCAAAACATTACAAAATTAAAGCGACTGGATGCCTAAGAAAATGGATGGATACATAAGAAAATAAATTAGTAAAAAATATTATGGATTGCATGTGGTTCTCTTTATCTCGGAAGTGTTTTTTCCCCTTGGAATCCTTTATTTTTCAAAATCGTTCTTTTTTTCTCGGAATCGTTCCTTTTTTCTCGGAATCGTTCCTTTTTCTCGGATTCGTTCCTTTTTTTCGGAACGATTCCGAAAGGAACGACTCCAGTGAACTCGTTCCTTTCGGTGAACGATTCCGGCTGGAACGATTCCTTAAAAGGAACGATGTTGCCCATCTCTAATACACAGTCACAATATGCATTTACGGAATTTTACACATAAAAAATCTCGGGAGCCTTTGTTAAACAAGAAAATAACTGACTGAAAGAATATTCCGTTTTAACGCGCCAATCGCCAATGGACTTCTAACAAAGCGAAATACGCGAAGTCATCATTTTAATTTTCTGTGCAGTGGTTTATCCAGTCTGCGGTTTACAAACCGTTATAATGGGCTTGATGAGTAATAAAATTTTTTATCAGCGAGAAGTAGATCATTGAATTAGAAGAAATCAGAAACGTTTTATTTTATCTATTTAGTTATTTTTCTTAACATGCTACATTTATTTGAGTGCGATTTTTGCAGTTTTTCTATTTTCAGACATATAGAAAACATACTTTAAATAAAGATTTTGTAGTAAAACTAGCAAATAACATATTGAATTTTGATGAGGAGGGCGGTGGAGGTACATTGTCCCTCCCTGAAATTTAATTAATTAAATTTTCGTTATGTCTAATCATTTAAAAAATATACTTTTTTGTCTTCCAAATAGCAATATATTAATTAAACGCTAAGAGAAAATGTTGCTAAGAATTTTTCTTCAGAGGAGCCCCCCCCCCCCCCCCACACACACACACACACCACCATAAACTTTTTTGTAGAAGACAGTTTTAATTCTGTTCTCCTTTTGGTGTTCATATATTTCAAATGTATCTTAGATGGAGAAGGGAAATTCAGAAAAAAAAAATCCCTTTTGAAGAAAAAAAAAGAAAAGAAATAGGAGAGAAAAAATCCAGTTTTCCATTGAACGATTAATATTTCTTAATTTTTGAATTTCTTATTATGTTGATATCTTTAAGGCTGTTCTTAACTGCTCTGCTCAACAAGTGCAAAACCTTTTTACACATTCACAAATTCATTTTTTAACGGAAAGGTATAAAATTGTAAAGCCTAGCCATGGAAGCGATTTCGAATTGAACTGTGTTTTCCATTTTTTGATCAATCAATTACCTACTGAGTTATAAGAGATTTTGATCACATGACAAACACGTTTTTCGCACGCTCTTGAGTGCTCTTTCTTCCTTCGCGCGGAAATTTGGCTCAAAACGCCCACTTTGACACTATTTTCTGAAAGATCTAATGCGTTTGCAAAAAAATGGAAAAAACAGCTCAATTACATAGTTTCTGAACAACAACACCAGCTAATGCATTTTCGAACAACAATAAATTAAAACTTGTGTCAGAAATTTGCCCTTTTGGATTTGAGAACACCCTTAAACATTTTTCACACGAGGAGGAGTTATGACAAAATATTCTTAGTTTAGCTTCGTGTTTACATTCTGCATTTTAGAAAAGCGGACTAGGCAGTGGAATCCAGGCATATCTATCCTAAATTCTTGCTCCTTAATACGTTTCTTTCTGTCCAAATTCATAACTCTTCGCATTTAGGGGAGAGGGCCTTCCTGTGTACGCCTATGATAACAAGTAATTTTTGAAACACTTTATATTATGAAAAGCAAATATTTAATTATTTATTGCGCCAAAAATAACTTAGCCGCAAACCTTACGCGAACTTTTACAATTGTCCCACGATTACTTCTTTTATAAAGTAATACTAAATTAAGTGGATGAAAGAGTATTTTAAACAGCTTTCATCCATTCGGAAATATTTTCTGATGGTATTGGTATACATATTGCAATACAATAGTACGTACAGTCATCACATATATGATACAATTGTATCGCATTCAGACGCTTAAGTGTCTGAATTTCTAAATGTCTTAATTTCAGACATGTCACTATTATTCAGACATTTTTCTGAGTTCATTTATACCATGATCATAGTAAGACACTTATGTGTCTTAAATTTAGACATCTATGATGTCTGAAATTTCTCATTCAGACACTTAAGTGTTTGAATTACTTTTTCAGTCACATATGTGTCTGAATTTAAGACGCCTCTATTTGCAGTGCGACAGTGTACTAAACATTTAAAATTTGGGATGTTTAGAAATTTAAAAATTTGCAGTAGCGAAAATTGCAAAAGCGAAATTTCATTTCAAATTTCAAAGTGTTGCCATTCGCAGAATGACGTATGCGTTACGCACAGATATGTTTGTCCTTTATAATATAGATATTTTATTTTTCATATAAGTATAAGATGGAAGCATACAGGGTGCATAGGAAAGTCCCTTTAACCTGAAAATACTTGCGAACGGAGAGAGCTACAGCTATGCAAGTTAGGTAACGGTATAGTAAAGCGACGACGCCCGATTTAATGCAAACGACAGCAGCGCCTCTAGTGGCGAAATTTGAAAGATATCCATCGCAAATCGAAAACGAAAAGAGATAAAGCAAAATTTCCAATTAGAAAGTTTTACAGCATCAGTTAATTAGTACGAAACGATATTTGATTTACATGGATAAGTTAAATCTTCGCCTGTATACCCAAAAATGTCCGAAATCAATGCATTCCATTTTGTGTAAACGTTTGAATGGAATAGCTTTAAACACGAAGAAATACGCACAATTTATTGTATAAATAAATACATATTTCAATATATTTTGATAACATCACACAAAAAAACAAAAAAAAGGCAAACTGTCTCACAGTGATAAAAAGTTAATTTTCAATATGTTCCAAAAGTTCCCATTGCTCAAGATATACGTTTGTATTCGTGAGAGTAATTCTGCATGCACATTTCTCAGCATGGAACGTCTATTGCAAGCCTCTTCAATACGAAAACACAGATTTAAATCCTTCCAAGGGCAGTAGCTAGGCGGTCTAGCCACCTAATTTTAATTCCAAAACTGACATTTGGCGCCAAGAATATTTTAATAAAATTTTACTTTTGTAATCAAAGTACAAATTAGCGGGTTTTTATTTACTAAGTAATTCATTTGAATATTCTGGTGTCAGTCAATTACTTCATCATTTTACGAACAGAATTCATCTGCCCCTGAAAGGGTTAAACTAAAATTTTAAATGAATTGGAAATTAAATTTTTAAAGACATTACAGTACAGTACAACGTAAAAATCTGCAATTGCGCACTGCTACATTTCCGAAATGTGAATATGGAAAGTAGAGTCGTCGCTCATCGAATTCGGACATTTTTAGTTATACAGGCGACGATTTATCTTATCCGTGTGAACCAAATGTCGTTTCGTACTAATTATTTGATGCTCTACAACTTTCTAACTAGAAATTCCGCTCTATATCTTTTCGTTTTCGATTTGCAATGGCTATCTTTCAAATTTCGCCACTAGGGGGCGCTGCTGTCGTTTGTATTATGTCGGGCGTTGTCGCTTTAATATATCGTTACCTCACTTGCATAGCTATTACTCTCTCCGTTCGCAAGTATTTTCAGGTTAAAGGGACTTTCCTATGCACCCTGTATAACAAGTATTTTATATTAGCTCTAACTCGCATAAATATTGTCGAATTACTTTGTAATTGATATATGCAATTGATATTTACTATGGTATGTTCGGTATTGAAAATTAATTGTGTAGCGTTCGTGGTTCGTTTGCAGAGACACTCAAAAGTATTTCGTTACATTATGGTTAATGGGAAAATCGTTTCCAATGTATTTTAATAATATTACACTATTTCAAACATTTTGAAATTGATATACAGTATGTCCTTAAAAATTCTGCGACTTCAAAATTCAGGCATCAAAGTCATTTTTTCCCTCCCTTTTTTTACACTTCGCATTTACGGGAGAAAGAAAAATAGCAATTGTTTACAAATTAAAAACTTCGTGTTTGAAGGTAAAAGTGCGTAAAATAAATAATTGACTAAGAAGAATGCGTGTTTTCTTCATATGATGTCAGACCCGATTAGTTCCTTGATCAACAGAAAGTCCAAGAAAACTCGGATGGCCGCAATAGAACCATCGCAATAGAATAGTAGCAGCTCAGAGTGCGAGATCGAGTATCCGACAGAAGAAAAGTAACACTGGAAAAATGCATAAATTTGCCAGGATAATTAATATCCCCTTTAGAGAAACAAGACGAAAATAGGTATTTCGAAAATAAGTATTTTTTCCTTAATACAAGAAAAACTTGTTAAAGAACGGCCAAAAAATTTCAAGCAAATAAGATTAACAATTGATTAAGAAGGAAATGACTTTACTGCTTATTAGACTTTTTTTTTCTTTTTATTATTTGTAACAGAAAATATCAATTAAAGCAAGATTTTTTTAAACATTTATTTTTCTCTCTTTTTTCACATAATTATGTCTGGGTTATTAATTAAATAATGAATAAAGGCGCCATCATGAATATCTGAAATATTTTTGATATTCCTTCAGAAATACGGGATATTCAAAAATCCGACTTAGTCTCGGTCCCTACGATACCGAATTTTTGAGGTTATATTGTATATCACTGGGTTGCACTAGAAGATACTTACTATAGAATATGGTGTGCACAACATTTATTGTTCATTTACAGGGTCACACAAAAGAATTCGGTTATGTTTGGCCTATGAGCTATAATTGTTGGAATTGCGTTTTCAACTGTGGTATGCGTTCTTAAATATCTTAAATATACATAATACATATTATACATATTACATATTAAATATACATACATAAAATGTGCATATTTCTAGGTGTTTATAAATTATATAGGTCATTCATATCCACGGCTATACAAAAGAATTCGAATACATTTCAGTTTTTGTCGGAAATTGCTGAAAGAAAAATTTAAACTGTTAAAACGTTTCCTAACGGGAATAAATTTTAGCATAATGTGTTCTATATACACAAATCGATCAATTATATACAGAGATTCACAAAAGAATTTGAATTATTTTCCGACCATCGGAGGTAACTGTTGAAAATAAGTTTTTAAATGTTTTATACGTTTTTAGCTCACAGGCTATCAAAACCTGAGAGCTAATATGCCCGCAGGTTCTGCATGTATGTATGTAAGTACATATGTATGTACGCCCGTATGTATGCACGTATGCACGTAACGCGATAACTCTTGATAGAAATATCCGATGTGCTTCAATTTTTTTTCTTGGTTCATTCTGATAAGGCGCTTCCCTGATTTGATTTGGAGGTTCATTGTTTAAGGAGGTTCATTGTTAAGTATAAAGGGGTAACACTCCCCTTAATTTAGATAAATCGGTTTTTCTATCCGATTTGCTTCAATTTGGTATACCGATTTATTATGATAAGGCGCTTCCCTGATGAGATTTGGAAGCTCATAGATTAAGTATAAAGAGGGGAAAGGGGTGGCTTATCCCCCTTAATTTATTTTTGGAGGGGCATTATTCTTTAAAATAAGAGTACAATATACAATTAGTGTGAATCGCCTGTGAGCTCAATGCCATCAATTTAACTGGGCACTTTTCTTTTTATTCAAGTTGTTTTCTTAGCTATCATCTTTTACCTTATTATGTTTTGTTACGGTATTCTTAGTGTGTTGGACATACAGGGCTTAATTTGCGCCGGAGTCCATCGGAGCTCAGCTTCGGTACTTTTCTGTTTTTAGTAAATATTTAAATATTGGTCGGAATTCACCGGAGCTCATAAATACAGGGCTCCGTAGCCCAGTGCAATAGTGCTTCCTAAAAACCGAAGATTAAATTGCCCTTTCCTTTCCTTCCCATCTCCAAGCTTTTGCGTTATTAATTATCAAAACATATGCGACGTAATGTGCCGCATACGTGTGAGATAGAGATGAAACGGACACAATTTTTATATCAGTTTTTGGGCTTGGACTGGCACAAGCTTAATATATTTTATATTTAAAATTTTATTTATTCATGTATTGAAAAAAAAAAGTTCCTCCTTCAAAATTACGTATTATATTCTATTTCAAATCATTCTAAGCTATTTCCATGAGTACTTGTAGTGTAAGTTACATGCAATGATTTTTGGCTACCAGTATTTTAGAACGGAAAAATATATTATTTGTAACGGAAAAACGCTAAAATAAGTTTAAATTTTCTACTAGATTAATATTAACACAATTATTCTAATTGGTAAACAAATCATATTAGATGTAAATTTCCAACTGGGCGAAAAATGTCCGGACCAGGATTCGAACCCGGGACCTCCTGGCTGAAGCCGCCAGTGCTCTGCCATCTGAGCTATCCCGGACGATTCTGGTCGAACTTTTTCAAACAGCTAACCTTGATGATTACAGCATCTGGTCTGAAACCTGGTTCAGCTCAACAGAATAAATCTCAGGTAAAAAAGTTCGACCAGAATCGTCCGGGATAGCTCAGATGGCAGAGCACTGGCGGCTTCAGCCAGGAGGTCCCGGTTTCGAATCCTGGTCCGGACATTTTTCGCCCAGTTGGAAATTTACATCTAATATGATTTGTTTACCAATTAGAATAATTGTGTTAATATTAATCTAGTGTAATTTCGTATTCAGCGATTTCTGGAGTTTTATTAACTGGAGTTCCATTAATTTGCCAGGGTTCGAATCCTGGTCCGGACGTTTTTCGCCCAGTTGGAAATTTACATCTAATATTAAATTTTCTATTCGAAATTTACTGGTGGAAGTTCGCTTCGGCAGTAATCAGAAACAGTTGATCCGATATAAAAATTCAGCCGCCATCTTGCGACAACTTCCTCAGTTACTTCACTCGCAACTTGCAGAATCTACGTTATATGTCTCCTCCTCTTTATTCATAACTCCATTGCAGGCACTTGTTTAATTTATGTAAGAAGTTTGTCTTCGAATGGTTAGTTCCATGAGTACTTGTAGTGTAAGTGACATGCTACGATTTTTGGCTACGAGTATTTTAGGACAGAAAAATGTGACTTATTTTATCGGAGTTATCGCATTAATTGAATAACGCAAAGAATTTTTTCAAAAATAACGGTGGCCAACAAGCATAGCAGTTTTCAGCTATGTGGCTTACACTACAAAAAAACCCATGGGACTAGCCTTTAATGCTATTTTGATGAAAATGAGGGGAAAACAGAAATCGTGTTCTGCTGTTGTAGTGATATTTGGAAATATATGTCTGGCATTGATGGCGGCGACGTGTTGATACGGCGCCATTCAAGAGTCTGAACAAGGATTTTGTTTTCAGTTCGATTTTCTTTTGTAACAGTAGGATAATTTTTAATTGACTGGTTTATTTTATTTTTTTATTTAGATATCTAACCTGAAAAGAACATTTTCTGTTTTTAGTTAACGAGCATCAGCTTGAGGTTTTGTTTGTTTGAGGTTTTTGTCTTCTATTGTGTACAAGTATAATAATCATGCTAGTGATTTTTCTATTTATTTTGTATCATGAACGCTCCCCATCTTAAGGCTCTGCTCTGCACATTTACGAAGTCACTTTCATTTGTAAGTAGATATAATTCTCATGTGTTGTTATTCTAATAGAAAGCAATCTAGTTGTGTTTCCCCTTTTTCTATAAAAACATCGAATCTTTCCGGTAACTGTGTCAATTTTTTAATTTAATCTGATTTTAGGTATTCACCATGAAATGTTGTTATGCAGAGGTATCGATTACAGTTTAAGATATGCACCTTTTATAGGAAATTGAAAAACATTCTTCCATTCTTCAACATATAAATATTAATTTCTGTAAATTTCATTCATTTTTTCATAAAAATGCAAGTTGAGAACTATCCCTTTTTTGCGTTAACACTATTTCCGAATCATAATACTTACCATATTTAATCTCAGAATTCGGCTATTAATTAACATTAAAATTAGGCAAAGATTTCTGTTCGGAAGGAGTGATAACCAAAAAATGAAATAGCTGACAGCTAAGTATATGCTGCAAAATATTAATTTTGCTAAAGAAAAAAATGCTTTCAATTTTTCAAATAATGTATGAAATATAAATATGCAGATTGGAGTGACGTGGGGAGGGGGGGGGGGACGGTACGGTTATTAGTACGGCAGAATATTAGGGCTCCGATACTTTTTTTTGTTAGAAATTAAGCCCTGGCTGGAAAGTGTTTCATAACATATATTTCATGCGTATTTTTTTTTCTTGTTTATTTAAACCTCAACAAAAAAAAAAATAATAAATAAATAGATTAAAAACGACGATCGGCAGAAAAGTTCTATGCAAAAGTGACCGCCCAGTTTTAAAACACGTGGACATACCCTTCGTCAAACGTATTGAAAGTTTTAAATATTTCTGATTCAAAAAAAAGTAGCGCAGCTTGTCTAATATAAGCTTTAATGGATATATTGCGAAAAACCCTTGAGTTGACATCTTTATCCCTTAATCTGTTTAATCCGCTTAACATGATTTCGTCAAATCTGACATTTTCAAGATACTCTCCAACTATTTTTACTTTCATACTTATTTTTTTAAACTATTTTTACTTTTATTAACTGCTTATAATATGAACAACTTTGCTTTTAAATCTACCATCTGAAGATTTTAATGCATTAATCACTTTTTACGCTATTCAGTTTGTTTTGGGGTTCTGCTTATGTGGTCTTTATACTTCTTCCCATACTTCAACTATTTTTACTTTTATACTTATTTTTATACTATTTTAACTTTTATTAACTGCTTATAATATGAACAAGTTGATTTTAAATCTGTCATCTGAAGATTTTAATGCATTAATCTTTTTTTAAACTGTTCATTCTGTTTTTAGGTTCCGTTTGTGTGGTCTTTACTTTTCCCCACCTTCCAACTATTTTTACTTTTATACTTATTTTTAAATTATTCTTACTTTTATTAGCTGCTTATAATATGAACAAGTGGCTTTTAAATCTCTTATCTGAATATTTAATGCATTAATCACTTTTTAAACTGTTCAATCTGTTTTTAATATCCGTTTGTGTGGTTTTTACTTCTTTCCACACTCCAACTATTTTTACTTTTATACTAATTATTAAACTATTTTTACTTTTATACTTATTTTTAAACTATTTTTACTTTTATTAACTGCTTATAATGCGAACAAATTGCTTTTAAATCTGTCATCTGAAGATTTTAATGCATTATATCATTTTTGAAATTGTTTGTTTTTAGGTTCCGTTTGTGTGGTCTTTACTTCTTTTTATATTTCAACTATTTTTACTTTTATACTTATTTTTAAAGTATTTTTACTTTTATTAACTGCTTATAATATGAACAAATTGCTTTTAAATCTGTCATCTGAAGATTTTAATGCATTAATCACTTTTAAAACTATTCACTCTGTTTTTAGCTTCCATTTGTGTGGTCTTTACTTCTTCCAACGCTCAACCTATTTTTACTCTAATACTAATTTTTAAACTATTTTTACTTTTATACTTATTTTTAAACTATTTTTACTTTTATTAACTGCTTATAATACGAACAAATTGCTTTTAAATCTGTCATCTGAAGATTTTAATGCATTATATCCCTTTTGAAACTGTTCAGTCTGTTTTTAGGTTCTTTTTGTGTGGTCTTTATTTCTTTGCATACTCCAACTATTTTTACTTTTATACTTATTTTTAAACTATTCTTACTTTTATTAACTGCTTATAATATTAGCAAATTGCTTTTAAATATGTCATTTGAAGATTTTAATGCATTAATCACTTTTTAATCTGTTTAGTCTGTTTTTAGGTTCCGTTTGTGTGGTCTTGACTTCTTTGCATACTCCAACTATTTTTACTTTTATACTTATTTTTAAACTATTTTTTAAATTTTACTAACTGCTTATAATATGAACAAATTGTTTTTAAATCTGTCATCTGAAGATTTTAATGCATTTTTAAACTGTTCATTCTGCTTTTAGGTTCCGTTTGTGTGGTTTCTACTTCTTCCCACCCTCTTGTATGGGGCCATACCAACATCATCTGCAGGTGAAAAAGAGAATGACAACAAGAAACTGTATAATTCAGATGAAGTGTTAAAAATATTTGAGGAAGCCATAGCTTTGGTGAAAGAAAGCGCAGAAAAATACACAGACAAAGCACGCAAACATTTTCAGGATTCTATATCTTCGATGGAAAGTAAGGCTGAAGAAAACGCAGAAAAATCGTGGAAGAAAGTGGAAGAGCTTGTTGATACAATGAAAGGGCAATTTGAAGGAGCAATAAATGATGCTCATGAAACATTGGCCAAAATGATAGACACAGTGAAAATTGCTTCAGAGAATAAAAATAAAGAAGCTCATGAGCATTTTGAAGAAGTCATTGCTAAACTGAAACATGTCCCTGAATCCATTAAGGAGAAAATTAAAAAGATAAAGTAAATCTACTAAAAATTAAAGAAAAGCTTATGAACAATTTGAAGAAGCCATTGTTAAACTGATACATGTTCCTAAATCCATTAAAGAAAAAATATAAATGTAATTTTTTTAAAACGTGCTTTTATTAAAATTCAATTAAAATGTAGAAAAATATTTTTTTTAATGCACTACCAAATCTGGCAATATTTCGCCAAGATGGCCAAAATTTGGCGCTATTGTGTTAGCATTGCCATTGGTACTTTTCAAAAAATACTCATTGTTAGAGCTGATACTGATTTCTTCATGGAAAATCAAACTGTAATTGAGTAACCATTAAGTTTAAGTAGTGTTTTCGCTATGTCTTTCGAAAATGGAAGACGCTTTGCGGAAGGACTCCACTTGGGGGTCAAATTCTTGAAAATTCAGAAACACGTGTTTACCATGGAATTATTAATAAAAAGGAACTGACATATCCTTAAAATAGTGAAGCTTCAACTGTAACCGCTTTCGAAGAAGTTGATTATCGCCGGTGGAAACTTCAACTAGTAAATTTATATAGAAATTTTCTCCTTATTTAAACGCCTTATTAGTACAAATTTCAGTCATAAATAATGGCTAAAACAGATTTTTATTTTTACTGGTGAAAGTTTATTTTGGCGAAAGTCAGGCTCTGCGTTTCCGCCATATTGTAACAACCAGTGAAGCAAACTGGCTGTTTTACCAGGCAAATTGACGCCAGTAAAAGCAAACAGAAAATTTTACCATATTTGTGAGGAAATATTTCCATAGATAAGACGTTTAACTAAGACGAAATTTTCTATTCAATTTTACTGGTGGGAAGTTTGCTTTGGCGGTTATCAGAAAGTGTAGATCCGACTTAAAGAAAGCAGCCGCCATCTTGTGACAACCTCCTCAGTTACTTCCCTCGCAACTGGTAGACAGTACACTATATGTCTCCTCCTCTTTATTCATAACTCCATTGTGTTTACTTATTTTAGTTATACTATAGGCCAGTGTTGCCGGTTTGGCCTCCATTTTAATCCCGAAATTTCGACTTCAGGTCGGAACTTTTTGAAGAAGAATTTTTACTCCAAGTAATCAACCAAAGTCTGACATTAAATAAATCTAAAAATACTTTTTGTATTTTCTGGTGTGAATCCCGGTTTTTTTAATAAAAGTGGGGGCTAAACTGGCAATTCTGCTATAGGCATGCCAACTTTCAAGATTTAATTTCCATTGGTTTATGAGATAGGGTGATTTTTTTTTTTTTTTTTTGAATTTAATCCCGTTGTCCTTCTTAGGTATCGAATTTTAAAATATCAATGTCCAATTCATGTATTACCCCCAGGAATACATATATATCCCAAATTTTAAAGTTCTATCTGAACAGGAAGTGGGCGAAAAATGAGTCACAATATTTGGCTGCAAACAAATAAACGGAATTGTAAGTTAAACGAAAGCATATTATAAACAAGTAATGTAAAAATTTTGTTTTTAAAGTCAATTCCTACTTAGGCCATCAAAGAAAAATTTAATATAATCCGTTAAGCTAATATTAGTTTTTGTTGCATTAAAATATCTCAATTTGTTGATTTTCTATAAGCAAGTAGGTTTACAATGGAATTCTATGGGAATTTGGCGAAATATTAGAAATATCGCCAAGTTGGCGTCACTTTTGGCGACTTATTTTGGCCGCCAAATTGGGCAATATATCGCCAAGTTGGCGACAAACTTGGCGGTATTTGGCGACAAAACAGGGTCTCCCCTATGGTAACCCCTTTTTGAAAATACTTTCATTGACCTTCAATAACCAATGGCCGCCATTTTGTTTCCCATGCAAAACTAAAATTAATTAATTAAAATTCAATTAATTAATTAATATTTGAAAAAACTGTATTAACATCAATTGTCATCCAGTGCAAGTTCAAAAAAATTTATTTCAACTTGATAGGATGAATAATGAGTATTTTATTAACGATTGAAAATTTGAACAAGATAAATATGTAAATAAATAAATATAGGGAGAGTGTGAACTAATAGTAGGAATTGAAAAAAAAATAGTTAAAGTAAAGCTACTAAAGAGTTAAAGTAAAGCTCATCGGAGGCCTTTTTCAGCTTCCTCAGAAGCTAAAAACTGAGTTTAATTAATATTTTTACTGATGGGAGGCCGAAAGTTGTGAGGGTACAAGGCAGCGCAATTGCCCCTCCCTGAATTTTCAAATTTAGTTTACTAAATTTTCTTTTTTTTTTCTCTAATAAAAAAAAATAAAATAAATTCACTCTTCTAAAGTGAACAATTTTAAGAAGTCATTGCTAATATGGTACATATTCTCGAATCCATTAAGAAAAAGATTAAAAAGTTAAAGTAAAGCTACTAAAAAGTTAAAGTAAAGCTCACAGGTGGCCTCTCCAGTTTTCTCAGAATATAAAAACTGAGGTTAATTAATATTTATACCAATGGAAGACCGTAAGTGAGGAGGGAACAGGGCAGTCGCCCCTTCCTTCATTTTCAAATTCAATAAGCTAAATTTCCTTTCCTTTTTTTTCTCTCCCTATTATTTTTTACTTCTGTATTATTTTTTTAAAATATAAATTAAATTCACTCTTCTGAAGGGACCGGAAATAATTAAACAGTATAAGACAAGAAATTTTCACCAAAAGGACGTTGCCCTCTTAAACCCCTCCCCCCATAGTAGACAATTTGAATCTCTGTTTTTTTATATGACCATGTATTTAACCCCTTAACAGTGTGGCCCGAACTGGATTCGGGCAAGAACACTTTGCTTGCTTCGTTATTAAAAGCATTTTGATACCACTAATTTGTAACTGTAAATTTATCTTTATTGATTGTCAGATATTTTTCGATTAAGTAAGGTAAATATTTTAGTATGGAAAAAGTGGTGTCCAGCCCCATTTTTAATTTTTTTGTAAGAAAACAAATGTCACTGTTAAGGGGTTAAGATTTACATTAAACGTGGTGTCAGAGGGGCGGAATTACCCTGACGAAAAAATAATTAAACTGTTTCAATTCTTCATTTTTTTAAACAGGTCAGTAGTAGATGGTGTTTGAATTTTATATTGCAATTAATGTTAACCGTTTGAGCTCTGGTGGGCGAAATTCCTCCCACTTCATTTTAATCGCCAAATGTCACAATGGCACCTGAATATTCGACCAAATTTATTTGAAAATAAATTACTGCATTTTTCCGTGTATTTAATAAACCTATTTTTTTCTTTGCAAAATACTGGTGCCAATGTGACGTTTGGGCATTTTTAAGAAATTCACCCTCCGGAGCTCAAAGGGTTAAGGCGTCTCAAGACTCTTAAAACTGGAAAAAATGAAAAAAAGATCATTTTCAACATTTAATATCTTAAAATATATGTGATTTTTAAACACAATTTTTATTGAGTTGAAAGATATAAGTATGTTGTTTCGTTTCATGTATTTAAAAAATTGCAAGATGCAGAATTAGAATTTATAGGGGGCTCCAAACTATCAGACATTTGACGAGCAAAAAATTGTATAACAATTTACGCGCAGGATTACAAAATAAATTTTCCAACTAGAATAAAAATTTTGGTGCCTACTTATACTCCAGATTGTATCAATTACCCTGAACCTAAATAAATTTCTATTTAAAGCATTTTTATAATTTTAATAGAAAATTGTAGTTAGCTAATACAAAATTTTGAAAATTTCGACAGTATAATCACCTAAAAAAATATTTTTTGAACAATAAAAAGGAAGTTTTAGGTTCAGTTTATGCATACTAACATGAAATATGTGTTTTGAAAATTTCGTGAAAAATATTCAGAAGTTTTGGAGATATCCTGCGCGTTATGCCCAAAAACGTCATTTGGAGAAAAATGACTTCAAAGTTTCGGATATACAGCTTCAGCTATTGAACGGGTATAATTATAAAAGCCATAGCTTCTGTTCTAATGGGAATTCCAAGTAAACAATTATATAAAAATTTTCACATAAGATAGGAGTTTAACATCTAAAAAAATTAAAATTTCGCAAATTTTGAAGCTCTTAGAGTCCTGAATCCCCTTAATATGTTTAACCTCTTCGGGACGAGTGCCTTTCACAGAATTTTTAATCTTTTATCACCGGTTTTTCAAAACAGAAATTTTTGCCTAATTGAATCGGGAAAATGCTCGCTTTAAATAAGGCAATATTTACAATAAAAATTTACTGGCGAATATAATCACTGATTCTCAGCACCTTAAGCGGCACGTATACGGGTCGCTCGTCCCCAAGGGGTTAAAGATTGTCTTACATGGTGTTTTCTGACAAATAAAAATTAGTTATCTTTTTTCATACAGTAAACTCCCGACTATCCGGCCTAATGTGGCGGAGGATTAAGCCGGATAGGCCGGAGTTCTATAAATGTTTACTCTTTCCCTCCCTCCGCCATGATAGATTAGAAAAACATATTACACATTTTAAGATAAATTTCATATTATGCATTACATACAGTTTCAGAATAATCAAAACATTAACGTAAAACGTAACCCTAATTCGTAAGAAATGAGTAAATCTTATTTTACTGTTTATTAATAAATGATTGCACAAATATGAAAAGTTATGCATAAGATAAAATAATCAAAATTTACAGTTAATTTTTGAAAAAGCGTTTAGTTTTTTGCTTCTTTCTGTTATACTTTTTCTTCGACGTAATGTTCGTCCGTTTACGCAAGCAAATAATATCAGCTGGCGTCCCTTACTCCTGCTGACTAACGTAATACCTGAATCGTCTTGAACCCCTCCGAATGTGGGATGAGATTTTTCCTGCAATTCTCCTCCTGTTTTTTTCTCTGTTACTTCTCCCTCTGTAACCATTTCTACTATATTATTGTCAGTTAATTCTTTAACTTCGTCGTTTTCCATCTATTCTGTAATGTCCTCTGCATGGACATCGTCGGATCCCGGTCTATTTTTCAGCAACAAAAGAAGCTTATCGTTCTCACCTTCCACTTCAATTTCTCACACGGGTTTATGTCCACCTTTATCGTCCAAAAGAATGTTCCAATACCTTGCAATTACTATGTTTCGAATTCTCTGCTATTGCCTTTTGCAATCCCTTCTTACTGTTTCCTGTCGTGAGTCAGCATTTTCAAACGGACGGGAACCTGTCTCTCTCGGCCACTAGCAGTTGCTAGTAGTACTTTTAACTTTTTACTAGGCCGGATAGTACGGAGGGCCGGATAGTCGGGAGCCGGATAGACGGGAGTTTACTGTATTTATATTCTTCTTTGAAAAATACATGGCCTCGATAGCGGATTATTTCAAAACCTTTTACCCACGATTGATTTCGTTCTACGAGGGCCCATGTTTATACTAATATCATTGGATTAGTTAAAAGTAAACAAGTTATATAGTTTGAAAAAAAAAATTTTATAGGTATAAATCTACACAAAAATATAAAAGAATTCATTCTAAATAAAATAAAATCATAAGATGAAATGCAATATTTCACCTTGATTCAATCACAAAATATACAATATAAACTTTAAAAAGCTCACCGGTTTACTTTCTTTCTTTCTAACCGATGACCAGGCCCCTACCTGCGGTGTCTTCTCAGCTGAACGGGTTTGATACCTGGTATCGAGGGCAGTGATCGCCTAATCACTGCTTAGCGTGAATAAATCTGACAAGGGACTAGATCTTCTTCCTATCGACTGTGCCTACTGCTTCCATGTGAACTTAGTTAAAACGGTTACTTGATATTTTGATCTTGTTGTTTTGTAACTGCGCTTTGCTACTCAAATTGGCCTTATAATTTAGAACCTTGATCATATCACGAGACCTTCACCTGGCAAGGCACCTCCAGAGTTATAATTCACAGGTAACTTGGAGGACTTTGCACCCACGACGGAATTTACATGCACCAGGCGCCATTAACGTACATGGCGGACATCGGCTGACTCCAAACCGATGACCAGACCCCTAGCTGCCAGATTTCCCTAGCCGAACGAGTATACCAGTCTGGCATCGGGGCGGTTGTCCGCTTGGTCGTCGCATGGCGGCCGTCCATTAGACCAGTGCCCCGACCGACCTAATTGTAGAGCCTGTAATTAACTGGTTTCTCTGTTGTACCGCTTGCTTAACAAATTGACTTTGTTGATTTGGCCCCTGAACATTACACACACATATCCAGCTTGGGGAGTAGGGAAATCTGGATTTTAGATGCCTAATTGGTGGTGGGTACTTGTCGTGAAAAGTGGTTCATGAACAAATTTAGAGGAAACAGGGCTTAATTTCTAACAAAAAAAGTACCGGAGCCCTAATATTCTGCGGTACTGGTACAACAACCGTACTGCCCCCCCCTCCCCCCCTCCCTGTCACTCCAATCTGCATATTTATATTTCGTACATTATTTGAAAAATTTAAAGCATGTTTTTTTTCTTTAGCGAAATAAAAATTTTAAATATCTATCAGCATATACAGCTGTCAACTATTCCACTTTTTAGTTATCACTCCTTCTGAATAGTAAATCTTTGCGTAATTTTAAAATTAATTAATTGCAGAAATCTGCAATTAAATATGGTAAGGATTACGATTAGGAAATAGTGTCGACACAAAAAAAGGATAGTTCGCAGCTATGTATTTTTAAGAAAAAATGAATGAAATTTACAGAAATTAATATTTATATGCTGAAGAATGTAACAATGTTTTACAATTTCCTATAAAATGAGCATATCTTACACTATAATCGATTCCTTCCGCATAACAATCTTTTGCAGTGAGTCCCTGAAAATCAGATTAAATTAAAAATTTGACATCGTTATCGGAGAGAATCGATGCTTTTATAGAAAAAGGAGAAACACTGCTCGATTGCTTTCTATCAGAATAGCAATACATGGCAATTATATCTACTTCCAAATTAAAGTGACTTCGTAAACGTGCAGAGCAGAGCTTTAGTATGGGTACCGTTCGTAATACAAAATAAATAGAAAAATGATCAACGTGATTTTTATACTCGTACGCAATAGAAGACAAAAAAACCTCAAACAAACAAAACATCAAGCTAATGCTCGTTGGCTAAAACAGAAAATATTCTATTCAGGTTAGATATCTAAATTAAAGAAAAAACAGCCAATAAAAATTATTCTACTATCACAAAAGAAAATCGAACTGAAAGCAAATTCATTGTTCAGTCTCTTGAGTTGCGCCATATCAACACGTCATCGCCGACATAAATTTGAAATAGAAAAACACGATTTTTGTTTTCCCTTTTGATCAAAATAGCAATAAAATGATTTGAAATAAAATATAATACATAATTTTAAATGAAAAAAAGTTTTTTTTTCTATACATAAATAAATAAAATTTTAATTGCAATACAGATTGAGATCGAGTCAGTCCAAGCCTAAAATCTGATATAAAAATTGAGTTTGTTTTAGTTTAGTTTAGTTTGTTTAGTCTCCATATCATCTACGTGTGCGACACATTATGTCACATATAAGTGTTTTGGAAAAAAATAATGCAAAAGTTTGAAAATGGGAAGGAAAGAAAAAGCAATTTAGACTTCGGTTTTTCGGAAGCGCTAATGGCCTCCGGAGCCCTGTATTTATGAGCTACGGTGAATTCCGATAAATATTTAAATATTTACTAAAAACAGAGAAGTACCGGAGCCGAGATCCGGTGGGCTCCGGCGCAAATTAAGCCCTGAGAGAAAGGGAAAAAGAAAACAATGGGTGCCGCTGAAAGACAAGTACCACAATAGGAAATTTTGGGCCGAAATGCAAAGCAAGCCCACGATATTGAGGGATGAGACTCCACCTTTCTACCGCATCCCACCGGGTAAAGATTGGCTCGCCGTTTTATTAAAGAAGATCACCGTTTTACTTTTACAAATTAAAAAATATACATTTTATTTAAAATGTCTCCTTACCGGGCATACTCAAAATATTTATAAAAAATACTAATTGAACTACTTATGTATGTAATAAAGGATCCGTCAAATTTAATGGCGGAATTACAGTCGAAAGCCTGTCAAAAACTAAAATACTTTCTGGTATTTGGTCCGAAAAGACGAAAGCGTCATGCGATTGGGCGAGAAGCACTTTTCCTCGCCAAAAGCAAACGATTTTAATGCATCTGAAAATTACTTGCTAATTGATTTTTAGAATGCGTGCAAATAGTATTTAATGAATTTAAACTTAAACAATGACAGAATTTAATACATATATACACTGTTAAAAATTTTGCAGCATTCTGGCAGGTCATTCGACCATTTTTTGAAAAACGGTTTTATAACCATAATTTAACTATATTCTGACCATAAAATGGCCAATAATATGGTCAGAATAGTGTTAAATTACGGTTATTGTAACCGTTTTCGGAAAAAACGGTCAAATGACCTGTCAGAATGCTGCAAATTTTTAACAGTGTATATATATATTTGTGTATTACATATTTATGTTGCTTGTTGCTGCAGTTATTTAATTTTATCACTGTAAAAATAATGTTCAACTAGACTTATATTTGAAGCTTGAAACAATTATATTTAATTTAAATTTTGTTTTTATTCATAAAATTTCTTCTTTAACTTTCATTATAAATACGAGTTGGAACCCGTCGAAATTCGACGAACTAAAATGTTTAGAAAGAAACTGTTAGATCAAAATATGATAAACCTACAAAAATAATTACAATAAAAAATTCATCCTCTATTGGTTGTCTAATTCTTAAAACAAATAATATTTTTAACCTAAAATTACCAAAATGTTATTTCCACAAACTGCAACTGCTTAAATTATTGAAAAATTAAACTGTATTAGAATACGTAATCAAGATGAATAATTATGATGAAATTATCGATAGAGGCTCTTACGTTTGTTTTTACGGGATGAAAAATCAGTAAAGTGGATTTTGTTTTGTCACATCATAAAAATTCCCCCGTAAAATCTCAACTGTACGTTATTTTCACATTCTCAAAATTTACATACGCACCACTCAAGTTCACAATACAAAAGTATTTTAACGCGCAATAGATTATTAATGAATGTATTTCCAAACTTACAGACACGTTTGTCCGATACAACTTTGCATATGAACATTCTCAAAAACTTTAAGTTCTAATCTCAGTACCCGCGAATAAAAAATTCAGAAATTTGCCTTTAGTTGTCATAGTATTGGCCATTTAGTATTGGTCAAATATTTAGTTTTATCAAAGAAAATTATCGTCTTGTTTTAAGTATGACATCATTTTTACTCACTGAATCATTTTGCCTAGCGTCTCAAACTCAATATCAGCGTAATTTATAAATATTGAAATGTAACTGATTTATGAAGAAGAATGGGTGTTTTTTTTAATGGCTGACGTCCTTTTCTGTTCAAAAATTATTTTAAAAAAGTTACTTTTATTTGTAATGTGAAAATGGCATCAATAAGGATATAATAAATAAAAATAAATAAGCCATGACTATTTTCACTTTACTTTTAGTAGAAATGATGTGCTTCAGTTGCCACAATTACAAAATTGATACTAAAAACTATAAAAAATTAATCTCAAAAATAAATTGAGATAGAGCTTTCAAGCAAATTTCATTTAAATGTAAATTTTTCCCCCTATATTACGGCGTAAAAATTTAAACTGTGAGTTGTTTAGAAGTTTAAAAATTTGCAGTAGCGAAAATTGCAAGACCGAAATTTCATTTCAAATTTTAGAGTGTTGCCATTCGCAGAATGACGTATGCGTTACGCACAGATATGTTTGTCCTTTATAATATAGATACATATGACAAAACTATAGATAAAACAAACTAAAACTGACAAAACTAAAGTTATTTAAATTAAATTTATTTTAAAAAAATCAACATGAAACATTTTTACCTTAATGAGTATTTAACATAAAAAAGTATTTTTCAAAATTTTATCCCATCGCCAACTGCTGATAAATCGCCAAATAACGAAATTTTCATTATTTTTTTATGAATGCTCTATCGAGTTTCCACCGAAATTTTTTGTTATAAATACAAGGTGGCCATAATTAAACTGGCGGTACTCAGAGTGTTCTGTAGGGCGATGTAATTACGAGAATGGCACCAAATTTTGTTGGAAGATTAAACAAGACGGGAGACGAAGGATTCCACGAAAAAAACATTTAGTTCAAAAATCACCGCCAGGGGAATGTATGGCGCTCTGTATTCGAAAAAGACAGTTTCAACAAGTAAAAATTAAATTTAAAAAATCAAAAAACCCGACTGCGTAAAAAACGAACTAATTAATTATTTCTCATCAATGTGAAACTATTTTTTTATATTACTTACCTTTTTTTATTATTATTTACTTGTAATGATGACTTTTAAATTGTGTTTAATTGTTAGTTCCTATCTATAAAGACTGTTTTGATGAGACCTATAGATGTTTATGATAGTTAGAGTTGCAGTAAAGCTAGAGATTTTACCTACACAACTTCCAGGTTGTGTAATATTTAAACGGAGCTTCTGATTATAAAATAGTCAATGAAACACTGCCTTCATTTTGAAAGGACCTGTCCAATGATATGCCACTCAAAAGTGTGCGTAAAAAATTTTTTTCGTTTCTACCGCCATTTTGAATTTATAAAAACAAAACCTAGCCTATAACCATCGGACGGTTAAGACGAATCGATAGAGACCGCGTTCATTAAAATCCATCCAGCCGTTGGGATGTTTCGAGGGTATAAAAAAATCCACATATCCAGATACGCGTGAAACACATAACACTTCTTGTCGTTCGGGTAAAAAAGAAGAATACTGAAATAAAATTACCGTTTATTTAGCACATCCAACTCAGGTTCGATGTGGCCACCGTTTTTGTGGACCACATATTGCATTCTGTGCACAGCATTTGCAACAGCAGAGAATAACATGTCTGCAGGAATCTCCCGTACAGTTCACGATATGTTATCCTTCAACGTAGCCAGGTCCTGGACACCTCCGTGATAGACCTTGGACTTTAGGCAACCCCATAGCCAAAAGTGGCAGGGTGTAAGTTCAGGGGGCCGAGGTGGCCATACAGTTGGAAAACAGCAGCTAATGACTCTTTCTGTTGCGAATTTCTGTCGTAGCAGCTGCTGTACCCGCAAAGCAGTATGTGGAGGGACTCCATCTTACATGAAAAGGATTTTCTCCAGGCACTGTCTTTGCTGAAGTGCCGGAATAACAAAGTTGTTTAACATTTGGCGATATTTGTCTCCGGTAACAGAACAAGCTACAGGTCCTGTCGAAGTAATGTTCTCATAGAATAATGGACCTTTGATCATATCTGCTGTGAAACCACACCAAACAGTTATCTTTGCTGAATGGAAAGGAATTTCTTTGAATGCTTTTGGTGCCTTGTTATCCCAAATTCGTTAGTTCTGGGTATTTACAGTTCCATTCAGGTAAAAGTGGGCCTCGTCTTCCTATAAGATTTTCCAGGGCCAAGCATCATCCAACTCCATTCTGGCAAGAAAAGTGAGAGCAAAAGTCAATCGCTTATCATGGTCGGTGTGACGTAACTCTTGTACACGGCTGATCTTGTACGGATAGAAATGGATAATCTTTCGTAGGATTTTCCATACCGTACAATAAGGCATATCCAGATTCTGAGCTATCCCACGAGCGCTGGAAGTGGTAGCAATATTGTCTGGTGCTCTGTCGACAATCGCCGTTACCACTTCTTCGATTGTATCCTGTGATACGGGTTTTCGTCCTCTGCCTGACTGAACATTTAAAGAACCTGTTTTCTCAAACTTCTCAACCATTGTTTTTAAACCATTAACTGACAAAGGACCGTTACTTTTACGCATTTTAGGTAGATTTCGTAAGAAATACTACCTATTGCAGTCGTTACCATGGTGCGACTTTTGAAAAATTCCTTCATAACTTTTCATTATAAGACCCCAGGAACCCAAAACCACCCCCACCTAAAAAGTTTATATATATATATATATATATATATATATATATATATATATGTATATATATGTATGTATGTATGTATGTACTAAATTTTGTCCGCACGATAAAAGTCGCAATTATGCACGAATCATCTTCAAACTCGCCAACAACTTTGATATGGCTAATATCTCGGCGGGGATTGAAAATGGGCGAAATCGGCCCAAGAGGGTGGAAATGGGGAGGGTTCAAAATTTTGAATACTGTCTTAACATGATTCTGATAAAACCAGCTCTTACACAACAATGGCAGGAAAAAAATAAAAGTTTTTCGTTATAGCAGTTGTCAACAATTAAAAAAAAAAACAAATAATAAAATTCTCACCACAACAATTACTTTTCTTTTGCAAAATTTTCACGTGTAAAATTAAATAGTTTGACAAATTGAAAACAAATTGAATATTACGTCATAAGTTTCCTAGAGCAAGATTTCAGCATGAAAACTCAAAATAAATAGTTTGACGAATTAAAAAAATATGTATATTGCGTCATATTGGAAATATAATGGACCTCAGCAGGTGAATATGTAACGCCATGTAAGTTTGAAGAAACGTATTAAAACATGATAAAAATCCGACTATGGAAATATTAACATATTTTAACACTTTAAGGTTCTCTGAATTTTTTGTAGCCATTTTTTAAACCTATTCCATATATATGTGTGTGTGTATTCGTGTATATTACAATTTTCACAAAAAGTTTAGCTCCCTACAGCTCGCTCTTTGTGAAGAAACTGGGTTTTATCTCTAATCTGGATTTAAGTTTTGTTGGAGAATTTAGTACTTAACATCGAAATCTACCTCCGCCTGTAGGCCCGAGCCGGCAGGGATTTTTTTTTTTTTTTTTTTTTTTTTTTTTTTTTGTGGTTTCTAAAAGCACGAAGAGCGGCTGGCGCATTTCACTGGTTGAGGTAAAAGAATTTGACTAGTAGAGCTCGCTCGACTAAAGAAGGAGACATTGTGAAAGATAACTTTCAATGAAATTGCTTCTAACAGTAGCACATTACCTTTTAAAGCCGAACAAGCTGGCACTGGGCCAAAAGATGTAACGTGAAATTTTAATAAAGAACTTCTTCTTCTGCTGTTGCTTTCTTTGGGGCTCTGTAAGTGAAATTGCAGATAAAGAAACTTTAGCAGTGTTTATGTAAATTTTTAGCTTTTTATAAACTGTTACCATTTTGAGCTTGGATTAAATTTCTAAATTCGTTAAATAAACGGTAATTTTATTTCAGTATTGATTTTTCATTTTTTGAAACTCTCTTTTTCGAATACACAGCGCCACATACTCCCCTGGTGGTGATTTTTGGAACTAATTTTTTTGCGGAATCCTTCGTCCCCCGGCTTGTTTAATCTTCCTACAAAATTTGGCGCCATTCTCGCAATTAGATCGCGCTACAGAACACTCTGAGTACCGTTAGCTTAATTATGTCCACCTTGTATATCTACCCTCATGAGAAGAACATTCTATAATTTTTTTGAGATTTTTCGGAGTATGCCCGAATGGAGACCTTCTTTTGTTAGCACTTTCGGCCTGCAATTCCGGCGGCCATCGTCAGAGAATATTTTTATTATTAATTGCTGTTCCATTCATACAAATACGTCACTTCGCATGAAATGAGAGAGTCTATAATTATTAAGGTAGCAGAAAGGCGAAGTTTAATCAGAAACACTGCTACTTCTATTGCTGTCCCTCTAAGCATTTAAAATGAAAATGACGTATTAAAATAAATGAAACGGCAGTTAAACATATTTTCTCTGCATAAGTTCAATCCTACTTCTTCTTTCAGCTACCTTAATAATTATAGACTCTCCCATTTCAAACGAAGTGACGTATTTGTATGAATGGAATAGCAATTAATAATAAGAATATTCTCTGACAATGGCCGCAGGAATTGCAGGCCGAAAGTACTAAGAAATTTTAAATAAAATTTATATTTTTTAACACTGGGAGAACCGTGAGGGGTCGTTTTGAACCCTACGAAATGAATATATTTCGGTTCAAACCAGAAATTTCAGTATAAAATAAGTTCAAAAGACACAAAGAAGTAAAACGTTAAATAAAAAAGTTTAACTGTTTTAAATCAAATTTCTGGTGTGAAATATGTTTATAAAACTTGATTAAAATCTCCGGCCTTCTTAGAGTTAAGTAAAACCGTGAGCTTTTTAAAGTTCATATTGTATATTTTGGGAATTCATTCTACTTTTTTAAATGCTGTTGTTCCTTATTAGAGGACTTTTAAGTTTCTTCAGACTGGAGATTATTTAATTTATACTATAAAGTACAGACGCGTCTGTACGTAGCGTTGACGTCATTTTGACGTTGGTAACACCTAACCATTAAATTTCGCTTTTTACTGCAATTTTTTTTTTTTTTTTTTGCTTTTAAAGATCTCACATTTTCAATATTTACACCATCGAAAGAAAAAAAAACGTTCTTTCAAATTCAATTTGTTTAAAAACCGTATCAGAATTTAAGGATTTTCTATTATTTTAAAGATAATTTTTAAGCATGATTGTTTTTAACACTTTCCAACAAAGTTGAAAAGTGTTTATGACTTCGGTTTGTATGTCCGTCTGTCCGCGCTCTAACTCCAGTAAATATACTCGGATGGTTCTGAAATTTTTGGATGTTAGTAACCTCTACCATAGCACGAACCCTATTTCAAATGAAGTTTGTAGCACGTTTAATTCATTTACAGGGACAGTCAAAAGCTTTCCGTTACATTATGGCCTATAGGAAAAAATCGCTTAAAATGATTTTTAATGATATTACATGTTTTCAAACATAACAAAATTGATGTCATTTATCAAGTGCACTAAAATATGCATTCTGTAGAATATGCGGCGCAAGGAATAGTTATTATTCATTTACAGGGCCACACAAAAGGATTCCGTTACATAATTTTATAGGGGTGGAGAGAATTTTTTCCGGCGTATTTCAATTATGTTAAATTATTTCATGTATAATGAAATTGATATACGTCGATGAGTATTATAGGTTTACTATAAGTTATTTCATGTATAATACGAAGTGCATAGCATTATTTACAGGGACACACAAAAGATTTCAGATACTATATTCTATCCGAAGTACTGTGCATTAGCAATGATTGCTGGAAATGCATTTTTACTATCTTCTATCTTTACAAGAAGAAAGTATTGGATTCGTGAAAATATTGGACTTTCGGTTTTCGACGTATTTACACGTTTTAGGGGTCAGAGATTCCGAAAAACATGTTTTTACAAAATGTCTGTCTGTGAGTCTGTGAATCTGTTAGTCTGTGAGTCTGTCTGTCTGTCTGTATGTGACACAAATTTTGTGGGCGCTCTATCTCAAGAACTAACTCACGGAATTTAATAAAAATTAATATTCAGTTAGTCCCTGATATAAATTTATGCTGATTAGTTTTTGTTGCAAATCGCTCAACAGGTGGCGCTGCTATGTAGCCTTTTTCACGATTTCTGCAATAGCTTAATCTCCGGAACTAATGCACGAATTTTCATCAAACTTCAGATTCAGTTAGTCCTTGACATGAATTGAAGTTTTGTTAAGTTTGGTATAAATCGCTCAACAGGTGGCGCTTCTATACGGCATTTTTTACGATTTCCGCAATAGCACTATCTCAACAACTAACACTTGGATTTCCATCAAACTTGAGATTTAAGTACACTTTGATATGAATTAGTGCTGTTTGTGTTTTGGTGCAAATCGCTTAACAGGTGGCACTGCTATGTTGCACTTTTCAGAATTTCCATTATAGCTGTATCTCAAGAACTAATGCAAGAATTTTCACCAAACTTCAGAATCAGTTAATCCTTGACATGAATTGACATTTTGTACATTTTGGTGTAAATCGCTCAACAGGTGGCGCTGCTATGCTGTATTTTTCAGAATTTCCACTATAGGTATATCTCAAGAACTAATGCACGAATTTTCATCAAACTTTAGAATCAGTTAGTCCTTGATATGAATTGACATTTTATACAGTTTGGTGTAAATCACTCAATAGGTGGCGCCGCTATGTTGTTTTTTGGGATTTCCGCAATAGCTCTATCTCAAGAACTAATGCTTGGATTTTCAACGAACTTCAGATCCATGTATACTTGGATATCAATTATTGCTGTTTATGTATTGGTGTAAATCACTCAACAGGTGGCGCTGCTATGCTACATTTTTCAGAATTTCCGCTATAGCTCTATCTCAAGAACTAAGGCACGAATTTTTATCAAACCTGAAATTCAGATATACTTTGATATGAATTGGTGCTAAATTGATGTCATTTCTTGTACTATTTAAATGATTTAATTGATATGATTTATATAGAAGAAAGTTTTGTGATGGTCACAACATACTAGTTAATTATAGTATGTGCTTTTATGTTTCACTATATGTATGCATTGTATATGGTGTGTATAAATGCTCTAATTGATATACAGGGCTACACAAAAGAATTCGTAATGGTTACTGGGTATGATTTCAAGTTGCTTAAAGATGGTTTTTAAACGAGTTATGCATTTTTACGCTGAACTTAATTTAGTTTACTAAGAAATGTTTGTAGAATAATGCATAAAATGATGTACAGGGTCACGCAAAGAATTGGATACATGGCCGTCTATAAATGATAATTTCTGGAAATGTGATTCCAGTAGTTTTAAGAGTGTTTTACTTTGAATTAAATTTTAGATAAATAGTGGCGTGTAATAAAGGTACTAGGTTAACTACAGGGTTGTACAAAAGTATACAAGTATGTTTCCATCTATTAGTATAAATTGCTGAAAGAGAAATTTCAACCTGTTATATGTTTTCTTGCTAAACTGAATTTCTCCATTATATAGTATCTATATCAACCTACAGATCAAATACAGGGCTGTTCAAAAGAATTGGAATGCATATTTGCTATGGAAGGTAACTGCTGAAATCAGTTTTTCAAATGTTTTATGCGTTTCTAAAATGTTTAGTTAGTTCTCGTATATACTTTATTTTCCTAAATAACGAAGTTTTGTTAAAGCATTCAGGAAGTGTTGGAAAGTTTTTCATAATCTTTGCTTAACGCATGATTTTTCTTACTTGTTAGTTGTGATATGAGTTTTTAAGTTTAACTAAATTTTTGCATATAACGTTGTGTTTATAAATGCTGTAGATCATATACAGAGCAACACAAACGAATTGATATGGGTTCGTAAGGTTCAAAACTTCGTTATAGTACGAACGCACCTCATTTGCGACGTTTGACGTACAATGTCCGACTTGTTGTTTTTTAAGTAAGGAACCCTAAAAATGAATTTAACATTATGAACTGAATATTTTAAATCGCTATAATTTCTAAACTATTTCACGAATGACTTTCAGTCTGGTATTCTAAAGTAAAATTTACAGAAAAATGAAAATATGATTTCAGAATTCGTATTGAAAATTTCAGAGTTTGAAACAACTTCTAATTGAAAACGGTTCCCTAAACTGATTTTTTCTTCATAAACTGAAAAAAACATAATTCCTAGTCGAATGGATCTATTTCTGCGGGTTTCTTCTGGGATAATTTAATCTCTCTATTCTAAAAAAAAGTAACTACCGCTGTCACCGCCGCCGCCGCCGCCGGTTTTGAATTTTTTGTGACTGGAGGTCTTTCTTCGTTAATATTAAGAAAAATAATGTATACAAAAATATGAAAATCGGTGGTTTTATACAGAAATGTTTGATAAACACGCTGAAGTAGACAGTTTTCAAATCGAAGAATTATTTTAAGAGATATTTAATGCTAAAGTTGGACAAAATCGTTACACTAAAAAAGTTTTATAGCAGCAAAAACTATACATGGCAGCGTAATCATTTTTAGATCATTTTATGCGTTAGAATTTGCCGGAGTGCAGATTGTATTAATTTTTTTATTTTGACTCATTTTTTGAGGTTTTATTTCTATTTTAAATTCAAATTTTCAGCATTTCTAGAGATATTTTTTACAGATTTTAGAAAGTGATATTAATTTAAACTGTTGCCAACTGTATAAACAGCGGAAGCAATAATGTTTGCTTCAAAAAAAATATTTATACGTGTAAATAAATTAAAAATTTATTTACACGTGACTATTATAAACAGAAAAAAAAAACATTTGGAATTAGAATTAAACAAGTAATATAAAAATTTTGTTTTTAAAGTCAATTCCTACTTAGGCCATCAAAGAAAAAATTAATATAATCAATCTAATATGAGTTTTTGTTGCATTAAAATATCTCAATTTGTTGATTTACTATAAGTAATAGGTTTACAATGGAACTCTATGGGAATTTGGCGAAATATTACAGATATCGCCAAGTTGCCGTCACTTTTGGCGACTCATTTTGGCCGCCAAATTTGGCGATATATCGCCAAGTTGGCGACAAACTTGGCGGTATTTGGCGACAGAACAGGGTCCCCCCCTATGGTAATCCTTATTGAAAATACTTTCATTGAAATTCAATAACCAATTGCGGCCATTATGTTTCCCATGCAAAACTAAAATTAATTAATTAAAATTTAATTAATTAATTAATATTTGAAAAAACTTTATTAACATCAATTGTCATCCAGTACAAGTTTAAAAAAATTTATTTCAACCTGATAGGATGAATAATGAGTATTTTATTAACGATTGAAAATTTGTACAAGATAAATATATAAATATATAAATAAATATAGGGAGAGTGTGAGCTAATAGTAGGAATTGAATAATTATGTACAAAAAGCAGGAACTTATTAAAAATTACGTCATAAAAACTATAATTACACGTGAATTTTAAGAGAGAAAGGAATTTGTTAAACAATAAATTTATTAACATACGTTAGAAGTCTTAAATAGGAGAAATTACGTCATATTTACGTCACATTAGAGTTATTACATAAAACGAACACAAAATAATATTGCAAAACGGTTTAAAATTAAAAATTGCGCTAGACATTTATTTGATATTTTGAGAGGATACTTTTCAACTATTTTTGTTAGGAAAGCGCAAATAATATTTCATTTCTAACAAAAGTATATTAAAAAGAGAAAGAATAGTTTGGTCAAAATTACGTCAGATTAAAAACGATTAATTTAAAATGTCTCATTTAAAAGAACTTTCTTTTCGCTTTGTTAAAAAATACCAGGAGACAAAGACTCTGTTTACTTAATTCCTTTTATATTAGCTTATTTTGAAATGTTGTTACACGTGTCTACGTCATCAAGTTATTTTTATTTCGACGTTTTATTTGTATTTTTATTAATGTTGTACTTATTTATTTGTTCTTTCGTTATTTAAAATAAAAATTATGTCAATTTGTAGAATTTGGCGAGTGGTTTGGCGATTTATATAATTTGGCGAAATTGGTCGACGGGATAATCAAGTAGTACCGCAGCGGATTTTGCGTTAAAATTGCCCAATCCAGGAGAAATGAATAGAAATTCGTTTATAGGGAGATCGCCACTGTTTTTTAAATTATAATTCAATCTTTCGAAATCTTTTTTAAAACCGATCAAATTAGCGTGCATTTAGAGTCTGCGGTGTCTGGACGGGGGTTGGCGAGCGTAGCTCGTAGGGGGCCGAGCCCCCTAGTATTTAAAATTAAATGTATGGGGCGTTGCCCCTCTCTCTCTCTTTTTTAACACCTTCCAACATGTTTATGACTTCGGTTTGTCTGTCCGTCTGTCCGCGCTCTAACTCTCATAAATATACACGGATTGCCCTGAAATTTCTGGATGTTATTGACGTTCACCATAGCACGATTCCTATTTCAAATGAAGTTTGTAGTATGTTTAGTTCATTTACAGGGGAGTCAAAAGTATTCCGTTACATTATGGACAAAGGGAAAAAATAGTTTCAAATGATTTTTAATGATGTAACACGAATTCAAACATAATAAAATTCATATGTATTTATGAAGTACACTAAAATATGTATTCTGAAGAATATGCGGTGCAAAGAATAGTTATTATTCATTTACAGGCCCACACAAAAGAATTCTGTTACATAATGATATAGGGGTGGAGGGAATTGTTTGCGGTGTATTTTAATTATGTTAAACTTTTTCATATATAATGAAATTGATATACGTCGCTGAGGTTTATTATAACTTATTTCATGTGTAATACGAAATGCGTAGAATTTACTGGGACACACAAAAGATTTCAGATACTCTATTGCATCAGAAGTACTGTACATTATCGATGATTGCTGGAAATGCATTTTTAATTATGATATGGGCTTTTATGTTTCAGTATATTTATGCATACTATATGGTGCGTATAAATGCTATAATTCATACACAGGGTTACACAAAAGAATTCGTAAGGGCTACTGGGTATGAGCGCAAATTGTTTAAAGGTTTTAGGGCTACTGGGTATGAGCGAAAATTGCTTAAAGTTTTTTTTTTTTTTTTTTTTTTTTTTATGAATTATGCATTTTTAAGCTGAACTGTATTTAGTTTACTGAGAAATGTTTCTAGAATCTAGATAAAATGATATATAGGGTCACGCAAAGAATTGGATGCATGGTCGTCTATAAATGATAATTTGTGGAAATGTGATTTCAGTAGTTTTAAGAGTGTTTTAGTTTGAATTAAATTTTATCTAAATAGTGGCGAGTAATGAACGTTCTAGGTTAACTACAGGGTTGTACAAAAGTATTTAAGTATGGTTTCATCTATTAGTATAAATTGCTGAAAGAAAAATTTCAACATATTATGCGTTTTCTAGCTAAACTAATTTTTCCCGTTATATAGTATATATATATATCAAACTGTAGATCAAATACAGGGCTGTTCAAAAGTACTGAAATATAAATTTGGCTATGCATGGTAACTGCTGAAATCAATTTTTTAAATGTTTTATGCGTTTTTTTAAATGTTTATTTAGTTATCTTATTTACCCCATTTCCCTAAATAACGAATTTTATTAAAGCATTCAGAAAGTGTTGGAAGTTTTTCATAATCTATGATTAACGCATACTTTTTCTTTCTTGTTTTTTTTTTTAAATCAATCATCGCTATCATGGGCTGACGATTACGAAAGATGAACCCGTTTGAGCTTAAAACGATATAAATATTTTAGCGTTTGTTTCCGGCTAATATTTAATGCATTTAACATTTCATGAATAAATAAACGCATAAATAAAATAATATAAATAAAACACAAATTAAACAGACATGTAGTCAAACTACGCGCTTAAACCACTGAAGTTACCAAAATCAAAAAGGCTGCTATGTGTAGCGAAATCTTTGACGATGGTGATTTCTACGGATATTAACGCTTGGCATGCAGCCAATACGAAACCATCGCTTTTAATAAATTTCAAAACTTTATTTTTATACACTATTGATATTTTGGTATTGTTAGTGACAATCTAAGAAAACAGATTAAATGTTAAAAAACTATTATATTTATCAATAAATAAAATGGTTTTCACTAATGGAGCTGTCCATAAATAATGTCACACTGTTTTTCAATATTTTTTACCCCCTGCCCCCTTTGACACAAAGTGTCACACTTCACCATACCCCCTCCCCCCCCCTTGCCACATGTCATGCTATATTACATAAACATATACTTGCAGTTCAGAAACAAAGCACTACGTTATAGATTATATTTCAAATTTTATTTTTAATCTTTAACTATGTGTTTTAATGGCATTTGTGAGCATAAGACTAAAAATTATTCGTGTACTTATTTTGTATGAAGTAAGATTAAGGTTTAAAACGAAAAACATAATTAATATACAATAGTAATAAAATGTTAATATGAAAGAGCAATTGAAAACAGTAGTATTTTGGAATCTGAAGTGAAATTTTATATATTTGGCTTTAAATCTTATCTTTACTTTATCAACATAAAATGCTTCAATTTCAAAATAACTTCAAAATTTACTCTGCTAATTTTTAATGCTTTTATTTTAACCAAAATTTGTGATGTCACATTTATTCTTACCTCCTCCCACCCCCTTGTCACAAACTGCCACAATTTCACGACCCCCCCCCCCCCCAAGTGTGACATCATTTGTGGACGGCCCCAATATTCTGTAATCTGGGAAGGCCTGGTTGAATTACCTAATACTTATATTGGCATATTTGTATTAAATTTACAGAGCAATTTTTTTTCAATTATACATACTTATATAAATAAAATATACAAAAGTAAACATGTCATATAGGTTGAAAATGGACTTATTTGTAGAAATAAATCTACAGCAATTTCAAATAAAAATCACATTCTATTTTTACTTTCTTCTATCTTCAATAGAAGAAAGTATTAAAATCGAAATTTTTTTCGACTTCCGGTTTTCGACGGATATACTCGTATTAGGGGTCAGAGATCCCAAAAAAACATGTTTATAGAAAATGTCTGTCTGCCCTTGTGTCCGTCTGTCTGTCCGTGTGTCGCCATTGTACCATTAAAAAGTGTATGAAGTTATGTATAGAATTGAACCAATTTTTTTTTAAGTTATAGCCTATGGCAAGCAGATTCTCCTATAATTTGGAAAAAATCCGCCGGAAGGGGGCGCTGTAATACGATTTTTGTGCCATTTTGAATATCGTACCATCAAAAAGTGTATGAAATTATGCATAGAATTGAACCAAAATTTTTTTTTTGTATGTTTTTGGCCATGGTAAGAAGGGTCTCCCTGAATTTGGAAAATTTCCGCCGGAAGGGGGCGATGTAATGGATATTTTTGTGCAATTTTCAATATTGTACCATCGAAAAGTATATGAAGTTATGCATAATACTAATAAAAATACTAATAAAACTAATAAAAATGAAATATTGTCATTTGTAACAGCATTTTTAAATATTAAAATATATGAGATAGAAGAAAGTTTTGGGATTGGAACATCCAACTAGTTTCTTTTGTTCTTCTTTTAACAACACTACTGTGTTTAGGGGACAAGGGACTTTCAAACTCATTTTTTTTCTCACTTTAAATACTATTAAAGGGCATACTATATGCATTATGGCATATATTTATCATTCGAGAAATTAAAAAAAAAAATTGGATAAAAATATGGAATTTTTCTGAATATTATAAGTGTTATGAAGAACTTTTCAAAATGCTCCATGCACATTCCATATCAATTAAAATCCCCCAAATTTTTTATACAAATTTCGTTTATATACACAAATAAAATTGAGCATAGTTGTTTCAAACTAAATGTCTTTTTGCATACTGAAAAAAAATAATATTAAACCAGAAATTTCAAAAACATAAATTGCACAAAATTGATCGAAACAAGGACAATAAATTAGGCTGAGTGTGATCCTAAATGAAAAAGCCACGATTCTGGAACATTACATGATGAAACTCAAAAAACGTATAATAAGTCAGTAATCCGATTACACAGAAACGCTTTGAAGTAAACTGGATAAACTTGCTTGAATACAAGTATTTCTTAAGAAAAAGGAATAGGTTAACAAATTTTCGTAATTCTACAACAGAGATTTCAAGGTGGCATAATTTTGAAAAAAATACTGAAAAGAGAAGCTATTTTATAAAAAAGACGATGGAAGGGACACATCGTTTTCTTGATATTTATGTTTTGTCCAAGTTTTCTGCACTACCGGCTGAACTTAAAAAATATTTACCGAATGCTGTTAATCTTATCACAGCTGACTTTCAAGGTAAGCCTTATTCTTAACCCTTTAGTACGCAGCTTTGCATATATGCAAACAGCAGTGTTTTGAATTTAATAGATTTTTTTATTCGTATATACCTATTTCACACCTGAAAATTAAAATAGCAATATTTGCTTAAATTAATAACAGACATTCCGCAGTTAAATAAAGCAAAATTAACCATTGAAAGTTTCTGGTGAAAAGTCAGATTCTCTGAACTACGTAATTTCTAGAGCGTATGCTATCATGAAAATTAAAGTGTTAAAGGTTAAGTTTCATAAAATGAATAATTATATAAAATAAGGTATTTGGAGACATACTTATTAAAAGATTTACTACAGGGTGGCTACTAAATACTGTTACACCCCAAAAAATACGAATTAATTTTAATCGTTTGGCAAAACAATTTATTTCTCTATTTTAACGTTTGTCAATCTTCTATTAGTGCAAGCGAATTTTGTTATAAAGCAAATATTTAAAATTATTTTAAAGAGGGAAGCCAAAAGAATGATGATTAAACAGCTCTTTGATCGCAGATTTTCCGCTGGTGAAAACGTTAAGCAATTAAAATGCCTTGATCTTAATGTAACATTTATATATAGAACTATAAATCGATTATTGGATACTAATAGCTATGTAAAGATTGATCTAGGCCTGGAAGTCCCCGCTCAGTTCGCACAATAGAGCGCATCAAAAGAATTCGTGAAAAGGTGTGAAGAAATACACAAAGTTCTGCAAATAAAATGGCTGCAGAAGAGAACGCGAGTCGTAGAACTATGCAAGTTATTATAAATGAAGATCTGGATTATGTCCCTTATCGCAAAAGAAAAATTCAAGGTTTGACTGCTGCACAAAGAATAAAAATATTACAAAGAAGGAAGAAATTGATGAAGCGGCATGGTAGGAAAAGGGTTGACAGACTAATATTTTCTGATGGGAAGCTATTTTGCACTGAACAGTGTTATAACGCTAAAAATGATGTCATATATTCAGTAACCCTCGAGGATATACCTGAAACCTTTCGAACTGTTAAACGCTTTCATAACAAGAATTCTGTTATGGTTTGGGCTACAGTGTCAAGCAAGGGAAAATTGCATTTGAAGTTCATCGATAAAGGGATAAAAAACAATGCGAATATTGCAAACAGGTTATATTAGCTACATATTTATTGCCACAAGCTAAAAGGTTGTATTCCAAAAAGAATTTGATAGTTCAGCAAGATTTTAAACATTCGCACCGAGCTAAATCAACACAGGCTTGGCTCCCTGTCAATTGTCCGAACTTTATCATGCAAGAAGTTTGGCCACTTTCTTCACCGGATCTAAATCCTGTAGATTATTGCATCTGGGGGATTTTAGAGGCTAAAGTAAATAGCAACAAACAGAGAAGTTTGGACTCTCTGAAAGCTTCCATATTGCGTGAATGGTACCGATTACCTCTTAAAATGAATCGTGTCGCAGTCGGACCATGGCATAAGAGATTATCTTTGGTAATCCATAAAGATGGCGGTCAATTCGAGTAAAATTATTTTCCGGTAAACTTTCATATCTGATGTTTATCGTATTAGTGTAGTTATCATTTTATATTTTATATTTGTAAAATAAAATGACTGAATATTTGTAACAGTATTTAGTAGCCACCCTGTAATTTGAAATATTTTAGCGTAAAACAGCCACACGATAGTATTTTTTACTTGTATTGCAGATGAGCAACAGAAGAAAAGATTGACGTATTATATGAAAAATGAATCTCTGATTTTTTTTCATTTTTTTTTTCCTATGTAATAAACCTTTCAGAGAATCATATATAAATTTTACGAAACAAAATAAAAAAATCGCGCATTTAAGGGTTAAAGTTCTATTTAAACAGCGTATCGCAAAAGTCTGTTCACATTTCTAAAATTCTGAAAAAACGGCAAGCTGTTCGCACTGTAAAAAAAAATGGTAACTTTCCATGTAAAATCCAGGAACGTTTCGCCTTTTATCAGGTTTTCAGAATAATTTAGCTCTTTCCTGTGAAATTCTGGTTTTCTTATCTGAAACGTTCCTGAACAAAAGTTGGAAACAGCAAAACGCTGCGGCCGCCATTTATTATTATTTTTTCCTATAATCCGTTGCTCGCGCGCGAGTGTCGAAAACGAATTCCTTAAATGAATGTAAAAAAATCAATATGGAATGCAAATAAATCAATAGACGACATAATCCTTTACGTCTCTATTGTCAAGATAATTCAATGAAAATACAATACCTCTGTGACATCACTAAGAGATTATCTCTCGTACTTGTCTGTGAAATCTTTAACGAGCAGACTGTGTAAAAAAAAAAAAAAAAATACACCTATTATTTGGATCTGCATTAACCAGGGGACAATCAAATATGATTCTCAGCTATTTTGATTAATTTAAAGTATGTTTTAGAGTTCTTATCTCTAATTATTCTTGTGAAAGGATTTCTTCAAATGGGCCTTAGATTTTCAGAAATTAGATGCCGAGTTTTAGCATACGTTTCAAATACCCATTAGTTTGCAGCTCTCAACGTATCATTCGTGGTGTGGACGCAGAAAGCTTGCACGCCACCCGTACGGCTCGGGTTCGATGCTACCTCTTGACTTTTTTTTTTCTTTTTTAATTAATTTTATATTTTAACACTTTATTACAATTTGATTTAAATTTGACATATATTTGACACTTTGAATTGCTGCAAATTTGAATTTTTTTTTTATTTTCGAAAAAAATATACAATTACGTTTAGGTTTTTTTTTCATGAAAATTTATATGTATTTTATCTAACTTGTAAACTAACATGATCACTGACGAAAATCCAAAATATTTTATGTCTAGATTTTTTTTCTAATTATTATTTACATTTATATATTTTTATATTTTAAGCAAAGTTCAGAAACAATATATCACATATATATTTACTTTATTGAATTTTAACTGAAAATTTATTTTTTCGTGTAAATTATAAATATTAATTTTGATGTCAATTTCAAAATATTTTTTCATTCTAACAAATAATGATAATAAAGCGAAAATTGTCAACTGGAAATGTAAAAATCGTCTGCGGATCCCGCATGCTGTGAAATGTCAGTAATGTCATAATGAAGGGAACGAACATCCAGAGTGAATTATGTCGACCAGGTATCGGTCCGGATAGCCTAACAGGTAAGGCATTGGCACGGCACGCCAAGTATCCAGGTTCGATCCCTGGTCTGGACATTTTTAGCTCTTGTGCTACACCAGCCTTGAACATGTCAGTAATGTTTTGCTGTCAACAGAAATATTCCTGGTATTTCGCAGGAAACTTACTGGCATTTCTGTAGAAAGTTTTTAACATATACAGTAAAGTACCAGTCATTTTCAAGAAATGTTTCTTGGAAATAATGGGCAACTCAGCTGCCCATTTTTTCCCAGGAACGTTGCGGAATTTTTTTTACAGTGCGTATCGTAGCAAGTCTCATCCATAAAGTGCTACCTATGTACAGTGTTTCCCCTAAGTTTGTTCAAATTTCAAAAATTTAGGAAAAAAACAACGAATTGTCGTGTTCCAGTAGGTCTCATTCTATTTATATACGGAGTATCCCGTAAATCTGTTCACATTTCAAAAATTCAGAAAAAAACAAATTGCCGTATTGTAGTAAATCTCATTCTTAAAGTTCTATAACAGGGCTGCCACGAGCGACTATTTTTTAATTCCTACTGGCACCACTTTCTAAAAACAGAAATCCTTAACACACACTTTGACAACATTTGTAAGAGAAATATACTTCAAAATGTACAGTCGTGGAAAAAAAAATGTAAACACCCCCTACTAACTCCTCAACAAATCATCGTAGAAAAAATTACTGGTACCGAACGATTGGAAATAAAGTCTACTTTTAAATGATGTATATAAAATTTTCTTAGGGGGTCATCTACATATTAAAACGAACCCAAACTTCATTTTTTTTCAATAGCAATACCCAATTTTAACGAGATATTTCAAATCTTCGGTTCAAACTATGCCTAGACACCAAATTTCAAGTCATTTGAATGATAAGTTTTTGAATTATAAACATTCAAAATTTAGTGCTTCTAATGTTAAATTACATTTTCATATTTGTATTTATATCTCCCGAAATTATGCTCCTACTGTGGTAATTTTTTTTTGTAGTAATAATACTAATATACCCAAACATAAATAAGCTGAATTTGCAATTTTTATAATTTTATGATATGAATTATGAATTATTAAATTAATATTCGAAAAAATTATGAATTGCAACCTACAATTTTTTTGATGGATTTAGATTTATTAAGTCCTGCTTTCTGGAAATTCAAAAATTTCACATTTTTCTTCCAAGTAGTTTTCAAATTATGCTTAAAAAACGGCAAAACGATGGTTTAAGGGGCCGCCTATGATGGAAGTGAGTAGACATTTTGAAATTTATTCTGCTGTACTGTAATTTAACACGCTTCATTGACTCGCGCTTAAGGTGCCTTGATCAAGTAAGGGGCTCTCTCGGTTAACAATCCAGTACGGAACTTCAATTTGGATACAGCCCTTAAAATACGCTCGTTTTAAAATAATTAATTTCTCGGAAACTTATGGTACGAATTGCATAAAAATTCGTTTTTAGGCTAATTGAAGGGTGTAGAGTTCATTTATGCTGTCAGAATTGGGTACTGCTATTGAAAAATACAAAGTTATGGTTCGTTTTAATATGTAGATGGCCTCCTAAGCAAATTTTATATACACCATTTAAAAGTAGACTTTATTTCCAATCGTTCGGTACCAGTAACTTTCTTCTACAATGATTTGTTGAGGAGTTAGTAGGGGGTGTTTACTTTTTTTTTTCCACGACTGTATATTAGAGAAATATTGGTGGTAATATAAAATAATATAAAATATAGAATATAAAAATAGTCACCTGTGGCCGGCCTTCTATTTATATGTAAGGTGTCTCCAAAGCCTGTTGAAATTTAAGAAATTAGAAAAAAAATATCGCGTTGCAGTAAGTCGCATTTTTAAACTATTATTTAATTATGATACTCGGTAAGTCAGTAGTGCCCAATAAGTCTGATCCAGTTTCAAAAATTCTGAATAAAAACAAAAAAAATTATTGTAGAAAGTCTCATTCTTAAAGTACTATTTATATATAGGGTGTCCCATAAATCTGTTCCCATTTAAGAAATTCATAATAAAAACAACATAGTAAATCTCATTTTTAAAGTACTGTTTATAAATAGGGTGTCCCATATGCTTGTTCACAGCTCACAAATTTAGAATAAAAGCAAGTAGAGAACAGGAATTCTGCTTTTTCAGAATTTAGTGTCGCCCCCGACATTTCCATTACTTCATTTTCTTCTGATGGACTGGTGGTTTATATTATAATGAAACAGCCATTGTAAATGAAGTGTTTAGGTGCAGATAAAAGAGCAGTCCATTGAAGTTAGAACTCTGATTTTCTGGTCAGAATAGGAAAAAAAAATGGCCATAATTTTTTTTTTGCAAAAAAAAAAAAAAAAAAAAAAAAAAAAAAAAAAAAATATGACCATTTTTTTTCCCCATTTATATACTGGGTGTGCCATAATGTTATTCCCATTTGAAAAAAAGCGAAATAAGAACAAAACAATCGTCGTATTTTAGAAAATCTCATTCTCAAAGTACTACTTACATACAGGGTGTCCCATAAATCCGTTCTTATTTTAAAAAATCAGAAAAGAAATGGCCATATAGTAAGTCGTATACATAAAGTACTCCATATACGCTGTGTCCTAAAAGCTTGTTCACATTTCAGAAATTCAGAATGAAATCAATAAACTATCGTATTGCAAACATCGCATTCTTAAAGCACTATTTACATATATATGGTGCCCAATAGGTCTGTTCACATTTCAAAAATTCAGAATCTCTCTATTCTAAAAAAAAAAAAAAAAAGGTACTACCGCCGCCGCCGCCGGTTTTGAATTTTTTGTGGCCGGATGTCTTTCTTCGTTAATATTAGGAAAAAAAATGCATACAAAAATATGAAAATCGGTGGTATTATACAGAAATGTTTGATAAACACGCTGATGCAGACAGTTTTCAAATCAAAGAATTATTTTAAGATATTTAATGCTAAAGTTGGGCAAAATCGTTCCACTAAAAAAGTTTTATAGGAGCAAAAACTATGGGAATTTAATCATTTTTAGATCATTTTATACGTTTGAAGATCCCGGTGTGCGGACTGTATTTCTTTTTTTTTAATTTGACTCAATTTTTGAGGTTTTATTTCTATTTTAAATTCAAATTTTCAGCATTTCTAGAGATATTTTTTACATTATTTTAGAAAATGATATAAATTTAAACTGCTGCCAAATGTATAAACAGCGCAAACAATAATGTTTGCTTCAAATTAAAAATTTATTTACACGTGACTATTAAAAAAAGAAAAAATCATTTGGAATTAGAATTAAATAATTATGTACAAAAAGCAGGAACTTATTAAAAATTACGTCATAAAAACTATACACGTGAATTTTAAAAGAGAAAGGATATTGTAAAATAATAAATTCATTAACATGCGTCAGAAGTCTTAAATAGAAGAAATTACGTCATATTTACGTCACATTACAGTTATTACATAAAATGAACACAAAATAATATTGCAAAACAGTTTAAATTTAGAAACGGCGCTAGACATTTATTTGATATTTTGAGAGGATCTTTTCAACTATTTTTGTTAGGAAAGCGCAAATAATATTTCATTTCCAACAAAAGTATTTTCACGTGAATATTTAAAAGAGAAAGAATAGCTTGGTCAAAATTACGTCAGATTAAAAACGATTAATTTAAAAAGTCTCATTTAAAAGAACTTTCTTTTCGCTTTGTTAAAAATACCAGGAGACAAAGACTCTGTTTACTTAATTCCTTTTATACTTAATTCCTTTTATACTTAATTCCTTTTAATTCCTTTTATTACCTTATTTTGAAATGTTTAACTTATTTTACTTAATCAAAGACGAAAACAGCGATTGTATCGTTGGTAACCACGGTATCTAGAACTAGCGGTAGGGATCACGCGCATCCTTCTTCTCTCTGATGACGTCAGCTGGACACCAACATTTCTCTCCTCAGCTCCTGAGCAGTGTTGTTTATGCTGTCTTTTACTAGCAGGAGCAATTCTTTTCAGTAAAGCGCTCCAATATTTCGTATTTGATGACAAATATATTTTTCCCATTCTGCGTATTTTCAAGGAATTGAATATTTATATTTAGATGTATATGTATATATATATATATATATATACAAAACATATATATATTAATATAAACTGACTTAATACTTTTAATGTATAATATATCATGAAATAAAATGTAAGTTTATTGCTTATCAATTAAACCAGTACAAATTTAGTTTTAAATAGTAAAACATCGCGATAAGCAAAATTTTAATGACAACTTTATTATGTGAAAAGATTATTTTCGTTTCTTCGCGAATACGTTAAAAGCATATTGACTGGCTCGTAGATTGCTTAGAAAAAAATCTTTGGATGATTTATTAGATAAATACCATATTGTTTGGCAGAACTATTTTGGGGTGGACTTTTTAAAGCAAAAGGATCTGAATTTTCCCGTTTCTGTGCTAGTTTAAATTTTATTAAGTAAATACGCTAACTTCTAAACCGAGAAGGCAAATAAAAGGATGAAAAAATCATACGCATTTTCACTTTTGAATTATCACATTTTGATTTTCTTTAATGGCCGGTGGATGTTATTATAAAGCCTACGAAGGAACGTCAACCTCTTCCACCGTTTCGCAGGTCACTCTTTTTTTTATTATTATTTTAAGGGAAAGAGGCTCTCACAAGCTTAGGCCATATAAACTTGTGATACGAAAAAAAAACCTTCTGCACACTAAAATTCGTTAATCTTGAACAAACGAAACTATTGTATATATTACACGTATCCGACTCAATATTTTCAGATTATATACATATTTTACAAATTGACTTGATTTATATATTATTGAATTTTTGTTTTATACATATATACATTTCTTAAAAACAGAATTTTTATAAATCTTGCCGTTAAACACTACTGTACAATTTTCTTCATTTTCTTCACATTTTTTCTTTCTTGGTTCATATTGCGCTTACAATTTTTTTTCGTTTTTCGTTTATTCAAGGCTTTCATTCTAATGAAAGTCCTGGTTCTTACAAATGTGATGACTACAATGTCATCAAATGCCGGATATTTACTTTTTATTATATCTTTTAATATCTGAAAAACATTCGGTTGTTGGTTAATAAAAGTTCCATGAAACTGGTTAAATACTTTTTCCATTTTTATTGCAGCATCAAAACAGTCCTCTGTTGGTTTCATTAACAAGCCCCTAGAAATTGTCTGCAGCCAATTTTTTCCAGAAAAATGGGCATCTTTAGTCAAACTACCATATTTTGGTGCTTTTTCTGGATCTTTCTTTTTAATTCGGTATGCGATATATCCTGCAATCATTTCTAATAATTCTTTTTTTTCTTTCACTATTTCACCGAAACTTTCATCATTTTCTTCAAAATCATTGAGAAACCCATCCACTGCATTTGCGAATTCTTCTTCGTCATTTTCGATTTGATTAGACACACTAGTGTTTTCCTTTATATGATGCAAAGGAATTTCATCTGTGTTTTGAGATTTTTGAAGATCATTTAAGATGTCTGCGCTCAGAGTTTCGACGTCTTTTTCAGCTAGACAGCTGCTACTATTAAATATTTCATTGGCATTGCGGCTCATAATTAAGGATTTAATTCTATGTGTTACTGTTGTAGGAAGAGGGTGGTCATAAAGTCTTCCCAGTCCCCGAATTTGAGAAAAATAGCTTTCGAGAACATCTTGGTTACATCTTGATGACATAACGTATGAGTAACCCTCAGATTTTAAATCCTTAAAAAGGCCTCGGATACTAGTTATCGAGATAAAAAATCCTTTCTGAAAAGGTAGCAGGCCGACTATTTTCGTCTTCTATTTCTCATTCTTTTGATTTATTTTTACTTTTTCTACCACTCTCATGGTGTTAATTAGATTATATAACATTTCTAGAGCTTCGTCCTGTTCCTTAATAAAATTTCCGCATGCACTTTTAAAAAAATAAGTTTTACAAAATGGAACTCGAGAGTTAAGAACATCAAAGCCATTGTTTACAATTTCTATCATTTCTCCTACGTGTTTAAATTCGGGGAAATTGTAAGAAATTGATTTTGCAACTGTCAGTGAAAATAACTCTGCAGCTTTTCTGACATTCTGTCTTCCTGTTCCAACTCCTAGAATATGCTTCATAGTCAGCTTGTGCGCATACTGCAAGTCCCCTTCACCGCTCTGCATTTCAATTAATTTTACGAAAGGCTCTTTTGTAACTAATTTTCCACTCTGAAGTTTATAGCCGTCATCAATTAGGTGATTCCTTAGTAGTTTTAAAGTATGGGGAATATCACAAAATACCCATACATTTCTCTCTTCAAATGATGGATTATTCATTGATGAATTATTTGGCGATATATTTAAATCGGTCATGAGTTTTCTATTTTATGGCCCCATGTCGGAGACGAATCCTCTAATTTTGAAACCAGTTTTTCAACAATTAGAATAGTCTCTATCAGCAGTTCCTTTGTTATTGCTGCATCAAAATGATAAAATATTGGCTGCATCCATTTTCCAACTAAACTTCTTATAACCATAACTTGTACATTATTATGGGGTCCCCTTATTATTTCATCAATTTGATCGAAACATAGTTCACTCTTGACCTCCATTTCATCAGAACTAAGGATGACATCTTTTTCATATTCTTGAAACAAAGTTGCTTGCGCTTTTAAAATACCCTGACTTAGGTTAATAAATCCTGGTGGAACTGAAAACTGCCTAAGACGCCGTTTTATGGTAATTTTGCTGGGAAGAGGAAATTTGAATACATCTCTAACAAATATCATAGCTTTATTTGAGATGCATCTTAGAGTAATGGCCTTAGAAATGTCTTCAGGAGACCAATTAGAACATCTTCCTATTAATACGAATTGGTGCTGGCTATCTGAAAAAGTACCTCTTATTGATTGATACTTGTTCTTTAAGTGCATTAATTCGCTGTTTGCAGTATTCAAATGCTCTTTTAATTCCACGACTTGAAGTTTTAAATCTTCATTTTCTTTTTTCAAAGATTCTAAAGTAATACGTAGTTTTTCATTATCACATTTACAACTGTTTGTTTTTTCGAATTTTTTTTCTTCATTACTTAAAGGATTTTCAATATTACCTCTGTCATTAGTTGTAGACAAAAGTTCTTCCACTTCTTTACGAACATTGCGTTTTTCTGCTCGTATTCTGCGATGATCATTAAGCATGTCAGGATTTAAAACTGCACTACATGCAGGCAAATTTAAATGTGGAATAGCATCTGGTTTAAGAATAATTTTCCTGGGAAGATTTAATAATTCATTCTTTAAATCACGCAAGTAATCATTTTCATCAAAATGGGCCGAACACACTCGGGCTACATGCACAGAAAATTAATCTGCTCGTCGGCAATTATTAATCCATTTAGATCTGACTTTTCTGTCCTTCGGTAATCTATGGAATTTAATGTTTGATTTCTTCTGCTGTCTATCGTGATGACTACAACTAGCTATTGCACAGCAAACCATGATTAGCAAGTAAAAAATTGAATCACAAAGAAAAAATAGCAACGTACATTCATCTCGAAGATAACTAATTTAACTGACCAATACTTGGAAGAGCGTGGGAGTGAAAGCGCTCTGGTGTCCAGATGACGTCAGAGGAAGGACAGTGTTACTGCGCATACTTTCGTGATCCCTACCGCTAGTTCTAGATACCGTGGTTGGTACTACTTAGTTATCTCGTCGACCAAAAATCTATCATTCGCCAAACTATAAGATTAAATGCCAATAATGATTGATCGTAAATGTCACATTTAACTTGACTTTAAGCAAGTTACACGTGCCTACGTCATCAAGTTATTTTTATTTCGACGTTTTATTTGTATTTTTATTAATGTTGTGCTAATTTATTTGTTCTTTCGTTATTTAAAATTAAAAAAAATTTCAGTTTTTATAATTTGGCGAGTGGTTTGACGATTTATATAATTTGGCGAAATTGGTCGACGGGATAATCAAGTAGTACCGCAGCCGATTTGGCGTTAAAATTCTCCAATCAAAGAGAAATGAATAGAAACCCGTTTATAGGGAGATCGTCACTGTTTTTTAAATTATAATTCAATCTTTCGAAATCTTTTTAAAGCCGATCAAATTAGCGTGCATTTAGAGTCTGCGGTGTCTGGACGTGGGTTGACGAGCGTAGCTCGTAGGGGGCAGAGCCCCCTAGTAAAAACAAAAAATTGTATTGCATAAACTCACATTCTTAAAGTAACATTTATATATTGAGTGTACAATAATGTTGGTCATATTTAAAAAAAAATCAGGATAAAAACAAAGAAATTGTCGTATTTTAAAAAGTCTTATTCTCAAAGTGCCATTTATATACAGGGTGTACCATAAATATGTTCTTATTTTTAAAAAACTCAGAAAAAATAACACATATAGTAAAATGTATCCATAAAGTACTAGTTATATACCCGGTGTCCTATAACCTTGTTCACATTTCAGAAATTCAGAATAAAAACAACAAACTGTCGTAAGTCGCATTCTTAAAGTATTATTTATTTATATATATGGTGCCCAGTAAGTCTGTTCACATTTCAAAAATTCAGAATAAAAACAAAAAATCGTATTGTAGAAAGTATCATTTATAACGTACTATTTATATATAGGGTGTCCCATAAATTTGTTCGCATTTAAGAAATTCAGAAAAAAATTACATTTTAAATCTCATTTTTAAAGTATATTAATATACAGGGTGCCCCATAAATCTGTTCATATTTCAGAAATTCAGAATAAAAACGACCTAGTAAATCTAATTTTTAAATTACTATTTATATACAGGATGTCTCATAAGCTTGTTCACAGCTCAATTGCTCAAATTTAGAATAAACACAATAAACTTGCGTATTGTAGTACACTGTAAAAAAAACGGACAAAAATACGGCAATTCTACTGGCAATCTAGACGCCAGTACTATTTCCGTATTTTAACGGAAGTTTTCCCCCGTAAATTGCAGAAAAATTTCCGTTTTTCTGGAATTTACGGGGGTAAATTCTCTCATCCTTAAAGTGCTATTCATATATATTGTGTCCCATAAATCTGTTCGCATTTTAAAAATTCATAATAAGCACAACAAACTGATTTATCGCAGCAACTCTTATTCTTAAAGTGCTATTTATTTCCAGGGTTTCCCATAAGTTTGATCATATTTCAAAAATTGAGAATAAAGACAACAAATTGTCGTATTGTCATAAGTCTCATTCGACACAAACAATTTGATAATTGTTAATGATTTTTTTTAATGTGAATGAACTTAGAGTAGGTTTTGTACTTTATCTCAAGTGAGATTATGTAATTACAAAAATGTCAAGACTTATCCAATATAACATATCGATCTTTCACGATTATCAATGAGATAAAGTAAATTATTATTTTCTTTCAGCTACTTTTGTCTTATCAGCATTAATGATATTTTCTTTTTGCTTGCTTCTTATCTCATTAAAAAAAATAATAATAAAAATAAAAAAATTTAAAAAAAAAACGCATGAAACTCACAAGGACGACCTGTTTTCCAAGATACCTGCATTGCCCGCTATGAACTTAAAAAATGTTATTTGATAGTTTTCTCACCGTGTAAGCAAGTTGAAAAAACTCGCTTGAAAGTAAGTAATACATGCATATAAATACATTTGTATAGCAGTGAATTTGTGTTGGCATACTTTTGAAAGAAAATTCTGGGGGAAAAAAAGGAGTATTTTGTGTAAAATATAATGGAAAGGACAACTTGTTTTCCTGATGTTTATGTTTTATCCAAGTTTTCTGCACTGCCGGATGAACTCAAAAAATATCTACCGGATAATGTTAATCCTATTGTAGCTGATTTTCCAGGTAAGTCTCATTCATAAAGTACTTTTTCTATATTCAGGTGATCAAATCTATATTACACAGCAAAAACATGCCCATGAGCAACGCGAACGTCATATTCATATACCTCATCAATAAATTTCGCATACATAATTTTAATTAATTTTTCAATTAAGTTTCAGTAGTGAAATTACGCTTGAAATTATTGAATATTTAATACGTGGTTTATTTCATTGCTAAGGGCAGAACCAGCAGAGTGAAAAATCTCAAAACCGGGATTCGAATCCGGAACCCTTGGGATGCGCTCCAAGTGCTCTGCCATTTAAGGTACACTGTAAAAAAAAAGATTGATGTGCATTATATTATAGAATATAGCTAATAATAACATGTGTTAGTGAATAACATGTAAAAATGTGTATATATTTTTTAATATTTTGATTTTAAAACTCAAAACATACATAAAAATTGCTATAAAATGGCACTTTCGCAAAACATCAAAACTGAAATTTAAATGAAAATATTTTTATTCTGTAAAATTTATTATGATTAATGAAACTTTCTTGAGGTACTGAACAATTTTTATAACTATAACTATGTTATTAATAAAAATATAAAAGTTAACGTTTTTGCACACAGAAAATTCAAGAAAACATATGACAATTCATAACTTGTATCAACTAAAATATGAAAAAATAACTAACTGTAATCATAATAGAGGCACATTACCTAAATAAACTCCTTTAGAGTATTTTTGCAAAGTTTCATAATGTTACAATTATTATTTTTCGAGTTATGATGCTTTGCGATAAAGCAAAATGTTAAAAATCTCATTTTGAGAAAAAGCAGAAAATGTAATTAAAACCAAATTTTACCTATTAAATGAAAAATCTAATTTAAAAAAGCTACTTATTTATGAAGTTCACCATCTATGTTATTTACATTAGTTATTCTTTTTTTCTTGATGGTTTTTAAAAATTTTCATTGTTTATGCGCAAATATTTACGGTCACTTTGGTAGGAGAGGGCTAATTTTAGTTTAAAAAACTTGTCACTGACGAATATTAAAATGCCCGTAACTCAATTTCTAAGCAAGATAGAAAAAAAAATTCAAACTGATTTTGAAAGCTAAAATCTCAAGTTTTAATATTAAACCAAATATAGAAAACCTTATTTTCGACCGAAATTTTCATTTTAATTATCTCCCTGCGTAATTGTTTTAACAAAATAGCCTCAAAAATTGCGTGTTTAACCCCTTCGCCACGAGCGTATTTTAAGAATTTTTATTCTTTTGTCACCGGTTTTTCAAAACAAAAATATTTATATAATTTAATCGGGAAAATGATCCAATTAAATAAGGCAAAATTTACAATAAAAAAATAACTGGTGGGATATAATCAAGGAGGGTTAATTAGACGGGGAAAAAATGCATCCTCGAGGAAATCTAAGTTTGCGCAAATTTTGCTACTTTTACGTTGCCCATTAGGCCCCAAGGGTTAAAGGTAGGCAGGCACCTTAATCATACTAAAATGATAGCTATTACATTTGCAAGAGAAATATACTATAAAATTTGTTTTAATTAAATAGTGGTGTAAATAGAATAGAAAAATATTCGCCTGTGGCAGCCATAATATACACATGTACAGATATGGCCAATATGGCCCTATAGGGCCAAATGTTACCAGAATATTTCGATTTAAGCGTTTTATTGAATATCTAGAGAAATACTCCGGGAATTTCAGAGATATAAAGAACGTGTTTTCACTCAGATAACTCAGCGAAGGATTGGTCACGAGGGTAATCAACAATAAACTGAATAAAAAATAATATTTGGGATCAACCTCTAAAATAAAATTACTGTATGATAATAAAAGTTTTAATTTACTAAATATAATTTCTAATAAATATTTTTACATTTCTTACTCAGAATATATCTTTAAAAGGCTCTATTTTAATTTTAAAATTGATTTTCTTTCATGATATGCAAATTTTGTAGCGATTACACATATATTTAAACAATATTGCTGATATTGGGTGAAATCGGTGTAATAAAAATTATAGTTCTGGAGGCAGCGTCACATTTTTGCAATCAATTTAGCATCGACGATTTCGGTATATAAGATAAATTAGTTGGCATGACATGACATGACATCGCGGTGATTACGGTTGGTACAGATAACGAAACTTTCAATCTGCTTACACACTAGAGAAAAAGGGGGGGGGGGGGAAGCAATATCGCACATTCCTCTGCAATGTCAAATTAGTAGAAACCGGATTACTGATGTTACTCCGACTCGGATGTACCATCAGTAAGTAGGTTGCTTTTCGCTTAATATTACAGCTGGTTATGAGATGTTGCTATGGCAACACCCCTCCCCTCTCCCTCCCTCTCGTCCGCTATTTGACTGACATTTTCGTTATCTGCACCATATAATCGAATGGTTCTATCGTGCCATCGATGATTCACAGGTGCCAAAATCATCATCGCTCAAATGGGTTAGAAATTCACTGCAAAAAAAAAATAATAAAAATATGTTTCTTCATCTACAAAAATATGTATAACTATGAACGAAAATGTATAAAAACTTCTTCCGGGTTGCCTATGATTCCGCAAAGCCCTTTTTTATCTTTAGAAACCTCTAAAGCTTATATATATTCGAGATTTAAGGAAGAATTTATAAAAATAAAGTTTCTTTTGCTGCCACGAATTTTCGGAAACGTTTTGCAGTCGTTTTTATAGCGTATGAATCCTTTTTTACAAACCGGAATTTCGTTTTCGTATGCTAAGAACTCTCAAGTAACATTTTCATGTTTTGTAAATATATTATAGAGACAAACATGATACATTAATAGCATTGACATTAATACTAAAATTAATATTATATTGTTACTCTTGTATGTATGCATTCAGTTACACAGCTGAAAGTTTTTATTGAGAATAGATGGCATCCTAAAAGCCGGTATTCCTATTTCAGAAAACTCATGAATACACTGCAGTGTCTAGAAGTATATAGTGTGGAAATCGCATATCACTGTATTGATGTAAATCTGTATTGCTTTAGAATGCATTGAAAATACAGGGTGTCTACAAATTATGTGGATAATTTCATAAGTTTAGAACTTCCGAAATATTAAATTAAATTAACTAGTTGAAAGTACCACTAGTAGTAATATTGCGAAACAGCACCGAAAACTGGCGATATGCAACAATTAAAATAATAAAACTTTGTAAAAAATCACCATAAAATAAAAACAATACATAGGACGCGTTTCGAGCTAAATATATTAACAGCTCGTCATCAGCTAAAGTAAACACGCGTCCGTAAGGGGACAAGGTCAAAAACGATTTTGAAATGAAAATGTTCTTTTGGTTTTTTTCTTGTTTTATTATTTTATATTTCTTTTTTTATTAATATTATTTATATTTATATATACTTTAATTTACTTCTTTTATTTCATTTTAATTTTATTTATTTCTTTTATTTCCATTTTTTCCCTATCAATTTCTCTTCTATTATTTTGGAAACACCTCTTCTATTATATTGGCAACACTTTCGTCTTCTGCATGTGCTCCTTTCCGCTTGCGCCATCTGTCGAATTCTTTGCAAACTCTCTACCTTTCAGTTCATTTTAGACCTTGTTCCCTTACGGACATGTGTTTACTTTATTTGATGGCGAGCTGTTAATATTTTTAGCTCGAAACGCGTCCTATGTATTGTTTTTATTTTATGGTGATTTTTTACAAAGTTTTATTATTTTAATAGTAGTAATATTGCCGAAGTTTATTCATAGATGGCGTTAGGTGTCATAACTGACGCTATCGCTTAGCGAGCGGAGGTGTTATTCAATGGCCACCACGATCACAATATCTTTCCCCGCGGGGTTTTGTAAAGGATCAAGTCTACAAGCCGCCACTTCCTGCATCCATTCCTGAACTAAAATCAAGAATCTACACTGCAATTAATTTGATCGACGAAAACACCCTGACAAATCTGTGGCAAGAAATGATTTAAAGAGTAGATTTTCAGAGTCACGAAAGGAAGTCACATCGAACATTTGTGATAATGGTAATCTTGAACTATTTTTCTATCTTGCAACAATATGTACAGTCGTGGAAAAAAAAAGTAATCACCCATACTAACTCCTCAACAAATTATCGTAGAAGAAAGTTACTGGTATTCAAACGATTGGAAATAAAGTCTAATTTTAAATGATGTATATAAAATTTACTTAGGGGGGCATCTACATATTAAAACGAACCTTAACTTCATTTTTTCTCAATTGCAATACCCAATTTTAACAAAATATTTCAAATCTTCGGTTCAAACTATGCCTAGACACCAAATTTCAAGTCATTTGAATGATAAGTTTTTGAATTATAAACATTCAAAATTTAGTGCTTCTAATGTTAAATTACATTTCCATATTTTTATTAATATCGCCTGAAATTATACTCCTAAAGTGCTAATTTTTTGTGTAGCAATAATACTAAAATAACCAAACATAAATACATTGAATTTTCAATTTTTATAATTTTATTATGAATTGTGAAATTAATATTCGAAAAAATTATGAACTGCAACCTACAATTTTTTTGATGGATTTAGATTTATTAGGTCCTGCTTTATAGAAATGCAAAATTTCGCATTGTTCTTCCAAGTAGTATTCAAATTATGCTTAAAAGCGGCAAAATGGTGGTTTAAGAGGCCGTCTCTGATAGAAGTGACTAAATATTTTGAAATTTCTTCTGCTGTCCTGTAATCTAACAGGTTTAATTGACTGCTTAAGGTGCCTTGATCAAGAAGGGAGCTCTCTCGGTCAACAATCGAGAACCGAACTTCCATTTGGATACAGCCCCTAAAATACGCTCGTTTTAAAAGAATTAATTTCTGGGAAATTTAGCGTACGAATTGCATAAAAATTTGTTTTCAAGCTAATTGAAGGGTGTAGAGTTCATTTATGCTGTCAGAATTGTGTACTGCAACTGAAAAAAAAACAGTTATGGTTCGTTTTAATATGTAGATGGCCCCCTAAGCAAATTTTATATACATAATTTAAAAGTAGACTTTATTACCAATCGTGTGGTACCAGTAACTTTCTTCTACAATAATTTTCTTCAGAGTTAGTAAGGGGTGTTTACTTTTTTTTCCCACGACTGTACCTTAATTTTTCCCCCTTCAATTCCATTCAATAAATCATTTTTTTTTTTTTACTAACTAATATATAGACACCCTGTACTACATTTTCTTAGAAGGCACTGCTATCGAATTTATTGCTTGAAAGTGCAAACACTAAGCGTCAGTTACAGCATCTAGAAATATGTGGTGCGAAATGAATTAAAAATATATCCCTGAATGAATGTAATGAATTTAAAATAACTTTCGTTCATTCCTAATGCATCGAATATTAGAAAATAAATATTTTTACTTCTGTTTTTCGCAAAATTTATCTTTCAAAAATAAGTTTAAATTGCATCATAAATATCTAACAAGTTGAAAATTGCTCGTCAAACGTGGCAAATTAGGTGCGTTCGTACTGTGACTAGTTTTATAATAATATTTTGCACCGCATATTGTATTGAATGTATATTTTAGTGCACTTCATGAGTGCATATCAATTTCATTCTGTTCGAAAAGCTGTAACAACATTAAAATGCATTTAAAATAAATTTTTTCCCATTAGCCGTAATGTATGACTGTCCCTGCCATTAAACTATGCATCCAATTTTCATGAAATTTGAAATGACTTGACAAAATTTTGCAACCATTATATACTTAAAATTTCAGACCATTCGGTTGGGTAGTTTTTGCTCTGTTATATGCAGACAGACAGACGGGCGGACAGACGGACAGTCAGACAGACGGACTGAACGACGACTATAAGTGCTACATATTATATAATTACGAACGCACCTAAAAACACACAGGATTTCTATTCATTCGTAGCAACAAACTCAATCATAGCGCCCTCGGGTGAAAATGTAATTTTTTGGATAAAGTTTTACCTGTTGATTTCCACACGATATACTTCTAGACACTGTAAATACACAATTAAAACGTCTCGGAAAAGTTTCCAAAAATCAGTGCAATCACAAATAACTTTGTTTTTATAAATACTTCTTTAAATTTTGAAAATATATTAGTAGACATTTTCTAAAAATAAAGAATGCTTTTCTAAATCGTAGGTAAGTCTGAAGAGCTTATTGCATATTCCCGTGAGTGATCATATTATACTAACAAAATCCGCGGCTTTGCTCGCGTAATAATTGAAATATGCAAAGTGGTAATTGTGTGCCTATATTTATTAGAAGAAATTATATTGCTACGAAAAATTCAACAAGTTGGAAATTGCTCGTCAAACGTAGCAAATGAGGTGTGTTCGTACGATAACTAGTTTTATAAATATTTTTTGCACCGGATATTGTACTGAATGTATATTTTAGTGCACTTCATGAGTGCATATCCATTTCATTCTGTTCGAAAGGCTGTAACATCATTAAAATGCACTTGAGATAATTTTTTCCCATTAGCCGTAATGTATGACTGTCCCTGTCATTAAACTATGCATCCAATTTTCCTAAAATTTGAAATGACTCGAAAAAATTTTGCAACAATTATATATTTAAAATTTCAGACCATTCGGTTGGGTAGTTTTTGCTCTGTTATATACGGACAGACGGACAGAGGGACTGAACGACGACTATATGTGCTACTTATTTATATAATTACGAAGGCGCTTAAAAATGACTAATTGAGCCACAGTTTGAATCAACTTCGTTATTGCACCGCATTAGGCGAAAATGAGACTTAAATTAATGAGAAGAACTAAAGCTGATTCTAAATAAATGATAATTTAGAATTTAAAGCTTTTACGCTCCTTTCAGTTTTTATTTGAAGTTTTGAATTTTTTAGAAACCGTTCTTAGGAAGCATTTCCGTCTAAAAAGTAACCATCATGCTATATTAAAAGCTTCTAGTCTAACAGACTACCACTCTTCTGGTGGCAGTGGCACCAATATAAAATATAGCCTATGTTGGAGCAGAAACTGTCGCCATTAATTTACTACCATAACTTTTGAAATCAGTTCGATATTTCATCAGATTCCATAGAAATCGTAATTTATAATGCTTTTTCTAATTTTAACTGTTTAAATTTTGAATCTTTCATCTTATAACTAACATGACAAATTTCAAATTTCTAGCCCCTTCAAAATCACAAAAATCGCAATTTTCGAACGTTTTTCGCTCCTGAATCACCCTCTCTTTTCATAGTGCCACCGACATAAAATGTAGTCTATGTTGGAGCAGAAACTGTCACCATTAATTTACCAAAATTACTTTTGAAATCAGTTTGATATTTCGTGAGATTCCATCGAAATCGTACTTTAGAAAGCTTTTAGAATTCATTTTATTCATTTTACCTTTCTAAATTTAAAATCATTTAGAAATTGTTCTTAGAGAGCATTTACATATTATAAGTATCTACCATGCCATATTGCATACCTACCACGGATATATTTTATCCCACCTACGATTAATGAAGATTTACACCAGAAAAAATTTACGAAATTTTACTTTTCTAACTTTGGTGTAAAAAAGACGTAAAATTGCTCTTCCTTATTTTGAAATAAATTTTTTTTAATTTTCCGGTGGGAATTCAGCATTAGACAAAGGCAATTGCTTGCCACCTCAAGGGGTTAACAATTCCATAGAAACCGTAATTTAGAACATTTTTAGAACGCTTTTCGATTATTTCACCCTTTTAAATTTCCCTTTTTTTTTTCAACTGTTCTTAGACAGCATTTACATATTATAAGTGCCTACTATGCCGAATTTCAAGTTGTTAGGCCCATCATTATCAGAAAAATCGCATTTTTAGAACGGTTTTTGCTCCTGCAGCCCCCTCAGGGTAGTGGCACCAACATAAAAATATTGCCTATGTTAATTGTTGCAGCAGGAACTGTCATCATAAATTTGCCATCATTACTTTTAAAATCTTTTTGTATTTACTGAAATTCCATAGAAGTCATAATTTAGAACATTATTAGCATAAATTTCGCTCATTTCACACTTTTAAATTGGAAAACGTTTTAGAAACTATTCTTCAAGAGCATTTACATCTTATAAGTATTTACCATTCCATATTTTAAGTTTCTATATTTTACAATTCCACGGAAATCTTCATTTAAAACGTTTTGAAAACACTTTTCGCGCATTTTCACCCCTTTGAAATTTCTAATTTTTTAGAAACTGTTCTTAGAGAGCATTTACATCTTATAAGTCTACCAGGCCAAATTTCAGATTTCTAGCCCCTTCAATGTCACAAAAATCGCGATTTAAAACGTTTTTCGCTCCTGCACCGTCTCCATCTTTTGGTAGTGTCACCGACATAAAATATAGCCAATCTTGAAGCAGGGAATGTCACCATAAATTTGTCATCATTACTTTTGAAATATTTTTTTTGTATTTCCTGAAACTCCATAGAAGTCGTAAGAACATTTTAGAATTATTTTCGCTCATCTCCCCCTCTTAAATTTGTAATTTTTTAGAAACTATTCTTAGGGAGAATTTACATCTTATAAGTATTTACCATTCCATATTTCAAGTTTCTATTTTTAACAATTCCATAGTAATCTTCATTTAAAACGTTTTTAAAAACCCTTTTCACGCATTTTCATCCCTTTGAAATATCGAATTTTTTAGAAACTGTTTTTAGAGAGCATCTACATCTTATAAGTACCTACCATGCCGAATTTCAAGTTGCTAGACCCTTCAGTATTACAAAAATCGCATTTTTAGAACGGTTTTTGATCCTGCAGCCCCCTGAGGGTAGTGGCACCGACATAAAGTATAACCTACGTTGGAACAGAGACTATCACCATTAATTTGACACCATTACTTTTGAAATCGGTTCGGTATTTCCAGATATTACCCCTTACAAACGCACAAACAAACAAATATTACTTTTTTACCCGACTGCCAAGAAGCGTTATGTGTTTCACGCGTATCTGGTATGTGGATTTCTTTATACCCTCTGAACATCCCAACGGCTGGGTGGATTTTAATGAATGAGGTCTCTATCGATTCGTCTTAACGGCCCGATGGTTATAGGCTAGGTTTTGTTTTTATAAATTCAAAATGGCGGTAGAGACGAAAAAAAATTTTTCGCACCCTATTGAGTGGCACATCATTGGATAGGTCTTTCAAAATGAAGACGATCTTTCATTGGCTATTTTACAGCCAGAAGCTCCGTTTAAATATTACACAACCTGGAAGTTGTGTAGGTAGGGTCTTTAGCTTTACTGCAACTCTAACCTTCATAGATATCTATAGGCCTCATCAAAACAGTGTTTATAGATAGGAACTAACAGTTAAACACAACTTAAAAGTTATCAATACAAGTAAATAAAAAAAATAAGTAATATAAAAAATACTTTCACACTGATGAGAAATAATTAATTAGTTCGCTTTTTACGCTGTCGGGTTTTTTGATTTTTTAAATTTAATATATTAATATAATATTAGGAAACATTTGTCTTTTTTTTTACAGTGTACGTGACACTGCCTCCCGGACTCAAAGGGACAGCTATAAAAGATCATATAAAATTAGTTTCACCCTTTTCTTACCAGAAAACTAAATAAAAAAACTTAATTGTCGGTTTAAGGCTATTTGCCTAAACACAGACACATATTAATAATGGTAATTACAAAGACTGTACAATTTTCCTTTTTACAGATTTGGAATTAAATACTCAAGAATTGGTTGAAATTCCAGATAAAGTAATACGGTGGATGGAAAATGCAGAAGTTGTAGTGACAGATGCTACTTGCGTAGCAGGCCTCATGTATAGGCTTCCCAAAGTTAAATGGATGCAAAGTACAAGAACAGGTGAGTTCATTCAGTATAATTTTTTGGCTCAATATTAAAGGGTTATGTTATATCATGGAAATCTATGCATGGTGTATTAAAGCATTTTATTTTTACAGGAATTGATGTAGTGTTTAAAGGCCTTGATTCTACTAAGGTAACGTAGCTTATCTGTCATTCTACACTAAAATATATACCCAGTGTCCCAAAAATGACTAATGGATTTTAAAATTCAAGAACTTGCGAACGGTGACAGACATTTAAAAAATTCTTGCAGGAAGGTTATGTATGTATGATGGCGGGAATTTTTTTACTGCGATTCTTGATTTTAGTTCTAATATCAAACTATAGATGGCGCTGAGGGAAATAGGTGCCAATTCCAGACCCGATTTTTGGTACTTCGGGATCCATTCAAAACATTTTTATCTCCTTTAGTCGCATGGAAGAAGAGAGAGGCCGAAACTCGAGCCTAGATTTAGATTCTATTGCTTGCAGCGTCTGCTATCGCTGGTATTTGTAACTAAAACTAATAATCGCAGCATAAAAACTCCTAACGTCTTACATAACCCCCTGCAAAAAAAAAAAATAATATCTGTCATCGTTTGCAAGTTATTGAATTTTAAAATCCATAAGTCATTTTTGGGACACCCGGTATATGTTACTTTACAGTGGCGCCAACTTATGAGCCCATGAGGCTAGCCCAATTCCCATTTATTTATTTCGGTATTTATTTATTTAATCGCTAAAATCTAATCTGGTTTTATTAAAGTTCTCAAAAAAGTTTTGTTTGAAAAGGACATCAATTAGACTTACAGGAGCACAGAAAGCCCCTACAGCAGGTGTAAAAATTAATTTCTCTCAAAAAGAAATTTCCGGCATATTTTTGCCATCTGTTTTAATGTCTTGATGAATCAATGAAGGTGATTAAAATGACATTTAGTTTTCTTGATATTTAGCTTTTTCCATTTTCAATAGTTAGCAATTTTTATGTTATTTATACAGGGTGTATCTGAAATGCTTCAACAAACTTAGAGAAATGATAGTACTCATGAAGACGAACAAAAAATGCAATGGAACATGGGTCGCAAATGGCGTTTAAAGGATGAAAATGGAGAAAATGTGTCTGGAAATGGACAAACTGAGACAAGAAAGAAACACTGCAGAAATTTATTTATTGCAGAGAATATTTACAACACAGCTCATGATGTCCAGAGAAAACAAATATTTTAGAACAATTGTTTAAAGTGCAGACAGCGAACATTATTACACAGAGTACATCTACGGAGGAACGACTGGCGGACACGCTCGAAGATTTCGGGAGTCCCGCATACGTGGATTCCTGCTCACAGATTTGTTTGACTTTCGTCCAAGTTTTGGTTATCTCTTTCTGACCGGATAGTCATGAAGCGAAAGAAAACCAGCTTCGTGCTACTAGCCAGTTCTGCAGAAAAGCAGCATGCGAGATTTCGATATTTTTATTGGTTTTGCGATTTTCAACCTTTAACCCAAAAAATAATGTTCCGTTGCATTTTTTGTTCGTCTTGATGAGTACTATCATCCCCCTAAGTTTGCTGATGCATTTCAGATACGCCCTGTGTAATAAATATTAGTGTGTTTATAAGAAAAAACTTGTAAGAATACAGTTTAATAAATTATAACAATTTTATGTTTTACTTTAAAAAAAACATAATTTGACTTTGAATTATCATCTCTAGTTATCCGCTCCTCCCCTCCCCCTCCTCCTCCCTCTCTCCACACACACGCACTGGGAAAAAATTGTATGCATTATTTTACTCAAAATATTTTGAGCTCACCCAATATTTTTCAAAAGTTGGCTCTACTGTTACTTTAAATATTAGTTTACATTGAACACGTGATTGCAAAGTAAAATTGTTTTGCCCTTTTCTGCATTTTTTTGTGAACTTGTTTCGAGCAGTTTTACCATACTTGTGAAAAACAAAAATTGCATGAATAGGACGCTAAAATAAAGCAAAATTTTATATTCAAAATTTATTGGTGGAAGTTTGTTCTGGCAGTAATCACAAACTCAGGGCCCGACTAATGCAGGGGAATGTGGGGCAACTACCTCGGGCCCCCCAAGGGCAGATATAAGTTTTCATTAATGGGGAGCCAAGTGATAAAGAATGGCCAAAAGTGACTAGATTCTAATTTAAAGTGTTTTTCTTTTTGTGATATTTAAGGTTTTCCTTACTGATTTCACAAGGATTTTTTTAAATACACAAATTTAATTAAGATATACTGTGATATCACACATTTGTTTTCTGTTCCTTTCTGTTCAAAAGAATTTGTCATAATAGGAAATTTTATACCAAAGTACTTTATGGCTGCATGCAGTAATTACATAACAAGTATTGAAATTTATTGTTATTCTTATTAAATGCATGCCACCAGTTGTCTTTCCACATGATGGAATCGCCCAAATGTGTGTTGATTGAATACAAAGATTAATTTGAATAGGAAAGTATTAACACAAATAGCCAATTCCAATAACACCTGAAAGAACTGTATTTATATTTTAACGGCTCGCATTTATCCTTATATTCCTATAACCGAAATAGTACTACTTCATACCAAATGGTATGAAATTTACATATATACATACAATAGGTATGGAGTTTAGTTTTAATCACTTTACCATAATTCACGAAACATTTTAAAAGATAGAAAGGGGCCCCCCGAATAATGTTTGCCCCAGGACCCCCCACTGTCTAAGTCGGGCCCTGCACAAACTACTGAACCGATGTAAACCGATAAAAACTTAGCCGCCATCTTGTAACAACCTCTTAAGTTACTTTACTCGCAATCGGTAGACTCTACACTATGTGGCTCCGCCTTTATATTCATAACTCCATTAAAGAAATCTAGGTCTTCATTGCCTGATTACCAACGGGGAAAAACTGAACCAGAAAATTTTAATAGAAATTTTCATCTTATCGTCATTTTTGCGTCGCCTTCATGCAAAGAAATACTTGCTGAGCTGCCTGATTACGACGCCTGCGAGCCTGAGCACAGAAAAAGACCCAAATTTTCCATTATTATGGATGTTGATGGAACTTGAGTTTTGTACACTACTGTCCATTTTTAGGTGCGTTCGTAATTATATAAATACGTAGCACCTGTAGTCGTCGTTCAGTCCGTCTGTCTGTCTGTCCGCATATAACACAGCAAAAACTACCCAACCGAATGGTTTGAAATTTTAAATATGTAATGGTTGTAAACTTTTGTCGAGTCATTTCAAATTTTATGAAAATCAGATGTATAGTTTAATTAGAGGGACAGTCAAATGTTTTCCGTTACATGACGGCCAATGGGAAAAAATTATTGCAAGTGCATTTCAATGATGTTACAGCCTTCCGAATGGTCTGAAATTTTAAATATGTAATTGTTGCAACATTTTGTCGAGTCATTTCAAATTTTATGAAAATCGGATGCATAGTTTAATTACAGGGACAGTCAAAAGTTTTCATTTACATTACGGGCAATGGGAAAAAATTATTGCAAGTGCATTTTAAGGATGTTACAGCCTTTCGAAAAAAATGAATTTGTGCACTTATGAAGTGCACTAAAATATACATTCGGTACAATATGCGATGCAAAAAATATTTATAAAACTAGTTAGAGTACGAACGCACCTCATTTGCCACGTTTGACGAGCAATTTCCAATTTGTTTACTATATTAAACTCTATTATCACTTTCTTAACTTTTTATTTAAAAAAAACTGGAAAACAGGAATTCTGCTTTTTCAGAATTTAGTGTTGCCCCCGATGAAAAAAAAAATATATATGTATATATAAATAGTACAAAGCATATTTCAATTTTAAGACTTAAAGCACACACTTTTATTTTATGTAAAATGACGTCATTCGCACCCGCTTAAGAATTCCACATTCACGATCCACTCTTAAACATCTACAGTAAAGCATGCATAGGATATCACTATCGCAAAATAATACACAAATGCAGCAAAAAGATGCAGTTATTAAAGAAACTCGACAAAAATAAACCGGCTATCTAATGATTCATAAGCCTTCATTTGTTTGTAACATTACTTAAAATTAAATATAGTTTATAATAGCTCCATGCTTTAACAGAAATTATTCGTTTATATGTTTTCAAAATAGCACGTATTTTAATTACATTTTCTTTTGGTTGTTATGAGAAAATGGCAACAAAAAGATATAATTGTTATTTTTCAAGTATTTTCCCTTTACTTTCTACATAAAGGGAGCACTCGGGTTTCCAAAATTAAACAAATGGTGCTAAAAACTACAAAAAAATTAATATTTTAAAAATGAATGGAGATACAGTTTTCAAATAAATTGCATTTAAAAGTTTTTTTTTTCCAATACGACGGTATAAAAAGTGAAAATGTCTGATGCTTAGAAATTAAAAAAATGGCTATAGAGCATTTAATTGTACAATGATTACATCTGTTTTATTTATTGATGGCTTCTGTAAGGTAACGTTATTTTTTGGAGACGACACAAAATAAGCTGAGAGAAAGAAATAGCATACCGTACCGTGGGCTAAAAAATACTGTTATTATAACAGTTACACTGCAAATAGAAGCGTCTTAAATTTAGACACATATGTGACTGAAAAAGAATTTTAGACACTTAAGTGTCTTAATCTGAAAATTAAGACACTATAGATGTCTTAATTTAAGATACATAAGCGTCTTACTATGACCATGGTGTAAACGAACTGAGAATAATGTCTAAAATATCCGCAAACGTCTTATTTTAAGACACTTCATTGCTTTAAACGTGTCTTAATTTTTGATTCTTCCGACGCAATAACCACCAGGGGGCACTAGCACTCCCAGTTGCGCATGCGTTTTAGATGTCTTCGTTCGAAGTGGTATACGTTGTAATTCAAACAAAGTTTGTTTTTATGTACGCGTGTATTTTAATTCGTTTTTTGCGAAATGTGAAGTACTGTGATTTTAATTCGTATTAACTTGGATTATGTATTTATTGAATACATACATCTGACGTGTGTGCTCGGCATCAAATGTCTCTTAGAAGCTGTCGTCGATACAAGGGCGGGATAGACACAGAACAGAAGTAGACGAAGGTTGAAGATTACACCCGGAAATTCTACAAAGCGTGTGCAATGGGCTTAGTGTTAACTCGTATCAATTTATATCAATAATATTGTGTTATTCATTTCGTCCTGTCGAAGCTGGCAAAAAAAAAAAGAAACTTTTGTCTGGCGGGTCCTGTTTTTAGGATGAAACATCTCATCCTTTAAATATGGCTAGTCGGATATATTATGGATTACCTTTTAAACTGATGAAAGTCTTTCTCCCTCACTGTGGTTGTGGTAGTTTTTAAAATTTCAAATCGAGGAATATTTCTTACCTCTTGCAGCAACTCAAGTAAGTTTCTTTATAGTAGTAAAATTAGTGTATTTTATGATTTTATTTATTGTACTAAACAAAATCCTGCATGAAATTTAATTAGTTTTGAATCTGTTCGCAAAAAACCCCACTAATTCTAGAAGTATATATTTTTAAACTTATGACGTTCTTTTTTATTACGAATTATATATTCAATGTCAGTTCTTAGTTTAAATGGATAATTTTTATCTCGCAGTAAATGACGGCCACAAGGAAGTAAAGATAAAAAAAAACTTTGAAAGATGACCTAATGCTTTCTTACTTCCTGGCATAAAACCGCAGATTAAAAAAAGATAAATAAAGTAAATGAGACTCGTCTATTATATGAAGCTGCCTGTAAAAATATACATATGTATTTGATTTGCAATCAACTCTAATACTGATTTTTTTATTATTTTTAATAAAAAAGTAATTTGAAATTTATAATGGGAAAAAGTAAAAACCTCTAACTAGATTTCGTATTTAAAAGTGTGGTAACTTTATTTATATGCACTTATACGAAAAATACAAAAATGACAGATGTTACTGTATATATTTAAGACGAAAGAAGTTTGGAAATCATAAGTTATTTTTTCCTCATGTTTTTAATATAGAATATGTACTTGTTTTTATTGATAGTTGAATAGCTTTTGTGAGTACCCTCTGATCTACATAAAAACTTGCCCATGTGGAAATATAAATTTTTTAAAAACATAATTTTTAAATAAGTATTTTCATTTGGGGGGGGAGGGAGGGGGGGGGATTTTGCATGAATTTTTGTAAAGCTGATATCTTAAATCTTGCACTGATTATAATGAAAGTTTTGAACTTTTAGAGTAGGACAAGTTTAAAAACGCAAATATATTTAACAAAATACCAAAGTCATTTTTTCCCCAATGTTATTAAAGTAGAATATTTATTTATTTATTTTCATTATTCATAGTTAAATGGCTGTTGTGATTATCAAGTGATGTATATGTAAAATTGCCTATGTGGCAATATATTTTTTTATATTTTCATTTTTTTTTTTTGGGGGGGGGGGGGGATTTTTGCAATTTTCGTACATCTGATATTTTAAATCTTTTTCCACATTCAACCGAGTATAATAAATATTTTGAACTTTTAGAGTAGGACAAGATTATAAAATATATATATATATATATATTTATCTATGTACCTTAAAAGCGCTTAATAGCGAACACTTCGGGAACGCGGAATTTGTCCGATAATTGGAGATGTCTACTTTTTTGAGGTAAAAATATACAAATATGTACGTCAGCTGATTAAAAAAGTATTCGTTAAATAGAGGTGTTCGCTATTCGAGAATGTTCATTAACCTCCACAACGGATACTCCCGAATATCGGACATCTCAATTTAGACAACTATAATGCAGGGTTGCGTTTTTTGCAAAAGTACTTCTTGATTAAAGGAAGGGCAAACTGGGAAGTGCCCCGTCCCCCTACGACTGTAGTGCCCCAAAATTTGATGTGCAATATTTGTAAAGCTTATATTTTAAATCTGTTTCGAAATTGTACTGATTATAATCAATATTTTGAACTTTTAAAGTAAAATAAGGTTAAAAACAAAATAAATTTTAAAAAATCTAATATTTAGATAAATATTTTTTGTTTTTTAATCTTGTTCTACTCCTGAAGTTCAAGATATTGATTATAATCAGTACAATGTCGTAAAAGATTTAAATTATCAACGTAACGAAAATTGTATACCAAAACTGAGAGCACCAAAAAAATCAGGCTGTATTGGGGGGGAGGGGGGAGGGGCAGGACCACAGCCAAATATTTTTCCAGGATTCAACGTGGTCAAACATGGCTACGTATGATGCTTACAAAAAAAATGGATGCGATTCAGACGTTTGAAGTGTCTGAAATTCAGACGCAAAAAGTGTCTGAAAAAATTCAGACATTTTAAAATGTCTGAAAATTGAACACTCCATTTCAGACACTTAAGTGTCTGAATTTCAGACATTTTAATTTAGAGTGTACGATCTTACGATCATTATACCGTTACTTTGTAACAAAGAAAAACAATGTATGGACCCTGAAAAGCGCCTTTGTTTTGTTTTACTATGACATAACATCTGCCACACTCTTTGCCAACCTACCCTTACCAGCTTTGTCCGACACCTTATTCTCTTATCTCTCTTGACTGTGCTTATATATTCTTAAACTTAACTTATTTACTTTTATTTCTCTAATTAATTTCTTTCTTAATTCTAAACACGTAATGTTTCTTACTATTTTACATTTATAATACCACTTTTCTTTAAAAGTAATTTTTCATTTTTTATATTTTTAATTTTAATAAAGTTATTACGTAGTATTTGTACTACAGTTAGACTTTCTATCCGAATGGCTTATTCATTTTAGACATTCATCAATAGACTGGGCGTAAAGTTGAAGACAACTGGTAAGCCCCTCAAAGTGACAACACTGTTAAGCCACTGTTAAGCCATTTCATGCAAAATTTCTCTCAAGAATAAGACAAAAATTTCTTTTGATATTTACCGGTGAAAATCAAGCCTTGGTCGTCTTCATAATTGAAATCGTACCAAACTCTGATTTTATTTTATTTATTTATTTTTCCCTTACACTTTAGTCGTTACCGAAATTCAAGTTGACAAGATTTGCTGACACTTACATGGGTGATTCGATCGCAAACTATGTCCTCGGCCAGATTATAAATGTCGAAAGAAACCTTTTCTTTTACCATGATATGCAAAGGATGAGAGAATGGTAAGTCATGAAATTTTTATTGTTTTTAATGGGCGATTCACAAAAGGTGGGCACTGGACACACGTCATAACTTTAAGCCTTTCAAACATAACTTTAATTATCATTGACTTTTTTTTTTAAATTCTATTCAGAGACAGAAAATGACACAATTTATTGACAAAGCTTTGTATAAATATCTTAAAATTTTATTATTTTATGCTAAAGAGGCCAATTTAGGACATTCATAACGTTAACTGCTCCAATGTACAACCAAGAAAAAGAGTTTTAACTTTTTTCCCGGTGGTTCTAATGGTAAACAACGAATGCATAAAGGAAACGGATGATTTTTTGATAATTTCGTTAAGAGATGGCAGGCTGATTTATTGCTTTTTTGAAGATAGAAGAACTTTTCTATAAAGAATTTTTCTGTATTTTGTTATGTCCGAAAGTAACGTACGTAACAAAGCATTTGATTTTATTATTATTATTACTGGATAACAAAAAGTTAATTTTACATATATATATGTATACATATACAATTATAGGACACATTTACTACATTCTTAGTCTTGAGAATTTTTTAAATACTAAGAGCAACGTCCAAAATTTGTAACGTACGTGTGAAAAAATGTCCAAAATTTGTAACGTACACAACTGCTAATTAAATGCTTTAATAATTAATTTTCCAGAATAGTTGCTGCCTTATAATGTTTGTGTATAATTTTGTAGACATACTATTAAAAATATTTATATATTATATTTATAGACAAAATACTATACTATTAAAAAAAATTGGCCTTAAATTTGAAAATTTTGAAAATTGCATATAGTTAACGTTTAATGATCCCACCTTTTGAGAATCTCCCTAATAATATCAATGTTTTCAGCCAATCAATACGTATAGAGGAAACGTGGGATGTTTGTCACGATTGCGCTGCTGTGCTGTATTTTTCCAGATTTTTGCAATAGCTATATCTTAAGAGCTAATGCGCGAATTTCAACCAAACGTCAGATTCAGTTAGTTCCTGGTATAAATTGGTGCTGATTAGTTTTTGGTGTAAATCGCCTAGCAGGTGGCGTTGCTATGCTGCATTTTTCACGATTTCCGCAATCGCTCTATCTCAAGAACTAATGCACGAATTTTTATCAAAATTCAGATTCAGTTAGCCCCTGGTATAAATTGGCGCTGATTATTTTTTGGTGTAAATCGCCCAGTAGGTAGCGCTGCTATGCTGCCTTTTTCACGATTTCCGCAATAGCTCTACCTCAAAAATTAATGCACGAATTTTCATCAAACATCAGATTCAGTTAGACCTTGATATAAATTGGTGCTGATTAGTTTTTGGTGTAAATCGCCCAAAAGGTGGTGCTGCTGTGCAGAATTTTTTTCCAATGTCCGCAATAACTCTATCTCAGAAACTAATGCACTGATTTTCATCAAACTTTCGATACAGTTAGAAGTTATCATAAGTTGTTACTGATTAGGTTTTGGTGTAAATCACACAACAGGTGGCACTGCTATGCTGCATGTTTTCAGGATTTACACGATTTTAATGACAGACGTATCTCAAGAACTAATGCACGGAATTTCATATCTTTATAATCCTCATATTATGCATAGATTGTCATTTAATTTTTGCACTGTGATAGCGAATTTTGAAGTATTAAAATGTATGTGATCGAAGAAAGTTTTGAGATATATCCGACTAGTTTTTACGTGGAATAGAATCAAAGGGTCTTAATGGCTATCACGAGATAAATATGCATCTTATGTGCAGACACAGTGTTGGCAATTTAGCGCATTTTTACTCAAAATATCTACTACCACTTCCGTATAACAATCTTACTTTCATGGCTTGATTACCGCAGGGGAAAACTACCACAAGTAAAAACGAATAGAAAATTTCCCTTTATTCATGACAGAAATTCTGCATGAATGTGACTTTTAACCCATTAACCCTCTGGCTGCGCAACCAGAGATTTCCTTGGGCAACATAAAAGTAGCAAAATTTGCGCAACCCGAGATTTCCTCGGGGATGCATTTTTTCCGTCTAATTAACTTCCTTGATTATTTCCACCAGTTATTTTTTTATTGTAAATTTTGCCTTATTTAATCGGAGCCTTTTCCCGATTAAATTAGACAAAAATTTTTGTTTTGAAAAACCGGTGACAAAAGAATAAAAATTCTTTAAAGTTGCACGTCGCGCAGTGGTTAATTACGCTATTTTTGAAGCTATTTTGATAAAACAATTACGCAGCGAGAGGGTTAACGCCTGAATTATTTTCTTCGTTAAATTTTAAATTTTGGAGTTCCTTCCACTTTTAAAAGAAGAGTAATTTTCATCTTATTTTATCAAGGATTTTGTCTTCATATTTACTGGTGTGAAAAGTGCATTCTTGCCACTAAGTCTAGCGATCTAAAAATATGCCACTTGGCGTTAATGGGTTAAATAAGATGGAAATTTTCTTTAATTTTACTGAGAGAAATTTGTCCCGTCGTTAGTTAGGCTTTTCTTAGTTTTGTTTAATTTGCACACAGTAGGTGATGGTATAAAGCAAAGATTGCTGTTCGAAAATAATGGCAGATATTTAGAATAAATTGTGTAAGGCTACCACTAGTACAATGAGAAAATATTGTTGCATGTTTGAAATTATGTGAATTTGTGAATAATGGCGCCCTTTAATGTCTGCTCCAGTGGCTGAGGTGCGCCCCTGCTTACTTAAAGTTGAACAGGCATGCCTTAATCCAGTGTCGGCAATTCAGCACGTTTCATTCAATTATTGAAAGCATCTGCCAAAATTTCCAAAGAGCAATATTTGCTTTATTTAAACATGGAGAATATCTCATCAAAGAAAACAAAGATTACTATTCGAAAATTCTGATGGATTTTTTAAATGAAATATGCATTAAATTGGCAACATTGCTTAGATCGCGTTTGATTTCTGTGTATACAGTGGTGATTGTGTTCCGCTGTTCTGAATACCATTATTTCAGTGTAGTAATCTCTTCCTTATTTAATCACGGATTTCGGCGATTCAATAAGGTGAAGATTATTATACGGAAAAGTGATATTCCAAATACAGTAGAGCGCCGATTATCCGAACAAGTCGGAACCGACCCCAGTTCGGATAAGTCAAAATTCGGATAAACGGACATACATTTTAAGAGATGTTTCTGACTATACTAAAACCTTCAGACGTCATCTAAGCTTAGGATTCGCAACAACAGTTGCAGTTAGTGCTAGCATGTTTTTTTTTTTTTTTTTTTTTTTTTTATTTATTTTTTTTTTTTTTACATTTTTATCATTAAATTTTTCTTTTTAAATCATTTTCTGAACTCCAAATATTATAATTTAAGCAAAAAAGATTTTGATTGATGCTTACTTCAACGAAGACATTCTTTTCAATTCTTCCATATCTCTAATTCTTCTTAAATACGTTAGTTGAATAGGGTGAACGTTCTTCTGCCGTTCGAGCCATTTCATAACTGTTTCCAAAAATTTAAAGACTTCGTTATGTGATGAACCTGGGTTATTTTCAGATCATTGGTTTTTATTTTCTTCAATTTCTTTTTCATCATGAATCTCATCCACAATCTCATCATTGTATAAAATCTGATATCCAGGGTCATGTACTCCACTATTTAACCACTCGTCAATATCATTTTCTTCATAGCTTAGGATTCACTTCGCCTCCTTTATTGTTTTACCTGTCTCATTTTCTGATCCGCTATCAGCTTTTTCTTTATTTAAAATTTTATTCAAAGCCAATGGATAATTGGAAGTTCTGTTAAAAATCTTTTCGGGAGAAATAGGCAGTTCGGATAACTGGAAGTTCAGTTAAAAAATTGTTTTGAGAGAAATAGTCTGTTGGGATAATATGAAGTTCGGTTAATTGGAGTTCCGATAATCGGTGCTCTACTGTACCGGAAAACAATCACCCCTGGTGTATTATAGTAATATTAAATTTCCCTTCTAGGGTAAGACCAAGTTTTATGCCAAATGTACGCACGCTGAAAGATTTAACTATTGGATTATTGGGTGTTGGAAGTCTAGGTAAATCTAGTAAGTAGTTTTCAATTTTTATACATTAGTAAAAATTAGTTTAACTATTTACCTACTACTTTCAATGCTAGACCCACGAGCTGACGCAAAAAGAAAAAAAATTATCCGCATTATTTATTTTTTTAGATTAAACTAGGGGGCTCTGCCCCCTACGAGCTACGCTCGTCAACCCCCGTTCAGACACCGCAGACTCTAACAGCAAGCTAATTTGATCGCCTTTAAAAAGATTTCGGAAGATTGAATTATAATTTGAATCTGACAATTATAATCTCACGTAATTTTCACCAAACTTTTCTTTCTCTTTTTAATATTCACGTCAAAATACTTTTGTTAGAAATGAAATATTATGATCATCTTAAAATGTCAAGTAAATGTCTCGCGCAATTTTTAAATTAAAACTGTTTTGAAATATTATTTTTTGTTCATTTTACGTAATAAGTGTAATATGACGTAAATTCTCCTATTTAGGACTTCTAACGCATGTTACTGAATTTATTATTTTACAATATTCTTTCTCATTTAAAATTCACGTGTAACTATAGTTTTTATGACGTAATTTTCAATGGGTTCCTGCTTTTTATATTTTTTGTTTATAATAGTCACGTGTAAAATAAATTTTTAATTTGAAGCAAACATTACTGTTTGCGCTGTTTATACAGCTGGCAACAGTTTAAATTAATACAATTTTCTAAAATCTCTCTATTCTAAAAAAAAGTAACTACCGCTGTCACCGCCGCCGCCGCCGCCGGTTTTGATTTTTTTGTGACCGGAGGCCTTTCTTCGTTAATATTAACAAAAATGATGCATACAAAAATATGAAAATCGGTGGTTTTATACAGAAATGTTTGATAAACACGCTGATGCAGACAGCTTTCAAATCGAAGAATTATTTTAAGAGTTATTTAGTGCTAAAGTTGGACAAAATCGTTCCACTAAAAAAGTTTTATAGCAGCAAAAACTATATATGGCAATGTAATCATTTTTAGATCATTTTATGCGTTAGAATTTGCCGGAGTGCAGATTGCATTAATTTTTTTATTTTGACTCATTTTTTCAGGTTTTATTTCTATTTTAAATTCAAATTTTCAACATTTCTAGAGATATTTTTTACAGATTTCAGAAAATTGTACTAATTTAAACTGTTGCCAACTGTATAAAAAGCGCAAGCAATAATGTTTGCTTCAAATTAAAAATTTATTTACACGTGACTATTATAAACAGGAAAAAACTTTCAAATTAGAATTAAATAATTACGTATAAAAAGCAGGAACTTATTAAAAATTACGTCATAAAAAGTATACACGTGAATTTTAAAAGAGAAAGGATATTGTAAAATAATAAATTCATTAACATGCGTTAAAAGTCTTAGGAGAAATTACGTCATATTTACGTCACAGTATAGTTATTACATAAAATGAACACAAAATAATATTGCAAAAAAGTTTAAATTTAGAAATTGCCCTAGACATTTATTTGATATTTTGAGAATTGATTTAAAATGTCTCATTTAAAAGAACTTTCTTTTCGCTTTGTTAAAAAATACCAGGAGACAAAGACTCTCTTTACTTAATTCCTTTTATAATAGCTTATTTTGAAATGTTGTTACACGTGTATACGTCATCAAGTTATTTTTATTTCGACGTTTTATTTGTGTTTTTATTAATGTTGTACGAATTTATTTGTTCTTTCGTTATTTAAAATAAAAATTATATCAATTTGTATAATTTGGCGAGTGGTTTGGCGATTTATATAATTTAGCGAAATGGGTCGACAGGATAATCAAGAGAGTAAGAGCAGCGGATTTGGCGTTAAAATTCCCCAATCAAAGAGAAATTAATATAAATTCGCTTATAGGGAGATCGCCACTGTTTTTTAAATTATAATTCAATCTTTCGAAATCTTTTTAAAGCCGATCAAATTAGCGTGCATTTAGAGTCTGCGGTGTCTGGACGGGGGGTTGGCGAGCGTAGCTCGTAGGGGGCCGAGCCCCCTAGTTTGTAAAAAATATCTCTCGAAATGCTGAAAATTTGAATTTAAAATAGAAATAAAACCTCGAAAAATTATTCAAATTAAAAAACTAACTGCAATCTGCACACCGGGAAATTCTGACGCATAAAATGATCTAAAAATGATTAAATTCCTATGTACAGTTTTTGCTCCTATAAAACTTTTTTTAATGGAACGATTTTGTCCAACTTTGGCATTAAATATCTCTTAAAATAATTCTTCGATCTGAAAACTGTCTGCATCAGCGTGTTTATCAAACATTTTTCTATAATACTACCGATTTTCATATTTTTGTATGCAACAGTTTTTTTAATATTAACGAAGAAAGACCTCCGGTCACAAAAAATTCAAAACCGGCGGCGGCGGCGGCGGCGGTGACAGCGGTAGTTACTTTTTTTTAGAATAGAGAGATAAGCCAAAGTAATTTAGAAAGCACTGTTGTTTAAATTCAGGTGACCTATACCAGGGACGGCGAACCTATGGCACGCATGCCATAAGTGGCACGCTGCAGATTATTTTTGGCACGGCATAGATTTAAGTTTTATATCAAACTATAGTAGAATTTCACAAAATGCATTAATTAATATAGATGTTGTCTGTGTTACTTGAATCCGATTAGTTTGGTTGGTTGTGATTGTCCCACAGATTGAAGAAATTGAAATATAACTTAATTTATCCGAATCTAGCTCAATATTGGATCAGGACATTTTGAGAATTAGAAGATTATCGCTAAACAAAAATTAAAAGTGTAATAAGCAAAAATGCTAATTGTAAAATTATAACAACTTGGAATTATATTCCACACATTAAAAGCTGTAGTTTCTGGCGCTTGCTATTTTGAAAATTTTTTCTGCAAAACAATCTTTTCGTCAAAAAAAAAAAAAAAAAAAAAAAAAGAAAAAGAAAGAAAAAATCAAGTAAAAACGTCTTGTTAAGTGAGTGCAATTAAACTTTCATTCTATCGAAAATAACTAAGGACGAAGCGGATATAAATTATTTGGCATTTAAGATGAGACAACAGAAATAATATTTTTTAAATAAATTTCTACAGTATAACATCAAATATTACCTGTATTTTTTTTTTATGCTAAAAACAAAATTTTAAGCAGTTTTGATTGATTATTATTTGATCCTTTAAATTTTTTTATTGTTGGCACGTCATGATCACGTAAAGTATATTTTTGGGGAAATTTGGCACGTGGAAGTGGAAAGGTTCGCCACCCCTGACCTATATATACGCTTTAATGTACCTACCTACCTTTAAAATGAAGTTTTCGTTCAAAAATCAGATTTTCTATAGTTGGTTTAATATTAAAACTTGACATTTTAGTTTTCTAAATCAGTTTGAATTTTGTGTCTATCTTGCTTAGAATTTGAGTTACAGGTATTTTAAAATTAGACAGTCGCAAGTTTTTCAAACTAAAATTAGCCGTCCCCTACCGAAGTGGCATTAAATATTTGCACCTAAACAAAGAAAATTTTTAAAAACCATCAAGAAAAAATAATAACTAATGTAAATAACATAGATGGTGAACTTTATCAATCAGGAGCTTTTTTTTTTATTATTAGATTTTTCATTTGATAGGTAATCTGGTTTTTAATTACGTTTTCTGCTTTTTCGCAAAATGAGATTTTTGACATTTTGCTTTATCGCAAAATATCATAAATCGAAAATAATAATTGCAGCGATATAACTTTACAAAAATATTCTAAAGGAGTTTATTTAGGTAATGTGCCTCTATTACGATTACAGTTAGTTATTTTTTCATATTTTAGTTGATACAAGTTATGAATTGTCATATATTTTCTTGATTTTTCTGTCTGCGAAAACGTTAACTTCTATATTTTTATTAATAACATACTTATAATGAAAATCGTTCAGTATCTCAGGAAAGTTTCATTAATCATAATAAATTTTACAGGATAAAAATATCTTAATTTAAATTTAAGTTTTGATGTTTTGCAAAAGTGCCATTTTATAGCAATTTTTATGTGTTTTGAGCTTTGAAATCAAAATATTTAAAAATATACATATTTTTAGATGTTATTCACAATTCTTAGTTATATTCTATAATACAGTACATCAGTAGGCAATTTCTCAAAGATTTAAAAAAAAATCTCTTCCGAAGGTAGGCAAAAAATCGATTTTTTTGTTTTTGACGGAAATTAAATCCTTACAGTCTTTTTAATTATGGGCAAAAAGATTTAAAGTGATACAGTAGAGAGCCAATTATCAGAAAAACAATTATCCGAACAGCCTATTTCTCTCAAACAAAATTTTAACTGAATTTCCATTTATCCAAACAGCCTATTTCTCTCAAAAAAAAAAATAAATAAATAAATAAATAAATAAATGATGATGAGATTGTGCATGAGATTTAAGATGAAAAAGAAATTGAAGAAATGAAAACGAATGCTATGAAAAGGACCCCGGTCCATCATATAACGAAGCCTTTGAATGTTTGGAAACAGTTATGAAATGGCTCGAACAGCAAAATAACTCTAATTCTATTTAACTAACGTATTTAAGAAGGATTCAAGATATGGCAGCATTGGAAAGAACGTCTTCTTTGAGGCAAGCAACAATCGAAAGCTTTTTTGCTTAAATTATAATCTCTGGAGTTCAGAAAACGATAAAAAGAGAAAAAGAAAATCTTAAATGATTAAAAAAAGTTAATAAAAAGTAAGAACATTTTAAATTATTAAAAAAAATAATAATAATAATAAAATAAACACGCCAGCACTAACTGGTGCTGGCAGTCCTAAACCTGGATAAAGTGTGAAGGATTTAATATAGTCAGGAACATCCCTTAACTACTCTGTCTATTTATCCGAACTAGGGTCGGTCCCTACTTGTTCGGATAATCGGCGCTCTACTGTATCTCAATTATTAAGAAAGATATGAGCAAAAATGAGAGGTCGCTCACGATCAAAATATAGTGAATCCTAAAACATTAAACGCGATTTTCTGAAAACTATATTTATCAACATGAGCAGCATGGTAACGTGAATCATTTTTAACATTTTTGTATGAAATTTTGCGCTCATTTACAGATAATTAAATTGTCTAAGGGCCATTGAGCCATTTTTTTTAAAATTTCATTTTTTTATATTTTTTCAATAATTAAAGGTCACAATTTTAAACGAAAAAAAAAATTTTCTTTTTTCAAAATAGCGTTTTTTTTTTTTTTTTTTTTTTTTGAAAAATTCAAAACTTTGAGTCGATGTCCCTTATCTACAACCTTATTTTACAAGAAGAAACTGAGATTTTAATAATTTTTAGTTTGTACAGGAAGTTAGGATGCTCCCCATCGAACCCGGATATTGCCCACCGAGCCCGGTATAGGTCGACGCGGCTACAGTTTTACAATGTAATATGTGACCAAATTAACAACGAAAATATTTTTAAATACTTGAAGCAATAAAAAACAACGTATAATTATTAGTTTTTCAATTAATTTTACACCCTTCCTAAAACAAAATTCCAAAATATGCCAATTTTTCGCCGCCGAGGACGTATGTACCTCCCCCCCCCCCCTTTAAAAAATCCGATTACGGCATCCGCCATTTTTGTGTTAGTACGCAGGCCTAGTATGAAATGGGTTGGTGGTTTACCAGTCTCTGTTCTCAGCCATGCAACAGAGCAGGATTGTCAGTTTAGCCTCCTTATTTACTGCGAAATTCTGAATTTATGCCGGAAATTCCGAAAGAGCTTTTAATTTATCACAAAATTCATAATATAAAATTACATAAATGATTTATTAACTAAAAAATGATTTAACAATTAAAAAGATGTTAAAAATCGAGTACTTTCGGCTAAAACTCAGCCATCGTCAGGATTTAAAATTTAAAAAGTTGTTATAAACGTTACTTGTCCACATCTCACTCATAAAACCCTCGCTTCAAACCTTACATCCGGGTTCCACGGTCAATTCCATTAACACGGCGAACAACCGAAGAGAAATGGGGGAGGAGGGAATTTTTTTTTTATTACAAACTAGCTGACCCGCCCGGCGTTGCCCGGGATAGGAATAAGCCATTCTGTTCTTCATGCAGCATGTTTACAGAGAGGGGCATTTAACCGAAATACTGACCTAAATCACTGCTCTCAAATCAAACCCATCCATATATTTGGGACGTTGTAGGATAAAATATCATTGCAGGATTTTCCAATCTTGTTTGCAATTTTAAAAGATTCACGAATTGTTCGTTCGTAATAATTCTTCATAGGGCAGACAATTCTTGCATTATTGAAATTAATTTTAATGTTCAACTTTTGGTAAAGTCTGGAAAGAGTCTTTATATTTAGTTTTTTTAATTATGCATTTTAGAAAAAACAGGAAAGAAAAATCATGCGTTAGGCATAGATTACCGTTCATAGCCAAATATGTATTCCATTTCTTTTATACAGCCCTGTATTTGATCTATAGGTTGGTATATTCCATAGTATGCGATAAAAAATTGTGCCAACTTTGAATAGCACCTTTCGCATCTCTCTGCGACAAATTTGGGGATAAAATACGTGGTGCTTTTTTTACATTAAACATGTTATACTTGTTTGTTTAACCCTTTCAGGGGCAGAGCATTTCCAATGCTAAAGTGTCGAAATAAATGAATGGCACCGGAATTTACCAAAAAATTTAATTGGAAATAAGAAAACGGCTGTATTTTGGCATATTAAATGGAAAATATCTTTCCAAAATTCTGGTGCCATTGTGGCGTTTAGGAATTAAAATTAAGTTTTTTCATAAATGTACCACCACCCCCGAAAGGGTTATAGATGTTTATTTCATGTTTGTTCTTTTTAACGCTTCCCAACAAATTGAAAACTGTTTATGAATTCGGTTTGTCTGTCCGTCTGTTCACGCTCTAACTGGCGTAAATATACTCGGATTTTCATGCAATTGATATATGTTAATGATGTTTACCATGGCATGTTTGATATTGTATATGAAATGTTTTAGGATTAACAGTTCATTTACAGGGGCACGCAAAAGAATTCAGTTACATTATGTCAATGAGGGAAAATAGTCTGCAGAGTATTTTAATGACATTACGCTATTTCAAATGTATTGAAATCAATATATATCACTGAATTTCACTACAAGGTTATTACTATAGGGCAGTGTTTTCGCTGGTTTTTGACCGACGTTAGCGATTTGGCGAATAAGAAATAAAAAACAGTAGCCAAATGAACAGAAATGTTAGCAAAATAGATTCGGCTTGAAACACTGAAAAATCTATCTTTAACTATTTTTTGTATCCTCTTTTTCCAATATATTCTAAAATAACGTAATTTTTTGTAATTCTTTTAGCTGTCTCAATAAAAATTAAAAACAGCTATCTTTGATTTACCGCTGTGAAAATATACACCAAAAACTTCTATGAAATTTCGACTCTTAACTGATAGAAAAAATCGGATAGGCCAATGATATTTTGCATATAACTAATAAATAGCATGGTAAATGGCTAATTTCAACACCACATTCTAGCAAAAAGTTTCTCTGTTTGGCGCTTGATGCGAGCAATTTTGTTTCTGTTTTTACCGGCGCGAAGCTGGCGCATATTATAGTGATTAATTGACAATAGGGAAATACCTATCACATAATCTTTTCTATGTCTTTGGCTGTTGCTAATCTCAATTGGTGTTGAGTCAGTATCTCTATAAATAGAGCAATGTAAATGGCACGGTGCGATTGAACATGTAAAATGACATCAATCGTTCAGTAACGCGGCTAAGAATCTCAGAAGTATTAGCACACCATACATACAAACTGAACACTAGCAATTTGGCAAATTTGACTGATGGTTTACTCGCCAAATGAAGAATTTTGTCGCGATTTGGCGCAATGGCGAACGGCAGCGAGAACCCTGCTATAGGGTGTTCATAGAATTTATAATTCCTTTACAGCGACACACAAAAGAAATAGATCACAATACTTACTGTCTTTGAGCAATACTTGCTGAACGTACGTTTTCAATTTCAGTATGCGCTTTTAAATTTAATTAATTTTTTGCATGTTACTCATTGTGCATAAATTCTATACCTCGTATACCTCGGCTGCACAAAAGAATTCACGTACCATTCTCCTTATTAGAGGAAATTGCTGAAGGGAATTTTCAACTGTGGTATGTATTTCCCGACTAAAATAATTTTTGCATGCATGTATTTTATAGATATAAATCTATCTAATATATAAAAAAATGAAAATTTGTCTGTCTGTGTGTAATGCTATTCAAATCCACAGTTTGGAAGCCAGAATTGGGAAATGCTACGTACATGTGTGTTAAAACATGGCTGAGGCAACTAAAGTAATCCGAAATCGGAATAACTTATAGTTAATTTTTAATTAACTAGAGGGTTCTGCCTCCTACAAGCTACGCTCGCCAAGCCCCGTTCAGGCACACCAAAATCCAAAAAGCACGCTAATTTGATCGGCTTTAAAAATACTGAATAAAAAAAAAAAAAAAAAAAAAAAGACAGTAGAGATGTCTCTGTAAACGGGTTTCCATTCATTTACCTTGGATTGGGGGTTTTTAAGACCAAATCTGCTGCTGTTAAGAGATACAATGGCTGTTTTCGTATTTAATTAAAAAAATTAGTTAAACATTTGGAAATAAGCTAATGTAAAATGAATTGAGTAAACAGTGTCATTGTCTCCCGGTATTTTTTAACAGTGCTATAAAATAGTTCTTTTCAATAATTCATTTTAAATGTATCGTTTTAAATCTGACATAATTTACATCAAAGTTTTATTTCTCTTATTAATATTCACGTGAAAATACTTTTCTTGTTAGAAGGAAATATTATTTGCGCTGTCTTCGAATTCACGATAATAGTTGAAAAGATCATCTCAAAATATCAAATAAATGTCTCGAGCAAATATATTTTTTAATTTAAATTGTTTTGCCCTATTTCTTGGCTATTTTAAATATGACGTAATTTCCTCCATTTACAAGTTTTAACGCATAATAATGATTTTTTTTATTTTAACATTTTGTTTCTCTTTTAAAATTCAAGTGTAAATATGGTTCTTATGACGTAATTTTCCTGCTTTTAACATGTAATCATTTAATTTTATTTTTAAAGTTATTTTTCTGTTTATAATAAGCCACGTGTAAATAAATTTTTAATTTGAAGGAAATATTATTCTTTGCACTGTTTTAAAAATTGGCAATAATTTAAAATAATGTCCTTTTCTAAAATATGTAAAAAATATCACTGGAAATGCTGAAAATTTGAATTTAAAATGGAAATAAATCCTGAAAAAATGAATCAAATAAAAAAGATAAATGCAGTCTGCACACCGAGAACTTCTCATGTATAAAATGATCTAAGAATGATTAAATTCCTATGTATAATTTTTGCTCCTATAAAACTTTTTTAATGGAACGATTTTGGCCAACTTTAGCATTAAATATCTCGTAAAATAATTCTTCGATTTGAAAACTGTCTGCATCAGCGTGTTTATCAAACGTTTCTCTATAATACCACCGATTTTTATATTTTTGTATGCAACAGTTTTTTTTAAATATTAACGAAGAAAGACCATGCTTAAGCATTCAAATTGGATGCCGATCTACCGGGAATATCTACGCAGATTTTCATTGGTCCATTTCCAAATCAAAACTTTTTTTATATATAGAAGGATTAAAAACCACAATTTCAACGACAATTTCCAATCAAATTTAAACATTTTACATTATAACTGTTGCCAAAAATTAAAAATCCACAATAAATTTTTTACCACAACAATTACTTTTCTCTTGCAAGATTTCCACGTGAAAAAATGAAATAAATAGTTTGACGAATTTAAAAAAGGGGAATATTACATCATAACTTTTCTAATGAAACATTTCCACATGAAAAAATGAAAATAAAATACATAGTTTGACGAATTAAAAACCAAAGTGAATGTTACGTCATAATTTTTCTGTTGTATCATTTCCATGTGAAAAATTATAATTATTTAATTAATTTGACGAATTAAAAAAATGGAATATTACGTTATATTAGAAATATAAAAGACGTGGTGAATATAACGTCATATAAGTATGAAAAAATGTATTAAAGCATGATAAAAACTCGATTATGGAAATATTGACGTATTTTAACATTATTGCTCCAATGATGAATGGAAATAAGTTCATTTATAGCTGTATTATTTTTCGTATGTTATATAAATTTACACATTTTTATATTGGTTTTTCATTTGATTCATGTGTATAAAACTTCAACAGTTTTTTTTTTTTTTTTATGTTGTATGTTAAATTTTGAAATTGGTTTTTCAAAACAATCATTATTAAAATTCTGGGCAACGCCGGGTTACTTTAGCTAGTATATCGTACACAGAGCTATTCAAAGAATTTGGATAATTTTTGCGACCGGGGATAGGAATTGCTAAAATTGGGTTTTCAAATGGTTCCATTAGATTTCCTCACATTATTAAACGGTGGAGTTTTGTTGCATTATTCTCAATGTGTTGGAAAGTGTTTCATAATCTATGCTTGACGCATGATTTTTTCTTTCTTGTTTAATACTTTCCAACAGAGCTGAAAAGTGTTTAAGAATTCGGTTTGTCTGGCCGTATGATTGTCCGCGCACTAACTCGTGTAAATATATTAGGATTGCAATGAAATTGACGTATGATATATGAGAGGCTCACAACTATAGTAGACTAAGTCCATTTGAAAAATTAGAGTGCTCGGCCCCCTACAAGCTACTCTCGCCAACCCCCGTTCAGACACCGCAGTCTCCAAAAGCACGCTAATTTGATCGGCTTTAAAAAGATTTTGAAAGATTGAATTATAATTTAAAAAACAGTGGCGATCTCCCTATAAACGGGTTTTTATTCATATCTCTTCGATTGGGGAATTTTAAGGAAAAGTCAGCTGCTGTTAAAAGATACAATGGCTGTTTTCGTCTTTGATTAAATAAAATCAGTTAAACGTTTCAAAATAAGCTAATATAATAAGCAAATCTGCAACAAAATGTAAATATATTTTACAAATACCAATGCCTTCTTTTGACGGAAACGATATAGAAGGTTAGCGAATCTTAACTAAACTATTTAAGCAATTTCTTTATTTTCTGCTTCAAAGATTTTTCTCTTTCAAATCATATTTTTTGTTGATGACACTTCATTTTCAGCTTGTAATCTTTTTTATTTTTATTAAATTGCTAAATAGACGCTCGAAAGCAGTCTAAACGCGTTCAATTAATCTTATTAATATAATCTCAAAATATCAAATTAATGTCTCGCGCAATTTTTAGATTTAAACTGTTTTTCAATATTACTTTCGTTCGTTTTACATAATAAAGTGTAATGTGACGTAGTTTCTCCTATTTAAGACTTCCAACGCATGTTAATGAATTTATTATTTTACAATATCCTTTCTCTTTTAAAATTCACGTATAAATATAGTTTTTATGAAGTAATTTTCAATAAGTTCCTGCTTTTCATACGTAATTATTTAATTCTAATTTGAAAGTTTTTTTCTGTTAATAATAGTCACGTGTAAATATTTTTTTAATTTGAAACAAACATTATTATTTGCGCTGTTTATACAGTTGGCAACAGTTTAAATTAATATCATTTTCTAAAATAAGTAAAAAATATCTCTCGAAATGCTGAAAATTTTTGATTTAAAATAGAAATAAAACCTCAAAAAAGGCTACAAATTAAAAAAATGAATGCAGTCTGTACACCGGGAAATTCTAACGCCTAAAATGATCTAAAAATGAATTAATTCGCATGTATAGTTTTTGCTCCTATAAAACTTTTTTAATGGAACGATTTTGTCCAACTTTAGCATTAAATATCTCTTAAAATAATTATTCGATTTGAAAACTGTCTGCGTCAGCATGTTTATCAAACATTTCTCTATAATACCGCCGATTTTCATATTTTTGTATGCAGTATTTATCTTAATATTAACGGAGAAAGGCGTCCGGTCACAAAAAATTCAAAACCGGCGGCGGCGACGGCGGTGACAGCGTAAGTTACTTTTTTTTTGGAAGAGAGAGAAAAAACAAGATAGTCCATTTAGAACGTACATATGATCTGTTTTATGTACTCCCACAGTGAACGAAGCCTGTTTTCAGATATTTTCTCATTTTCTCATATATGGTATTTTTTTACAGACCTGGATCCCCGTGATAGTGAATAAAACAGATTTTATGCACCTTCGAAATGGACTACAGTAAAACCTCCCTGTGCGATCACCTCCATTAAGCGACCACCTCCCTGAACGACCATTTTTTCATGGAACGAAATTTATTCCCATAGGTTCAATACTAATTTTACCTCCATTCAAAGACCATCCAAATTTAACGCCCTCCATGAGCGACCCATTTCTTTGAAGAAAACGAAACAAAATACTTTTTTCCCCTGGTCACTTGAAGAAGATTTTATTAAAAAAATAATTCCGGAGAGCGCATTATTCATCAAACTTCTGAACTAAGTGTAGATTTTTTCTTATTCCGGTAACTTTTAAATGTTTAAACTCCTTTGTGCTTTCTAAGGCAATGAATTTAACTCTGATGAAAAATTAAGAATGACAGTCAATATACTCCCCTGCTCTATTCTGTCAGGAAACTCTCAAAGAAATAGATAAATTAATGAAATCGTCATTATTTGTTTCCGTCCAAAAAAATTGCATTTATTTACTGAACTTCGAAAGGACTTGGACATAAAAGTTATAAAAGAAAAAAACCCGTAAAATGAAAGCAAACGACAATGTATTCATTTTTTTAAACTCTGCAGTCATTAACTTATGTAATTAACTTTTGTTTTGATGCTTAAATTTTTATATTTTTTCCTAATGTGAAAAATAAATTTTAGTAACGCTAATTGTTACCTTTTTTCAGCAATTAAAATCTAGATTTAAACATGACCTCCATTAAGAGACCAACTCTCGGAGTAACCAATTTTTATCGGGACGGAACATGGTCACTTTAGGGACGTTTTACTGTAGTATTTAATTTTTTTATGTATGTCAATTTTTATACTTTTGTGTAAAGAACCTAACCTACCTTAAGAGATTTCAATAAGATGTTGCGTTAATACCATTAAAGGTACCATCCATTGCCTTACTGCACCAACTCGACAAAACTACCCTCATTATTACATATTATTTTAAACATGTTATTAGTACAGTATGTAAAAGGATTATAATTCACCAGTAAAGAAATGCAGGACTAAACATACAATAAGCATCCAGAAAAGTACGAATGAAGCCTTTGTTCAATGTAACTAATATACATATTTTCACAAATCATGATCAAAATAACAATAAAAATACTAATATTATAGCTGGCCATGTTATAAACCTAAATTCTTTTTAACATCTTTTATAATAGAAATTCCTTTCGACCAATTCGACCAATTTTTATCGGAACGGGACGTGATCGCTTTAGGGAGGTTTTACAGCATATCTTTTTTTTTATTTAAATGGATTTGGTCTACTATGTGAGCCCCTCCTATGTTAATGAGGTTAAGAGAGAATGTTCGTATTGAATTAAATCTGTAGCATTAACACTTCAATTACAGGGACACTCAAAAGAATTCCGCACTGTAAAAAAACGGACTAAAATACCGAAATACTACTGGTAATAAAGACGCCAGTACTATTTTCGTATTTTAACGGAAGTTTTCCCCCCTAAATGCCAAAAAAGCGGGAAATTTTCTATAATTTACCGGGAAAAAGTTCCGTTAAAATACGGAAATAGTACTGGCGTGTCGATTGCCAGTAGTATTTCCGTAATTTAGTGCGGCTATTTTTTTACAGTGCGTTACATTACGGTCAAGGGGGAAAAATCGTTTGCAGTGTATTTTAAAACCAATGTCAGACGGGCGTCTTTTTTGCTGCTTTTTAGGTGCGTTCGTAATTATATAAATACGTAGCACCTATAGTCGTCGTTCAGTCCGTCCGTCTGTCCGTCCATCTGTCTGTCCGCATGTAACAGAGTAAAAACTACCCAACCGAATGGTCTGAAATTTCAAATATATGATTGTTGCAAAATTTTGACGAGCCATTTCAAATTTTATGAAAATCGGATGTATAGTTTAATTACAGGGACAGTCAAAAGTTTTTCTTTACATTACGGCCAATGGGAAAAATTATTGCAAGTGCATTTTAATGATATTAGAGCCTTCCGAATGATCTGAAATTTTAAAGATATAATTGTTGCAAAATTTTGTCGAGCCATTTCAAATTTTAGGAAAATCGGATGTATAGTTTAATTACAGGGACAGTCAAAAGTTTTTCTTTACATTACGGCCAATGGGAAAAATTATTGCAAGTGCATTTTAATGATATTAGAGCCTTCCGAATGATCTGAAATTTTAAAGATATAATTGTTGCAAAATTTTGTCGAGCCATTTCAAATTTTAAGAAAATCGGATGTATAGTTTAATTACAGGAACATTCAAAAGTTTTTCTTTACATTACGGCCAATGGGAAAAATTATTGCAAGTGCATTTTAATGATATTAGAGCCTTCCGAATGATCTGAAATTTTAAAGATATAATTGTTGCAAAATTTTGTCGAGCCATTTCAAATTTTAGGAAAATCGGATGTATAGTTTAATTACAGGGACAGTCAAAAGTTTTTCTTTACATTACGGCCAATGGGAAAAATTATTGCAAGTGCATTTTAATGATATTACAGCCTTCCGAATGGTCTGAAATTTTAAAGATATAGCTGTTGCAAAATTTTGTTGAGCTATTTCAAATTTTAGGAAAATCGGATGTATAGTTTAATTACAGGGACAGTCAAAAGTGTTCCGTTACATTAAGGGAATGGGAAAAAATTATTGGAAGTGCATTTTAATGATGTATCAGACTATGCACTTTATGAAGTGCAAAAAATTATACATTCAGTACAATATGGGGTGCAAAAAATAATTATAAAACTAGTTATAGTACGAACGCACCTCATTTGCCACGTTTGACGAGCAATTTCCAACTTGTTTGCTTTTGTATTATCCATTCACAATGCCATAGCATTGACGATGGATAATACGCAAGCAAAAAAGCAGCAAAAAAGATGCCCGTCTGACATTGGTCTAAGACCAATGTCAGACGGGCGTCTTTTTTGCTGCTTTTTTGCTTAAGTATTATCCATTCACAATGCTATAGCATTGTGAATGGATAATATTTAAGCAAAAAAGACGCCCGTCTGACATTGGTCTTATCCATCCACAAGGCTCAAAAAAGCATCAAAAAAGACGCCCACCTGACATTGGTCTAATGTTGTTGCACTATTCCAAATATATTTGAATTTATCTACATCATAGTGTTTTACTTACTATAAGATACTTACTACAGAATATGGTTTTCATAGCCTTTGTGGCACGTTTACAGGGAACACAAAAGAATTCGTTTACAGTACTGTTTTTGAGCAATAATTGCTGGTAGCCAATTTACAATTTTGGCATGTGTTTTTAAATTTAACTAATACTTTGCAAATAACTCAAAATATAAATTCTATAGATTATTTTCAGAGCTGCACAAAAAAATTCCAGTACAATTCTGCTTATTCCCGAAAATTACTGAAAGAGAATTTTCAAGTTGATTATGTGTTTCATAACCGAATTAATTTTTTGCATACTATGTAGTATATATATACAAATCTATAGATCATATGCAAAGATACACAAAAAATTTCTGATAATTTTCCATCTGTATATGGGAATTATTTAAATTATGTTTTCAAATGTGTAGTGCATCTTCTAATAGATTTATTTAGACATCATTCTTCAGAATACTAAACGGAGAAGTTTTCATACTTACTTTGAATGTGTTAGAAAGCGTTTCATAATATATGCTTCACGCATGATTTTAATTTCTTGTTTTATTTACATGCATAATTTTTTTTTTCAGTTGGAAGTCTTTTAAGGAATGTTGGCTGCAGAGTTATTGCTTTTGTTCGAAATGCGAGGCTTAAATCATCGGAAAGCTATAATGAGTAAGCAAAATAAAATATTTCTTCATCAGTCATCAATTATTGTTCATAGGCTTCAATTGTTCAATTATTGTTCTGTAACCAAATTCTTTTGTGTGTCCGAAAAATTCTATGCACACCCTGTTCTACTGTAAGTGCTATATAGTACACTTCAGTAACATATACAGTAAAACCTCCCCAAAGCGACCACGTTCCGTTCCACTAAAAATTGGTCGCTCCGAGAGGTGGTCTCTTAATGGAGGTCCTGTTTAAATCTAGATATTAATTGTTGAAAAAAAGGTAACAATTAATGTTACTAGAATTTATTTTCCACATTAGGAAAAAAATATGAAAATTTAAGTATCAAAACAAAAGTTAATTACATAAGTTAATTGCTGGTTTAAAAAATGAATACATTGACGTTTGCTTTGGATTTTACAGTTTTATCTTTCATAACTTTTATTTCCAAGTCCTTTCGAAGTTCATTAAATAAGTGCATTTTTTTTTTTTTTTTTTTTTTTTTTAGACGGGAACAAATAATGACGATTTTATTAATTTATCTATATCTTTGATAGTTTCCTGACAAAATAAGGCAGAGGAGTTTATTGATCGTCATTCTTAATTTGTCATCAGAGTTAAAATCTTTGCCTAAAAAGGCACAAAGGGGTTTAAACATTTAAGAAATAACGGGAAAAAAATTCTAAACTACGTTTAGAAGTTTAATGAATAATGCGCTCTCCTGAATTATTTTTCTAATAAAACCTTCTTCAAGCGACCAGGAAAAAACAGAATTTGTTTCATTTTCTTCAAATAAATTAATCGCTCAAGAGTTCAACTGGGATGGTCTCTGAATGGAGGTAAAATTAGTATTGAGCCTATGGGAATAAATTTCGTTCCATGAAAAAATGGTCGTTCAGGGAGGTGGTCGCTTAATGGAGGTAGTCGCACAGGGAGGTTTCAGTGTATAAACTACAGTATGTTTACAATAGTATAATATCATTAAAATACACCGCAAACTACTTTTCCCCGCGTAGACCTGTATGTAAAGGAATTCTTTTGAGTGTCTCTGCAAATGAACCATAAATGCTAGATACTTCATTTTCAATACCAAATATGCCATGGTGATGCCCAATAACATCTATGAAATTTATGGCAATCGAACTATAGTTACGCGAGTTAGAGCACGGACAGACGAACAGGCAGACAAACCCAATTCATAAACACTTTTCACCTTTGTTGGGAATTGTTTAAAAGGAAAAAAAATAAAGCTTATTTGCGAAGCAAGAATGTAGCCTAAGTTTCTTAAAGTATTAGTAGGGTTTGAAATGTCGTAAAATGTGGCTCCACCTCGATTGACATGCCAAGTTTGATATTTTTGTTGCATTCTGAAGGTTTTGATATGTAGATTCCAAATATCTTAGGTGTCATTTTTTTTATACACATTTTTGGAAGTGATTTTCAAGATAGCGTCCAAGATGGCTGCCATTTACTGACTTCTTTAATATTTGAGGCATATTATTGACCAATATGTCAAATTATATGTTTTCAGGGTCAAGAAATGCAAATATATAATAAAATTAGGAGTAAATTGAGTTTTTCAAGTGTTTTAAGCGATAAGATGCAAATAAAGCACAAAAATATGAAAGCCATTAGATATTCTAGCGTTTTATTAACCAGTTATACACAACCAAAGTATTTAAATGAAATAACATAAATTATTGAAGATATTGAACAAAATTATTAAAAACAGCATTTATATGTATATACAGTACTGGGGTGTTATGTATCCTCTTCTGAATCACTACTATCGCTGTGATGATATTGATAGTCCTTTGTACTGTTGCAGTCACTGCATTTGCAAAAGTCAGTACAAACCAGAGAATTCTTTAAGCAAGAACATTTCCCAACTGCACATGTTCTCTTACACTCGCATTTCACAAGTTCAATAACTCCTTTGGGCGTAGGTAACTCCAGGCATTTGACTGGAGAAATTACTCCTTCGCCATTTTTTCCCAACAATTGCCAATAAGTGAGGATATTGTCTGTCGAGGATTTTTGTAGCCCTTTCCAATGGTGCAAATTAAGTTGGATCTTAGAATATGTGGCTTCAGTGCTCCAACAGTTGGTGGTAATTTCTCCTCCTCGAAACTTTTAGTTCTGAAAAGGTGTCATCTCAACTCTGAAATCCTAATCCCCCTCCTCTGTAAATAGTAATTTTTAAATTACTATTTTTCAAATAGTCCAAGTTGGTGAATTTTTCAAACAACGACAGTTTGGATAATGGATCAACATTAGGCTCCCCAAGTTCTTGAAAAGCTGTTATAATATCATCATCACACTGAAGATTGATATATTCTTTTATCTACTTCTGCTTTGAAATGCCTACAAATTTTCCTCCCCAGTCTTCACCAGTATATGAATGTAAACCTAGTAAACCTTTGATTTTATCAGCACCTATTGCTCGACATCTTTCATTAATATTAATTTTTCTGTGTTTGTTGCCTCGACCAGTAACAAAATTGATTTCACTGTTTACTAGATGACTTAAAACCAAGTCGATCAGCGATATGAAAATGTCAGTATCTTGCGAAAATACATCGGTATCATAATTATCGTGATGGTTCACTATATTAAGTACATGAAGAGGTATAATGGTGTCAGCTTCTTCGTGTGTATGATTACATAATTCTGAATTGAAAACATTCGCGTGGTGCCTTACTGCCAAAAACGATAACAATTTTTTTCTCACTAGCAGCAAAAATCTGTAGTAATTTATTCCCGAAATACGCAGTCTGCTGTGATTTTGTTTCATTATGTGAAAGAAACGTCTTTAATGAAACCAACGTTATATTGGTACTATTTGTAATAGCAAATCTAATAGGTTCTGTCGTCCCCAATCTTTTCTTACGAGTTTGCCCCTTCAATGAATGCTCAAGGTATTGGTCAAATATTATTCTCCCTTCAGTGTATCCGCTTGTCATTTTCATAATGATCTCGGTAAAAGCATTTGCGAAGTCTTCACAAGTTTTCATGGCAGGTGTCTTTTTTACTGATTGTACGATTGCCATTCCATCTACAATACAAACTTTTTCTATCGGAGAAGTAATCGAGAATTATAATGATTCAAGTATGGGTGATCGATTATAATCTCTATTTCTTCAACAAATGAACTTTTGTCAGATGGAATATGAAGATATCCATCAGGAGAAAATAATGATTTGGTATTACAGAAAACTCGTAGTTTCCAATTGCATCTTTTAGGTTTGTAGACATTTGAGGTCTTGATTCCATAACAACAAAAAAACGAGCAAGAAGTTGACTATCTTCTCGAATTAGTCTATCTTCGAATTCCAACTGGCTTTTTTGGTCACAATTCAGAATATCATCCTTCGCAGATTCTGGAACTTTCATAGAGGATGCAATATTCATTAGTGTGGTATTATCGTGGAAAGAGATTCCTCCACAATGATCCCGAATACTCTCCTTGACGATGGCTGCATTGTGAAAAATTCTTAGCGACATGGAAGTCTGACGTTGATAGTGTTTCCTGGGCTGCTTAGAGACTTTATTTGGACAGTACTTTTCAAGAAACTTGAAACAATGCGTAATACTTCTAGTGCACACAAGAAATACCTTTCGAGGGCGTTTTCATTCTGAGTTAAACGAATAACTCCACCAATGTTCTTCAGTTCTTTGATTTTCTGTTCCAAGTTCTGGTCTGAAAATAGCTTCGTAAACGGCACATTGGATTTGAATACTGCAAAACAACCAGATTCAAGAGCATTCCATACTACTGGATATGCTGTTTTAAGGTCCTTCATCTGTGCTATGCATACTGGAGTGAGTCTGGCATAATGAAATAAGTCCTGAGCAAAATAATACTTGATTTGTTCCTATAATGACGCGAGATGCAATGCCCAATCTCCTTGACGAGTGGCACGGATGAAACGTAGCAAAGATCCAAATTGGTAAGAACTTTACCATATCAGTTCTGCATTGTGTAATATGTGGAAGGCAATTTTTTTCAACTACTACTTTGATCTCTTCAAACAAAGTTGTAGCTTCAACTTCGCAATTGTGCAATTTCTCACGTAGTGAGTTGCATTTTTCTTACAGATAAATCATCTCTGTAGAATGTGGCAGTGTTTCAAAGAGAAAGTCGTAGCATGCCAAAACGATAGTCATGTGAAAATCGATGCCTCTAGTATATTAGTAATTTTGTAGTAAACTTATAAATAAACATTAAATAACACAATTTTTGCCTATTTTGATTGCAGATTTGCATTTTCTGACCCCAAAAACATATAATTTGATATACTGGTCAATAATATCCCACAAATATTAAAAAAGTCAGTAAATGGCAGCCATCTTGGACGCCATCTTGAAAATCACCTCAAAAATGTGTAAGAAAAAAATGGCACCTAAGATATTTGGAATCTACATGTCAAAAGCTACAAAATAAAAAAAAATATCAAACTTGGCACAAAAATCGAGCTGGAAAACATTTCAGACCCTACTATATGTATTTTACAATCTTTTAAAAATCATTTCGAAATAGAAATGAATTCTTTTTTTGTGGTTATAAGGAAAAATATTGTATACTAGCTGTTTAACCCGTTCTATGCACGGGAGTTTATGAATTTAATTCTAAAACCAAAATTAAAAAAATGACTATTCGATTTAGTAAAATATTTTTAGGTAGATTTCGTAGGAAATACTACCTATTGCAGTCGTTACCATGGTGCGACTTTTGAAAAATTCCTTCATAACTTTTCATTATAGGACCCCAGGAACCCAAAACCACCCCCACCTAAAAAGTTTATATATATATATATATGTGTGTGTATGTATGTGTGTATTTATGTACTAAATTTTGTCCGCACGATAAAAGTCGCAATTATGCACGGATCGTCTTCAAACTCGCCATCAACTTTGAGATAGTTAATATCTCGGCGGGGATTGAAAATGAGCAAAATCGGCCCAAGGGAATGGAAATGGGGAGGGCTCAAAATTTTGAATATACCGTCTTAACATGATTCCGATAAAACCAGCTCTTACACAACAATGACAGGAAAAAATAAATATTTTTCGTTATAACATATTTTATATTATGCATATCCATGATGGGTAAGTATTACGGTGACCCCCAACGACCTGTTTAACTATATCGTTAATTAATTATTGATGAATATTGGTTGTCATAAAGTGATAAAATATAAAAGTTATATTACTGTTTATGGTTTTTTTTTTTTTTTTTTTTTGCTTGTTTGTTTGAAATTTATACAGACACATATATGTATGTGGTGACAGAATTTGAACTCTGCACTGCAAAGACCAGCAAATTCCTTAAATGAGGCTCTCGATGATCCACCTCAGCTTCTGAGCCTACGAAAAACTGCTGAACTTACAAAAACTACTGTGAGAAAGAGAGATGACTGTTGATTGCTCTCGAGAACGGACGTCTGAAACGTCGCTCTTCGACCGAATACCGGGTCAGCGGACCTCGGTTTTAAAGCAGAATGTCGCCAGCCAGTTATATTTATCATGGTTAAATTCAAATGTAAATACCCCATATGTAAATACCTCATCCATATATTCAAGAACATTAAAGTTTAAGATTTAGTTAAAAATCTGCCTGGTATTCCTTCTAGACACCGACCACAGTAGAAGTACATTTATTCGACAAAGTAAATGTGCATTAAATTTCTACATGTATGTATGTTTGTTAGAAATGAATTTCTATATATGTATAATTAATTGAGGGGCTCACAACCATAGTAGACGAAGTCTATTTTGAAAAAAAAATGAAATAGCCCATTCTGAAGGTGCATAAAATCTGTTTTATCCACTCCCGCAGTAAACCAGGTGTGTAAACAGATGATATATATGAGAAAGCATATGTGAAAACAGACTTGGTTCATTGTGGGAATGAATAAAACAGATTTTATGCGCCTTCTAAATGGACTATATCATTTTTCTTTTTCAAAATGGGCTTGCTCTACTATGGTTGTGAACCCCTCAATTAATAATTGCGCATATTTATGTATGAATTACTTTAAAATTTTTCGGAGAGTTTCGTTTTCGTTTTTGGTCGAACGATTACCGAAATTCGGTTTCGGTCTTAAAAACCTGTTTCGGTCAAACAATATTTATATTTTTCAATTTTTGAAAAACTGGGTTGTATGTTCTATAACCTGAGAAGCCCAGGTTGAATCCTCTGTTGATATTAATAATGATAATGTGTTTTATTTTTAGAGCTGTCTCTGACTTGAGTGTAATATTAAACGAATGCGACTACATATGCAATGTGCTCCCCAGTACAGAGAAGACACGAGGATTATTGGATAATAATGTGCTGAAAAACTGTAGAAAGGTATGATACTGTTTTTATGGTAATTGCCAATTAGAAGCAATCTTTACAGCGATGCACCAATCCAATTGAAGATGTTGAACCCCTCTTGCACATAAGAGAATTAAACGAAATATTTGTAAAAATATTAAAATGTCTGCAATTTGAGCCGTAAAAATTGAGCGCTTTTTGTTCAAACACTTATACATAAAAAAAGAGAAACAACGTATAAAGACACAACTATAAATATATATAAATCATACAGCTGTTTCGAAACCTCTTAGGTTTCATCATCTGTGCTTAAAAATTAATGGTAAGATTAAAACTCTAGGTAAAAGAGGGGGGGGGGACAGAGATCCAGAAAGGCGTACCTTATAGCTCTACTGTCAACAGCCAGAGTTTTAATTTTACCATTGATTTTTAAGCACTGATGATGAAACCCTAGAGGTTTCAAAACAGCTGTATGCTCTATATATATGTTTATAGTTGTGTCTTTATACGTTGTTTCTCTTTCTTTAATATATCGGCATAAAGTACAATCCTTCCACACTTTTTATGTATTTATACATAAAACTGCAAACGGTCTAGTCTAGATCATGGGTCGTTAACCATTTTACTGTCTCGGAAGCATTTGTATTTTTAATCCGCTTTCCTGCGTACACATTTATATAAATGTGGATATGTGTGTCTGGTGCACATTTACAGAGTGTCCCAGGATTCATGGGCCAATCTGTAAGGGAAGATAAAGTACACATAAAGAAGCAGCTTTGGTATAACAGTGTGAGGTCGGAAGTTTGGGCGGGCAACAAGAAATGAGAAGGAAATAAAAACAAGCGTTTTACTGACATAACAATTACAGTAAGTGCTCAAATGTGCCACCACCAAGATCGATACGTACCTGACAGCGTCTAGCAAGTGATTGGCGTACCCTTTCGGAGGTTCCAGATGTGTAATCTATGAGACACTAGCTGACTCTGATGAGGACCTCATTGCAAGACTTTCAGTCGTTGCTGTAAAAGTTCGTGAAACACTTTGAATCTGCGAAAAGGTACGCCAATTACTTTCTAAATACTGCCAGTGGCACATTTCAGCACTTATTGTAATTGTCTACCCTATTAAAATCGTGCGCGTACCTATGTAACCTCAAAAACTCGGAAACCACACGGCGCAGGGCTACGAAATTTGGCACACGGGTTGCTGGTAAGAACCCCATGAATAATTGAGGGGGAAAAATTCGAAATTTTTAAATAGATTATTTTATGTTTTTGACGAATTCTTGCATTTTTTATGATTAGCTCGTAATCGCGCAAGTTCTAACCAGTTCTAAATATTTACTGCAATGTGAGATATACATATTACGTACCCCACGCTGTAGTACTAACAAGCTGTAGCGGGTATTACGATAATTCTTTTACCCCGCATGCAAATAATTAGAGATAATTTAATTGCGGTTAATTATTACCTTTTTTAAAAAATAAAGAGAAACATTTTATCACAAACATCAACAAAACTTTTATTTTATTTATTCCCTTATTCCAAAATTATCGTTTTATCGTCTGCGGTGATAGCAACATAAATTAAATTTCATTTTTTTTAAAAAGGTCACAGAAGAAGAAAAATATTTTTCTAAATGAAATAATTTTTAAAAAATGTCACAGAAGTAGAAAAATATTTTTCTAAATCAAATAATTTAAAAAAAGTCACAGAAGTAGAAAAATATTTTTCAAAATCAAATATTTATTGAACAACTCAACACTTTAACAGAGGAATTCTTATTTCTTGTTTAGATATTTTAAAGTTGTTTGTTGTCATTGCGTTTTTATTGTTATTTTCGTTTCATATTCGATTATTATATTTATTTGACGTGAATTTTTTAAGTACTACTACTATTTACTACGTATTATTAGCCTCCGGTACAGTATGCTATTTCTTTCTCCCAGCTTATTTTGTGTCCAAAAAATAACGTTACCTTACAGAGCTAGCCGTAAAACAAAGCATTACGATTAAATACTCTTTAGCAATTTTTAAACTTCTAAGCATCGCACATTTTAAATTTTTATACCGTCGTATTGGGAAAAAAAAGTTCTTTTAAATACATTTTGTTTGAAAACTGTATCTCCATTTATTTTTGAAATATTATTATTATTATTATTATTATTATTATTATTATTTGTAGTTTTTGGAGCCATTTGCTTAATATTGGCAACGGAAGGACTACATTTATATAGAAAGTAAAGGAAAAATAGTTTTAAAATAGTAATTATATATTTTTGTTGCCATTTTCTTGTAACAACCGAAAGAAAATGTAATTAAAATACGTGCTATTTTGAAAAAATATAAAGGAATGATTTCTGTTAAAACAATGATTATATACTATATTTAATTATAAGTATCTATGAATCATTAGATAGCCCTTTTTTTTTCGATTTTCTTGAATGACGGTATCTTTTTGCTGCATTTGTGCATTATTTCGCGATAGTGATGTGTTATGCATGCTTTGCTGTAGATGTTTAAGAGTAGATCGTAAATGTGGCATTCTTATGCGGATGCGAATGACGTCATTTTACATAAAATAAAACGTGTGCTTAAGACTTAAGTCTTAAAATTGAAGTATGTTTTGTACTGCAGTAGAGTCCCGCTTAATCGAGTTATTTTCTTCTGATGGACTGGTGGCTTCTATTATTATGAAACAGCCATTATAAATGAAGTGTTAGGTGAAGATGAAAGAGCAGCCGTAAAAAAAAAAAAAAAAATTAGCCATTTTTTCCCCCATTCTGACCAGAAAATCCGAATTCTAACTTTTTACCTGCTGATCTTTCATCTTCACCTAACACTTCATTTATAAGGGCTGTTTCATAATAATAGAAGCCATCAGTCCATCAGAAGAAAAAGAAGTAATGGAAATGCCGGGGCGACACTAAATTCTGAAAAAGCAGAATTCCTGTTCTCTAATCTTTTTTATTTTTTAATTTTAATTTTTGTTGTTGTTGTTGTTGCTGTTTTTTTTTTTTAATATAATTAAATTCATCAACTCCCGTGCATAGAACGGGTTAAACAGCTAATTATAACAATAACAATCGTTTAACTCGTTTTCATTTCCTCCGCATTTCTTGTTTTTCGCCAAAACTTTTCATTTCCGTCCCCACATTGCTATACCAAAATTGCTTCTTTATATGTACGTTGCCTTCCCTTACAATTTGGCCCATGAATTCGGGGACACTGTGCATAATTACACATAATCAAACATACAGATGTTTGTTTAATACAAATATATGTAAACACAAAACTTTTAGAGAGCAAAGGTTAACAAAGCTTATTCTGAAGCTATAAAGTTAGAATGAAACAAAGAAAACCAAGATATCTTTCATTTTCAGTACGGATTTTTTTTTTATGTTGCTTTCACAGAAAATTTTACTTTAAAGAAAACTTTTATGAAATTTTTTTCCTCATTCTATTAAAATTATTTTATCTTTTTCCATGGATGTAAACTAAGTTTTATACAACTTTACAAAGAGTCCACGAGAGTCCACGAAAACACACACATACACACGCATGCAAAAAAAAAAAAAAAAAACGAAGAAGAAGAACTTGTGATTACAAGTGTGGTTTAATCCTGGTGAAAGCGCTAAATGTGAAAAGAAAGATAAACAAAAATAAATTAAAACTTATGAAGTTATTACTTTAAGTTAAAAAATTCAATAACAACGATAAAAATCAAAGATCCTTACAAAATGGACATTTTAATAAATCAAATTCTGAATACAAAATTTTCATAAATTATGATGCAATATTCTTAAAATTTCACTTTAATCAAATAAAAATAATAAATAGAGATAAAAGTAATAAATAGTATTTTTCATAAATTAGGATGCAATATTCTTAAAACTTCACTTTAATCAGATAAAAATAATAAGTAGAGATGAAAATAATAAATAGTATTTCGCACAAATAGAAATTAACATTTCAAAAAGGACACCCGCGAGTGCTGTATATTTCTTAATGCAATCTCTAACGCTCCAACAACATCAATTCTTCGAAGATCTCTAAGCATTGCTCTGGACGCTCTATTAAAACTTCCACAAAGCTATGGTAAGAGTCGGCGTTACAAAAAAACTCTATTTAGCATATACCAAATCAAGGGGAAAAAGCACTGTTCTTATAGACCGGGAGGTGTCCGCAAAAACCATCACCTCATCGAGTTTTTGGGCTGAATTTTCAGGATTAGCTAAAACTTAATTCGCATATTAAAATGCAACTGGTCTGCCAGGTCATATCTTGGGATAAAACATCTACACAACCGATTTCAGAGGTTGACTGGTAGGTTTACCATTGTGTTTTCCTATTCCCAATCATCTATATTTTCATATCTTTAGGTGCAGGAAAACACAATGATAAACCTATCGATCAACTACTAAAATAGGTTCTGCAGATGGTTTCCGCCAAACTATGGCATGGCAGACCAGTTGCATTTCAACATGCTAATCGACTTGTGTCTAATCCTGCAATTTCAGCCGTAAACTCTATGAGTAGATGGTCTGTGCAGTCACCTCCAGGTCTATTAGTATTTATCTTTAATCAACCATAAATAACAAGTACTCTTTTAAGCCGACAGGAATATGTATTTCCGAAAGAGCAGCTGTGAATGTGGGACGTTTTTGAATACACTCTCTAACTTTGCAACGGCAAATATACTTCAGTGATCTGGGCGATGGCAAGCGCGGATTCTCTGGAAAAGCTTCCATAAAGTTAGTAAGCACCATTATCGTAAAAACTCTGTCATCAGTGAATACCAAACTAAGAAAGTTTTCCACATCTTTCACGGATATTGCAGGTTCTGGAAGAGTTGAGGCATAAAGAGTGAAACACTTGGCATATTCTGGATAATATTTGTCTCCGTAGCACTTGTGAAACGTAATATTCAGCATCTTTACAATTAGAATTATTCTTCTCATGTTTGAATTTTCCATATCTTTAAACAATCGTTTCAAAGTAGACCCAACAAAATCGTTTCTTTCTTTGACGTCTTCATTTCCTTCGACCCGTTTAAAATGACGATATCTGCTACATCTGTAAGGAAAAATAAATCATAATTAATGTCACAAAAAAATTGTGCTTATTAAAAACATTGTTTTCATGATAATAAAATCTGAAAGTACAATAAAATTTGCTAAGATCATGTGAAATGTGCAAGCATTAATTACTAAAATGCCATAATAAATCCAGTAATATTTTTTCATTTTTTATAAACTTTGTTACATCTTGAATTATAAATATAATCCATTGACACCCTACCCCCCCCCCCCTCCCCGAAGACTTCTTACTAGTGGCTGTTTATTTTCGGAAAGTTGCTTTGTATTTTTAAACAAAAAATAAGAAACTATGTTCGATCTAAGGATATCAGAACATGATTATCAGAAAACATTATTCATTTACGAAAATATGAATGTTAACCGGTTCAACACCATGTGCTTAATTTGCGCCCGAGCTCGCCGGAAATCAGCCCCGGTACTTTGCTTTTAGTAATTATTTAAACATTGGTTGAAATTCATAGGAGCTGACAAATACAGCGCTCCGGAGCCCTGCAGAACTGCGGTTCCGAAATACCGAAACCTAAAATGTATTTTTCTATTCTTCCTATCTCCAATCCTGTGCGTTCTTTCCTACCAAAAGCGCTTACATGTGTGACTCAAGCTAATGTCAGACGAACGTCTTTTTGCACGCTTTTTTTCTTACGTATTATCATTACACAATGCTAGCGGCATTGTGTAGGGATGAGGCTAATGTCAGACGGACGTCGTTTTGCACGCATTTTTACTTACGTATTATCCCCAGGGCTTAAATTTCAGGGCGGGATGGCGGGATTCGCGCCCAAAATTTTGAAATCCCGCCCAAAATAATATCGTGGGCGGGAGACACCCGTCCAAAAAATTTCACAATTTTCCTGAAAATTTTGCATTTTGAAATTACGATTAACTCCCGCGAACGCCTTGCAAAAAGTTCCCGACATTTTCGCGCGACTAATTGACACATTTTGCATTTTTTTTTTCTTTTAACCGCGAAAGATCGTTGAAACTCATGAATTTTCTATGCGACCGATTGACAAATTTCATTATTTTTTTCTCGAGATCAGTTGACAAGTGTCCGCGACCGATTGGCGAATTCAGGGGTGATCTGTTACGAATTTTCTGAAAATTTAAGGCACTAGGTTCCGAAAATTGTGAAAAATCGGTCATCAGTTCAACAGAAAAATATCGCGAATTTCGACAAATGATCGCCGAAAAAATCAATTTTGTCAATCGTTCGAGGAAAAAATCGCCAATTTCGTCGCAAAGGATTGTGAATAAAACACAAATTTTGTCATAGGAAAAACGTGAATTTCGTCAGATTGCGGGAAAAAAACTTGAACTTCACCAAAGGATCGCAAAAAAAACGCAAATTACATCAAAGGGTAGCAAAAAAAATCATAAATTTCAGCAAAGGAACATGGAAAAAATGAGAGTTTCGGCAAAGGATCGCGAAAAAAGACAATTTCGTCAAAGTATCGTGGAAAAAAGCTAATTTCGTCAAAGGATCGCGGAAAACAGCTAATCTCGTCAAAGGATCGCGGAATAAACACAAATTTAGTGTTTAGCAAAATGGCCGCTAAGAAAAAACCGCGAATTTCATCAAAGAATCGCGAATCTCATCAAGAAATCGTGAAAAACCATGAATTTTGTCAAAGGATCGCGAAAAAAACGCGCAATTCGTCAAAAGACTGCGGGAAAATGCAAATTTCGACAAAGTATTGCGAAAAAAATGCGAATTTCGTCAAAGGATCACGAAAAAAATGCGAATTTCGTCAAACGATCTGGCAATATAGGCGAATTTCGTCAAACGATCTCTAAATAACGGCGAATTTCGTCAAACGATCTCGAAATAACGGCAAATTTCGTCAAACGATCGCGAAATAACAGCAAATTTCGTCAAAAGATCGCGAAATAATAGCAAATTTCGTCAAGATATCGCAAAAAACGGAAATTTCGTCAAAGGGGCACGAAAAACACATAGCTAGTGCTGGGAGTGATTCTCCCCTCCCCCCGCCTTCATCCCCTCTGTTGTAACCTTTCAGAAAATTTGCTGTCAGTTTCAGAATTTTTTTTTACCCAGAATCACCCCCGCTTTCTTACTTTTTTAAATAAAAAGACATTTTGCATCATTATTCTGAGTTGTTGATTTAAATTGCTTCAATGGTATTCTGTCATGCCTGTATTAATAATTAATACAGACATGACAAAATAATTAATGCAAATCTTTAAAAAGCACGTAAAATAACAGAGGGTTTCATATTTTTTTCTCCCTCCCAAATAGCTCAACTCCCCTCCATTTATAAATGTTGGTAGGGAGACTCCCCTCCTATGAAAAATTGAATTTCAAGCCCTGATCCCTACGCAATGCTGCTGCTATAGCATTGTGTAGAGATAATACGCAAGTAAAAAAGCGTGCAAAAAGACGTTCGTCTGATATTAGCCTGATACGTAAGGGAAAAAGCGTGCAAAAAGACGCCCGTCTGACATTAGCCTCAGAATGTCAAACGCGTAGAAGCGTACTTCTGTCTAGGGCTCACAAATGAGGCGATCAGAAGACTACTCCATTTTAAGTGTTTTTTTTTTTTCAAACAAAGAAACGTTAAAAAATTTATATATATTTATACAGTGATAAAAAGTTACCCTTGATTAAAAGAAAATTAATGAGTTCAATCAAAATATCCCGAGAAAAAATATTATATAGATACAATATTTTTATAGTTACTAGGACTGGGCGATGTAGAAATTTCTTAAATCGATTTAACACCCATCTAACTTCGCGATTTAGTGCTAAATCGCGATTTAACACCGATTTTACATTTTAGAATATGGAAGCCTATTTTTTAATTTTTAGTAACAAAATACAGTCTTTATACAGCAGCCCATCCCCCCTGACTTGTTATACTTGCTACAATCTAAATTCCTTAAAGGGGGGGGGGGGGGACTTCCCCTAGCCCACCCAAATAGCACTTCATTGCTAACAACCTACACACACTTTTTTTTACAGACACAGAATTAAAAAGTTATTGAGGTAAAACAGAAGCAGATTCAAAGAATTCAATGATGAATTTAACTGTTCATTTACCATGAGAAAAGTAGGAAGAAAAAAAAAGAGGAGAGATATGAGAAATAAAGTGCAATTTTGTATCTTTTTAACTTTTAGATTGTAATAAGATTTGTTTAGCATAAATGCTGACATTCATATAGCGGATGGAGAAGGATTGAAAGCGTGAGCCATGGAATACATAACTGAAACTGCTGATTTTTTCTCGGCCATTGCCACTCTGTAAGATTAGTAATAAAATATAATCTTAAAATATATCTCTTATTAATGATAACAAAATGTCAAAAAAGCAGAAAATCGCAGATCTGCAGAAAAATCTAATTAATGCTCCCTCCACCCCTCCCTCATTCTGCTGTAAAAATCAAGTTACTTGACTCATTACAGAACTTTATTAAAGTATTTTTAATTAATTACAAAATAATAATAAATTAAAACTAAAATATTCCCATAATGCCCAAACATATGAAAATTAATTTTTCATCAAAATAATCCATAAAAATATAAACTAAAAATGGATGAATTTGGATATAAATAGTGAATCAATTTCAGCAATATACTCAATCCATGTGGCTGGCATTGAAATCGGATGTCAAACCTGATGCATGACTATTTTAAAATATTTTAATTAATTACAGAATAATAGAAAAAAAAAGAATATATATTAAAATATCACCCAAACATGTGAAAAATGAATTCTTCATTAAAAGAATGCATAAAAATAAAAACTGAAATTCGATGAATTTGGATTTTAAATACGAAATTTTACTCTTTTTTCAACCATAAATACTCAATCAATTTCAGAAAAAAATCTTAGCAAAAGAAAAATATTTCATGCGGATCACGGCAAAATCAGGATACACAAAACAATGCATGACTATATTTTAAAATAGTTTCATTAATTACAAAATAATAGAAAATAAAAAATATATGTTAAAATATTACAACAACATGTAAAAAATGAATTTTCCATCATAAGAACGCATAAAAGTACAGACTGAAAGTCGATGAGTTTGGATTTTAAATATAAAACTTTATTATTTTTTTTTAATCATATAAATACTGAATCAATTTCAGGAAAACAATCTTTTCAAACAATGCAGGATTCTACTTTAAGACATTTTAATTAATTACAGAATAATAGAAAATAAAAAATACATATTGCAATTATTACTCAAATATGTGAAAACTTAATTTTTCATCAAAAAATTGCATTAACATATAAAATGAAATTCGATGAATTTGGATTTTGAGAGTTAAACATTACTTTTTCTTTTCAACTTTCCACCATATAAATTCTTAATTTCTGAAAAATACACATTCCAATCTCGTAAACTCTGAATCTTGTTTACAAAATAAATAAATAAATATCAATTTTTACATAAATCGTCGTTTTCTTAAATCATCTTTTCTTAAATCGGCTCGATATTTTCTTAAATCGGTTCCTGCTAAATCGATTTAACACCAGCTTGCCTTGTTTTTCTGAAATCGGAAAGTATTGAGGCTTGCAATGTTTGCTTAAATCGGATCCTCCTAAATTGATTTAACACCAGCTAGTCTTGTTTTTCTTAAATCGGAAAGCATTGATGCTTGCGGTTTTTGCTTAAATCGGATCATCCTAAATCGATTTAACACCAGCTTGCCATGAAAGCGGTAGACATATCAAAGTAGTTAAATCGTTTTTCCGATGTTAGCTCTGAATCAGTATTTTGTTTTAAATCGATTTAAAGCCAATGCCTAAATCGCGATTTAAGACATTAGCTAAATCGCGATTTCCGATGTTAGCTTAAATCGATTTAAGACCAATTGTTAAATCGAATTTCCGATATAAGCTTTAAATCGATTTAAGGCCCAGGCCTAATAGTTACAATAACTGTAACAGATACTAAACATTTTTCATTTGATGGAGTTAATCGATTTGTGCACTGAACGGCTCAAATGTAGATTCAATAATCTTTAAACGGCGACGAGGAATGCATGAAATAACTGCTACCATATCTTCTGTTCTTGCTCGTGGTCGTGTTATATTAGTTGGAATCTACCAGAGTTTATAAATGCCGTTGACTGAAGCACTGTGTGTTGTGCTTTACAAGTTTATAAAAAGAAATACTTGCCGAATAGAATGCTTTGAAAATCCCCCTTTATTAGATTTTATTGCATATAAATAAATATACATAGTCAAAATATAACTTTTAAAAACTTTACCTGAAGAAGAATCTGTAAATATCGTAAATAATATCTGAAATATAAAAAGACATGCGGAAGGAGCCAGGTTTGGGGGGGAGGGGGGTACACAAAGGTTTTTATTACTGCAGAAAAATGGAGCTCCGGTGCTTTTTTGTTAGAAATTAAGCCCTGTCCAAAACCGTTCGTTTGTGTAAATCCCTTTCTCGATTTTTGTTTTTACTGAGCGATGTCTAAAGATCCCATAGGCTTCGGAAATCAAATTACAAAAAATACCAGATCACATCTACGTTCATTTTCCTTTCGAATTCCGCAGTCCGTTTCAAACAATATTATCTCATCAGCGACCCGGAGCTGGACCTGGAATTCGGAGCCGGAGCTGTGTTTTCCCTGGAGCTAGAGCCGGAGCTGGAGCTTTAAATTTCCCCCTGCTCCAGGGCTCCTTTAGTTCTTTAATTACATCATTTTTTAGGTTTTTTTTTTTAAATTTGAGATGGAAAACTTCTCACAAAAACATGGCAACACTACTTCATTTCTACGTTCTACATAAGCTAAGTGGCAACACTATTTGAAAACAAATATGGCCACCTGTTTACATGAGTAGTTGAACAATTTTGGTTGTTTGAAAAGTGTACAGGGTTCCTACGGGTCAGGGAAAAGTCAGGGAATTCGAAAATTTAGGCAAAAAGTCAGGGAATTTTTTTAATATTTGAAAAAGTCAGGGAATTTTTTTAATATTTGAAAAAGTCAGGGAATTTTTGATATACTACTTCCATCGGAATTTCTATTATCTTCAATTCAAATTTTGAATTAATTATTCATTCAATCAAAAATTTTTATATGAAATTTATGCAAACTGTATAATAATATGAAAAATAATTAAAAAATTGGAAATTCATACAGCACATACTTTTTTTCTAGCATTTATCTAAATTAAAGCCCATTCTGGAGAGCTTTACAACAATATATAATCCGAATTTTTACTGAGAAAGGTCAGGGAAAACCTGGAAAAGTCAGGGAATTTTTTTACCCTATGTGTGTAGGAACCCTGGTGTAGAAGAAATTTAAGATTTTTGTCTTTAAAACTCCACCAAATTTACTTTTTTAAAAGTAAAAGCTAAAAGATGTCAGATTTTCTGAACAAGCATTTCAAGTTTGATCAGAGGAAAAATGCATTTTGTCAGATCTTTAATGAAGGTGAAGGAAACATTTGTGAGCAAAAAATTAACTGCGTAAATTAAAATCTGAAACTCAAAAGCGCGAAGTCGGAGCCGAGTTGGAGCGGTTGCCGGAGCCACAATATTTTATCTCGGAGCGGTGCTGAAGCTGGAGCATCAAAAATTTTTCGGCTCCGGGTCACTGTTATTTATTATTAACCCTTTTAAAAAATACATTTGTGAAACTCACTTTAGCGCATTTCGCTTTTTTCTGCGATCTTTGAAAATCGCTATCGGGTTTGAAAAAAAAAAAAAAAAAAAAAGATACCAAAGCACGTTTACGTTCATTTTCCTTTCGGAAGTCACAATCCGTTTCAGAGAATATTAATATTAAAACCCTATCAAAAGAAAATATTTTAAGAAACTCACTCTATCAATGTTTGTCTTTTCTGCAAACCAAATCCTATTCTTGTCTTTAAATGTTTAACGTTCTGCATCCAAAAATTTTAATCAAAAGTATGAAAAAACAAATCGCAACGAGCGTACATTCAGCTTTAAAAAGACGCCTTCGGTTTTACAAAATATTAATGTTAACCCTTTAAAAAAAATTCGCCTCTGGAAGTTATTCAGGATTTTTCTGATCTCTTGCATAAGTCGTGAATGCGCATGCTGGCTTTACTCTCGATATGCAGCCTTTTACCACTGAATATCATTTTATCACTAAATTTGAAGTTTCCAGACCCTTCAGTATCACAAAAATTATAAATTAAAACGAATTTTTCACCTGCAACTTTTTTTTAGCAATTTAGACTTTAACTGTAATATAGAACGGCTTTCGCTTTTAAATTTCGAATTTTTTTAGAAACCATTTTTAAAGAGCACAAGCGGGGATGATCGAGCTAAGCTCGGTCAAAATTACCCTTGTGTTCAATTCTATATTTTATTCTCACTGTATCATTCTTGCTGTTTAGATACAATTGTCATGATCCTGAGCTATAGTGACCCAAAATGACCAACTAACCGAATTTTTTCGAACATGCGACCTAATCAATGCTCTTCTCGAACCCGAAAATGATAGAATCCAAAATTTAGTCAAAATCGTTAAAGTCGTTTTATAGATAAAATTAACTTGACCCACGGTAACCCAAAAAAGACTCACTAATCTAAATTTATGGAACATGTGACCTATCCCAATGGTCTTCCCGTGCTGGGAAAGGGTGTAATAAAAAATTTTGTTAGAATCGTTTGAGCCATGTTTTAGATAAAATTAGCTTGACCTTGACCCATTAATCGAATTTTCTTGAGCATGTGACCGGACCTGCCAACCTTTGACTTTGAGTGTGTTCAAGGAGCTCGCGCGCGGCTCCGGAGACAGGAACATGGAGTGGGTCTTTATCGTGGATGCAACAAACGTTCAGCGTGTTCACGAACAAATCACGGTTTGATTAATTATGGTGCTGATTATAAAGATAATTTGTTTCAAATGTAAGGCGAACTAGATGGCTGAATGGATAACGCTTTGAACTCGAGACTAGGGGCTTTGGGTTCGAATCCTTCGGGTCCCAAATTGTGTGTTTTTTTTTTTTTTGTTTTTTTTTTTTGTTGTTGTTGCTTTATATTTTTCATAATAAATAAGATATTTTTAATACAGATAAATTTTTATATTAATAATACAGAAGCATATGTATTTTTATTATAATAATAAAATACTTATTTAAATACGAGGAAATGAGGTATTTCGCAATGAAAGTACATTTGAACGCCTTGCGAAAATATACGTTTGCGCGTAGGATAATTTCTTGATGTTTTTTTTTCTTTCTTTCTTTCTTTTTTTTTTTTTTTTTTTTTTTTTTTTTAGTATTTTAGGAGTGAATTTTTGTCAAGACTGGGATGCAAATCATATTTTACGGTGTTAAAATCAACATGGAAAATATTATAAAAATAAATGTAATAGATGTACATTATTTTAACTAAAAATATCTGCATATATATTTTTTAAAGATATAAAATATATGGCGTTTTGCATCTAGTTTTGTGGTGAATAAAGTATGATTAGAATGTTTATAAACTTTCTACTAAAAGTATCAGTAGTATTTTGCTCATACTAACAGGCCCTGATTATCAAATAGGCACGAAAAGCATGTGCTTCCCTTAGAAAATTAGAAGGTACACGAAATTGAGAAAACAGAGGCTCCAAATTTTATATCGAATTAATTCCATTCCAAAATTCTATCTAATTTCTTTTCAAATTATTAACTTATTTGCACACACACACACACACACACACACACACATATATATATATATATATTTGTTTCGTTTTTTTAAGTGTTTTATAAAAATACCTTTCATTACAAATTAATTTTTCGTTAGTAGGTCAGTTTCAACCACATGATCACAATTCTCCAGTCTGTCCATTATTTTAGATGCGTTGTTTATTTTACATATTGAATTTAAATATAATTGAATTTAGCTTGCATACACAACGTATAATATTAATATTTTATGTTGTGGATGCATTCTGAATTCAAACTTTTTATCCAAATTACATTTTTACGCTAATACCATGCAAAATCATTTTTGCACTGATTGTATCCTCTTTTTTTGTAAGTAGAACATAAAAAAAACTTTCTTTAATGTGAATTCAGCTGAGCCAGTGAATAATATTTGCAGCATTGGTGAGTTTTCGGGACGTCGAATAGAAAATACTTCTCGAATGAAAGGGACCCCCGAAATGAAACTGTGCTTCCCATAACTTCAGAGGTTAATCGGTCCCTGCATACTAACATGATTTTGAGTGCCATTTGTTTCGCATGTTTTATGATGTATTTTGGTCAATTATCCACACGGTATTAAAATATGCAATCATAAAATAAGAAATATATATACTAAAAACTTCTCTGAAAAATTGTCTAACTAACAGTGCAGATTCCATTGAAATCCATTATCCAAATAATCTATATCCATATTACACATAAATCTCGTAATACGGTGATATCACAATCTTGGTTTATTAACAGCCTTCTATTTATCACGAAAAATGTAAAGCAACTGATAAATCATTTTTAAATAGATTAAAAGAAAATTGTTAAAAATTTATAGCACCAATTGAATTGTTAAATTGTATCAATCAACCTACCAAACAAAGCACAACCAATAAAACATAAGCACAAAGCGCACAATCACGTGATCAAATCGCCCACATAAATTTTTTGAGCCGCCCGCGTCAAGTTTGTGTGCGGTTGGTTAATTGATTTTAAATACTGAACGGGCAAAAGTAGATGAAGTTGGTCACGTGATGTTTCTCCCGAATATTTTGGATTTTATCTGAGTGAACATAGGCATGTATTTCTGTTACGAAAACCATGTTTTGGAAGGATAAAGAAATATAGTCGTTGGTTTTACCTGTTTTGAACCATAAAACTAATGAAATAATTGAATTACTTTAAAATTCCTTTCTTCGATAGGACCTACTCCATGGCAAAAACTTCTGAGCGCGCGCGCGGCGTTTTCTGCACTTCTGAACAAGCCCAATGAGAAATCGTAGCACTGAAAATTCAAATTAATCTCGAGGTTGGTTGGTTGGTTAGTTGCTGATTTTTATGCTGAAAATTGGGATAACTCTGATTCCTTTAGGTTTGGACCGAATTTTGATTCATGCAGGTTGGGTTAACCCGATTTTTTCAAAAGTTATTTCTTTTTATTCTTTCAGATTAAAAACTATATGCATCATAACAATAAACATAAAGAATAAAGATTTTTGTCTGTGTATAATGTTTCCTGAAGAGGGCACAGAGCTGGGATGATGCTGAGTAAAAAAAAAATTCAGAAATTGACAGAAAATTTCTGAAAGGTTACAACAACACTGTGTGTGGGGGGGGGGGGAGGGGGAGAAGAGTATTACGGGCTAATTATGATTTATTTCCGTGGTCCTTTCGCGATTTTTCTACGATGCTTTGGCAAAATTCGCTTTTTTCTTGCGATCATTGACCAAATTCGCTTTTTTCCACGATTCTTTGACGAAATTCACTCGTTTTTTAGAGATTCTTTGATAAGATTCGTGCGTTTTTTAGTGATTCTTTGATGAGATTCGCCTATTTTTCTGCGAACCTTTGACGAAATTTGCGTTTTTTTCGCAATTCTTCAAAGAAATTTGCGTTTTTGCGCGATCCTTTGACCAAATTCACGTTTTTTCCGAGATCTTTTGATTAAACTTTGATTTATCTCCGCGATCCTCTGACGAAATTCGCGTTTTTTCCACAATCCTTTGACGAAATTAGCATTTTTTTTCGCGATCCTTTGACGAAATTCGAATTCCTTCTACGATCTTTTGACGAAATTTGGATTTTTATCCGCAATGCTTTGGCGAAAGTTACGTTTTCCCTGCAATTCTTTAACGAAATTTGCGTTTTGTTCGCGATCAACTGACGAAATTTGCAATTTTTTTTTCTAGCCTTTGGAACAATGTGGTTTATTTCGCCATCCTTTGACGAAATTCGATTTTTTAGCAATTCTTTGACGAGATTCGCGTATTTTCCTGCGATCCTTTGGCAAAATTTGCATCTTTTTTTCACTATTCTGTGAAGAAATGTGCGTTTTTTCACGATCCTTTGAAGAGATTTGCTTTTTTTTCGCGATTCCTCACGAAATTTTCTCTTTTTTGCGATCCTCTGACGAAATTTGCGTTTTTCTGCGATCCTTTGACGAAATTGGCATTTTTTTCTGCGAGCGATTAACGAAAGTGGTTTTTTTCGGCGTGTGTGTTTTTTGAAGAAAATCGTAGTTTTAGACCGATTTTCGTAGCATCGTAGTTTTTAGCTTCAAATCGTAGAAACTACGAATTTTTCGTAGCAGTTGGCAGGTCACAGTGACCTATCCCAATGGTCTTCTCGTGCTCGGAAACAGTATAATACAAAATTTAATCAAAATCATTAAAGCCGTTTTCTAGATTAAATTAACTTGACCAACAGTGACCTAAAAATGACCCACTAATCGAATTTTCTCGAACATGTGACTTAGTCCAATGGTCTTCTCATGCTCAGAAACGATATAATGCAAAATTTTGTCAAAATGTTTTCAGCCTTTTTTCAGATACAATTAGCTTGGCCCACAGTGACCCAAAAATGACCCTTTAATCGAATTTTCTCGGTCATGTGACTTAACCCAATTGTCTTCTCATGCCCAGAAATGGTATATTACAAAATTTTGTCAAAATGTTTTAAGCCTTTTTTTAGATTCAATTAGCTTGACCCTGACCCATTGTGACCCAAAAGACCAGCTAATCGAATTTTCTTGAACATGCGACCTAGCCCAATGGTATTCTCGTGCCCGAAAACAATAGAATACAAAATTTCGTCAAAATCGTTGGAGCCGTTTTCTAGATGCATTTAGCTTGACCCACAGTGACCCCAAAATGACCCACTAATCGAATTTTCTCTAACATGTGACTTAGCTCATTGGTCTTCTCTTAATCCAAAACAGTTGATTACACAATTTAGTCAAAATCATTAGAGCCGTTTCTTAGATAAAATTAGCTAGACCCGAAATGACCCACTAATCTAAATTTCTCGAATATGGGATCTAGCCCAATAGTTTTCTCGCGTCCAAAAACAGATGGCTATAAAATTTTGTCATAATCGATTGAGCCGTTTTTTAGATATAATTAGCTTGACCCTGACCCATTAATAGAATTTTCTCGAACACATGACTTAAGCTCAATGGTCTTCTCGTGCCCGAAATCGGTAAAATACAAAATTTAATCAAAATCTTTAGAGCCTTTTTTAAAATAAAATTTACATACACACACACATGCACACACAATTTCCGCTCGTATTATAATATAACATTTATATCTTATAGATAACAACATGCCAACTTTCAAGTTTCTAGCCCCCTTCAGTATCACAAAAATCGCAATTTTTGAAAATTGTTCGCTTCTGCACCTCCTTGGGAGTAGTGGTACCGAGATAAAATATATAGTCTAGTTAGAGCACCACACTGTCACCATTCTTTTGACACCGTTACTTTTGCAATCGGTTTCATAGTTCCAGCGATTGCGTCCTACAAACAAACAAACGTTACTTCTTTATAATATTAGTATAGACAACCATCCTTTTTTCATGCGTTCCTAATGATATAAATACGTAGCACCTATAGTCGTCGTCTGGTCCGTCTGCCCGCATATAACAGCGCAAAAACTAACCAACCGAATGGTTTCAAATTTAATATATGGGTTGTTCTCTACAATACTTGCAAATTTGGCCAGCAGTCTGACTTGAATGATGCATATGTAAATTTTCATAAAAATTAGATAAATGGTAAGAAATCAGTCAATTATTGAAAATTTTAATAGCAACAGAAATTGTTTTAAAAATTTGACTTAACAAAAAAAATAAAATAAAAATTTGTGGAAAAAATAAAATAAAAAATGTGAGGGAATGACAAGTGAGGGAATGATGAAATAAGACATTTTTACTAGTTGTAGAGGAAAAATGCAAAATTATGAAGAAATCCAAACTGTTTCCTTTAAGAGAAACACTTAATATATAATGTATGATAAAATTAAAATTTTTGATATTTACAAAAAAATTAATATTCTGTGTGAGGGAATGACTGCTAATAAAAACGCTTCCGGATATACTGACTAAAAAAAAATTCTGTAAAATTAACAAAATCTTACACCACCAATTTATGTTGCTGGACTGACAAGTGCTCAAAATAGCTTCTTCTCTGTGAAGGATGCTAGACTGCTACTGCTCATTACTGGTAGATATTTGAGATAATAGCAATGTGTGAGGGAATGATGGTCTAACATGGGGAAACATATAATTGATTGAGTAGACTATATAATAATAGTAAAAATTAATATTTTTATTATTTTTTGTAATGTATCAAATAAGAACTTTATTTTGCTTAGGGTATTTTTAATTATTTTTATTTCTGGATGGAAAGAAATAGGCAATAAAACATGGTAGTACAGGTGGGGGAAAGGTGAGGGAATGATGTTTGCATGATATATATTATATTTTTAAATACTAAATTTATTTATTTTTAAATTTTACTTTCTGCCCCTAATAAACTATGTTTAGATCTTCTAATAAAAATAAAAATAAATAAAAATGTAATAAAATTAAGAGCATTTATATGGCTGGGAAGCACTTTTTGCACTATTGCAGAGAATAACCCATATGTAATCGTTGCAGAATTATGTCGAGTCATTTCAAATTTTATGAAAATCGAATCAAAACTTAAAAATATATTAATAAAATTTTTCTTCATTCTATTAAATCCTATCATACGTAATTAATTTAATGATATCCCATGAGAAGTAATGATAGCAGGTTGCCTTGGTGATTATTCTATTAAATCCTATCCTACGTAATTAATTCAATGATATCCCATTATTGGTAATAATTCTAGGTCGCCATGATGATTACGTCCCATTTAAGATGGAAACATATTATATCCGTATTACTGAATTTAATATAGTATATAATCGTAATAAATTTTGTATTCATGGAATTTTGGATAAGAGTGCAACAGCTAAATTGCACAAGGATCTGAATATTTATAAATCTAGTTATAGTAAGAACGCATACGCACCTCATTTGCCACATTTGACGTACGATTTCCGACTTGTTTAATACGCGAAAATAACAGTAACAAAAGAAGTATTTTACATAATTCAAATTTACAACACAGCAATCCCAACAACAAAAAAGAGGTGCACATTTTTATGATGTTAATTATGGAGATAGATATATCAGCACGCATTGTATCATAAAATATAATACGAATATAAACTATTCATAAAAAAATGTAGATTTATTTAGAAATTACAAATAGATATATTTAAATAATTGTAAAAGGACCTATCTAGATAGAATGCTTCATTTGCCGCTAGAGGGGTTAATATATATATATCAATATATATATATATATATTTTTTTTTTAATTACCCTCATGATGAATATCCCATACTTGATTAATCATCTCCATATTTGCATACATATTTTCTTTACTTACATGCCTGCGTAAGTACTTCTTGCAAACAGTTACATGCATTCTTCACTTATTTAGATGCATCATATAACATAGATGTAACGAATGAAGTATTTTCTAAAATTCTAATCTACAATAAAAGAACTGCAACTTTTTCTTTCATGGTCGCGGTTCTTTTATCGTACTATAATATCTACGTTTTCCCGTCAATTGAAAAATTAAAGAACTGTGTGACTTAATAAAAAAAAAAAAAAAAAATTCTATGTGCATTTACCACTAATGTGTGATTACCGACGGGGCAAACTTCCACCAGTAAATTTTAATAGAAATTTTCACCTTATTTAAACTCCCTATTCATGCAAAATTATCATGAATAACGAAAATTTTTATTTCTTTTTACTGGTGGAAGTTTGCCCCGTTGGTAATCGGGCCCCATGTACGCGATATGTTGACCATTTTTTAAAAAAGAAACTGAGTAAAGACCATGTTTTAAAAATAAAATTGAAATTACTCACAAATGCTGAAATTCAATTCTAGCTTCCTTCTGTAAATCATCTGGAAAGTAGCTTAATCCGTACTTCACTAAGAAATGCATAAAAGTATAATCTCCTTCACAAATAACATCAGCAGCTAATTGCGAATAAAAGTCACGATTTGTAAACTTGTAAATATTCCCTTCTAGTTCATTTACTTTCATTAATATTGGTCTCGTATCTTTTATGTCCTCAGAATAATAGTGCTTAGGAAGCTGCTCATGCATACAAAAGTAGCATAAAATCAATTTCTTATACATATTTAGTACTTCATGATACATGAAAATCATTTTCATCATAAGACTGTCATCATCACAATCAAATAGAAGACATATTTTAAACACAAACTTGCAGAATATTCGCAAACCACACAAATTAGCCATTTTAGACTTAAAATTATTGTAAAATCTTCTTATGAATTCCCATTCAAAATTATTTTGATCTTTGCCATCTTCAATAACAGGCTCAAATAGTTCTTTTATGGCTTCTGAATATATTCTTTTTTCCTTTGCGAGATCTTTGCAGACATTAGTATATATCACCCAATGTTCCGCTACTAAAATTCTTTCTGCCGGAATTGCTCTTTCTATGTCCCTATCCATTCTACAATTCGTTCTTTATCAATTCTTAAGTTCTTATATTTTGACTTAAAATTTTGTTCGATGCCAGAAATCACGATCTCAATACACTTAGAAGGATAAAGAAATTTTCAAAACACAAGCAGTGATTAAACTAATAATATTCTTATCGACCTTTTAAATATTCTAATAACAAAAACATTCTGTCTAGAAATCGTCTGCATTAGCTCACGTTGCCAAATGGTAGTTTAAAAATGCTATAAGTGGCTCAAAATATCAAAATATTCTGTCTAGAAATAATCGTCTGCATTAGCCCACTTTGCCAAATTCTAATTGAAAAAATGCAATAAGAGGCTCAAAAGAATGTTTAAAATGAGAATAAAATAAAAAACACTTATTTTTTGGAGTTGCACAATCTAGGTTGCTCAACTCAGTGTTTTCAGATTAGGGATTTTGTCCCATTTTGGGGGATTTTAAACATTCAGGGGAATTTTTTGGGACAACTAATTCGTGAGGAGGAAAGGTGTGAGGGCAATCAACATTTTTTTTTTTTTTTTTTTTTTGTGGGGGGGGGGGGGGTATTTGGGGTTTTTTTTCATTATTTTACGTATGTTTAATTTTAATCATCTGGGAACACCTGATCTGCCTCGATCTGGATTTTCATTTTTTTTTCAGAACTCTGTATTTTGATTCGTAAAACAAAAATGAAATACGGAAATAGGAAGTGTCAATTATTATTCTTGTGGTCGTGCTCGTCGTTTATAACGTTACAGTTAAAACGTTTATCTAATTGTAATGTTTTTTTTTTTCATAATGTACTTTTCCCCATCAAAACAAATGGAAACTGACTCCAACTAAATGATTGCTATGTTGTATTTTATATTTTGTTTGCATATCATAGCTACATCTTATAGCTGTATCTCTCAGCTAAGTGTTTTAATACTTTACATGCAGTGATAAAATTTTCTACTGTGTTGATGTAATTAATCGGATTTAGAGGTAGAATTCTACTTTATTTACTCTTATTAAAGTATATATGAAAACATTATTTTAACATAAATATACAATGTACATGAATATTATATGTACATATTTATGGTTTACCAGAAGCAAAATGAAAATGGGAGAACGCAGAATTAGTTATTTAACTTAAAAAAATTTCTTATATAAATACCATACATTAAATACAAGAACCGGAACTAAAAGCTGCATTCTCTACACTAGAGTCCTCGGCCTAAGTTTTACAGAATATTCAATAAGAAATGAAACACAGCAATCGTTTGTTTGGAGTCATTTTCCAAGCAAAAAGTCATGGCTGACGTCTCACTATAAAAGTTTCAAATCCTGAGTTGCTTAATATTCAGAAACTATGTTCAGTATGTTGTTCTGATAGAAGATATTACAATAATTTAATTAATTTTATGTAATAGTCTAAATGCTTATTTTTTGTAAATGGGAAATTTTTTCAAAAAAAGACTTGATTCGGGAAATTTTTAAATCTTAAATTAGCTAAATATTTTTTATAGTGGTAAACTGAAAGTTAAAAAAATGTTTTTTTTTAGTAGCAACTGAGTTGGGGACTTTTTCGAAAAAAAACCCCGCTGATTTGGTGAAATTTTCAGAACTTTTGGGGAAATTGACTTTTGACTATCGACAAGCTCAACCACATGCAAAACATCTAGAACATCTTTGGTATATAGTTGTGTTAGTGGTTTAGTGGATGTTACAATCCTTTTACATGCGCCTGCCAAAAAATTAAATAATATCTATAATACACCATAACATGCCAACACTTACATAAAAAAAATTGCAACATATGTTGCTTATGCAAACAATGATTAATAGAATCCATCGTTTTCATGCATTAAAGAAAGTAAGAATAAAAATTAAAATATGCTTTTTCTAACAGATATTAATTTAATAAAATTTTCATTCGAAAATATTCATTTAAGTATCATGTACTGTAATAAAGAAAGAAATTTTATGAATTTTGATTTTAGTAATTTTTTGTCTTTAATGCAACATCCAAATTGCATTAAAAATGTATTAATAATTTATTAATGAGATTATAGTTGCTGATAGAGAATTCTTTATATCGTATTCATATTTTATTATTTTAGTATTATAGGTATAGAAATTGGATACACTTGTCATTTTATGACAATGACTATCTTATTTAAAACTAGTTGGAAATTGTAAATCAGACGTCTCAAAAAAGGTGCTTTTGTCTTAAAACTAGTTTTTTTAATATTCAGATCATGATGCAATACCTGTTGCAGACTTATACAAAAAATTTATTACGATTATATATACTAAATTCAGTAATACGGAAATACAGTGAAACCCCAATTTTACGTTTCTCAAGGGACTGAGTATGAAAAGCGTAAAATACGGGGAAAACGTAAAATACGGGAAATACATAGAAAACAAGAAAATCGTAAAAAAAAAACTAAAGATAGTAAAGATGACTCTATCAAAAGGTATTACAATCTATATTTTACGACAAGAACATTATTATATATACCATTTTAAGATCATTTTAACACATTTATTTGCGAATCCTGGCGTTTAGGATGAAAATAGTCCGTAATAGTGGATTGATTTTTTTGTCATTGAGTTCAAAGTGAATGCAGCATCTTCCAGGATTGAAATACTTTGCAAGTTTTTTTTCCTGGTCTTTATGAGAAAGAAAATAGTCATTCACTATTTGTAAGCTCTTCAATGCAATATTGAAAGAAGGGACGGGGTGTGCTTCTGTTTCTTCTTCTTCATCGGTGGACGAAAAGTTCATAACGTCGGCTACGGAGGGGAGCAGTAGCTGTTTCAGCTTCGTATGTTGCTAAGTTTTCCAGGATGTAATCGTCGAAGTCATAGATAATATTTTCGTTGTCCTTCTCCGAGTCTACCGCAGCCGATTCTTCAGCTGTTCGTGGTTCATTAGATGCTACGAATCCGCTTTGTTCAAAACAATGGGAAATGCACTGTTGTGTAATTTTTCTCCACGACGCAGAAAAAAAATGCATAGCCTCTAGAACACTTAGCTTTAATTTTCAGGCGTCATTTAGGTTTCCATTTTCTATTTCAGCTACAGCTTTCCGGACATGTTACTTTCTATAAAAAACCTTGAAAGATCGAATCATGCCGAGATCACAAGGCTGCAATTTGCTTGTGCAATTAGCCGGAAAAATTCAACATGCACATTAGACAACTGCAAAACTGGATGTGCACTGCATTGATCAATGAACAAAATTATTTTATGATTCTGTTACTCCATTTTTTTGTTTACTTTGCGCAAAAAGTCTTCGAAAAGTGTTTGGTTATCCACGCATTTTTGTTTGCTTCGTACTTTATCGGATAACTTCTCACGTTTTTGAAGCATCGTGGGTTGCGCGATTGTCCAACAACAAGAGGCGTCAGCATCTCACTTCCATCAGAATTACAGCACAGTAAAACTGTAAGACGCAAGTTAGACATCTTCCCTCCATGGCAGGAGTTTCCTTTAGCAACGTAACTTTTATCTGGTAGGAGAATAAAGAAAAGTCCGGTTTCATCCGCATTAAATAAGTCCTTTGACTTGTATCCTTTGGTCAAATTTGGTGTATTTTTCTTCCATCTTCTATTGCAGCTTCATTTACACTTGATGATTCTTCCGAAAGTGATCTATACACAAGATTATGCCTTTTTTTCATCCGTTGAATCCATTTCAAGCTGTGAAGTTTTTCAAACCACCAAACCTATCGACGATTTCTAGAGCTTTTTCTCTTAGTATCGTGCCATTTACAGGTTCATTCGCGGCACGAGCTTCTTTAAACCACTTTAATAAGATACCTTCCAACTCGTCGTACAGTGATTTTTTTCAATGTTCTCCGTTTCTTGGCATTTTTTTTCTCCCACTTTCTCGATGTTTTTTTCAGTGCATTCTTTTTTCTGTAGCACGGATTGCAGGGTTGTCACGGGAATTCCTTGCGCTTGAGCGAACGCTACTTTGGTTCCGTGAAATTCATCTAACTAGCTAACCCGCCCGGCGTTGCCCGGGCAGAAACTTTGCCGGGACTGTCATTGAAAAATATAACACTGGAGTGGACTTCATAAACAAACAATGAATAATATTTATTTGGCACAGTTGTCATATACACACCACGCCAATATAACTATAGATGCACAGTTATTCTCCGGAACGTTTAAATTAGTAATTTGGATTTCAGAAGCTACGCGTTCGCCCATGCGACGGTTATTAAGCCTATTTTGCCGATGGCTTATGCTGTGTGTTTGACGCCATTCTCGATCCAATCTAGCAATTCAAGCATTCGCCGAGATCTTTTACGGGCATTTCTAACGATATTGTGACGCTCCATAACTGCAGCGAAAGAGAGAGCGTAAATAACTAAACGCGAAACGTAAATAAACCGGATTTACCTCCGCCTAAATCCTGCCAAATTACTTTACACAGTAACCAATGAGATGCGTTTCTCGGGCGTTGCCATTAAACAATAACAAATAATCGCGATTTCTGTGCCACGCACGTTAGTGTAATATATATATAGATTTTTTAACAATTTCAGCTTTCTCAGCAACAGAAAAGTTTTTGCGTTTCTTACTCGTCAATTTGGCACAAAAAGATTAGAAATGCAACCACCGCGTGCTAAACAGCAACTGAATCTGAAAACATGAAGAAAAGTAAGGACCCCTTTCCTTCCCCGACCAAAGAAATGAGCCACCCCACCTGATTGGTAACTGGAGTGTCTCTTCCCCTGCCCATCTCATTCCTACACCAATAAAGTGTGTTGTTTCTGTACTTTGCTCCCCCGCCTGCTACGGGGGAGAGAAGGAAGTGTCAGGAAAATAAGCAGTCCGCGACAGCAGGTGTTCAACAAAGGAGGGGCGAACCAGTTTCAGAAGACAGGAGTCTGTAGTATGCGTTTCTGTTTTCATAGATTACATAACTTTCAACAACGTGGATTAGCTTTAAAAAAGCACGAAAGGAAAAAATATTGCTTATTTTAGAACTTTTTTTCCTTTTTTTACTTTCCAGAGAAAACATAAAATGCGGAAATTCCATTAATAACAAACTTACGATCCGGGTTAAATTAACATTACAATTATACGTAAAAACTGGGACCCGATGAAAAAACGTAGAATGCGAGAAAAACGTAGATTCAGGGACGTAAAATCGGGTTTCACTGTAATAGGACTCCATTTTAAATAGGACGTAATCACCATGGCAACCTAGAATCATTACCTATCATGGGATATCACTGAATTAATTACGTATGATATGATTAAATAGAATGAAGAAAACTGTTATGTTTTGATTCGATTTTCATAAAATTTGAAATGACTCGACAAAATTCTGCACCTATTCTGTATATCAAATTTCAAACCATTCGGTTGGGTAGTTTTTTTGCTGTTATACGTAGACAGGCAAACAGACAGACGACGACTATAGGTGCTACATATTTATATAATTATGAACGCACCTAAAAATGAAGTCTTTTAAATTCATAGAAAAAGGCAACGTAATTACTTGTCGAAAACGCTCCTTTGCATCACAGCAAAAGAAAAATATTTAATGTGTTTATTCATGTAAAAGTAATTCGTATGTTCTACATGTCAAACAAAATTTTGTTCATTGAAAACAAAAGTTAATTTTATCTATATAATGATGACCAAATTTAAATGTTTCCCGTGCCAGAGAAATTGTCGTACTCTAGAAATATCTCTGGTCTTCGGCATGCATGGCATAGATTCGCCTTCCCTAGTATAGTTTTAGAAGAAAAAACCTACTTTTTTATAGAAAGCAGTAAAGAGCGCTCGAAAAAGGAAGTAAAAATAAAGAAAAAATAAATACTATATGCATGTACGCATATATAATTGCAAAATTCCGTAAACGGTTTTACTCCGGTGCTAAAAAGAAACAGTCGTCTGCAGTCGTTCACGTTGCCAACTGGTAACTTTAAAAAGTACTAACAATAGCTCAAAAGCGAATAAAATAGGATATAACAAAAAATTATATGATTCACATAGGCTTAAAAAAAAGAACCACGTTTATATCAAAAATGTTAAAAAGCGTGCAAAAAAAGGAGGGAGAAAGAGAATATTGGATGGGTCTAATAACAAATTTTATTAATTTTGATATAAATTAATAAGGTGTGAAGTCCTTTTATTTTAAATTTAAATAAACTAAAAATTAACTAATCTAAAGCTAAAAGAATTACATTATAGTAATTATAATTAAAAATCTCCGGAAAAACTGTAAGAATTCAAACTGGCACACTTGAAAAAAAAAAGCGCTGAAAAAGAAATAAAAAATGCGCTAAATTTTTACGCAATTTGCTATTTTCCGACATTTTGTTTTCTCAAAAAATAAAATAAAAGAATAATAAATAATAATAATTATAATTATAATTATAATAATTTCCGCAAAACTTTCTGACACATTTTCAAATTCGTTTTTAGACATAAAGCATAAGACATGTTAGGTACAACTATTAAAGTGGCTTGAAATCGAATGGTTATTTTCATTTTTCGATAAATGAATTACATCTTCAGATATAAGCTATTTTTTACACATAATGAGGTTTCTCGGAGGCCATTTCTGGCACTGTCACGTCTGGAAATGCTGTACAAAATGCCAACTTTGACAACATTTTCTGAACTCTTATCGCTCTGCCTTTATTGAAAAATAGAAAAACAATGCGATTTCATAGTTTCTCAATAGGAGAGCCTCTCAGTTTTATACGTTTATGAACAAAAATATTTCCAGAAATGAGTCAGAAAGTATCCAACTTGGTTGGTGGACAATGTGTTTTTTTTTTGTTAATATTATTAGCCCCCGGTATGCTATTTCTTTCTCCCAGCTTATTTTATGCCGTCTCCAAAAAGTAACGTTACGTAGTATAAGCCGTAAAACAAAGCAGATGAATCATTGTACGATTAAATATTCTATAGCAATTTTTTAAACTTCTAAGCATCGCACTTTTTCAATTTTTATACCGTCGTATTGGGAAAAAAAGTACTTTTAAATGCATTTTTTTTTAAAACTGTATCTCCATTTATTTTAGAGATATAAATTTTTTGTGGTTTTTAGAGCCGTTTGCTTAATATTGGCAACGAAAGTACTCCATTTCTGTAGAAAGTAAAGGAAAAATAGTTCTAAAATAGTAATTGTATATTTTTGTTGTCATTTTCTCATAACAACCGAAAGAAAATGTAATTAATAAAATACGGGCTATTTTGAAAAAATATAAACTAATGATTTCTGTTAAAACGTGGTTAAACATGGCTATTATAAACTATATTTAATTTTAAGTATCTATATTAATGTTACAAACAAATGAAAGCCTATGAATCACTAAATAGCCGTTTTTTTTTTTTTTTGTCGATTTCTTTTAATAACGACATTTCTTTTGCTGCATTTGTGTATTATTTTGAGATAGTGACGTCCTATGCATGCTTTACTGTAGATGTTTAAGAGTGGATCGTAAATGTGAATTCTTAAGAGGATGCGAATTACGTCATTTTACAAAAAATAAAAGTGCGCGCTTTAAGTCTTAAAATTGAAATATGTTTTGTACTATTTATATACACATTTTTCTTTGATCGGGGGCGACACTAAATTCTGAAAAGCAGAATTCCTGTTTTCTAGTTTAAATTTTTATTCAAATAAAATTTCTGGTATGGTACATGTTTATTTTTTTTTCTTTTTCTCAACCTTGATTGTCAATATTGCCTTCAAATGAAGTTCAAAAATATTGTCGCAATGATGAAAGCTTGTCAAACGAATACAAAAACTCGGTGTTCGATGCAATAAGTTTTGCATTTTAGAAATTTACTTGCGAAAAGGAAATTTAAATGCGAAAAACCGCTGAAAATCGCTAGAAATGCTACAAATCACATTCAAAATCGGTAAAAGAATTTAAAATTCCTTATTGTGATAAGTTACAGCTGGTTTCTAACAATTGATGAATTATGGACAAGTTTGAAACCCGCGAGTCTGCTGAAAGTCCAGAAGCGTGTGCACTAAGGGCACAAGGTGTTGCTCTCCTCTAGTAAAATATAAAATTGATAATAAGTAAAATATATTAAAATTGAAAATTAAAAATTTAAAAATTGATTGTAGATTTTTATTTTCATAATTGTATTAAATTATAAATCAATTTTCTTAGAATTCGGGATTCGGGTCGGGTTCGAGTTGAAGTACTTCGGGTTCATGCCGAGTTTCAGGTCTCCTCTAGTAAAATATAAAATTGATAATAGAAATGTGATTGTAGAATTTTCTTTTCCATAATTGTATTAACCCTTTCCGGCACGCGCAATTTCTGTTGTAAAATGATGAAATGATTGACTGACACCGGAATTTTAAAACGACTTTTTTAAATATTAAAAATATGTTACTTTACATGTTTATAGAAAAATCAAAATTTTACTAAAATATTCTTGGTGCCGTTCATAAGTTTGGAATTAAAATTAGGTATCCCAACCCGGGCACACTGTGCCGGAAAGGGTTAAATTATAGATCAATTTTCTTAGATTTCGGGATTCGGGTCGGGTTCGAGATGAGTTATTTCGGGTTCATGTCGAGTTTCAGGTCATCGCAAATTATTTTATCGGATTTCGGATTGACTTAGCAGAATTGTCAGGTTCGGCAAGACTCTACTCCCAGCTACCCAAAGAATTATACACTCTCCCATTTCAAACGAAGTGACGTATTTGAAATGAACAGAACGGCAATTAATGCAAATCTTCCCTGACGATGGCCACGGGTTTTGCAGACCGAAAGTATTAGGAAATTTAAATAAAATGTATATTTTAAGCTCGTCAGGCTTAATTTGCGCCGGAGCACAGCTCCGGTACTTCTCTGTTTTTAATAAAATTTTAAACGTTGGTCAGAATTCACCGGAGCTTTTAAATACATGGTTCCGCAGCCCAATGCAATAGCGCTTCAGGAAAAAAAAAAAGCCTAAATTACCTTTCCTTTTCCTTCCCATCTCCAAGCTTTTGCATTCTTTTTTATCAAAACAATTATATGTGACGTAATGTGTCACAAAGTGACGTAATGTGTCACAGGTGGAGATAAAACGGACTCAATTTTTGGGCTTGGTCTGACTCAAGCTCAATCTATCTTACATTCAAAATTTTATTTATTCATGCATAGAAAAAAATATCCTCCTTCAAAATTACGTTTTATATGCTATTTCAAATCATTTTAATGGTATTTTAATCAGAATGAAGTGAAAAAAGTCCTTCCGGCCAGTGCCGGGAGGAAGAGGTAGCTTTCATAATCCTTATTTAAAAAAAGCCAACTTGTATCATGCAAACAAACGAAGCTCAATTTAGTAGAAACCGAATATAGGAGATTCAATACTAATTTTTATCAATATAATGAATTAGAATTTCGCAAAATTAGTCAGATTTATCCAAGCTGCTTTTCTTTAAAGTAACTTATATTTGGCTGCCAAATTCGGCAATTTCTTAAAGTGCCTGTCATTTTAAGACAACATGGTGGATGAGGCTAAGCAGTGAACTTGGTCGAGACCTTAGTAATTGCTGTGCACATGCTCACTCACATCGGAATCGGTTAATATATAGGAGTGCTGTCGCATGCAAAAAATCAGATTTTTCAAAATGTCACCCACAATAGAAATTGAAACTGCTATATCTGAGCCATTTTTTAAGGTAAAGACAAACAAAAAATGCTCCTGAATCCTTATATCAAGATCAAATACTTAAGAAAGAAACCTTTTTCAATTTTTAATTTTTTTGCACCTCACTTTAAATATATATATAATTTTTAATTTAATGTCCGCCATTTTGAAACAAGATGGCTGATGAATCTGGCCAGCGAACTTGGTCGAGTTGTTGATGTATACTATCCACATGCCTTCTTACATCGAAATAGGCGAATACGTGTGTTATCGCGTGACAAATACAAGATCGTTTCAAAATGTTAGCCATGCTAGAAATTCAAAGTGCTATAAATCAACCATTTTTTAAGATATCAACAAAAGAACAAATTTTCAGAAACAAAAACTGCTCCGGAATCCTTGTATCAAGGCCAAACACATAAAAAAAATCTTTTTCATTTTCCAATTTTTTAATACCTCATTTTGAATTTTTAATTTAATTTTTTAAAAATGGCAACCCTTTTGAAACAAGATGGTGAATGAAGCTGGCCAACGAACTCGGTCGAGACATTGGTATGTACTATGTACAGACCAAGTTGCATCCAAATAGGTTCATAAATATGCCTGTTATCGCGTGACAAAAATCAGGTCGTTTTAAAATGTCAGCCACAAGAGAAATTCAAAATGCTATTACTCAGCCATTTTTTTTTAGATATAGACAAAAGAAAAACTGTTCCGGAATCTTTGTATTAAGGTCAAACACATACAAAAAAATCTTTTTCATTTTCCTATTTTTTGGTATCTCATTTAAATTTTTTTTATTTTTTTATTTTTTTAAATGGCCGCCATTTTGAAAAAAGATGGCGGATGAAGCTGGCCAACGAACTCGGTCGAGATATTTGTATGTACTATGTACACACCAAGGTACATCCAAGTCGGTTCATAAATACGCCTGTTATTACGTGAGAAAAATCAGGACGTTTCAAAATGTCAGCCACGCTAGAAATTCAAAATGCTATAACTCAGCCATTTCTTAAGATATAGACGAAACAAAAACTGCTCCCGAATCTTTTTATCAAGGTCAAACACATAAGAAGAAAATATTTTTTCAATTTTCAATTTTTGGTACCACATTTCAAATTTAAATTTTTCTTAAAAATTTAAATGGCCGCCATTTTTAAACAAGATGGCGGGTGAAGCTGGCCAACGAACCCGGTCGAGACATTGGTATGTACTATGTATAAACGAAGTTACATCCAAATCGGTTCATAAATACACCTTTTATCGCGTGACAAAATTCAGGACGTTTCAAAATGTCAGCCACGCTAGAAATTCAAAATGCTATAACTCAGCCCTTTTTTAAGATATAGACGAAACAAAAACTGCTCCGAAATCTTTGTATAAAGGTCAAATACATAAGAAAAAAATATTTTTCCATTTTCAATTTTTTGGTACCACATTTCAAATTTTAAATTTTTAAAAAAAAGTTTAAATGGCCGCCATTTTGAAACAAAATGGCGGATGAAGCTGGCCAACGAACTCGGTCGAGAGATTGGTATGTACTATGTACACACCGAATTACATCCAAATCGGTTCATAAATACGCCTTTTATCGCGTGACAAAATTCAGGACGTTTCAAAATGTCAGCCACGCTAGAAATTCAAAATGCTATAACTCAGCCATTTTTTAAGATATAGACGAAACAAAAACTGCTCCGGAATCTTTGTATAAAGGTCAAATACATAAGAAAAAAATATTTTTCCATTTTTAATTTTTTGGTACCACATTTCAAGTTTTAAATTTTTTTAAATTTTTTAAATGGCCGCCATTTTGAAACAAAACGGCGGATGAAGCTGGCCAACGAACTCGGTCGAGACATTGGTATGTACTATGTACACACCGAATTACATCGAAATCGGTTCATAATTACGGGAGTTACAGTGTGACATAGGTCAGATATATATATATATATATATATATATATATATATATATATATATATATATATATATATATATATATATATATATATATATCAATTTTGAACGGAGGGTGGTTTCGGGGTCTGGGGGTCATGATCGATGAAAATATACCAAAATTTTTTGAAATCGCTTTCCTCCGAACGGCTGCAATAGGTAGCTTTTTTGTAAAGAAAGCTACCTAACAGAAATCGAGTTTTTTTATTTTACTGATATTTCAAATTTATGTCGGCGACGTGTTGATACGGATCCACTGCCACTCAAGAGACTGAACAATGAATTTGCTTTCAGTTCGATTCTCTTTTGTGACAGTAGGATCAGTTTTAATTGGCTGGGGTTTTTTTTTTTTCGATAGTTAACCTGAAAAGAATATTTTCTGTTTTTAGACAACGAGCATCAGCTTGAGGTTGTGTTTGTTTGAGGTTTTCCTTGTTTTCTATTATGCACGAGTATAAAAATCACGTTAGGGATTTTTCTATTTATTTTGTATCATGAACGCTGCCCATGCTAAGGCTCTGCATTGAACATTTACGAAGTCACTTTTACTTGTAAATAGATATAATTGCCACGGATTGCTATACTGATAGAAATCAATAGATCAGTGTTTCCCCTTTTTCTATATAAGCATCGAATCTTTCCTATAATGGTGGGAAATTTTTAATTTAACAGGGACTCACCACAAAAGGTTGATAATGCGGAAGGAATCGACTGTAGTGTAAAATAATATACACCTTTTATAGGAATTAAAAAAATATATTGTTCCATTGTTCAGCATATAAATATTAATTTCTGTAAATTTATTCCTTTTTTTTATAAAAATGTATCAGGGTTCGTACGAGTCCTTAAATTTCCAGACTAAGAAATTCTTCAGTACCAGTATTTTCTTATAGAAAATCTTTGCTTAAATGAGGTTAAATTTCGTGCGTTTAAACTAGATAAATTTTTCTGTGAGAAAATACTGATATTAGGCCTTGAAAATAACGGTACCCGTACGAACCCTGTGTATAGTTGCGATTAATCCCTTTTTTGTGTTAACACTATTTCCAAATCATAATCCTTGCCATATTTAGTCGCAGAATTCTGCAATTAATTAACATTAAAATTAGGCAAAGATTACTATTGGGAAGGAGTGGTAACTAAAAAGTGGAACAGTTGACAACTAAGTATATGCTGATAGATAGATTTAAATTTTTTATTTTGCTAAAGAAAAAAAAAAGGTTTTAAATTTTGCATATAATGTACTAAATATAAATATGCAGATTGGAATGACAGGGGGGAAGGGGAACGGTATATTTGTTATTACCGGTACCGCCGAATATAAGGGCTCCGGTACTTTTTTTGTTAGAAATTAAGCCCTGCTTGTAACATCTGTAGTATTATTATCTGTCACCTTTTAAGTATACAGAAAATGTTTTAAAATACATATTGTGTAATTTGTGATTAGTTTTATATTTCACTTTCATTTATTCTAACTTTTTGTTTTCATTATATTAAAGACGTACTTTTATTGCAGAAACCAGTATTCATGAATGTCGGTAGAGGAGACGTCATCAAAAATTCAAACATTGTGGAAGCTTTAAGGTGAATATTTTTGTCAGTTTTCTGACGTTAATGAGCGTGTGACTAATTGAGATTACTGCTAATTAATATTATTTTATTTTATTTATTATACAGGTATCCCCCGACTTTCGCAATTATGTAATAAATCTCGAAAATTACATTTGTGAACATTAATACGCAGTTTCAAACTTTTGATTTTTATTTTATAAATAAAATGTATAGATATAAGTCACACCCGTAATATAGTTTATATATTAGATAGTTATATTTTTATTGGTATGTACGATCAAATCTATAACAAAACAACTTAATCTTTATTGTTAATTATTCATAGCAGTCATCTAATTCATAATAAATACAGTTTGTGCTTATTAAGAATTATTTTACTTTGTGTGTCATTTCATTTGTCTTGCCATCAGAAATTCACGGAGAATAGGTTAAAAGAGTCCTCTTTAATTATTTTTACTTTCTTCTATCTTTACAAGAAGAAAGTATTGGATTCGTGAAAATTTTCGACTTCCGGTTTTCGACGGATTTCTACGTTTTAGAATGCCCAGAACACGATTTGATGGTTTTTAGAAAATGTTTGTCTGTGAGTCACTCTGTCACTCTGTCACTCTGTGAGTCTCTATGTGACAAAAATTTTGTGGGCGCTCTATCTCAAGAACTAATGAACGGAATTTCACAAAACATCATATTTAGTTAGACCTTGATATAAACTGGACCTGATTAGTTTTTGGTGAAAATCGCCCAAGGGGTGGCACTGCTCTACGGCATTTTTCACGATTTCTGCAATAGCTATATCTCAAGAACTACTTCACGGATTTTCATAAAACTTCAGATTCAGTTAGTCCAAGATATAGTTTGGTGCTGATTACTTTTTTGTGAAAATCGCCCAACAGGTGGCGCTGGTATGCTGCATTGTTCATGATTATCTCAATAGCTCTAACTCAAGAAAAAATGCACGAATTGTCATCAAACTTCAGATTCAATTAGTCCCTGATATAAATTAGTGCTGTTTAATTTTTGGTATAAATCGCCCTACAGGTGGCGCTGCTGTGCTGCATTTTTACGATTTTCGCAAGAGCTGTATCTCAAGAACTATTGCACGGATTTTCATCAAACTTCAGATTTAGTTAGTCCTTGACATGAATTGACGTATAAAATAGTGCTGTTTAATTTTTGGTATAAGTCGCTCAACAGGTGGCGCTGCTATGCTGTATTTTTTGCGATTTCCGCAATAGCTTTATCTCAAGAACTAACACTTAGATTTTCAACAAACTTCAGATTAATGTATACCTTGATATAATTTAGTGCTGTTTATTTTTGGTGTAAATCGCTCAACAGATGGCGCTGCTATGGTACATTTTTCAGAATTTCCGCTATAGCTCTATCTCAAGAACTAATGCACGAATTTTCATCAAACTTCAAATTCAGATATACTTTGATATGAATTGGTGCTAAATTCATGTAATTTCTTGTACTATTGAAATGATCTAATTGACGTGATTTATATAGAAGAAAGTTTTGTGATGGCCACAACATACTAGTTTATTTTTATAGTCGTTTGGTGTAGATTCAAAATTGTTATAAATCAATTCATCAATATTAGATTTATAAATCCCGTATTCCATAAGATATTTGAAGAGTGTTCTTTAAGTTAGTTTTTATATTTTTTACACGTTTATAGTTTACTAGGGGACTCTGCCCCCTGCAAGCTACGCTCGGAAACCCCCGTTCAGACACCGCAGAATCTAAAAACATGCTAATCTGATGGGTTTTAAAAATATTAGAGAAGATTGAATTATACTGATAAAAGCTGTGCAGATCTCCCTGTAAACGGGTTCCCATTCAATTCCCTTTGATTGCAAAAATTTATGGGCGAACCAGTTGCTGTTAAGAAATCCAATTGTTGTTTTCGTTTTTGATTAAAGAGGATCAGTTAAACATTTGAAAAGAAGCTAAAATAAAATAAATTAAGTATACAGAGTCTTTGTCTCCCGGTATTTTAAAACAATCTCTATAACAATAGCCTAAATCATGTGACTATCATCAACAGTTCCAGGCGGACCACTTCGCTTTTTATACTCTAGTTGCCATTCTGGTACTTTAATGTTAGCCAGGCACAGGTGATAAGTCGCAAAATATTAGGTGAAAGTTTGGCACAGATGTCATATACGTCCCATAGTCGCGCGATTTTTTAACGACGCCAATTTGGGGAACGCATCAACAGCATAAACAACAACATCCGGCTTAGCATATCAAGCAAAATAACGATACTTTGGTGTCAGTTAAGTGCCCGTTCCGTATATGACATTGGCGTTAGAAAAAAATCGCGCCAATATGGGACCGTAAGTTTTCCATTTTGATTAAAAAATCAAAATTTTTTTCGAATGAAACTACATAAAATTTGCCATGGTTGCAAAGAATTCTTGGTACTGTTACGCTAGCCAGATGCAAATCTCGCCAATAGCTTTTTTTCAACTCGCCAGTTAGCTTTTTTTTTTTTTTTTTTCGAGTGGTAATATTTGGCCAGATGTCATATACGCACAGCAGGTTTGGCGTGATTTTTTTTTTTTTACGAAAATTTGGCGAAAACCTCGTTTTCAAATACCAGTTACATATGCTTTTTTGTATTACTTAGTTATCCCGTCGACCAAAAATCTATCGCCAAACTATAAGATTAAATGCCAATAATGGTTGATCGTAAATGTCACATTCACTTGACTTTACGCAAGTTACACGTGTTTACGTCATCAAGTGATTTTTATTTCGACTTTTTATTTGTATACTTATTAATGTTATACTAATTTATTTGTTCTTTCGTTATTTAAAATAAAAATTACGTCCATTTGTATAATTTGACGAATGTTTTGGCGATTTATATAATTTGGGGAACTTGGTCGACGGAATAACTAAGTAGAACCGTATTTTTTAATTATTTTCTATATTTTCTAAAGGAAATATAAAAAAAAAATATTAATAATTATAACACAAAATAATTTATATATTTTGTAAAAAGAAATAAAGGTAAATAAACATTTATTATCAAATAAACAACATTAGCCGGGTTACCATGTCAACCTTTTCTGAAATATGAAAAAAAAAATATCTGTTTGATTAAAATTTGAGTTGTCATCATTAGAAAAATGTATATAAAATTAGAAAAAAAAATAATATTTCGAAAACTAATTCGAATTTAAAAATTCTAATACCAGTTTTGAGATCTGCGGATCAATGCTGATTTTTGGTGTTAATTTCATCGCAAAGTATTCTATATTTTAGGCGGAATCGCTTGAAACATAATCAGTTGTTTAATCAGTCGATTCATATATCCGTTTCATAAATTCGTTTCATATATCCATTTCATAAATTCGTTTCATTAGGATTTTATATATATAGGGTAGATATACAAGTAAATACTGTCACAAGATGTTTTATTTATAAAATAATACGGTGTAAATAATATATATATGTATATATATATATATATATATATATATATATATATTGTAGTTTCTTACAAAATGTTACCTAAGAAACTTACAAATTCGACTTACGTAAATTTCAAGTTACGTAAAAATTTTCGGAACGCATTACTTACGTAAGTCGGGGAACGTTTGTATTTTGTAAGTAAATCACCTTATACGTAACTGAGTTAGAGAAATGTTTGTTCTTATCTTTGGGATTGGAAGGAGCTATTATATATTCATATCTTATTGTATGGAAAGCCCATTGTGTAAACGACATACCAGCATTCCTTTTGTATACGATAATGTGGACAACAAAAAAAATAGATAAACTAGAAAACATGAATTCTGCTTTTTCAGAATTTAGTGTCGTCCCCGATGAAAAAAATATATATGTATATAAATACATGTACATAATACAAAACATATTTCAATTTTAAAGCTTAAAACACACGCTTTTATTTTAAATAAAATAACGTCATTTGCATCATATGAAGAATTCCCCATTTACGATCCAGTCTTAAACAACATCTACAGTAAACTATTCATATGACGTCACTATCGCTGATTGAACAAATAAAAAAAAAACAGATGTCACTCAAAAAACTCGACAAAAAAAATCGGCTATCTAATGATTCACATGCCTTCATTTGTTTGTAATATAGATACTTAAAATTAAATTTAGTTTATAATAGCTCCATGTTTTATCAGAAATCATTCATTTATATTTTTTTCAAAATTTCAAGTATTTCAATTACATTTTTTTTTCAGTAGATATGGGAAAATGGCAACAAAAAGATATAATTACTATTTTCAAACCTTTTTTTTTTTCCTTTACTTTGTACAGAAAGGGAGTACTTGAGTTGCCAAAATTAAACAAATGGCGCTAAAAACTAAAAAAAAAAATTAATATCTCAAAAATAAATGGAGATGCAGTTTTCAAACAAATTGCATTAAAAAGTACTTTTTTTTCCCTCAATACGAGGGTATAAAAATTGAAAATGTGCATTGATTAGAAGTTTAAAAAATTGCAGTAGAGTATTTAACAGTACAATGATACATCTGCTTTGTTTTACGGCTGGCTTATACAACGGAACGTTATTTCTTTAGACGACTTTTTTATTGCTTATAGAAATAATTAGCATATCGGGGCTAATAAAGTGAACAAAAGAAAGTCCTTGGGAATCCCTAGTGAACATGACAACATGATTGAGGAAGCGAACTGCAGTGAGGGATAAAGTGATTATTTTATTTTATACGGAAGGACCCCACGTGTTTTTATCTCGAAATAGAAGCTATGAGAGAGTGTTTGGTATTCTTGGCTGAAGTCTCGTGTGAAGAGGCTGGAGGATTGAGCCGTGCATTGGCAGCGAGAGTGTTCCTCAAAAAAAAAAAAGATTGACTCCTGTGGGGAGAAACTTGTATACAAGGAGAGATACCTGTGCGGTTCTCCGGTAAGTCTTGGAGAGTTAAGTGAGAAAGGAATAGCGTAGTTTAATAAAATTACCCAGTATGTAGTCATTATTTCAACGTATAACTTAGTGTTGGGTAGGATCTTCTATATCCGAGCCTATAATTGTAAATAATGTTTTTTTTTTTTTTTAATGTAAATAATTTGTAAATAAATTGTTCATTAATATTAACTGAATAAGTTGGGATTTAATTATTATTATTCTCATATTGTGTCCGATGCAAGTATTTATATCGGTGGTGGCAGCCTATCAACAAAATAGCGGTTATTCGAAGTCTTTACGGGTGATTGACTGGAGTGTGCGTGATAATCATCATCGTATCGACAACGAAAAAACGTAACAATTTTTATGAATGATATTTTGAGAATTCTTTTTAACACTCTCCAACATAATTGAAAAGTGGTTATGAATTTTGTCGGAAACCACCTGCACACCCGATTTTAGTGGTTGATCGGTAGGCTTATCGTTGTGTTTTGCTGTACCGAAAGGTGTGAAAACATGAAGGACAGGGAATAGGAAACTACAATGGCAAACCTACCAATCAACCACTAACATCGGGTTTGCAGGTATTTTGCACCAAGGTATGACTTGGCAGACCAGTTGCATTTCAATATGCGAATCAAGTTTTAACTAATCCTGGAATTTCAGCCGTCACCTCTATGAGGTGATGGTTTGTGCAGCCGCTTTCCGGTATATTAGTTATAAGTCGATTAGCATATTAAAAAGGAACTGATCTGCCATGTCCTATATTGGTGGAAACCACCTGCAGACCCAGTCTTAGTGGTTTTTAGTAGATCCCCATTGAGTTTTCCAATGAAATTCCTACATCAGATAGCATATTACTAATAAGCTATGCGATATAGGAATTTCATTGGGAAACTTAATGGGGATCTATCTACCAATCAACTACAAAAATTAGTCTGCAGGTGGTTTCCACCAAGGTATGGCTTGGCAGACCAATGGATCTATGAATAAAGAGCAGAAGACAGATAGTACTGTATCTACCGGTTGCGAGTGAAGTAACTGAGGAGGTTGTCACAATATGGCAACTGTTGTTTGTTTACACTGGATCAAGGCCTTTTTTAATGCCAAGACAAATTCCCACCAGTAAAAACAAATACTACTTTTTGTCATATTTATGAAAGAAATTCTGCATGAATAAGGCGTTTAAATAAGGATGAAAATTTCTATACAAATTTACTGGTGGAAGTTTGCCCCGTGGGTAATCTAATTTGCTGGCATTGACAAGAGAATTGTTTAGGTTGTCCCAATATGGCGGAATCGCAATGTCTGACAACCGCAAGAGCAAACTGCCGTCAGTAAAAAGGAATAGATATTCTCGATTTAATTGTGACAGAAATATTGCATGAATTAATACCGAGGAAAAATTTACTGGTGGAAGTTAGATTTTTCAGTAATCAGTACGTGCAGAACGATTACAGTTGGAGATTCACAATTTTCAGGATATGTCAGTTCCTCTTTATTTGGGAGATTCTCAAAAGGTGGTATCATTAAAGGTTAACTATATGTATATATTAAAATTTTCAAATTTAAGGCCAATTTTTTTTAATAGTATATTATTTTGTCTATAAATATAATATATAAATATTTTTAATAGTATGTCTACAAAATTATACACAAACATTAAAAGACAGCAACTATTCTGGAAAATTAATTATTAAAACATTTAATTAGCAGTTGTGTACGTTACAAATTTTGGACATTTTTTTGTACTTACGTTACAGATTTTGGACGTTGCTCTTAGTATTTAAAAAATTCTTAAGACTAAGAATGTAGTAAATGTCTCCTATAATTGTATGTGTATACATATATATATGTATAATTAACTTTTTGTTATCCAGTAATAATAATAATAAAATCAAATGCTTTGTTACGTACGTTACTTTCGGACATAACAAAATACAGAAAAATTATTTATAGAAAAGTCCTTCTTATCTTCAAAAAAGCAATAAATCAGCCTGCCATCTCTTAACGAAATTATCAAAAAATATGCATTCGTTGTTTACCATTAGAACCACCTGGAAAAAAGTTAAAACTATTTTTCTTGGTGGTACATTGGAGCAGTTAACGTTATGAATGTCCGAAATTGGCCTCTTTAGCATAAAATAATAAAATTTTAAGATAATACAAAACTTTTACAATAAATTATGTCATTTTCTGTCTCTGAATAGAATTAAAAACTCAATGTAAAAAAAAAAAATAAAGTCAATGATAAATAAGTTATGTTTGAAAGGCTTAAAGTTATGACGTGTGTCCAGTGCCCACCTTTTGAGAATCGCCAATTTATAGTTCAATGGGTAGACCAGTTCCATTTTAATATGCTAATCAATTTTCTAATCTGAATCTGTATCTAATCTGAAATTTCGATGAGGTAATAGTTTGTACAGCCACCGCCTGGCATATAACACTCAACGTATTCTCCGTATAGCCGGCGCTGAATTTGAATTAACTTTTTCACGAAAATCATTTTTCAGTTATTTAATTTTGAAATTCATGTGGTTTTCTGAATATCTCTTACATTCTATGACTATTATCTTATTTTTAATAAAATGCCTTAATACTCATCTCGTATCTCTTACAATTACATGTTTTTGTAGAAATGGTTGGATATCTTATGCAATACTGGATGTATTTGAACAAGAACCATTGCCGGCTGATGACCCTCTCTGGAATATGCCTGAAGTAAAATATTTTTTTTTTTCAATTCCCTTTTAACACTTTCCAACAAAGTTCAAAAGTGTTTATGAATACAGCTTGTTTGGCCATTTCGCCGTCTGCCTGTCTATCTGTTTACGCTCTAACTAGCGTAAATATACTCAAATTGTCATGTAATTTATGCATGTTAATGATGTTTACCATGGCATGTTCGGTATTGCATCATGGAGGAAAGAGATAGATGGAGATGCAGTAAAGTGGCTGGGGGTGACGCCAAAAAAGTAACCCTAAAATCCGCTACAGTAGGCCCAAACACAAGCACGTTCTTTCACGAAAAAAAGAAGAAAACTTTTAGTAATACAGTTTTTAATTCATAATACAGTGAAATGCCTCTTTAGAATGTTTAAAAATAAGCAGATCACTTCATTTAGAGAAAAAATGCACGGGTGATGTCAAAGAATTTGGTCCCTGTTCCAGATGCTTGTTTTGTTTGGGCCGAATGAGAGCATTTAAATTTGAGCGATAACGCGCATCATATTGCAAACCGTTTTTACAGCATACTGCATCGCCATCTATCTCTTTCCCCCATGGTATAGGTATTGCATATGTGTAACGTTAATAAGAATTCCGTTACATTATTGTCAATGGCGGAAAATCGTTTGTAAATCGTTTGTGTATTTTAATGACATTACGGTTTTTCAAATGTATTGAAATTGATATAAATCACTGGATTTCACTACAAGAGAATTTCTATAGAATAGGACAGGGTTGGCGAACCTTTTTATAGTCTAGTGCCGATTTTTTCAAAAAAATATTTTACATGGCCTTGACGTGCCAACTAAAAGAAAAATTTAGTGGATTAAAAAATAATGAGTTAAACCACTTGAAAATTACTTAAGATTTTTTTATAAAATGGGTAACATAGATGTAAGTATCATACTCAAATAATTATCGAATCAATTATATTTTTGAAAATATTTTAAAATATGTGATTACTTAAAATATGTGATCTTGGATGAAAATTAATATATATCGTGTTCATGCTCAGTTAATTTTAACAGAATGCAAACTGAAGTGGATTTATCTGGCAACTGTTCGCTATTTGATTTTTTATATTACTTATTTACGAAAATAATGACTCACATGTATATAAATAGAAGGAAAAATAAATGGAAAAAGGCAGTTTATTTAAATAGTTCTGAAGTTAATTTCCAAGTCGCCATAATTTACCATCAGTATTTTTATTAATATATAATAATCTTTACTTTTTAATAATTTCCGAATATTTTCTTTGTTAAGTTTTTGAAACCATATTGAATAAGATTAAAATTCTTCACTTTCCAATTAATCGAATTTAAAATAGAATCAGATCTTCTAAGTTCGTGAATTTTGTGTAAAATCACTGTATTCTGATTCAGAGACATAATCAACTCCGCTCCGTGCCAAAATTATTCTTTCGCGTGCCATATGTTCGCCGACACTGGAATAGGACATTCATAGCATTTGTCGTTCATTTACTGGGACACACAAAAGAAATCGGTTACAGTACTGTCTTTGAGCCGTAATTGCTGGAAGTGTGTTTTCACTTTCGGTGTGCGATTTTATATAGAACTAATTTTTTGCATGTCACTCGTTTTGTATAAATTATATACCTTGTATACAGGGCTGCACAAAAGAATTCGCGCACCGTTCTCCTTATTAGCGGAAATTGCTGAAGAGAAATTTTCAACTGAGATACGTATTTTCTAACTCAACTAAATTTTTGCATGCATGTAGTTAAATAGATACAAATCTATACAGGGTGTATCTGAAATGCTTCAACAAACTTAGGGGGATGATAGTACTCATCACGACGAACAAAAAATGCAATAGAACATGGGGTTGCAAACCACTTATTGAGTCACAAAATACAGGGTGCTTCACTCTGTAACCTCACCGTTTAATAAGTTGGAATAGGATGTCTAATTGAAATATTTGGAAATGCATAACATATTTGAAAACCTAATTTCAGCAATTCCCATTTCCAATCGGAAAATCATCCGAATGCTTTGAGCAGCCTTGTATATGATATACACCGTGTATCTTTCACCCTAACTGAAGTCGGCTTGTCGGTAATAATTTTGCGAAAAATTAAAATATTGCAATAAAAAGGTAACGATATGTACCTTATTTAGTATGAAATGGGATAACATCACAAAAAAAGTGGTAGAAGTTTCTATTATATGCGCCAGCAGTATGCATTGGACGCTCCCCATTTTGGACTGTGATCATCAAATCATACGGTATCATCGATTGTGTGAGTACCCTGTTTGTCCAGAACTTTTTGTGATGTTATCACATTTCCTACAAAATAAGGTACATATCGTTACATTTTTATTGCCATATTTTTATTTTTCGCAAAATTATTACCGACAAGCCGACTTCAGTTAGGGTGAAAGATACACGGTGTATATCATATACAAGGCTGCTCAAAGCATTCGGATGATTTTCCGATTGGAAATGGGAATTGCTGAAATTAGGTTTTCAAATATGTTATGCATTTCCAAATATTTCAATTAGACATCCTATTCCAACTTATTAAACGGTGACGTTTTGTTACATTATTCTGAATGTGTTGGAAAGTGTTTCATAATCTAAGCTTGACGCATTACTTTTTAATTCTTATTAATTTCTCTTTATTAGTTTTTCAAAATCAGTTTTTTACAACAATTTAGGTTCATATCACACCTCATATTGGAGCTTTCCCACAATGCGAGCATGTAAGTACTTCATCTGCTAATATTCCTTTGTACACTCTTATATTTAACTCACACTTTCCAACAAAGTTGAAAAGTGTTTATGCATTCGGTTTGTCTGTCCGTCTGTCTACGCTCTAACTCCCGTAAATATACTCGGATTTTCATGAAATTGATAAAGGTTATTTAGGGTCACTAAAGTATGTTTGGTATTGTACATGAAGTATGTAGGATTAATCGTTCATTTACAGGGGCGCTCAAAATCATTCCTTTACATTATGGTATAGGGAAAAATCGTTTCCAGAATATTTTAATGACATTATGCTATTTCAAATGTATTGAAACTGATATAAATCACTGAATTCTACTATGATCATGTTAGAACAGGGCATTCATAGCATTTTTTATTCATTTACAGGGACATACAAAAGATATCGGTTACAGTACTGTCTTTGAGTAATAATTGCTGGAGTGTACGGTTTAAAATTCGGTATGCGCTTTTAAATTTGATTTTTTTCGTTCTTACTCGTTATATATCAATTCTATATCTCAAATACAGGTCTGCACAAAAGTATTCACGTACCGTTCTCCTTATTAGAGGAAATTGCTGAAGGTAAATTTTCAGCTGAAGTATATGTATCTCTTAAGTGAACTAAATTTTGGCATGCATGTAGTTAATAGATTCAAATCTATATATCATATACAGGGCTGCTGAAAAAATTCGCAAAATTTTCCGATTGTGGATGGGAACAGCTGAAATTGGGTTTTGAAATGTATTATGCGTTTCCACAGGGTTGAATTAGACGTAATATTTTAATTTTTTAAACGGTGCAGTTTTGTTACATTATTCTGAATGTGTTGCAAAGTGTTTCATAATCTATGCTTGACGCATGATTTTTTCTTACTCGTTGTTTTGTAAAGATGGAATTTTGTAATCGATTTTTCACTCATGTCTGTTGTAGACCGGGAAGTGGCTGCAAAAAAACATCGCCTCATCGAGTTGACGCCTGAAATTGCACGATTAGTTAAAACTCGATTCACATATTAAAATGCAACTGGTCTGCCAAGTCATATCTTGGTGGAAAACACCTGCAAACTTTATTTAAGTGGTTGAGTGGTAAGTTTACCAATGTGTTTTCCTGCTTTCAACCCTCCATGTTCTCATACCTTTGGGTGCAGGAAAATACAATAATAAATCTACCAATCAACCACTAAAGTCGGATCGGCAGGGGATTTCCACCAAGATATAACTTGGCAGACCAGTTGCATTTTAACATGCTAATCGAGTTCTGTCTAATCCTAGAATTTCATACGTCAACTCGATGAGGCGATGGTGTGTTCAGCCGCCTCCTGACCTATCATTCATGTCTGTTAGACTAGAATTGTAAAAATTATCTACAAAGGTGTTTCACAACAGTTTGATATTTTTATAACTTAATTATAACTAACTTAATTTTAGGACATTTTTTCTGTTAGATCCGTTTAAATCGAAAATAACAATGCAGTAGAACCTCCCTAATGGACACTCCCAAATAGCGAACATCTCTAATTAGCGGAAACATTTTCGATCCCCATGTGTTTGTGCATTTTTACCTCCAAATAGCCGACACCTCCGAATAGCGGACAAATTCTGCGCTCCCTAGCTGTTAATTTTTCAGATGTTTTACCTTATTTTCTCCCAAAACAATTCTTATATTAGATATGCTATATATTATCAGGAATTACCGATATTTATCGGTGTATGAACATTTCCTGATACATGAACATTTCTTGAAGTTAACTTTGTCCCATTTGAAATCTCACAAGACAGTGAATAAACTAAGGCGCGAAATTTCTGCTTGCCAAGTCGCCATTGGCGACTAGAAATTTGAGGCTGGCAACTAGAAGGCAAGACGGTACCGTTTTCGAATATCGAAGCAGCGTTTTTATCATTTGCTCCAAGATTTAATAATTTAAATTATTTAATCATATCTGTATCTTCTGAATTTAAATCAATTTAAATGCAAAATTAAATACGAAAAACATCCTTCTAACATATTCTTTTTCTTATTTAAAAGTTGGCGAAGTTCATAGCTGATAATTATTTGAAATACATCAATGGTGATGCATTAATGAATGTTGTCGATTGGGAAAATGGCTATTAGGTGAGTGGTTTTCAATTTATGTTTTTTATTTTTTTTTTCTTTTCCATCGGTTTCTTTACTGTTATTTTATTTTGAAGTTCATAATCTACTTTTGGTTTAATTTCAGACTAATAATAACTAATCATTTTTTCTGCTATTATTTTTGCAGTGCTTTTATACTAAATTCAAGACTTCAATGGTTGTACTTAAATAATATTGTGTATAATGAGGTACACATGAAAAAACTGCTAACAGAAAAGACGTCAAGGAAGTGTTTTAACACTAATGATTGTAGAAAAAAAATTATTTTACAAACGGACAAGAAAGTTATACTTTGTAAAATGAACTTTTCTGAAATAAAGCTTTTGTGTTTTTAAAATTTATAGTAATTTCTGTCTGATACGTTTGGGATTATTTGTCTTCAAGGAATTTTTTTTTTAAGTTTTACACTGAATTTGCAATATGTATACATTTAAGGTCTGAATTTCAAATTTTAAATGGCTAGATAAAAGAAATAAAGTAAGAGAAACTTGAATACATTTTAAAATAAAATTTTATAAAAGAAAAGTTTTAAAAACTATCAAAAACATTAAAAATACACTTAATATACGTTTCGTCAAGCAATTACAAAAGCCACACCAGTACAAATTAATTACTGTAAAAGGAACAACAAGGCAAATCAAGTACAGTTAAAGTTAAAATTCGTTTTCAGAAACAGACTATATTCACCAGGAATGGAACAGACTTCATTCATTGTCGGCGATCATATCTGAATAAACCTAATGAAGCATGACGAGGCCTTGCGCTTGCTTGTCGAAACGTATATTAAATGTATTTTAATGTATTTAATATTTTTAACTTTTTTATCAAATTTATTTTAAAATGTATTCAAATCTGTCTTACTTTATTTATTTTATTTAGTGATTTCAGATAAGTAGATTTCCAAGTTTTTGTTAGGGTCATTTTATAGATAACGTTACCTTTTTGAGGGTAAAAATTTCAATCAGAAATTGTAAATTAAAAATTTTTATATTAATATCCACAGTTAATCTTTCACTCCTTTCAAGTTTATAGGTAGTGGTGGTCGTATGACCTCTTTAACAGTTGATGCTTCATTTATTTTATTTATATGTGCGTTTTGAATTCTTTAACCCTTTCGGGACGAGTGTCTTTTACAGAATTTTTAATCTTTAATCATCGGTTTTCTAAAACAGAAATTTTTGCCTAATTGAATGGGGAAAATGCTCGGATTACATAAGACAAAATTTACACTAAAAATTTACTGGTGAGAATAATCACCCTGATCACCTTACGCGGCACGAATACCGGTCGCTCGTCCCCAAGGGGTTAAATAACATTGTAATGAATGATGCAAAAATGCAATGCTTTATTTCTTTATACCAAGCTTAATTAGAGTAGTATATGTAACTTCAAGTAATTATGTCAAAAATGTACTTCAATTAACTATGCATATTAATAAAACAAGAAAGTAAAATCATGCATCAAAGCATAAATTATGAACACTTTCCAACACTCCAAGAAAGCTTTCACAAGACTTTGCCGTTTAAAAAGGTAAAGAAAATATCTAAGTAAACGTTTTAGAAAACCATAACAAATTGGAAAACCATGTGTCAGCAATTACCGCCCATAGCAGGAAAGGTACTCCTATTATTTTGTTCAACTCTATATATGATTTATGGATTTTTATACATGGTGTGTTCACAAAGTTACAAGACTGGTCTGAGAATACAAAATTTATTAAACATTTTTGTACAGAGAACTAAAATTCTTCGAAATGTGACCCTTGGGCATCAACACACCGTTGCCAGCGTTTTTTCTATTGTTTATAGGCTCCTTGGAAGCCTTCGCGCGCAAGGCTGTTAAGGGACCTCGTCGAAGTTGGAATCGTGGATCGCTGGAAACGTGTCGAATCGCTCCCCTTTCATGTCTTTCTTGATCAGGAGGAACAAAAAAAAAGTCGCTGGTGGTGAGGTCGGGGCTATAGGGGGCTTGTGGCAGTATTGCCACGTTAAACGTAGCCAAAACTTTTGCGGCTGCGAGCGACGTGTGAAAGGGCGCATTGTCGTGGTGAACAATCAAATCGTCTCTAATGTCTTGGCGGACGCGCCGGTTCAGGTCAGTTTTACGCTGGAATGCACTACCATTGGAAGGATTTAGTCCAGCGTATTCGCCCAGGCATCAGAAACGATTGAATTGCTCACCACGACAATGCGCCCTCTCACACGGCCCTCGCCGCCGCCTAAGTTTTGGCTAAGTTTAACGTGGCAATATTGCAGCAAACCCCTCTACAGCCCCGACCTTGCTCCCAAAACTTTTTTGTTTCCCCCGATCAAGAAAAACCTGAAAGGGAAGCGATTCTACACTATTCCAGCGATCCAGGCAGCTTCGACGAGGTTTCTTAACAGTATTGCGCGCGAGGACTTCCAGGGAGCCTATGAACAATGGAAAAAACGCTGGAAGCGGTGTGTTGATGCCTAAGTGTTATATTTCGAAAAATTTTAGTTCGCTGTACAAAAATGTTTAATAAATTTTGTATTCTCAGACCAGTCTTGAAACTTTGTGAACACACCCTGTATATACTACATAGAATGCTCAAATTTAGTATAGTAAGAAACGCATAATACAGTTGAAAAATCACCTTCAGCAATTTCTATTAATAATCGGAAACGTACTTGAATTATTCTTTACAGCCCTGTACATTAGTAACAAATTTGTACACACAACTCATTTTAAGAAGAAATTTAATTCAGGCAAAGATACACTTAAAACTACTAAAATCGTACTTCCAGAAATTATAATCCATATATCCAGTTTTGTATCCATCTATATATCCAGCATGTATCCAGTTTTTCGCATAGAATTGTATATTTTATATTTATATTTTATAATCTCTTTTTAAATATACTTGAGATTCAAAATGCATAAAAGTTTTTAAAAAAGCAAGCAATTCACGCTCATACTCTGCACTTTTTACGAATTCTTTTGCGAAGCCCTGTATATGGTCTATAGAATTTAAACGCACTGTTTATTATGCAAAAATTTAGTTAAACTTAAGGGGTCTTGTACCTTTTAAACGCATCGAAAATTAACGAAAAACTTCAAAGTTTGAATTAGCCTATCTTCAAAGCATTTTCATGTATAAAGATGAAATTTTGGATATTGATAAAACAGATTGTGCTTTGTAATATGCTACCATTAGAAATTTATTAACCCTTTACAGAATTTGTGTATTGTTGAAATCAAAATAGCTCTTTTTTTACCCCATAAGTCATTGCGCGCATGATAGCTTGAGAAAGTATGCATGGATTGGCATGAAATTCGGTAAAGATACTAAACATATATGTGTGTTTAAAATGATCTGCTCTTAGGCTAAAATTATCTCATTAACTATATAAAAAAAAAATATTTTCGTAAAAAAAAATAAAAATTTTGTATTTTTAATGAATAAAAACAGTCATAACTAAAAATATTACCATTGTAAATACTTAAAAGTAGTTCATTTTAAGCACACATGTAGGTTTAGTATATTTACCAAATTTCATGACAATCCATACATACTTTCTCAAGATATCATGCGCTCAATGACTTATGGGGTAAAAAAAGAGCTATTTTGATTTCCACAATACACAAATTCCGTAAAGGGTTAATAAATTTCTGTTGGTAGTATATTACAAAGCACAATCTGTTTAATCAATATCCAAAATTTCATGTTTATACATAAAATGGTTTTGAAGATAGACTAATTCAAAGTTTGAAGTTTTTCGTTAACTTTCGACGCTTTTAAAAGGTACAAGACTCCTTAAAAACTCGTACCATAGCTGAAAATGCACTTTCAGCAATCATCCCTAATAGACAATACTTCGTATACAGTATTGTATGCGAAATCCTGTCATGTCCCTGTAAATGAAATTAAATGCGATGCACATCATATTCTACTATAAGAATTATGTAGCAAATCTGAGTAAAGTATATCAATTTCATCATGTTTGAAATAGTGCAGCATAATTAAAATATGCTGCGAGCAATTTTTCCCGTAGATCATAATAAAACTTGAACTCTTTTATGAGACCCTCTAAAATATGAATGATAAATCCTTTCACATCTATAGAAAGCGTGTTTTAGTGCACCTCCTAAATTCATATCAATTTCATTATGTTTGTAACAGAGAACCATCATTACACTCTAACATTGGGAGGAGTGAAAAGTTCACTCTTTGAAAGAAAGACAGACATTTTCACTCTTTTTGTAATGAATTTTACAGAAAATCACTCCTTAAGGAGTGGAATTTTCCACTCCCTAGAAAGGAGTGAAATGTTTCACTCCATTGTCGGGAGTGAAATATCTCACTCCGCTGACGAGAGTGAAAGCCTGGCATTATACACTTTAAAAAATTCCCATTCATCTTTGAACCAATATATGGAGTAAAATAATGAAAAGCACCAAAATATGTCACTTTTTTATTTTCAAAAGCTCCATTTCAAAATGTAACCTTGGAAATTACGCTGATTTGGTACTAAAACGCACATTATTTCAAGATTGACTATTCACTCCTGCTTAGAGTCAATATTCATTAAGAAGAAGTGAGTATTGTATGTCTTGGTATCGTTCATCAGCCAATCAGAACAGCAAGTATACAACGTCTTTTTTAATAAGAGAAAAGCGTCCGCCATTTTAGCATTAAAATATACGGATATTATTAAAGTTATTATTTATGGCATGTAAAGGTAAGTCTTATTTAATTTTAATCTTTTATTCCTGTAGAATTTGTATGTTATGATCATGAGTTAAATAGTTTTATGTTATATAGAAAAAGATTGATCTTTAATTGTTTTACTGATATCAGAAGTGATTTTTTCCTATTCGACACTGTGATATAAAATATCTTAATTTGCCATCGCTCGAAAACAAAATGTTGATACACAGGCTGATTCATGCTCCATTCATAGTAGAATGTAAACATTAATTTGCAGTTACTTGAGACTGAAAATGTGTTGAGATAGAGATTTGTGCTGTTGGATTTTTTTCGGGGTTTTTTTTTCTGTTTCCTCATTACTAACACTTATAATATTTATCGTCATTATTATTTTGCAATTAAATATGGTATTCGATTATTATGCTTTATGAAACGGTTTCAGATTGAAAATTAGTATTATACTGGGAAAATGTCTTTTTACGTATTACAGTAGTGAAACTTTTGAAAGATTTTTTATTATTATTACTAATAATATTTTAAATTATTATTTAAAATCCTAAGTTTTCATACCAATGTTTTCAGATTTAACATTTCTCAAATTTAGAAAATAATAGAAATTTCTTATAACATATGGCACGATTTTTGAGAAGTTGTTAATTCTAATAATGCATTTAATTCATCCATTGTAGTTTGTTGTTGTTTAATGGTACAATTATAAAATACTAATTATTATTTTTAGTGTTTTTCAAATTGGTATATTTATTTTTTTTAATTGTATGTAAATAATTTGTTGTTGTTGTTGTTGTTGTTTATGATTTTAATCAAACATTTAATTATAGCCATTCTGAATCAGTTATTAAATTTCCTTCTACTGTACACACATTTCCTACGTTTGTGATGCACGTAACTATTGGCACTAAAAAATAAAACAGGATATTTAAGCATTGAAATAAAGTGTATTTTTGCTTGATGTTTATAGATAAAACTGCTTTAATATATATTTTTAAAAGTTTATAGTGTCACTTATAAAATATAAGATTGAATATATTTTTACAAGATAAATAACTACTTTTTACATTTACAATGTTTTTCCAACAATAAGAACAGTACATATGTAGTCATTTTATTTCTTTTTATATTTCCTAGATCAATCTTTTCCTACAAAACATAGGAAATCTATTTAGCTCATATTCACAAAATACAATATATACTAGAATTTAAAAGAAAATGAATTAAATACGGCTTATCATGTCGTTCCATAAATAAGCGTTGTATTAGTATCCGTTTTTCAGCAATAGCGGAACAAAATTCGAAATCATGATTAAGTTAAGAAATTTGTTTAAAAGAAATATATATACATACTTCAGAGAATATAAAATTCTAGACTCCATGTTCATATTTAATAAAACAATAACAAATTACAGCACATAAAAAAACTTACACATTCTTAATACGAGGGTGTATAAATAAGTTTTATCCTCACACGAAAATAATTGAGTGAAATTTATGAAATTGCAACATTTTATCAGTCCTTTTCTATATAGTCTCTGTGCACAGTAACACATTTGTGCAACCGGTATTTCAAAGAGAAGGGGAAGGATATATTTCAGGAGGCGCGATAGTAGACCCAAAGGGGGCCGTTTTTCTAACATTTACCGACCCCCACATGTGACGTTGTGACATATTGTTGGAAAGGCCTGTTATCACTTATTCATGCTATGCACCTCCCAAGTCCCTCCCCCAAATTTGCCCTCCGGGAGGCACTTTTCTAAATTTTTCGGACATCATTCATGCCCTCCCCCGGAGGGCAAATTTGGGGGAAAGGGCTTGGGAGGTGCTATGTGAGGCCAAAAACTTATCGATATGTCCTGGTATTTAGATCGAGCTTCTTAGAACTTATTTAAAAAAGATATCCGTTGACAAGCATTGTTTTTTAAGTAGAAAAATTAAAAATATTTTAGAAGAATAGGACACTGCAAGATTAGATTTAAATTCAGCCGCAATGAATACTGAGATTCTAAATATTTAAAATTTGAATTACACATGAATAAAACAGAACAGAATTAACGTACGTCACGAGAATTATTAAAATACTAAATATAACTTAATACTTATCTGAAAAGAAAAAAATGATATTAACTGATTAAGATTTCAGTTAATAACTTGCCCTTATGGGAATTTTAAAACTAACATATATTTATAGGGCATGCAATGAAAGTAAACACAAGGGATAAGATTGGAATTAAATATTTTAGTTTATTTCTGTCAGTAATCTAATTCAATTCATATGTAACGTTAATTGGGTTTTTCCTTAAAAGTTCAGTTAGTGTTACAAATATGAATTAAATAAATATTGTCAATAAAGTATTTTATTCAAATCTTTACCACGCTTGTATCTATTTTTATTGCATACTATATAGTATCTACATCAACCTACAGATCAAATACAGGCTGTTCAAAAGAATTGGAATACATATTTGGCTATGGACGGTAAGTGCTGAAATCAGTTTTTTAAATGTTTTACGCGTTTTCTAAGATGTTTACATAGTTATTTTATTTACCTTATTCCCCTAAATAACGAAGTTTTGTTAAACCATTCGGGAAGTGTTGGATAGTGTTTCATAATCTATGCTTAACGCATGATTTTTCTTTCTTGTTTAAACTTATATATATATTTGAATCTTTTCTAATTTTCATCGCCAAATTTGAATTTTATTATCGTAATGTAAGTAAATTTACCATCATCACGTATATTATTATAGTTGCACGCAAAAGTATCATGGATATTTTATTTTTCACATGTCAAATACATAAATACTTAATTAGATATTTAATTTCGGATCAGATTATTTTATTTAAATATTTTAATTTTCACATGCCAAATACATAAATACATAAATACTTAATTAGATATTTAATTTCGGATCAGATTATTTTATTTAAATACGAGGCCAGTCCAGGAAGTGATACCCGTTTACATATAATTAAAAGAAAAATGAAGGAGGGTAAATAATGATTTTATTTATATGAAAGTAATACATTTACTCATTTTTAGGTGCGTTCGTAATTATATAAATACGTAGCACCTATAGTCGTCGTTCAGTCCGTCTGTCTGTCCGTCCGTCTGTCCGTCCTTCTGTCCGTCCGTCTGTCTGTCCGTCCGCATATAACAGAGCAAAAACTACCCGACCGAATGATCTGAAATTTTTAATATATAATTGCTGCAAAATTTTGTCGAGCCATTTCCAATTTTATGAAAATCGGATGTATAGTTTAATTACAGGGACAGTCAAAAGTTTTTCTTTACATTACGGCCAATGGGGAAAATTATTGCAAGTGAATTTTAATGATGTTACAGACTTCCGAATGGTCTGAAATTTTTAATATATAATTGCTGCAAAATTTTGTCGAGCCATTTCCAATTTTATGAAAATCGGATGTATAGTTTAATTACAGGGACACCCAAAAGTTTTCCGTTACATTACGGCCAATGGGAAAAAATTATAGCAAATGCATTTTAATGATTTTACAGCCTTCCGAATCGTCTGAAATTTTTAATATATAATTGCTGCAAAATTTTGTTGAGCCATTTCCAATTTTATGAAAATCGGATGTATAGTTTAATTACAGGGACACCCAAAAGTTTTCCGTTACATTATGGCCAATGGGAAAAAATTATTGCAAATGCATTTTAATGATTTTACAGCCTTCCGAATGGTCTGAAATTTTAAATATATAATTGTTGCAAAATTTTGTCTAGCCATTTCAAATTTTATGAAAATCGAATGTATAGTTTAATTACAGGAACAGTCAAAAGTTTCCCGTTACATTACGGGGAATGGGGAAAAAATTATTGTAAGTGCATTTTAATGATGTTACAGACTATGCACTTATGAAGCGCAAAAAATATACATTTAGTACAATATGGGGTGCAAAACATAATTATAAAACTAGTTATAGTACGAACGCACCTCATTTGCCACGTTTGACGAGCAATTTCCAACTTGTTTACTTTCTTCTATCTTTACAAGAAAGTATTGGATTCGTGAAAAATTTCGACTTCCGGTTTTCGACGGATTTCTACGTTTTAGAATGCCCAGAACACGATTTGATGGTTTTTATAAAATGTCTGTCTGTGAGTCTGTCTGTCACTCTGTGAGTCTGTATGTGACAAAAATTTTGTGGGCGCTCTATCTCAAGAACTAATGCACTGAATTGCACAAAACTTTATATATAGTTAGACCTTGATATAAAGTGGACCTGATTAGTTTTTGGTGAAAATCGCCCAACAGGTGGCGCTGCTATGCGGCATTTTTCACGATTTTTGCAATAGCTATATCTCAAGCTACTGCACGGATTGTCATAAAACTTCAGATTCAGTTAGTCCAGGATATAGTTTGGTGCTGATTACTTTTTTGTGAAAATCGCCCAACAGGTGGCGCTGCTATGCTGCATTATTCATGATTATTGCAATAACTCTAACTCAAGAAAAAATACACGAATTTTCATCAAACTTCAGATTTAGTTAGTCACTGATATAAATTAGTGCTGTTTAACTTTTGGTATAAATCGCCCTACAGGTGGCGCTGCTGTGCTGCATTTTTACGATTTTCGCAAGAGCTGTATCTCAAGAACTATTGCACGGATTTTCATCAAACTTCAGATTTAATTAGTCCTTGACATGAATTGACGTATAAAATAGTGCTGTTTAATTTTTGGTATAAGTCGCTCAACAGGTGGCGCTGCTATGCTGTAATTTTTGCGATTTCCGCAATAGCTTTATCTCAAGAACTAACACTTAGATTTTCAACAAACTTCAGATTCATGTATACCTTGATATAATTTAGTGTTGTTTATTTTTGGTGTAAATCGCTCAACAGATGGCGCTGCTATGCTACATTTTTCAGAATTTCCGCTATAGCTCTATCTCAAGAACTAATGCACGAATTTTCATCAAACTTCAAATTCAGATATACTTTGATATGAATTGGTGCTAAATTCATGTAATTTCTTGTACTATTTAAATGATTTAATTGACGTGATTTATATAGAAGAAAATTTTGTGATGGCCACAGCATACTAGTTTATTCAATGTAGTCACCGCCGTTGTTGAGACATTTATCGTATATTGAAACCAGTTTGTTTATGCCTTCCTCATAAACTTCTCCCGCCAAAGTAGCCAGCCCCTACTTTTAAGTCATAATCACTTTGGAAACGTTCTCCTGATAGGAAATACTTGAGTTTAGTGAAGAAATCTCAGTAACTTGAAGACAAGACGGGTCTATAGGGAGGGAGGTCAGAAATCTCCCGCTTCCAGATGACTCCTCCATGCACTTTACCCACGAATGGCAACAGCCACGCCTCTGCGGGGAAAAACCCTCCGAAAAAGACTTTATTGGACGAAGGGGGAACAGTGTTAAAATGTTCTTCACGCCTAATACTGCTTTTCTTCTGTTTACCCGCAGCTGACGTCACATGGGTAAAGTCCATTGTTCCTGTAGCATACACTTCAGTTATTCCGCGACGAATTTCGCTTGGACGGATATTTTCTGCATTCAAAAAACGGATCGCACTTCGCATTTTCTATCTTATGCGCCATTGTAAACAGTCACAAAACCCGCACCATGCATAGGAAGAAATCGACTTTTTTTTCGCTTGAAAGCTGTGATGTTAATGTTACTTTAGACACCTGCGCCACTCTACTTTTAATGGGAGCAGTAGCGCCATCTCTATGAATAAACAAGTAATATTTTCTGAAAAGCCCTCGTATATACTCGCCAAAAACGCAATAAACACAATTAAACTAGATTAAATACTGCATTAATATAAAGTATGCAAGTAATATTCGGTGATGAAAATTAAAGTGAACAAGTTGAAAATTGCTCGTCAAACGTGGCAAATGACGTGCGTTCGTACTATAACTAGTTTTATAAATATTTTTTGCACCGCACATTGTACTGAATGTATATTTTAGTGCACTTCATAAGTGCATATTAGAGATGGGCAACATCGTTCCTTTTAAGGAATCGTTCCGAAAAAAAGGAACGATTCCGAAAAAATGAACGATTCCGAGAAAAAGGAACGATTCCGAGAAAAAAGGAACGATTCCGAGAAAAAAAGAACGATTTTGAAAAATAAAGGATTCCAAGGGGAAAAAAACACTTCCGAGATAAAGAGAAATATTTTTTACTAATTTATTTTCTTCTGTACCCATCCATTTTCTTACGCATCCAGTCGCCTTAATTTTGTAATGTTTTGGACAGATGATTTTGTTTTTAAAGGTTCATTTCATTGATCAGTGTGTGCAATTAATTTGCAGTTATTTCTAACTTTATGATTTATGGTATAAAGCATAATTCCTCTTGGAAATTTAAGAGCGGCGCAAGGTCTATTCGATTTCCAGTGTAATCATTGGTTTCTCTTGAAAATATGTCATCAAATGACCGTCCATTTATATTATTATTTTATGCAGTGTGTCTTTACTCTCAACGATGTTCAATGGCTAATTCCTAAACCGTTAGTCATAGACCTATAGTTCCAGTTACAAAAATGTTTTAAATAAGGTAAAAAATTATTCTGAAAGTCGTTTGGATTAATAAAAATATTTCTAAAAAAGTTACGAAATTTAATTTTTTTATATGGTCCCCCGGCCCTATAAGTGATATTTAGTAAAAATTTCCTGTTCTCTTAAAAGAAAGACAAAAAAAGTCCCATTCATCTAACACTAAAATTCATGAAGTTATACGAAACTTTGAAATGCAAGACTTATGCCACTTTTCTGCATCCGAATACACATGATTTTAGCCATGCTTCTAGGGGTCGTAAAGAAAGTGCTTAAAGTATTTGAAGGATTTATTTCATGTGTAGCTGCGCTTTGAAAGAAATCGCATTACGTCAGATTTTTGTAAGGATTTGAAGCTGTTTCTTTTCATGATTTTTTTAACAAAAATTATGCTACTTTTATAAGCTTTTATTTAACCTATTAACCGCCAAAACTATAAAGTAGGAATTTTCAAATTTCTTGTTGAAAGTCGCTTGTCACCACAAATTCAGAAAGGTAATTTTCGCTTTATTAAAATATCAAAATTTCTGCCAATAAATAAGGCATTTTTTTTAATTGTAAAATAGTGGTGACAAAGTAATTAATTTAAGCATGAACAATTATTTTGACCGTTGCGTGAACGCAACACCAGCGGGTAATGGGTTAACTTGAAACAATCGTATGTATGTCTTTCCAGTTCAAAATTTGTACTCGAAATTCAACTCACTTTAAAATATGCGATCGAGGTTAAATTTTACATATTGACGTAAATCACATGACAATGTAATATTATTATGATTTTCAGTGCTTACCATATGTACTTATTTTACAGGATAGCACAAAAAATTTCGGATAGATTACTGCCAACAAGTTTACTAAAAAGTTTTAGGTTAGATAACACAGACTGCGATGGTTGTGTTTTTTTTATTTTTAAAATTATGTATTTTTTAGCGCTGAATCAGAAAATTATCTTCATTTTTAACCATCATGTCAGGATTTTTCGCAAATAGTAAATTTCAAAATTGAAAAAATAGCTAATACTATAAAATAGAGTCGATGGTTGTATTTTTTAACTTTTATGATTGATTTGTATGTGCTTTTTAGCAATGAATGTAAAAATTACCTTCATATTTAACCATCATGTTAGACTTTTTTGCAAATGGTAAATTTCAAAGTTAAAAAATAGCGAAAATCTGATACTATAAAATGGATGTAAAACTTCTTTTATTCAATTTAATTTTATTTAATTCAAGAATTTATTCAATTTTTGGCTTATACTGGGATTCGTACAGCTAAACAGCTCGGGGATCCGATGATGTGGGAGGTTCAATTAAAACTTTGAACTTTTAAACTTTGAAATTTACAATTTGCAAAAAATTCTGACGTTGTGGTTAAAAATTAAGGTCATTTTCGGATTCAATAGTAAAAAATACATAAAAATCAATTATCAAAAGTTAAAGAAATAACAATCACGTCTATTTTATACTATCAGATTTCCGTAAATTTTTCACTTTTTAGCTTTCAAATTTACGATTTGCAAAAAATCTGTACTTTGTGAAAAAAAAAAAAAAAAAAAGAAAATGAAGGCCATTTTTGGATTCAGTGCTACAAAATACGTAAGAACTAATTATCAAAAGCTAAAACAGATGACACAACACAAATTTGCATCCTAGTATAATCTAATAACATTTCAAAATATGTGTCATTCTGTAAAGAATCGAGGCTTCGAGATCAGCTTTTCAACATTTTATTTAACGAAAATTCTATTTTTTTTTTTTCCTGTTATATGTTTAGTACAAGCAGGCCCGTAGCTAGACCATACTTCCAGGTAGGGCAAAGATTTTTCCAGGGGTGGCAGATTATTTCTTAATTTTTTTTTCTAGTCTCTTATTCGTAGTTTTTCAAAAATATGTATTGCGATTTTAGGGAATTTTTTTTTCATTTAAAATATAAGATATTTCTAAAGTCAGTATGAAATTTTTAAAGTTTCTTCAGAGACACAATAAAAATACATTAAAGTTAAATAAGATATTTGGCATAACCAGGTGCCGTAGGAACCGCCCCCCCCCATACCCCCATTTGGGAGGGGGTGCTGACCAAAGTGAGGGGCCCAGTAGTAAGTTATTGTACCTTTGAGCCGAATAATGTTTTTTAACTTTTGTAATTATTTTTAATGCATTTTTTAATAACCTTTTAATTTGTTTTATCCAAATTTATTTTTTGTCAAAGATCTTGGTCAGATTTAGAAAACAGATATGCGCTTTCCTTCTATATCCACTATTTTTTATAAAGGTGCCCAAATTGAAGAGCTTTTGAAGGTTCTAAATTCTATTTTAAAAATATAATGGTATTTTAGTCTTTTTGGGGCCCCCTATAAATGGGAGAAAAAGATGAAATCAAAGGTTCAAAACTTCATTAATACTATTACTTCCTTCAACCAAAACAGATATCCACTTTCTTTCTACAGCCACCGTTCTTTTTAAAGGTGCACAGATGAAAGAAATTTTGTAGGCTCTAAATTCTTTTTCAATTGTCTTTTTTAGGGTCTTTTATAAAAGTGAGGAAAAGTTGGAACCCAAGATTCAAAACATTTAGGCCAAATTTTTTATTCAAATTAAAATATATATATATATGTTTTTTAATCTCATTGAAGGCCCCAATAAGTTTCAAAACTTCCTTAATACCATTACTTCCTTCAAAAAATTTGTGCTTTCTTTCTATAGTCACCGTTCTTTTTAAAGGTGATGACAGAAATTTTGCGGCTCTAAATTATATTTTAATTGTGTTTTTTTTTTTTTTTTTTGAGGCGCCTATAAAAATAAAAATAAAAAAAAGTTAGAACTCGAGATTCAAAACTTTAGGCCCCATATTTTTTATTCAAATGTTTAAAAAATATGCTTTTTAATCTCGTTGGGGGTCCCAATAAGCTTCAAAACTTTTTAATACAATACAATTACTTCCTTCAACCAAAACAGAAAATGTGCTTCCTTTCTGTAGCCACCATGTTTTTTAAAGGCGCCCAGATGAAAGAAATTTTGCAACTCTATTTTTTTTAATTGTCCTTTTTTGAGGGTGGGAGGCTATGAAAGTGAGGAAAAGTTGGAACCCAGGATTCAAAACTTGTAGCCGCCATTTTTTTATTCAAATGTTTAAAAAATGCGCTTTTTAATCTCGTTGGGGTCCCCAATCAGGTTCAAAACTTCCTTAATACCATTACTTTCTTCAACCAAAACAGACATGCGCTTCTTTCTATAGCAACCATTCTTTTTAAAGGTACCCAGATGAAAGAAATTTTGCAGGTTCTAAATACTTTTTAAAATGTCTTTTTTAGGATCGCTATTAAATGGATGAAAAGTTGGAACCCAAGATTCAAAACATTTAAGCCTCATTATTGTTATTCAAGTGTTTTAAAAAAAAATGTGCTTTTTAATCTCGTTGGTCATCCAACATAAGCAGGCATCTGTGTGCCATGCATTTGCCATCTATCCCCTTACGTTCGACCTGTTTATTTTTATACGTTTCAATTCTCTTATCTCGATAAATTACTGATGTTAATTATACATAAATTATATTCTGTAATTATTTAATATACTAGCGGACTTCGCTTGCCTTGCCGGTCGGTTTTTCGTAAAAAGAACCTATTTTGGGGGGTTCCCCCTTGGGACCCCTACTGCCTTCCGCAGCGTAAACGCGTTCGGTATATCCCAATCTGATCTTGAATCAAACAATCCTTGAATTATTGTAATTTTTCTTTCGATAAAAATGAGTGTCTCCAGGTAAAAGTTAAATTTTCCAGCATCGTCGTTCACCTTGCTGCGGGAGCCAATTTGTTATTTTTCCACCTTCAGCTTAATCATGACAGCAGCAAAATCTACTGGATAATTCTTTGGTTTCAGAAAAACTTGTCTGAAAGTCTTCTCAAAACGCGAAAAAAGGGGTATAAATCGCATAAAAAATTAGACAAAGATTCAAAAATCGCCGAGAGCAAAATTTGAATATATCGAGCCAGAAGATTGAAAGTGGAATTTTAAAAAATACGCTAAAAATCACATAAAATGTTCGTAAAAAATTCAAAAATTGCAAAGGATAATTTTTTTATATTGAACTAAAAGTCTTAAACTTGATTCCTTTTAAACACCGCAGAAGGCGAATAAAACGCCGCAGAGGGTAAAATTTACCATATTGGGATAAAAGATTGAAACCGGATCCCTTTTGCATTCTCAAATAAATAAATAAATAAATAAAATAAATAAATAAATCAGTGGATTGAAGGTTTTTTCCGTTCAAACACACAAAAAATGTTTTGATTTCCCCGTTTCTCGTAAAAATATAGAAACTTAACAATCTAACGTAAAAATTACCTAACATCCTTCAATATCAAGATACATTTTCGTCAAATCAAATCCCAATAGTGTTCCGTCAACTGTGTCGCATTGTACTTTTCATAATTAGAAACCGAACTTACGCATGAATATTTTTTGCTTCATAACACGAAAAAGGCGCGAATCAAAGATCAAAATTTCTAGCAATTTTCCATTCAAAAGACGAAAATTTCTTCAAATATGAGAAAAAATCTCTTAATCACAGGGGCTTAAAAACGGGTAAAGCGTTTAAAATCGCATAAAAAGTGTGCGAAAAATTAAAAAAATGTGGAGGACAAACTTTGTACATTGGGCTAAAAGATTGAAACCTGATTCTTTTTACTAATGTCAAAAAATTCCGTCGAAACGCGAAAAAGAGTTAAAAATTACATAAAAGACTTCGTGAAAAACTCAAAAATCGCAGAAGGTACTTTACTATATTCGGCTAAAATGGAAAGATAGACTGGAAATGGATCCCTTTTATGAATGTGGGGGGAAAAGCACAAAACTCCAAAAAACACTAAAAATAGCATAAAAATTTAAATTAAAAAATTTTTATAAGAAAAACTGTTTCGAGGTGCATAATTTCAGGCATACAGGTATCCTTCCTGTCAAATCTTGCCCTGAACAGAAAAACATCTGGTCAGACAAAAAAAATATATATATATATAAAATTTAAAAAAAAAAAAAAAAAAAAAAAAAAAAAAAAAAAAAAACTGGACAGAGAGTCTGTCTTTATTGTTATCTGCTAGCGAACCCATCTTCGTTGCCCACAGAAAGGTAGTACTGTCTATCCGAAGCCATTCTTTTTTCTTTTTCAATTTCCATCCGGAACACTTGGGTGACAATTTTAAATTGGAGAAAACTGAAAAATATGAAAACGACATCCTAAAGGTAATTTTTTTCGAATTAGTAAATCTTTAAATATATATATATATATATATATATAGTAAAAGGCACCGTTCAAAGCAAAAAAAGTTATTATAAGTGAGAATTTTCTGCTTAAAAAAAAAAATCTGTCTGGGCCATGCGGGGCCATTGTCAAACTAAAGAAAAAACAAGAAGTACGAAAAGACTTCCACATTTTTTTTTTTTTTTTATTTGTGTGCAATATTTAACGTTTTTTGTTTTTTTTTTGTTTTTTTTTTTCTGTGGCGGTTTTTAAGATTTGCAGAAAGAATTCAGTTTCAAACTTTTTTTTTTTTTTTTTTTTTTTTTTTTTTGCCAAATTTTGTTCTCTGCTATTTTTGAATTTTTCGAGAATTGTTAGCCTTTTTTCTGATAATTTTTTTAAGATTCGTAAATAAAAAATCCCGTTTCAGTCTTTTAGCAGAATATAGTAAATTTCGCTCCCTATGAACTTCAAAATTTCTTTATCAATTTTTGGCATTCTTTCGCATTCTGCGGCGATTATTTTTTACATTTTTTCCTACATGGGAGAATTCTCAGTTAAATTTTGGAAGAGCTTTGATTAAATTCAAGTTGTAAGAATATAAAATCTGTTCCTGTAGCAGCATGAACAAAATGTTGAAAACTTTAATTTAATCTGGGTCAAAATAAAAACATACAATATTTCAAGGTTTGATTGATTCAAGATCTGAGCGGGCATAGCCCCAATGGGTGTACGTTGCCGAAAGCAGTTCAACACAACTCCAAATTCGTTTAATTTGAGGTTCGTTTTGGAAAAATCAACCAGAGAAGCTCCGCTGATGTAGTTATAAAATGGAACTCGGATAGCAAAATAAATATAGATATTTCTCCAAAATCTTAGAGGGGGGGGGGGGGTCTGAAAAAAATGTTTGTGAGGGGCCTCAAAAGATCTTCCTACGGCCTTGGGCATAACGTAAATAAAATGCTTTTCTTTTATATAGGAATTGGAATCGAATACCTTTTTTCCCTTTTCAATAAATGTATTACACTTAGAGTTGTAATTGATTTCTATCTTATGACGCTCTGTATCAAGCTGTCGCCTTTCAAAAATTGGCTTATAATGGCAACTTTGACGACCACTGTGGAAACTGATTTGCTTTTAAGAAACAGCGCACAGCGCAGTCTGTTTCTTAGTTTCTTAATAAAAACATCTGTAACATTTTTAAATTTAAGAATAAAAATGACTTTATGAATGTGTCAGTAAGTAATAAATTTGGATTTGTAAAATCGTAAGCAACTTGACATATTGTATTGTTAAATTTGAAATAATGATTAGTTTATTTTAGAAGCGCCATTTTTTTTTTTTTTTTTTTTAATTTCAGTGGAATGGGAAACAGTAGGAGAGATGAAGGGAAAGACCTTCCATTATCTATTTTGTATTTTCACATGGGGTGGGGTGGGGAGGGGAGAGGCTTCCCTTTGGAGTTTGTTGTAGTAATCAGACCAAGTTTCCATGAAACAAGCATTTAACTGTCATGTACAACAAATTCAAGTTATGGATACAGTATTGTGGGCTGGTTCACTGCAGTTTCAGAAGCCTTTGGTTTCAACCCCACCTCCTAACGATAAATTTCATATGGTGACAATTGTATAAAGAAAGCAAGCTTTAGGGATATAAGGTAAACCCGATTTGTTGTTGAAGCGGTATGGGATAATTTCTACAAAGTGAAAAAGCGAGGAACGCACAATGGAGCAATATCCGACAGGTTTGTCAAAGAGGGAGAGAAAATAAAAAGTTTTATAGATGAAATTTTGCTAATTTTGTTTCCAGTCTATACAGAAATGAAATTTAGGGGTAGAGGGCAAGTTTCTGGCATGAAGGGGGAAAAAATGGAAATTTGATGTTGTATTACATAAAATTTTTTTAAAGGGAAGTACCGAGTGAAAAAATGATCGGAATGTCGAGCTTCATTCTAGGTTGGACAAGAAGTGGGGTGAAATGGAAATTTAATGTTTTTATCGGAATACGCTAGGTCGGTCAAAACTTTTTCCAGGTCGGGCTTTGCCCGACCTGGCCCCCACCTGGCTACGGGCCTGAGTACAAGCTGTATATTTTGCATTAATATTTCAGAATGATTATAGATTTCAAATTTATAATGTAATGTTAATTTTACTATCAACTATATTTTTTATATATCTGAAGATTATTTATATTTCTAGTAAATTTGTAAATGACCCCTATTTCGCAGCAAAAAATATGCTCCAACTTTAAACAGCCATTACTTCGGTCAGTTTTAATCGTAGAATAATAGAACTTTTATTTGTCTTACTTGTAAGTGTAATAGGAAAGTTTTACTAACTATAACTTGAAAGACCGGGGGACCGTATAAAAAATTAAATTTCGTAATTTTTCAGGAAATGATTCTATTGACACAAATCACTTTTTAAATACTTCTTTACCCCCATTTAAAACACTTTTGTAACTATATGGCTATTACTAACGGTTTAGGAATTAGCCATTGGACATCGTTGAGAGTGGACATCCTGTATAGGAAATTTTATTATTGCTCTGATATTTGTCACCAGGGTCTAGGAATTTTTAGTCTCATAGATTCCTCTTCAAAATCTACCTCTAGGTAATCTTAATTTCATTTTTCATTCTGAATCTCATTTTTCATTTGGATGGCCCTACTGGTTTGGATATGTAACTTGTTAAAATAGAGTTCGTTTTGTTCCAGTGTCCGTACTTTCAATAACTTTATCCCCTTTATCGTCTTGCTCCTCAGTTCCCTAACTTTACGCACACAGGATATTTCACATAATTCATCAACATTATTATCACTGTCTTCAGGATCTGGTTCAGAAGTGGAACACCCAGCAATATAGAAATCATCTTGTAGTGCAATTCAGTGATGTATGTCAATTTTAATACATTTGAAATAGCTTAATGTCATTAAAATGCACTGCAAACGATTTTTTCCCGTTGACCATAATGTAACGAAACACTTTTGAGTGCCCCTGTAAATGAACTATTAATTCTACACTCTTCATACTGGATACCAAACATCCCATGGTAAACATCATTAACATATATCAATTTCATGGGAATCCGAGTATATTTACGGGAGTTAGGCATATCACACACTGAGACGACAGAACGACATAAGGCGCAACATGAAGTGCAAAAACCGGTCGAAACAAAGAACGAAGTTATTACAAACTTGTTTTAAACCAGTTTTTCTAGCGAATTCAAGTGACATGTCTTATGTGTCGCCTTAGTGTGTGACTTGCCTTAGCGCGTGAACAGACGGTCTGAGGGACAGACAAACCGCATTCATAAACACTAACTTTATTGGAAAGGGTTAAAAAGTAAAGCACGTTTTTGTACACTGTTTTTCTTGAGTGACTGATGTATGTCTTGTCTTATACCCTAACCACGCTATTTGTGAACTGCTGTTAACTACGTAGAATTTCAATAAACTTACAACTCTTTCTGAATCTCCAATTTCACGAGAACCTACAGAAATTTCTCTAATTTCACACCCTCATCCGCCGTCACCCTCTCTACTAATACTGAACTTCAGTTCGGTGTAAGTGAATTGCGATGCTAATATGTTTGTTTGGATAGGGATCTTTGGAGCTTCATAACTCATGAAGTCATGGAACACTTGTGTTACACGAAAGGGTAAAAGTTCCTTCAGATGATTTGTAAACAGATTCATTAGCAGCATGGCTAATGTGTGATATTTATAAGATAATATTATATATATATTAATACTATAATATGTATATATATAGTAATATATATGATTTTATACATATGCAGTACATATTACCTCCGCCAAAAGATATAGTGATTCACTAAACTTCAAAGTTCTATTTCTTTAAATTTGAAATTTGCTAACATTTTAACTGAAAAACGGTTTATTGGTTTAATTAAATTAAACAAATTAAAAGTATGTCCATTATTATTACAGAGTGTAGTACTATGTAAAGAACTATCCTTTTGACGATGTTTCGGCCGTTGAATGAAAGACATCTGTTGTAAACGTGTTATAGATAATACCAACTGTTAAGAATGAAACAATAAGTTACTCAATGACACCATTTTTAAGGAACTCTTCGCAGTGAACTGTATATTTCTTTATTTTAAAACAATAATTGTTAAGAGTGAAACAGTCTCTCTGGCCGTTTCCAAATCAAACATTCCATTATCTCAATAACAACAACAACAAAAATTCAGTGTTTCCACTCACTAGTAACTAAATTACAATCTATCGTCAACACGCAGACGATTGGAATAATAAATAAAATTACGGCGCTGACACAGCGCCCTCGTACGGGAGATTTTAATTACGATCAGTAACATACTCCCGACCGTTGAAACCTGCAGGTTTCAAAACTGCTCTAATATATAATATAAAATTACATAATACTACATATAACAATGCAAAGATACAATTAATAACAAAGGAAAAATGGCTAAATTACTTTACATTTGAATACAATAAAACATACTATAGAAATTAAACAACAAAATATATTCAAAATATACCAAATATATACATTAAGGAAATTAGTTTCCATTAATTGGAAGAGGACAAATACTTCTCACATCTCTCTTTATTATTGTACCGTTAGGCAGACGAATGTTCACTACTCGAACTTTTTTGTCCTTACCGAGAAATATCTCGGAAATCCTACCTGTTGCCCATTTTGTGCTGAGCATATTTTCATCTTTGATCAATACGAGAGAACCAACATTTATATTGTTTTTATTTATTTGCCATTTATTACGTTGCTGCAAGGTGTTCAGATAGTCCCGCTTCCATAATTTCCATATTTGCTGGCTATATTTTGTTATTTTTTGCCAGTTGCTAAGTTTGTTTTCCGAAATTTCAGTGAGCTGGGGTTCAATAATAGACGTTAAGGGCCTACCTATAAGAAAATGACCCGGTGACAGAGTCTCGAAACCGTCGAAATCTGATGACAATGGGGACAGAGATCTTGAGTTCAAAACACTTTCAATTTCTAGAATTACTGTCAGAAATTCCTCTAAAGTGAGGTGCGCGTTACCAATTACACGTTTTAGATGGAATTTGAATGATTTAACCCCTGCCTCCCAAAGACCACCGAAGTTCGGCGCTTTCGGAGGAATAAAATTCCATTCGATATTTTCCCTTGCAAAATAATCAGCTAATGCTTCATCTGGGTGTCTAACCAAATTGTGAAGCCTTTTCAATTCTAAGTTTGCCCCTACAAAGTTTTTTGCATTGTCAGAAAATATTTTTGAACACTTTCCCCTTCTGCTAACAAAGCGCTTAAAACAAGCAATGAAGGCTGCAGAAGTGAGATCTGAAACGAAATCTAGATGAATAGCTTTGGTGCAGAGACAAACGAATATACATACATACACTTTATTATATGTACCTTTCCTTTGATTTTTGAATTTAATGTAAAAAGGGCCGCAATAATCAGTTCCAATAATGGAAAATGGAAATGAAGGTGTAACACGCTCTTTGGGCAAGTCACCCATAACTTGACTCGCTAATACAGGCTTGTTTTTAAAACAAGTGACACATTCATATGTTATTTTGCGACAGATGTTTCTACCATTAGTTATCCAAAATTTACGACGAATATGGTACAACAATGTTTGTGATCCTACATGTAAATACTTTAAATGAAAATATCTTACAATAATTAAAGTAAGGGGATGCTTACTTGGCAGAACCATAGGATTTTTTTCATTTGTTGTCAAATATGAGTTACCCAATCTACCCCCAACTCTTAAAATATTACTTTCATCTAAGAAACAATTTAAAGAATTTAGTTTACTTTTATTTGGTACCGAATTACCTTTCTGAAGACATTTTATTTCTTCCTGATACTCACTTTGTTGAACCATCTTTATCAGTGATAATTCTGCAGCATTCAATTCTTTAGAAGTAAGATGATCTTTCACTCTATTAACATTTCGAAGGTTATGAATAAATCTAAGCACATAACATAAAATACGAATGATAGTTATATAATTATTACTAACACTAATAATATAATCTAATAAATAATTTTGATCATAAATAGCTAGAGTAACTAAAGAGTTATCATTTTCACATTTAACTGTTTTCTTTAGTTCATCAGAATAGTCATCTGGCGAATTTTGGATGTTGCAGTCATTAGTTGGGAGAACAGTTTCTCTCAAAAAGGGGGGACCTTTAAACCACAAATCCTTTTCTAAGAGCATATCAACACTGACGCCTCTGGTAAGGAGGTCGGCTGGATTAGACTTTCCCGGACAATGAAACCACGAATTGGAGTCAGTCAAAGATTGAATCTCGTTGACACGATTCGCTATGAATGATTTCCATCTTTTACTAGAACCTCTAATCCAGTACAAAGTGATTTTCGAGTCTGTCCAGAAGAACACATCTGATGGCTTCTTATGATCTACTATTTTCTTGACTGCATTACCTAGTCGGGCAGCAAGTAAAGCTCCCAATAGCTCTAATCTTGGTAAAGTGATTTTTTTAAGAGGTGTAACTCTACTTTTTGAAGTCACAAGGTTAACTTCAATAGCATTTTCTTTTACAATTCTGAGGTATATGACAGTGCCGAAGGCTTTCTTACTAGCATCGCAAAAACAGTGAATCTCTACCACATCTGAATTTTCTTCTTTCGTTGAATTTAGCACAATTCTTGGAATTTTTAGATCGGAGAGGCGTGGGATCTCAGAACACCATTGAAGCCACTTTTCTTTAACATCTATTGGTAGATCTTCATCCCAAGCAATTTTCCTCAACCACAGATCTTGAAATAGGCATTTCATGCGAATAGTATAAAGAGTGAGCAAGCCAAGAGGGTCGAATATTTTTCCAATAGCACGCAGGATGAAGCGCTTGGTGTTTTCATTTTTTGATAACATTTCTAATAAGCCTTTTACATCTACGATAAAGCAATCTTCACTCGTATGCCAAGACATTCCTAGAACCTTTGTTGAGTCAAATCCTAATTCAATTGGGTTGTGTAGAGGCTGAGTATCAAACCCTTCTTGTTTCCATTGCTTTATCGTAGATGTAAAAGGCTTATTAGAAATGTTATCAAAAATTGGTCCTTCGAGGCCAAAGTAAACGGATTTATCGTTTGCTTTTAGAGTCAAGAATCAGCGACGAGACTTGGTTTCTTCGAATAAGGTAGGACTTTTTCTTTAACATGGCTACTGAATTAAAAAATATTTTGACAAAAAAAAGAGTTTTAAAATGTAAAATTACTAAATTTGTGAGTGAAATTAAATTAAGTGACTCTGATGAATGTTCTTTAGAACTTGTAAATACGAAATGTGATCAATTCAATACAGAATTGAAAGAAATGTTTGATAAAATTTATTCATTGTGCGATGAAGAGGAAATTGATAGATATATCGATGAACAATCATCGATTGAAAAAGAGTTAGATGAAACTTGGTTAAAAATTAAAAGAGCGAAACAAAAACAAATAAATGTTCTTAATGAATCAAAGCCGAAACAAGAGAATAGTGTAACGGAAGTTCGACTTCCCACGATTAATCTACCTTCTTTTAGTGGAAACGTACAGGATTGGATATATTTTAGTGATCTTTTTAAATCTAGCGTTCACAATAATAGCGCACTTTCGGGTGCTCAAAAGTTATCATATTTGAAATCTTCGCTTCATTCTGAAGCTGCAAAAGTTGTACAAAGTATAACGATTTCAGATGATAATTATCAAACAGCGTGGTCCTTATTAGAGGAAAGATATTCCAATAAAAGACAACAAGTGTTTGCTCACATTAAAAAATTAATGTCCATTAATTCAATACAAAGTGAAACACCTAGTGCTATTCTTAATTTAGCAGATACCGCCAGTGAATGTATCAGATCTCTAGAAATTCTCGATCAAAAAATTGAAGGGTTTGCGGATACAATAATAACTTATATATTGTGGCAGAAATTAGATGGGTCCACAAAATTATGGTTTGAACGTGAACAAAAAAAAGACGAGCTACCAAAATTAAAAGAATTAATAGAGTTTTTAAAAAGACAAGCGAGAACACTGCAAGTTTCCAAACCTCTTATAAATAATGTAACTCCTAAACGCAATGCTCAACAACGAATCACTAGTATGGTATCTACATCTAATGGTAAAAACTCAAAAACATTTAAATGTGTTAAGTGTCAGAGTAATGAATTCCACGGTTTGCACAAATGTCCAGAATTCTTAAATCTTTCAGTAGCTTCTAGATATGAATTCGTAAAGAAAAATAATATTTGTTTTAACTGTTTGAAATTCCACTCGGTTAGAAATTGTAAATCTACTTATTCTTGTCGGAAATGTATGAAAAAACATTCGAGTTTACTGCATTTCGAGAATGAAAATGAAAAGCAAATTCAAAACAGCGATAGAAAAAATGAATTTATTTCAAAACCCGAGGTCAGTGATTGCAATATCCAAAACCAGAATCAAATCATAGCGCATTCAAATCTAGACCCGAATGCTGCAACATTTCACATTTCTAACGAAAGAGTATTTTCAGGTACATCTGTTTGTGAGATGAATTATTTAAGTTCTGGCATCTTATCAACTGTCATTGTTTATATTAAAAATAAATTTGGTGAATTTAAGCCGTTAAGAGGTTTGATTGATGCTGGATCAATGAGTAATTTCATTACGATTCAGTGTGCTGATTATTTAGGAATTAAGAAAGAGAAAATAAAAGTTGCGGTTTCAGGATTAAATGGCATCTCCGTGAATATTAACTCCAAGGTAAAAGCATTAATTTCGAACAATTCAAATTTTAAGGCGGAAATAGAACTTCTTTGTGTACCAAAAATATCGGATACTATTCCAGTAAATCGGATTAACGTTCCAACAGAACAATACCTTAATAACATTAAATTAGCGGATCCAGAATTTTACAAACCTGGAAAAATTCATGTTCTTTTGGGAGCTCAAATATTTTATGATCTTTTAGAAGTCGGTCGAATTGAAGCCCCCAATTCTAATTTAAAATTCCAAAACTCGGTATTTGGATTCATTGCCTGTGGAAGCGTATTAAATCCTGACAATCAAATCACGCAAAATACTCATTGTGGGCTTGTTTGTAACTATGAAGATTTGACAAAAGAAGTTCAAAAATTCTTTCAGTTAGAAACATTAGGGATAAAAGACGATCCCACATGTACTGACGAAGATAGAGCATTAGAAATATTCGAAAAATCTGTATCTTATAAAAATAAACGTTACGAAGTTACCTTACCATGGAAAAAAGATTGGCGAGAAATGAACGACAATCTCAAAATAGCCAATAATAGACTAAACTGTCTTAAAGTGAAAATGAAGCGAAAATTAGAGCTTCGTGCTCAATATTGTGAGACTTTGAAAGATTATGAAAATAAAGGAATCATAAAAAAAATAGCGGAAACGCACAAGCCAGTGGAGAAACCACTTTTTTATCTTCCACATCAACCTGTCTTTAGACAAAGCCTGACAACAAAAATGAGAGTAGTCTTCGATGCCAGCTCACACGATGTTGGCGAATTATCGTTAAATGATTGTCTTTGGCCAGGTCCAAATCTAAATCCAAACATATTCGATCTACTTATCAATTTTAGATTAAACAAAATAGCATTGATAGGTGATATAGGAAAAGCCTTTCTGCAGATATCCCTAGCGGAGAAAGACAGAGATGCAGTGAGGTTTTTATGGATTGGAGATAGAGGTATAGAAATATATCGCTTCAACCGAGTTCTTTTTGGTATGAATGCTTCCCCGTTTCTTCTTGCTGCTACTCTAAGAAAACATATCAAGAAATTTCAAGTTAGATATCCTACAACAACAAAGTTATTAGATAGGTGCCTCTACGTTGATGATTTCATCGCTGGTGCTGACAACTTGCAAGATGCGTTAGAAATCTCTCGAAATGCTGTTTATATTATGAGCGAGGCAAGTATGAAACTCAGAAAATGGTCAACTAATGATAACGATTTGATGGAGCAATGGAAACAAGAAGGGTTTGATACTCAGCCTCTACACAACCCAATTGAATTAGGATTTGACTCAACAAAGGTTCTAGGAATGTCTTGGCATACGAGTGAAGATTGCTTTATCGTAGATGTAAAAGGCTTATTAGAAATGTTATCAAAAAATGAAAACACCAAGCGCTTCATCCTGCGTGCTATTGGAAAAATATTCGACCCTCTTGGCTTGCTCACTCCTTATACTATTCGCATGAAATGCCTATTTCAAGATCTGTGGTTGAGGAAAATTGCTTGGGATGAAGATCTACCAATAGATGTTAAAGAAAAGTGGCTTCAATGGTGTTCTGAGATCCCACGCCTCTCCGATCTAAAAATTCCAAGAATTGTGCTAAATTCAACGAAAGAAGAAAATTCAGATGTGGTAGAGATTCACTGTTTTTGCGATGCTAGTAAGAAAGCCTTCGGCACTGTCATATACCTCAGAATTGTAAAAGAAAATGCTATTGAAGTTAACCTTGTGACTTCAAAAAGTAGTGCCAAGACATTCCTAGAACCTTTGTTGAGTCAAATCCTAATTCAATTGGGTTGTGTAGAGGCTGAGTATCAAACCCTTCTTGTTTCCATTGCTCCATCAAATCGTTATCATTAGTTGACCATTTTCTGAGTTTCATACTTGCCTCGCTCATAATATAAACAGCATTTCGAGAGATTTCTAACGCATCTTGCAAGTTGTCAGCACCAGCGATGAAATCATCAACGTAGAGGCACCTATCTAATAACTTTGTTGTTGTAGGATATCTAACTTGAAATTTCTTGATATGTTTTCTTAGAGTAGCAGCAAGAAGAAACGGGGAAGCATTCATACCAAAAAGAACTCGGTTGAAGCGATATATTTCTATACCTCTATCTCCAATCCATAAAAACAACAAAAATTCAGTGTTTCCACTCACTAGTAACTAAATTACAATCTATCGTCAACACGCAGACGATTGGAATAATAAATAAAATTACGGCGCTGACACAGCGCCCTCGTACGGGAGATTTTAATTACGATCAGTAACACCAACCTTATTTTTTTGAGAATTTGACTATTTTTTATTCGGAGTTAAACTTTTTACTGTCAAAACTATTTAAAATAGATAAAACATTTTGTTAAATTCGAACTTTTCAGAAAACTTTATGTAATTTAAAAAAAAAATGAAAATAAATAAATAAATCTTCTAAGTGAAAAGAATAACGATAAGAAAGGAAAATACATAAAATTTAGTATCGTATTTGCAGTAAGTTTTACCTCAATAAAAACGGAAGTTTGGTATTAGGCTTGAAACATTAAATTTAGTTTGGCATGAAGGGAGCCTTGCTTTGATCGAAATTAAACTCAGATATGTATTATCCATCACCACAGTAACAGGCATTAATCGTGGCATTGATTTCGGGATTTGTGAGTATCAATAACGATTAAGAAATCTGAATTATTATAAGAAATTATTACGATAAACGATTTTTTCTTTTTTGCTTTTATTTTACGTTGAATTAAAACAAAGTCACAGTTATTTAAATTCTAATTATTTAGCAAGAAATAGAAATAAAATAACAAATGAAAAAACTGTACAAAATCACAACGTGCATTCTTTGGAAACCAATAATTCGTATATTGTAAAACTTTTTAAATGCAATATTAACCTTCCGCATACCAGACCGGTGCAACAGACCCGATAGGTACATTCAAATTGATTTTTCACATTTAAAAAAAAATGAAAATTTTGTAAATATGTGACTTTTTCTGGAATGCTCTACTCAAAAGGATAGAACATCCCAGAAAAAAACCCATATTTACAGAAATTTCAGTTTTTAAAATAAATTAGAAATATCATTATAAATGTACCTGTCGAGGCCATTGAACCCCTCTGGTAGGCGGAGAGTTAACATAAATCTATTAAACCGAAACAAGCATAAAATATGCAGCTTTACATATATGTCGCAGTGTTGGAGAAAGTCCGATAATCTATACGTAGCACGTGATTTTTCTTTCCCGTTTTTATACTCAAAACGACCATTAAGAGAGCGAACCGCGGTTAAATTATTTCAATCCCAGCCACCACTGTTACTGTTATCTTATTATTATTATTAGACATTATGCTTTTTGAAATATTCATTATCTTAAGAGAGAAAGAAACGTTTTACAAAAATTCTTTGTTCTAACAGATTTTACTCTATGTAATAAACCTGAATGTAAGTTGATTAAAACAACAAACTTCGAGAGTTTCGAGATTTTTTAAATCATCTTCTTCAGGAGAGAAAAACAAGACGCCAAACTGTGGAAATAAAGTGGTACTCGAGCGCTCGTAGCTGGTCATATATTTCTTTTGACAAAGAGGATTCTCAAATTGAAATTATGTTTGAGGAAAAAACATGAAATAGTGAAATATGCATGGAAGTGCGTAACTCTACAATTATTAAAATAATTGAAAATCAGTTATTATTATCCTATTAAAATGCAATTTTTATGGCCTAGTGACATATATTTCTTATATTATTCAAAACTGTTTCTAATCAGATTTTAAAAAATATTTTTCACTATTAATTAAACAAGCATTTTCTTTGTTTTTCTTAAGGCTGTTCTTAAGTGATCAGCTGAACAAGCGTAAAACGTTTTGACACATTTACAAATTCATTTTTTAATGGAAAGATATAAAATTGGAAAGTTTGACCATGGAAGCGATTTGGAATCGAACTGTGTTTTCCATCTTTTGATCAGTAAATTACCTATTGAGTTATAATCGATTTTGATAACGTGACAAACATGTTTTTCACCCATTTTTGAGCGATTATGCCTCTTTCGCGCGGAAATTCGTTCAAAATGTTCACTTTGACACTATTTTCTGAAAGATCTATTGCGTTTGCAAAAAAACCCGGAAAAAACAGCTCGATTACATAGTTTCTGAACAACACCTGCTCGTTTCATGCATCTCCGAATAAAAATAAATTAAAACTTTTGTCACAAAGTTATCCTTTTGGATTTGAGAACAGCTTTAACAATTCATTTAGAAAAAATTCATTTCGTATGATACATTTACCAATTAGAAAAAGTATTAGTGTATTAAAGTACACATGGTGTTCCATTACCTTCGGGGTCCAGGTACTCAATCGGTAAAACACGTAAAGTTTCTGGGTTCGAATCCCATCTCGGGCACTTTTTCACTCAGGTGGAAAAAATCCAATTCGTATAAAATATTTTTTTTTAATTATTTCTTTCAGATTAATTTAGCACAAGAAGATCAAATAGTAATGTTTATTAAACGCCCTACTCCGCCCCGCACTTCAATTTCTTTTTTCTTTCTTTCTTTTTTTTCTTTCTTTTTTTGAGGATGAGGGGGGGGGGGGGGCACACACATTAGAATGATATTTTGGAAATAAAGTCAGCTTTAATAGAATCAAAATCTGTTATTTTGAAATAAAATAGCGTATTTTAATTTATTAAAACTGGCCAGTCTACAAGAAAAGAACCGATTCCCAAGGAATCGTTCCTTTTCGGAGTCGGTACATTTCGGACCGACTCCGAGGAATCGGTCCTTTTCGGAATCGGTACATTTCGGAACGACTCCGAGGAATCGGTCCTTTTCGGAGTCTGTACATTTCGGAACGACTCCGAGGATTCGGTCCTTTTCGGAGTCGGTACATTTTGGACCGATTCCGAGGAATCGTTCCGAAAAGAACTGATTCCGAGGAACCGTTCCAAAAAGGACCGAATCCGAGGAACCGTTACGAAAAGGACCGATTCCGAGGAACCGTTCCAAAAATGACCGAATCCGAGCAACCGTTCCGAAAAGGACCGAATCCGAGGAACCGTTCCGAAAAGGACCGATTCCGAGGAACCGTTCCAAAAAGGACCGAATCCGAGGAACCGTTCCGAAAAGGACCGATTCCTTTTTACAGAATGGAATCGTTCCTTCAGTTTCACTGCCGGAATCGTTCCTTTGGAGTCGTTCCTCAACAAATGACACATCTCTAGTGCATATATATTTCATTCAGTTCGAAAGGCTGTAACATCATTAAAATGCACTTGCAATAATTTTTTCTCATTGACCGTAATGTAACGGAAACGTTTGACTTTCCCTGTAACTAAATTATACATCCGATTTTCATAAAATTTGAAATGACAAAATTTTGCAACAATTATATATTTTAAATTTCAGACAATTCGGTTGGGTAGTTTTTGCTCTGTTATATGCGGACGGACAGACAGACGAATATAAGTGCTACGTATTTATATAACTAGCAAAAGCTAAGCTTTGTTTGGATTCGCGAAGCATTATTTAATAAGATAAATATTTGAAAGTAACAATATTTTTTATATCATTTTTGTATCTTTATTAAGCAAAAACTTTATTTTATGTTTTGTCGCATTTTAACTTTAGAAATGTAAATTCCGCCAAATAACTAAGAATTTCCTCGGAATTTTTTATTTCTGATATAAGACTGGTATAAGTAAAAATATTTTCGAAGCAAAATTTTACAAAATATTTATAGAACGAATTTAACGATTAATTTTATTGATTTACAATTCTTTTGTTGCCACTTTGCAAAAAAAAATCATAATATAATTCTTTTAAAATGCGTAAGTATTGTCTGCGTAAATGATAACACTGAAAAATACTTTTATAATTGATTGTAAATAATTGAATTTTCACTATAATTTTCATAAAAAAGGGTATTTTAAAAGTTTCATAAAAGAAATCGTAACTCCATAATTTATTTTGTCTTCTGAAAATATACGTGTTTCATTTCTTATTTGCAAAAATGCGTCCGTAATGGAAAAACATGTAAAATAAATTAATTAAAATAACATTTTTTAAGGTTATTCTGTAAAAAAAATATTATTCTGTAAAAATTATTCTGTAAAAAGTATTCTGTAAAAATAATAATAATAATAATATTGTACAAATCTACAGATCATAATTTATTTTTCTGCTTAATTTCAAGTCAAAATACTGAATAGTTTTTTCGTAAAGTGTACGACAAAATGTAATTTGTGTTGCCTAGTAGAGGATTCTCTTCGCTCCTCATCCTAATTACGAACGCACCTAAAAAAGAATGTCCCGATTTCACAAGCAGACATATTTAAAATTTTAAAACGTTTTGATAAAAAGTGTTATTTCTTTAATAATAAAAAAAACAAATTCCAACGATTTTCAATGATCAATTTCGAGAAAATCGTCTGCCTCGAAAAGAATACGATGGAATGAAAGAATGGATGTTAAAAGTATAGAATAGGTAGAGCATGAAGAAATTTCCTATACATAGGTAAATTTCGGAAGCTTGTTAGTTGTTCCCCCTTGTCATTACTGATGCTAAATAACAGTGTCCTTACAGATTTTGCTAAAACTGTCCTATCTTATCTGTTTATCTCATGGAGCTATTAACCTTCCTACCCTGTTGAAATTTTACTCAACCTTAATAAAAACATTTCAAACCAGAATTTTCTTTAAAAATTTTATAATGTATTTATTTATATTAGTTTTCGGTGCCTTTTATTTATCTTACTTTACGAAAACAAATCTGGTTCAAATCAAATAAAATGAATCATAGAAATGGGTCGATTAGACCCATTCAGGGCAGGAAGGTTAATAAAGTCCTTAAAATGGTAAAGCTTCAACTGTAATCGCTATCGCACGAATTGTTTACCGCCGGTGGAAACTTCCACCAGTAAATTTATACAGAAATTTTCAATTTATTTTTACGTCTTATTATTAGAAAATTTCAGTCATAGAAAATGGTAGAAACAGATTTTAATTTTACTGGTAGGAGTTTCCTTTGGCGGTAGTTAGGCCCTACGTTTCCGCCATATTGTGACTACCAGGGAAACAAACTGACAGTTTTACAAGGCATACTGACACCAGTAAAAACAAATAGAAATTTTTACGACATTTTTGAGAAAAATTCCCATGAATAAGACGCTTAATTAAGACGAAATTTCCTATTCAATTTTACTGGTAGGATGTTTGCTCTGGCGGTAATCAGAAACTGAAGATCCGATTTAAAAAAAGCAGCCGCCATCTTATAACAACCTCCTCAGTTACTTCACTTGCAACTGGTACACAGCGCACTATATGTCTCCTCCTCTTTATACATAACTCCGTTGTTTAGCTATGGATCATGGAGATGGAGCTATGAATGGAAAGGAGTAGACATAAATGGCATCACTTAAAACTGATCCTACCGCGACCAACGACATGCAAGGTCAGTTTATGACGTTTAAAACGTCACACGGAGTGAAGTGGATCATCTTTACACGGTGCTTGGTACAAAGCGGCGCCGGCGGGCCGATCGTTTTGTGCCAATCGTCGTGTTAAAATTATCCATTTCCTGTGACGTTTTTAAAGTCATGAACTGGCCTTGTATGTCGTTGGTCGCGCTCCCCCCCCCCCCTCCTGCGTCCGCCATATTTAGTCACATGTTGCACTGCAGACTGTTGATTGGACTGCTGTTGGTCAAAGTCAAATATGGCGGACGCAAGAGAAGTGGAAAGAACTCGTTTTTCGGATTCCAGGCTTTCCACATTCCACAGTGGGAGATTGATATGTCTTCTCCTCTCCTTCAAAGCTCCATGCTGTGAATCCAAAGTAATTTTTCCAGCGCCTTCTGAATGCTAGGCCTGAGCTACAGCGTCTAGAATACATAGTGTTGAAATCGGCTATCCCAGTAATAATTTAAAAAGTGCTAAAGTATTGGATCCCTTACACCTTACATGTCAAAAGATGCTGAAATCTAATGAGTCGATCACAGCGACATCTGCAAGGTATTTTCTAAAACTCCAAGACGATTTGGTCTAGACGCTGTAATAGTACGATGTTCACTTTGAAATTTGAAATATATCGCAGATGTCGGCTGCGATCGGCTCCCTGGATTTCAGCATTATTGCACATTTAAGGGATACAACTTTTTAGCGCTATTTGGATATCAGATTTCCACACTATATATACAGTGCGTCCCAAAAGTTTATAGATAACATTTTTTTTCTAATTCAAAAGGAGGAGTAACAATACGTGATTTATCACATTGCTTACTAAGCGTAAAACCAAGAGTGAAAAATGTCCAAGCCTGGAAACGAACCCGGAACCCTTGGAATAGCGTTCCGAGTACTCTATCATTTAAGCTACGAGAACGATACTCAGCTTAGCATCTCTCACTCTCTATGTTGGTAAGGCTGCAACTGCAGCACAAGATGGAATAGTCCCCATGAGCACACAATGCTGCGGCGCGGCGCAACATGAGACACAAATAAACCCAGCATCGATGAACACATTTTTAATTTTAATTAATTTTTCAATTAATTTTCAATAGTGAAATTACGCGTGTAATTATTCAATATTTAACACGTGATTTATCACATTGCTAACTAAGCGTAAACCAACAGAGTGAAAACATATGTGAGTGAGAGAGGCAAAGCTGGGTATCGTCCTCGTAGCTTAAATGGTAGAGCACTTGGATCGCTAGTCCAAGGGTTCCGGATTCGATTCCCGGCTTGGACTTTTTTCACTCTGTTGGTTTTACGCTCAGTTAGGAATGTGATAAATCACGTATTAAATATTCAATAATTTCAAGCGTAATTTCACTGCTGAAAATTAATGGAAAAATTAATTAAAATTATAAATGTGTTCACCGATGCTGGGTTTGTTTGTGTCTCATGTTTCGCTGCAGGATTGTGTGCTCATGGAGACTATTCCATCTTATGCTGCAGTTGCAGCCTTACCAACGTATGTGAGTGAGAGATGCTAAGCTGAGTATCGTCCTCGTAGCTTAAATGGTATAGCACTTACAGCGCTATTTCAAGGGTTCCGGGTTAGATTCCCGGCTTGGACATTTTTCACTCTTTTGGCTTTACGCTTAGTTAGCAATGCGATAATCACGTATTAGATATTCAATAATTTCAAATGTAATTTCACTGCTGAATTATAAAGGAGTAACAATTTCAAAACAATTTATAATTATAAATAATAGAAAGACAATAATAATACTATAGACAAATAATATTACACAATCATAGACTTTGTGGGAAAAATCAAAACTTAAATTTGACTGCCCCAAATGTTTACAGACAACTGATTTTGTTTTCCTTTAGCGTTCAAATTTTTAAGCCGTTTGTTCTGTTTTCACTTCAAAAACCTGACAAGGCATACTCAAAACAAGAGTTTGAAGAAGTTCTAACTTTAAAGAAAATCAACTTCGTTCAAATTCAGCTTTAGATCTTGAACCGTTGCAAATTGACGTCTTTTAGCATATACGTTTCTAGCTAATCTTCCCCGGAGGTTCTCTATTGGGTTCATGTCAAGACTAAGGGCTGATCAGTCCATAACAGTTACTCGGTTTTGTCTAAACCACTGCATTGTAGAGTTGGACACGAGAATTGAGCAGTGGTCTTGCTGGTAAATTCATTTGTCCCTCCCTAGCAACTTTCCAAATGGAAGTAACTGCATTTCAAACCTTTTCTGTTAATCTTCGGAACATTGACGAACTCTCAAATAAGCAATATGGGTTGTTCCATTATAAGAAAATGCTACCACACCATGAGTGATCCCCTCCTTGTTGTCTACTTAAAAAATTCGTGGTTCCTTTCGAATATCATACCGGTACTATGCCCAACTGTCGGCGTCATCTAAATTGGATTTCTTTTCATCACTGATAAGAACACTCAACCATTCATCTGACCAATTCTTGTGATTTCGGGTTCACCGAACACGAGTATCTTTATTCCGTTTTGTAAACTTTGGCGAATGATGCGTTTTGCGAAAATTAAAAAATGCACTTGCAGCTGTCGATGGACCTTGCATATTGTTACTGGAACGTTTACTGTTATAGAAACTGACCGTACACACAGGTTCAGAGTTGAAATTAATTTCAAAATTTCTCGGTCTTATCATTTAGTTGTTTACTTTGGTCGTCTAGAGAGGGATTTTGTTTCAGATTGTCACCTTTTGACAGAATTCGATAAATACTAACCCTGCTGTGTCCAGTTTTTCTTGAAATATCCGCAACTGTCCACCCAGGAGCCTTTAAACGATAGATTTTCAAAATTTCCTTTTTGGAAAACTGCACATTGCGAGGCATCTTTGCAATGAGTCGGAAACGGAAAGATAGATTCGATTTTAATCTCAGGAAACTATTGCGTGACAAGTACATGACCTTGGAATATGCGAATTTTGGATATCAGTACTTAAATAAGCTTTTAACACCTGTTGTCTATATATTTTTGGGACAGCATTTTTTTTAAAATTATTATTATTAATTCTATGACTGCTAAAAGTTGTTTGAGTATTTTATTATTTTTAGTTCATCATTATATATTTTCATAATTTTTTCGTCCTGTTTACTCGTTTAGTTAGCTTTTAAATCCCCCAAAATGGCTGTCTATAAACTTTTGGGACGCACTGTATATTCTAGACGCTGCACCTGATCGCTGATACAAAAATGGCGGCTGTCGTAGGCGGATTTTTTTAAGTATTTGTACGGTCCCCTGAATTTAAAAACCAAAATTTTTTTGAAGTTTTTCTGTTTTATTTTTTTTTTTTTTTTAGATTAAATAAGTAAAAGAAAGCTTTTGAAATTTACTGGTGTCTAAATTCAGAGGACCGTACAAACTTCAAAACAAATTCGCCAACAACAGCCGCCATTTTTGTGCCAGTGCTCAGGTCTAGTATTCAGGGGAGGGGGGGGGGGTTCCCACAGTGACGTCAGTTGTCCTTTCCTTACATCAAAATGCACAATGACAACAACAGTACAATTAGAATTGCAAAAAAACCGCAGATTTTGAGGAATAAACGTGGGCATTTTAGTGAATAAACCAGGAATTTTCAGGAAAATTAGAAATTTTGCAGGAATTTTGAATGTAAACAAAACGAGCAATTTTTCAATTTAGAATTTTTATTTTATGAAATTTCAAGAACTGTTCTGAAAAGTTTAAGATAGATTTTTCATTATGAATACATAAAACTTATGAATTTTCGCTCCAAGTATTTATAATTCATTAAAACACATTAGCTTGACCATCGCCTGATTTACAGCAGGGCATTCGGGGCACGAGCCCAGGGCACCTTATTTACAGGGGCCCTCAAATGCTGATGAAGGATTTTTAATTATTGTCCAAAATATAATGTAGTTATAATATCTAATTTAATTTTACATTTCATTCTACAATCTGTTGTGTCCATATTGTATTTTTATAACGTTGTATATTTTGTCTGAAACATCCATTTATAATTACTACTTTATTATAGTGATTATTTTCTTTTATCTTTATCACTTTAAAAATGCATTGTATTTTTAATTCTTATTTAATCCTGTTTCTGTTCTCGTCAAGCCCCACCAGTGGCTGAGAGGTTCTGCTCTCGAAACTGGTAGACGGGAAGTGCTGGGTTCGATCCCAATCGCGCCCGTCGGCCTAATCGTTCGGAGTTTTCGTGGTTTTCTTCGAACCATGGATTTCCATGCGTTAATACGGGTTAGGTTCCCTTAGAAAGACCCCCACGAAGGGCACTCTCCTCGGGCCTATATCCCTAGTGTCGATAATCGGCCGTCACAAAATCAACCAACCAACCAACCTGTTCTCGTCAAATTATTTGTGAGTTGGCGAGCGTAGCTTGCATTCAGTAAAGTTCTCTAATCTCTCCATTCTAAAAAAAAGTAACTAACGCTTCAACGCCGTCGCCGCCAGTTTTGAATTTTTTTGTGACCGGAGGTCTTTCTTCGTTAATATTAAGAAAAATATTGCATACAAAAATATTAAAATCGGTGGTATTATAGAGAAATGTTTGATAAACACGCTGATGCAGACAGTTTTCAAATCGAAGAATTGTTTTAAGAGTTAATGTTAATGTGGGCCAAAATCGTTCCATTAAAAAAGTTTTATAGGAGCAGAAACTATACATAGGAAATTAATCATTTTTAGACCATTTTATACATTATAATTTCCCGGGGTGCAGACTGCATTTATTTTTTTTAATTTGACCTGTCTTTTGAGGTTTTATTTCTATTTTAAATTCAAATTTTCTGCATTTCGAGAGATATTTTTTACAACTTTTAGAACAGGATATTATTTTAAATTGTTGGCAAATTTAAAAACAGTTCAAATAATAATATTTCCTTCAAATTAAAAATTTATTTGCACGTGACAATTATAAATAGAAAAAAAACTTTCAAATGAGAATTAAATAATTACGTAATAAAGGCAGGAAAATGTTGATAATTAAAAATTAATAAAAATTGCCAAACTATAATATTGCTAAATACTTTAAATTGAAAATTATACTTGCACGAGACATTTATTTCATACTTTGAGATAATCTTTCAAAACTAATCTACAGGGTGTCCATAATTAAACGACCCTACTTTAAAGTTGTCTACAGACAAAAACTATTGTTCATAATGTTGAGAAATTTTGTGAAAGACATAATAAAGGGATGGGAATTTGTTTAAGCTAAAAAAAAGTTAAAGAAAAGAAGTTCAAAATTACATCACCAGAGGGCGTTTTTTAATAAATTACACATTTAGTATTACGATAGTTTAGAAATTTTGTTTATTAACTTAACCTTATTCTAAAGACAGAATTTCACGACATTTTCCTAGACTTTTCCCTAAACATACTGTGGCCAGCTGTGGAACATGCTATCTTACCATTCCAGATGGTACCTCAAAATAATGAAAGTCATGCAGAACATGTTTGGTTATAACAAAATTTGCTAAACTATCGTAAATGTATGCTAAATGTGTAATTCGTTAATTACGGCCTCCTAAATTTTTTTCGCTTATACATATCCCCATGCTTTTATTATGTCCTCCAAAAAATTTCACAACATTCTGAACAATAGTTTCGTCTGTAAACAACTTTAAAATAGGGTCGATTAATTATGAACATCCTGTAAATAAAATTTCTAAACTATCTTAATGCTAAATGTGTAATTTATTAAAAATCGCCCTCTGGTGGCGAAATTTTAAACTATTTTTATTTGTAATTTTTTTTTAGCTTAAACAAATTCCCATCCCTTTATTATGCCTTTCCTAAAATTTCAAAACTTTATGAACAATAGTTTTATCTGTAGACAACTTTAAAGTAGGGTCGTTTAATTATAGACACCCTGTATATATATATATACTATACTAGGGGGCTCTGCCCCCTACGAGCTACGCTCGTCAACCCCCGTTCAGACACCGCAGACTCTAACAGCACGCTAATTTGATCGCCTTTAAAAAGATTTCGGAAGATTGAATTATAATTTGAATCTGACAATTATAATCTGACGTAATTTTCACCAAACTTTTCTTTCTCTTTTTAATATTCACGTCAAAATACTTTTGTTAGAAATGAAATATTAGGATCATCTTAAAATGTCAAGTAAATGTCTCGCGCAATTTTTAAATTAAAACTGTTTTGCAATATTATTTTTTGTTCATTTTACGTAATAAGTGTAATATGACGTAAATTCTCCTATTTAGGACTTCTAACGCATGTTACTGAATTTATTATTTTACAATATTCTTTCTCATTTAAAATTCACGTGTAACTATAGTTTTTATGACGTAATTTTCAATGAGTTCCTGCTTTTTATATTTTTTGTTTATAATAGTCACGTGTAAAATAAATTTTTAATTTGAAGCAAACATTACTATTTGCGCTGTTTATGCAGCTGGCAACAGTTTAAATTAATACAATTTTCTAAAATTTGTAAAAAATATCTCTCGAAATGCTGAAAATTTGAATTTAAAATAGAAATAAAACCTCGAAAAATTATTCAAATTAAAAAACTAACTGCAATCTGCACACCGGGAAATTCTGACGCATAAAATGATCTAAAAATGATTAAATTCCTATGTACAGTTTTTGCTCCTATAAAACTTTTTTAATGGAACCATTTTGTCCAACTTTGGCATTAAATATCTCTTAAAATAATTGGTACAGATGTCATATTCGCCCCATATTGGCGCGATTTTTTTCGGTTGCCAATTTGGCGAAAACATCAACAGCATAAACAACATAATCCGGGTTACCACATCAAGCAAAATAACGACACTTTGGCCCAAGTTAAGTACCTGTTTCCTATATGATATTGGCGACAGAAAAAAATCGCGCCAATATGGGGCGAATATGACATCTGTTCCAAATAATTCTTCGATTTGAAAACTGTCTGCATCAGCGTGTTTATCAAACATTTTTCTATAATACTACCGATTTTCATATTGTTGTATGCAACAGTTTTTTTAATATTAACGAAGAAAGACCTCCGGTCACAAAAAATTCAAAAGCGGCTGCGGCGGCGGTGACAGCGGTAGTTACTTTTTTTTAGAATAGAGAGATATATATTGCGCTATCGTATCAATGAAACGCATCTCATTGGTTAATGAACAGCATTTAATGCATCACCATACCTATAAGGGGATTAACATAGGAGGGACCCTGTTCTGTCGCCAAATACCGCCAAGGTTGTCACCAACTTGGCGATATATCTCCAAATTTGGCGACCCAAAATTAGTCGTCAAAAGGGAAGCCAACTTGGCAATATCTCTAACATTTCGCCAAGTTCCCGCAGACTTCCATTTTAAAACAATAGGGTTTACTTACTTACAGAAAATCAACATGTTGTGGTATTTTGAACCAATGCAGACGTTAATGAAGCGGCCACAAGAGTTGCATTGCTCTCGTGTTGAGAATTCGAAGACAGCGCAAATAATATTTCCTTTCTAACAACAAAAGTATTTTCACGTGACTATTAAAAAGAGAAAGAAAACTTTGGTGAAAATTACGTCAGATTTAAAACGACACACTTAAACTATACATTTTAAAGCCGATCAAATTAGCGTGCTTTTAGAGTTTGCGGTATCTGAACGGGAAAAGCGAGTGTAGCTCGTAGGGGGCAGAGCCCCCTAGTATCTTAAATAATTGTAGCTTGGTGTTGTCGAACATTTATTATTAGTTGTTGCATATTTTATCATTTCAGATAATTAGACTTGTATAGGAAAAGATAATCAACACCACGCAATGTATTATAAAACGTCTACTCATTTAAGTTTCATAATTGTGAAATAATTATTTAAAAGTTAATTAATGATTATCATATTTAATTTTATAATGGATATTTTAAAGTTATTATTAGAGTCAATAATGGTTATTTTAGTAAGTAACTTTTTTCTACTCAACCCCCCTTCCCCTCCCTATAAGTATCGGTGCAAGGGAGCCTCCAAAAGCATCTGTGTCACGGGGGCCCCTATTTGTAAATCGGTCCCTGAGCTTTAAAACAATAGCGGCTTTGAAATGGTAAGGATTTGAATGGTCCTTTAGAAAATGGTTACTGCATTATGTTATGGAGCATTCTCATTGGTCAAAATAGCGGTATTCTATAAAAGCAGTGAAGTGACAATTATGCAGTTGAAGTTGCAGATTTTGAACAGTGTATCAGGACGAATGGAGGATATTCCAAATATGGGTTCGAGGCTGAAAATGTCACGTGATACCGGTAATTTACCCAAGGAACTTCTAACTGATAAGAAGGGAAGATACTACTGCTTTGCCTCATGAACTGTTTCATTGGCTAGCGGGGATTTACATTGCATGTCTACAGAGCCTTCCCTTCTTTACGCTAGAAGTTTTTACCTTGATCACGTGATCAAAACGGAGATGGAATATCCTTTATTAGGTACCCTACTATCTAAGCGTCATTAGGGTGTCTCTATAAGAGAGTGGCAAATTACAAATATGGCTCATGCTCAAACAGAAGTTTCTGTCCAAACTATAAGGAAAGGGCATGTTTACAAATAAGCACTTCCGTCAACCAATCTACAAACAATATTTTTGTCATAACGATCATTCCAGGAATAGTCTTGGCGACGTAGGCCAATCATATCAGAAACTTGTTAAACGCAGACCAATCAAATTTCCTTAGCTCATGTATACAGGTAGGAGTCATAAAGAACGGACAGGTTTCTCTTGCTGATCCACAGCATAGATTAACATACAGGATGGGACATTTACGGCAAAATATGTAATGGTAACAGTACTAGCGTCACTATCGACAAGGGGGAAGAATTAACAAGCCTCCGAAATTTACCTATGTTGAAGAAATATGTTTACGCTCTATGTTTTGAATATCTATTCTTTCCTAAAACGAACCAGAGGCAGACGACATTGTATTGATGCTCTGTTTATTTAGCTGCTTTTTTTTTAATCATACCTGTATCGTTCACCTTTAACTTACAACATGATAATTAGAGTAATAATATAAAAGAAAACCCCTAAAAAATTTTGTTAAGAACGTAAATATGCAAGTTTATGAGATTAAATTGTAAAAACTCCAATGGACTTTATTCCAAATCTGGGTTCGAGGCTGAAAAAAGTCACATGATACCAGTAATTTACCCAAAGAACTTCTAACTGATAAGAAGGGAGGCTGCTACTGCTTTCTACATCAACTGTTTCACTAGCTGGCGAGTGTTTTTCATTACGTCTACGGAACCTTCCCGTCTTTACGCTAGAAGTTTTTACCTTGACCACGTAATCATAACGTAGATGGAATATCCTCCATTCAGGTATTGTGTCAATTTATTCATATCGAATAAAATTTTATTGAGTGCAATGGACTTTACCCGAAGCTAACGAGAAAGACAGGCTAGAGCGGTGGGTCCGATTCTTCTTTTTTTACAGACCGCTGGAGTCACGTGATGCTCTTTTCACGCACCTTCATTGGTGCATTCGAGCATCACGTGACTCCAGCGGTCTGTAAAAAAAGAAAAATCGGACCCACCGTGGTAGCCTGTCTTTTTCTTTAGCCTCGACTTTACATATGTGACGTCAGCCGCGGGTATACAGAACAAAAACACCAATAGGCGTGAAGAATATTTTAACACTGCTCCCCCCTCGTCCAATAAACAGTCTTCCTCGGAGAGTTTTCCTCCGCAGAGACGAGGCTGTTGCATTCGTGGGTAAAGTCCATGTCATTACCTCTATTTATTTTTAACTTTTAAATTTTTATAATTCTAAAAATTTGATGAAAGGAATTTTTTCCTATCTGTAATTTTATTATTATTTCTTACATGTTAATATTATAAATATTATTGAATTGATTGTACGTTATTTACATTAAAAACAATATTAATATTTTATCTGTAAGAATGTGAAAATGCGTAAATTTTAAAAGATTATTGTAACCTTTGTTTAATACGTTAAATTTCATAAATTAATAAAACATCGGCTATAAAAAAGTTCCTACCAAATGGGAATTATGGATTAATTATGAAATTTTCTGGGACTTGTAGAGTGCAATATTTCGTATATTTTTATATTACACCATTGCTTTTGATATAAGCATTCAAGATGAAATTTTTACCTTGTTTTTCGTTTAACTTAAATCGTTCATTCATTATGTAAAAAAAAAAAAAAAAAAAAAAAAAAAAAAAAAAAAAAAAAGATGCATATATTAGTGCTCGCGATTATACGTATAATACGTATAAAACGTATTATACCGATTCGGATTTTGGATAGGTATAATGTGATAAAAGCGGTTCTCTACGTATTATACGTATAATCGCGAGCACTAGCATACATCCGTGCATGAACATAGAATAGATATTAGATATATAAAATAGAATATCTATTCTATGTTCATGTATCGGTGTAAGATTCTATTGAAAACGTAAACATGGAACATAAAAAAAATAAAGATCACATTAAGGTAGATACTCAATAATAAAAATATTACAAGGATGGGGAGTTTCTTTCCCATTGTCACTAAAGGTGCTACGGTCGCAATCGCATTCAATCTTGTATGTTAATCTATGATCCACAGTAATTCGACCAACAGTGACGTCAGCTGTCCTTTCCTTATGGCAAATCTATGTTTTAGAGCATTGTGATGTTCAACTGGACGAGTTGGATTAGAGACGAGTGATGCTCGCTTTCACTATCTACCTCAACCTAAAAAACCCCGATAGAACGCTCAAAGACCTGATCGCGGTAAAAATTCAGTCAGATTATTGAGGAATACTATTTGAAATTTCAATCAACATTTTCTAGGTTGAGTTTGACGATTGGTGCGGCAGGCACTGAGAACATAAAGATAACGCCTTCTTCGTCTTCTAAAAACCAGGTCCTAACTATCGCACGGGCACCCGGGCCTGTACCTTGGGCACGAAATTTCTGAGGGGCACAGAATTTTTCATAATTGCATCTAAATTTCCATTAAAAAATCAGAATTGTGAAAAAATGTCATATTTGAGATATTAATACTATAAATTGACAAAAATATATCTCAATATATGGTTAAACTTTCAATAAATAATAGAAAAAATATTTTATTTTCATTACTGGAACCGTTTTTCAATTTTCCGGAAACTTAATTTTTTTTTTAGTTGACACTTTTCGAATAAGTGTGTAATATGAAAAAAAAAACCTAGTATCAATAAATGGACCAATCTAGGGGGGGGGGGGGGGCACGCAAAATTGAAAGTGCCCTAGGCACAGAAACTTCCTAGTCGGGCCCTGCTAAAACTAAATACGCCTCGCACCATTTTGAGAGTGATTTCTCCGCCATTCGATAAAGACTTTTTTATATTTTTACTTTATGTTTTAATATGTTAAAATTTTATTATCCACGTGTTGGCGCACTCGTAAGTAGTACAAGACATTGCCATCATCAAATATTTTAAAATTTGAATAGAAAAAAATCTGTACGCGTTACGGAGAAATAAATGTTTCGCCATAGTTTTCTTTCAAATCGGAAATTTATTTCAAAATAGCTCCGTTTTATATTAGATAGCGGGAAATGTTAGGATTATGTAAATCTGATCTGATTTGCAAGGACAGTTGTAAGCGACTTGCAAACAATATGTTACACTTGCATGCAAACTCGTTGGCCATCCATCATAGAGCTATGTTCATAGCTCCATGGTTGGCATCAATCAACTCTTGGATTACTCCCCTACCCATTTGCCTTACTCTAAACATCTATACTCTTTGCGCTTTGTCTTGCTCGCGGATTGGCCAAAAGCATGAAGTGCTGTTCAAGGAATATACACATGCGTTTGCGACAGTAAACAAAAACAAACTAAAATTTAAAAAATCAGGAAGTAAAGTTCTTTGTGTGACTTTCATGAAAATTGTTACCAATAACGTTATTCTTATGTCATTTTACCAGAAAAATATCCCTTTGTCTTATCGAATAATGTGATGTTAACAAGAAAGACTGATTATTTGTTGCAATAACTTAAAATACTCGGGACGTGGATACTCTGCAGATTGAAAACCAGGTCACAGCTTCGGTATTGCACTGTGCTTGACAGCTCTCTGATAAAGAAAAGAAAAAAAAAGTATATTTTTTACGGAGCCCATTACAATTTGTGCTTTTATATTTCTATAAAAACCCAACCATGTTTTAAAGAACAAGAATGAAAATAATTTTATACTTAAGTCATGAAATTAATGATTTCTTCCCTTTGTTTCTTCCTTAAATATGATGAATAGCTTCATTTTCTTTTGTATTACAACTGTGTTCTATATTGTATTGTATTCTTCATTATTACATTTGTCACCTTCATAGCTTATTTAGCTTTATCTCATTTCTAATATTCAGATAATCTATTCATGAGCCGGTTTTTACTATGTAAGCAATTTTTTGTAATACAGAAAGCAGAAAAGAGTGCTTTTTTGTGTGATGGACATGAAGAACACTATTTTTTTTGGATGAGGGGCAAGAGAGACATTAAATTTGCTACTTTTCATTTTCCAGTAGGACCTTGCCATTTTTTTTTTTTTTTTTTAAGCTTGCTGCAATTTAAGGTTCAGAAAGTGAGTTTTATTGCCAAAATATATAAATACCTATGAAATTAAACCTGATAAACTTTTATGTTTGTTTTTATATGTATTTATTTACATATATGGACATTTTCCAACCAGTAAAATTTCTTTCTCCAATCTTAAAGATGCTTTTGACGACGATAATACCTGGGACATTTATAGAATTTTTTGAGTGTGGCCTCTCTTACATTGGGCAGCTTAGAATTAGGCTGAAAGAACACCAGAATTATGTTAGAAAGCAGGAATTTGAGAAATCTACAATAGCGAAACATTGTTGGAATTCCAACCACCAGTTTAATTATCCAGAAGCTAAAATTATTCAAAAATGTAACTCAGTTTTTGATCTAGACTTTTACGAAGCTTACTATATTCATAAACGTACTTCCTCCTTGGTAAATGATATGACCAGCAACCCTTTTCTTTCACCAGTGTGGAGGGATCCTGCGCAGTGACTCTTTTTCAGTTTTCTGGTCAATTATGTCATTTCTTTAGGATATATAAACTCTTGTTTCTGCCTTTTCAATCAATCCATAAGCCAGTACTCGGGGCTATAACCGAGGGTTTCTTCGAACCCATTTTATTATTATTATTTTTTTTTTCACTGAGGAAGGGAATCCAGGAATCCTCGAAACGATCATATGGAATTTTTCTTTTGTTGTTCTGTACGTTATTTGTGCGTAAAAATCGTTATCAAAGATTTTAGCTTTTTTATTACAATTCGCACAAAGTTTTATTTACGTTTATAGACATTTTATTATGTTAATTTATTGTTTTTATGTATAATTTATTTTTGTTTGTATATAAAAGTTGATAAATAGCTTCTTATATTAAATTGTAAAAATAATTTAAAAAAAGGCTTTAATATATATGTAACAGTGAATTGGTTGCCAGAAAATATGCATAAAACATTTATTTCTCTCCTCAAGCCTATTTTTTTCTATTTTTCCTAGCGCCCTATATACAGGAAAAGTACCCTAAATTTTATTTGAGGGGTAAGTAGGAATGTAGTACAGTGGTATAACCCTTCATAGCTGCAACATATTCTCTCTGGTATATACCTACCCACTGCCTATTGTGTATACCCGGGGACAGTGCAATGTTACATGAGTCCCCAATGTCTTTGACTAGTATTTTAGTAGTAAAAACCATTTTTTAAAATTGTACTATTGGGTAGATGTGCCAGTAATGGTCACCCTTAAGGAATTACTTTTAAAATTATTTTTTTTATTAATAGTTTTAATTATTATATTCCAGTTTTTTCAAAATTATATTAATCTCTCTACAATATTTAACCATTCTTATATTCTCATTTCCTCAAAATTTAATTTTAAATAACAGAAATATATCAAAACACCCAAAAGTCCAGTAACTGCACACTCTGTTCCAGTAATGGACACCTCACAAAAAGTAATAGATATAATTGTTTTTATGACTGTATTTAGAACCAGAATTTAATGAAAACATATACTAATGAAAAAAAAATAGTTATTTTCAAATAAATTTAACAATTAAGTTACGATATCAATAATCAAATATTTGCAAGAATTATTCACTGTTTAAATATTGTGATTATCACAAGTGGTCAACCTTTTAAGATAGATATTATTTTAGATAGATGATTTATTTAAATACTAAATGTCAGGGAACTACAGCTATCAAATAATTGAAACACTGAGGGATGGGTAATAAAAAAACTGAAAAGATAAGTTTAGGAATATTAGTGAGATTCGTATATTTCCCAGCCAGGGTTCGTTGATATATATCAATGGATATATATCTTGATATATATCCGATATTTATTTTTAAAATATCAAGATTTTTGATATTTTCAAATTCTTGATATTTATTTTCAAAATATCAAGATGTTTGATATTTTGTATATTTGATATTTATTTTCAAAATATCACCAAGTGAGATAATTTTGATATTTTCCACATTCAAAGCAAGTGTAAATGAAATTTCCACATGTTATTGACTGTATCATTCTATAGATAATTTACTTTTGCCTTTGGCAGTAACTTTTTTAGGAAAAGAAGAAAACAAATCTTTTCCAAGCTTTATGTTTGAAACTTTTATTTTTAAATGTCTAGCTAATAATTATGTTAGACAGTTAATTCAGAACAGCCATTGAAAGATAAAATGTAATTTTGATAATTCTTTATATATAGCCAGAGTTCGTTAATATATATATCAATGAATATATATCCAATATTTATTTTCAAAATATCAAGATTTTTGATATTTTCATATTACTTGACATTTATTTTCAATATATCAAGATGTTTCATATCTTCTGCATTTGATATTTATTTTCAAAATATGAATGTGTGCAAGATATATTTGATATTTTCAGTCGTAATTCGTAATATTTCAGTGTAAATGAAATAAATTTTCAACTGTTATTGACTATGAATCTGTAGATAAAGAACTTTTGTCTCTTCTGGATGTGACTTTTTTAGCCAAAAAAGAAAATAAATATATTTTTGAAGCTTTTATTTTTAAAATGTTGAACTAATAATTATGTGGGACATAATTAATTCAGAACAACCATTGAAAGATGAACTGACTAACTTAAATAAGCAGCTATATACCATTTCATTAGAAAGGAATCTTTTCTCATGTTTTGGTCCAGTTTAGTTTAAACTATACAACATGTTAGAAAATACGAAATAAGATATTTTATACTTACATTTATGTTAAAATTTTTCAATTAAAAGAACTTTTTTGTATTTAAAATTTCTGATTTTTTTTATACTTGATCTTGATACTGAATCCTATAGTTAGTTTTTTTTCCCTTTATAAAGCAAATTGTTACTGTTTTCAATTAGTTCATCTTTAATTTTGTTCTAAGTGAAAAAAAAAGAAAAATGCATTTTTAGAATATTCTTTGATTAAGTTTTCATGTTAAGTGCAATATATTTTAGTTTCTAATCTATATTATGTTTGAAAACATTTATTATCAGCGGTAAGTTGGCTGCTTTGAAAATATCTGATATATATCGAAAATATTGGATATATATCAAAATATCGGATATTTTTGATATTTTTGAAAATATCATGATATTTACGAACCCTGTTTCCCACTATTTTGTATTTCTAACAGTTAAATTCCCCAAAACTACTTGATATGTTACTTGTAGTAATTAGTATTACAAATGTGAAAGAAATGATATTGGGGGTTGAATGTTTAAAATAATTTCAAAATAAAACTGCAGAACTGATGTTCGAGGCCACTAATCTGCAGATTTACTAGTACCATTACTACTATAAATTTAATTAATATTAGAATACTTTTTCTTTGTGAGAGATGAATAAGGAAACATTTAAGATAGAAAACAACTTCTTTAACTTAAATGTTTTTATTTAAATGGGGAATGATTGAGTCCCATGAGCCCCTCTTTTTCCTATGCCCTTAAACAGTATTCTCTGCTTCCTGATTTGTTTTATTGATTGCCAAATTCTAAAATATGCAAGGCAGAGTTATAAAAAAAAAAGTCATTTGATTAAAATATTGAAAAGTTTAACCGTGTGAAATTAATTAAAAGCAGCTATTTATAAAAACTTTGGTGGTGTTATATATTCTGGTAAGTACAATTTAAAAATTAAAATTTGATTACTTCAGTTTTCAGATCAAATGTAAATATTAAAATTATTGCAGTTTGAAGAATTCCACCAAATTGGGTTGTTTTTTGACAGTTCATCATTGTCCACAACCCTATTGTCAACATTTTTTGGATAAATAAATTGGTCGAAATTAAGTCCTCGTTTTCTTAGAAAATTGATTTTACATTCAGATGATAAAATCTTCTTTAAAATTTTCCCTACGAAATGACTAATTTTCTTCTTTCCCAGAAATCATTACAATGACAAATTCATTTTCATCAATCGACAAATTTTTTTGATCTTCAATGAATCATCAGAATGTTCATCAAGTGGATCTGGGTCGCATAAACGCTATGACAGCTTTTATAACTTTCTGAAGATTTGGGTCTTTCATTTTTAGTGTTTTTACTTTTTTTCTTCAGATGAAATGAGTTTTTCCCGGTTTTTGTTTTTTATTCAGTTGACGATCTTGTATTTCTTCTTCTTTCTGTCTTTTAGTTGGTATGCTTGTCAAAATTTTTGAAGAGCCTTTTTTCATTTCTTTAGATTTTCCCGTTTTTGGTAATGAAAATTTAGGGAAGGCTTGTATGTCTTCTGGTGTCACTATGTTTGGTTTAACTGTTTGGTTTTTTACTGCTTATTGGAGTTCATGGTTGTTTTGAGACGAAAAGTGATAAAAAATTATCTTCAGAAATTCCTATTTAAGGGCTATATTCCAGTGATTTTAAATCCATTTATTATGTTAGTTGTCACTATGGCTTTAGGATAGGCAATTTCGATCAGTTCAGCAATTTGATAATTTGTTGTCCTTTGAGCAGGAAGATTAGTCATCCAGTCTTGAGCAGACACATTAAAATATCTTTCAAGTGGTCCATATACAGCACGATCCAGAGGCTGCAATGTGTGAGAAGTGTGTGGTGATATTTTTAACAAAATTATTCCATTTTCTTTGGCATAATTCAAACTAGAGATGCAACGAATATTCGGCCAGTCTGCCGAATATTCGGTTTCAGCCGAATATCAAGTCCATTATTCGGCCTTGGCTGAATAATACTGTAATAAATGTTTTTATATTTACACAGTATAACTTTTTAATTTGAAAATTTATATTCATCATAGGGGAAGACGGGGTACAATGAAACACGGGATACAATGAAACATTACTTGTAAAATCAGTCAAATTTGTCATAGAGAGTTGCAGTTTATATATATGTTATACAATTATATGTTCCAATTACTGATGTGATTTGGATACATTCACACTTCTACAACAGTAGCAATAGAAGATTATTGCTTTTACGCCATTGAAAGTAACTTTCTTTACTAAAAGTAATTTTGTTTATTTTTCCTTGTTGTTATATGTAATAATTATTTTTTCTATACATTGTTTTCTTAAGGTTGTTGTCTTCATACCTCCAAAACCAAACTAAAAAAAATAAATATTAGAAGTTTGAAAATAAATTTTTATTTAGTAACCTCAGTGCGGGGTACAATGAAACACTTGCAGACGGGGTACAATGAAACATGTTTTATTATAGTAATAAAAGTAGTAAATAGAATATATTAGAAGTGAGAGTAGGAAAACAGAAAAAAAAAACAGTTTTGTTCTAACCAGGTCAGTAAAAAATGCTCTTGTTAAGCAATTAAAAAACAGAAAGAGAAAAAAAGCTGAGAAGGGATTGTTTTATAAACAAACTCTGCCTGCTACAGACTCTGATGATCATCCAGATTTTTTTCCAGGCCCAGCTGGTCATCGAGGTACTAAGAATGAGATATTCACACACAACATGTATGGCACAAGCAGTATCCGTACAAATGAAAACATAAGGAAATATATACTGTTGGAGAAATACATTTAAATGAAGTCAAATGTGAAATACTTGATATAAAGACTCCAACCTAGGTTTTTTTTTTTTTTAGAAACTTACATTTAAAAAAAAACTCATTCTGTTGAAACTACCACCCCATATTCCTTCAGGATCAACTGAAATATAAACAGAAATGCTAATTTTTGAAACTGACTTGCGCCAATTTAATGTAAAATGAAAGGTATTTCTTAAACTAATAGAATTTTCTTATTTTTCATCTTAGACTATACTATTTTTATCAATTTCCTTATTAATCAAGTTTTGTTTTTGTATTTATCTCATTTTTCATAAAATAAACTATACTGGGTGAAAATTGCTTCTATCATTTGGAGTGTTTCATTGTACCCCAGTATGTGTTTCATTGTACCCCGGCATACGGGGTACAATGAAACACTGTAAGACATTTATTTTTTGTTATTTTTCAAGCATAAAGATATTGTTTAGAACCTAATAAAAATTTATTTAGATGGGGAAAATACAAGATTAAAAATATGCATTAATTATATTTTTGTGCATGCAAAATTGTGGATAGGAAAAAAAAATTAGTAAATTTTGTTTCATTGTACCCCGTCTTCCCGTATATAATGAAAATTTTATTTGAAATTAACTAACACTTTCTTTTCCCATTAACTTTTATACTCCGAATGGGTTTTATCTACCCATTTTTATGTAAGAGGCTAATTTAGGAATCATGTTAAAATTTTTTTATGCTGTATCAGTAAGTACAAAAAGTATCTGTAATAAGCTAACATAATCTGTTAAATTTAAAATTAATCTATTCAAAATTGTTTTAATACAGCTGTACAAGGTAATTCAAATTTTCTTTTATCATAATGGGAAGTTTAACATTTAACCCTTGTTACATAAAAAAATATTTCTTTCAATAATATTTTGAATTATACCTATAAAGAACATAAATATATGATTGATTAGATATAGATGTATTATATGTATAAAATATTTAAGTCGTATATGTTGCAATACTTAAGGGGTTTTTTTTTGTTTTTGTTAGTAAAATACGCTCAAAAGTTAAATATAATTTAAGTTATTTTTTTTAAGTCTGTTACTATTTCTTATTAAATAATGAAAGAAATGTGAATACTAAATTCTTTTAATTAGTATGCATTTACGTTTTGGATATTTTTTTCAAGAATAGCATTGTAATGCCTTAAAAAACAGTTAAAATGTTTTCAATAAACGTAGATTGTGATGCAGAAATAATAATAATTCAGCATTCTCAGGTAATAGTCTATTTCTTTTTTTTTTCGTAAATGTTACCTCCTTCTGAAAATAATCTCTCACTAATATATGATACTTCCTGGTGCAGAAAGGTACTTTTTGGCTAATTGTGAAAGGTTTGAAAAGTCTTCAGAATTTTTCGCCCACCACTCCAAAGGACACTGTTATCTTTCTAGTAGTGGCTGGGAAAGAAAATTACTAATTTCTTCACATTGAGGGGCACTTTCTATAGAGGCTTCACTGCTGACAGCAAAGAAAAAAAAATAATAAAGATAAATAAAAATTTTGTTAATTGTTAGCTTTATAAAGTCTACAATGATTTCTTTCCACCATTTTAGAGGATATTCCTTTCACCCTTTCTATCAGTGGTTTTTCTTAAGATATTAAGATTTCTTATTTTTTACTTTATTTCATCTGAAAGCTGAAACTTGTTTCCTAGTACTTTTAAAATTTTGTCATTATTTTAAAATGTAGCAACAACACACATAATATCTATTAAAATGTAACTAGACAGTACCTGATGAGGAACTTTTGCTAAGAATTTTTTTGATGGGGGGGGGGGGGGCTGAATTATATTATTGAGGCAATTTTTAGGCCGAACATAGCCGGATATTTTTTCAGAGTAAAATAATGCTTTAAAAAATTAAAAATTTGTATATAAATAATTTTATAAAAGAAAACAATACATTTTAATTGTGAAATATACAAGAGTTGTGCATATAGTGCATACTATATTTTGTTCTTAGGCAAAAATAAGTTCATTATTCGGCAGCCGAATAGGCCGAATATTTGGCTGTAACTTGGCCGAATATTCGGTTATTCGGCCAAACCACTATTCGTTGCATCACTAATTCAAACTCTCATTGCTTATATGGATATCATGATTATTCATTATGATTAACACTTTACTGTTTTGATTAGAATATCTTACATTCTTTACAAAGTGCTATTAAAATTTTGCAAAGTTAGACGTATGTCTCACATGTGCAATCCTCTACCATGTGCTTGCTAACCATCATATGCAGCCACATATTAACTTTCTATATTTGTCAACCTTCTAAAATCAAGGCAACCATATCCTAACCAATAAAGATAATATCTAAATGTCACAATGAGAAGAAGGGGGTTAATAAAATTTAACATTAATTTCGCTTAACTTTGGTTTGGGGACACTCGATCCCCAGGATCAAGTCTCCCCATACCACACGGATCAAGTGTCCCTAATGTGCATGTTTGGGGGAAAAAATTGCTAAATAAAAAATAAAGAAACTGTATTGGATTTAAATAGCAACATTTAAGCAATAAGGAATGTTAGTATATTAACCAATAAAATTAAGTAATTTAGTTATATTTAGCAAAAAATTTGAAACACAAACTACCTACTCAAAAAGGAGTTTGATTGTGACAAAACAGAGATTCCTTTCTTACAACAAAAATAAAAATGGTTGAATAAAATTATGTTGCTAGATCTGTTGATAAGGAATCACTTTATTAATGTTTCCAGTTTCAGAGACATAATTGCATTTTTTGTCTGGTTTTAGACCTAGGGATCAAGTCTCCCCTATAGGGAGGCTCAGGTACCCTAAAAAGACTCCAACTGTGTCTGGGCTGCTGCCCCATTTGATTGCGCTGTCTGACCCTGTGTATACCCTCTGGAATTTTTTTTACTATGACATCACGAGAAAAAAGATGCAGCATCTTTCTGAAACTGTTTAGGTAAACATCTGGAATATGATATGATATGCAAATGTCATGTAGTGCTGATTATTGCAGATAGCTTCCTGAATAAAGAATACCACTATTTCTGAATAGTTATCATTGCCTTATTTAAGTGTGTACAATTTATGTCATGAGTAAGGTAAATACTACTATTCAGAAATAAATGTCCCAAAATCATAAGTCAGATCTGCATCTAGTCAGTCATATAAAAATATTTATTTTATTTTGAATGTAAATAAGAAATACGATTTCTAATTTTATTTTACATTTGAAATTTTAGCATTACATTCAGTTGTGCATATTGATCATTTTTTGTATTTATAACACAATTTGTCTTTTCCAAGTACTGTCTGAAGATTTGCACACTCACTTAAGAGTTTTCATTCATTCATTATTATTTGAGTGGGGGGGGGGGGAGGTTAGAGTTTGGTGATATATATTGTAATATATATCCAATATATATTTTCAAAATATCATGTATTTGATTATTTTCATATGTTTGATAGGTTTATCTTCAAAGTATAATAGTGTATGATATTTTTGATATTCAATCAAAACAGGTGTAAATGAATTTTTCAACTGTTATTGATTGTGTATTTCTGTAGATAAGGCATTTTTACCTCTGGGATAGAGATTTACAATTTCCAGAAATTTTGAAGTGACTGAAAAAAAATTTTTTTTCTGGAAAAATAGACTCTTACAAATGTTTCTCAAAAATAAATTAGATTTTCTTCAAAAATATAAAATAAGCATTCTTAAAATTTCTGCACACTAAAAAAAAAAAATCATTTTTACTTTACATGAATAGATTATTTAAAAAAAAAGGGGGGGGGGGGAGGCAGCTTTTAAAACTTCAGTCTCAGAATTTTGACAGCTATTGTAGCTTAATTTAGCTTTTCTGGTAATATGCCATAGTCTCTGTTGAAATGATTTTTCAGTTGCATTTGTTTAATTACCAGTAGAGCTGATAATAATAATAATAAGAGTTTCAACCAACATTACTGCTGTTTGAAATTTTTTTTTGATCACAATAAAACCTGGACTTACACTGTCAAATTTAGTATTAAAATAAACACTTGATCCTAATCAGCGTACACACATATAAAATCAATATTAAAATATAAAACACATATTTTATTTACCCGATGTTTCAAACTTTATCTTTAAAGTTATCATCTGAGGGTTGACCTTCATTTGGAGCACTCCATGGACATTTCACAGAGTCACTTGCTTGAATGAAAACATTGATACAAAAAACAAAAAACTTCAAAACATGATTGGATCTGATAACATAGCTCAATCTGCTGGCAGATCAAAACTTCAATACTTAGGTCTGGAACAAAATTAAATCTTATATTACAAATACCCTTCTCTCAAACTGTTAATCCAAATATGTGGAACTAGAATGAAACGTTTTTATTGCAGACTTCACCTTTATGTAAATTACGTAATAAATACTTGAAGGCATTTTTAACACTTTCCAACAAAGTTGAAAAGTGTTTATGCATTCGGTTTGTTTGTCCGTCTGTCCGCTCTCTAACTTCCATAAATATACTCGGATTTTCATGAAATTGATGAAGGTTATTTAGGGTCACCAAAGCATGTTTGGTATTGTATATGAAGTATGTAGGATTAACAGTTAAATTACAAAGGCACTAAATTACAAAGGTATTCCATTACATTATGGTATATGGACAAAAATCGTTTGCAAGTATTTTAATGATATTACTGCTATTTCAGATGCATTGAAACTGATATAAATCACTGAATTTCACTACGATCATGTTAGAACAGGGAATTCATGGCATTTTTTATTCATTTATAGGGACACACAAAAGAAATCGGTTACAGTACTGTTTTTGAGTAATAATTGCTGGAGTGTACGGTTTAAAATTCAATATGTGCTTTTAAATTTAATTAATTTTTTGTATGTTACTCGTCATATATAAATGCTATACCTCATATACAGGGCTGCACTAAAGTATTCACGTACCATTCTCCTTATTGGAGGAAATTTTCAACTGAAGTATATATGTATCTCTTAAGTGAACTAAATTTTGGCATGCATGTAGTTAATAGATACAAATATGTATATCCTATACAGGGCTACTAAAAATATCGGTTATTTTTCCGATTGTAGATGGGAACAGCTGATATTGGGTTTTGAAATGTGTTATGCGTTTCCATATGATTGAATTAGACGTAATATTTTTATTTTTTAAATGGTGCAGTTTTGTTACATTATTCTGAACCTGTTGGAAAATGCTTCATAATCTAAGCTTGATGTATGATTTTTTCTTTCTTGTTTTATTTTTAAAGCCACTTTTAATATTTTAAATTCAGGGCACTCTTTTATGGCAATAACGACCCAGTTTTTACTATGCATGCAAATTTTTTAATACAAAAAGGAGTAAGGCCACTTTTTTTGGCTGAGGGGCAAGAAGAGTGCTATTTTGTAAACCAAAGGGCAGTCACGGTGCAGCACCCTGCTGAATTTGTCTAGGTGGGGAAACTCTGAATAGTAATTTGTGATTTATCATTTGCTCCTGACTAAAGGGAAAACATCTCTGAAGGTTCCTAGTTAGGTATTTATGTTTTATTTTAAGTTATATGCTTTTCTTCTTATTTATTTATTTATTTTTTCTATCAGATATTTAAGAAAATGACTGGGCTACAAGTTACTTACTGCTGCGACATGGACAAGTCTGTATTGATATCGAATTTTGAAAAGCGAGGTTGGGTTCCTGTGGGTCCAGAAGATGATTGGAATGTGTATTGGTATGATTACTTCTTTTCTTTGTTCTGCCCTTTCTTTATTGTTACTACAAATATAGTCATTAAGAATCCTAATTGCCGTGTATATATACAGGGTGTCCGTAATTAAACGAGATTACTTTAAAGTTGTCTACATATGAAACTATTGGTCAGAAAGTTGTGAAATTTTGTGGCGGACATAGTGAAGGAATGGGAATTTATTTGAGCGAAAAAAAAATTACTTCAAAATTTCGCCACCAGAGGGCGTTTTATAATAAATTACACTTTTAGCCATTGAATACTAAGCCTGAGCTCTGAGAAAAAAATAGCGACTGTCAAATGAGGAATTTTTTTTTTAGAGTTTGTACGGTCTGTTCAATACGAACACCAACAATTTAAAAAAGTTTTTATGCTTTATTTTTTTCAGGGGCGGTATGTATATTTGTCTTATTTATTTTGAGAAAAATAAAGTGTAAAAACTTTTAAAAATGTGCAATTCATTAAAAAACGCCCTCTGGTTGTGAAATTTCAAGCTAATTTTTTTTTTTGCTCAAACAAATTCCCATTCCTTCATTATGTCTGTCACAAAATTTCACAACTTTCTGACCAATAGTCTGATCTGTAGACAACATTAAATTAGGGTCATTTAATTATGAACACCCTGTATGTAAATAGTGCTTTATTATATAATGAATTGTTAATTTGTAATTAATTCCATGTATTTAGTCTTATGTTTTTGTCAGAAATGAATTACAGGTCCATGTAATCAAGGCTCCTTAACTGGGGATGTGATGTCATTCCTTGAGAAAGGAGCCATGCTACAAATTTTGAAACTTTTATTTTATTTCTGCTATGAATTATGCTTTGTGATATATAGGCTGGTCATGATTAATGTATTCCTGTTTGGAACATTCTGTGGAGAGAACCCTTGCACATAACAACTATGTTTGGAGGGTATAGATTGTAAAACACAGGGAAATGATTAAAAAGAATTTAATCACAAAAATAGCTAATAGGAGCAAATCTGGTGCTGTCATCATTATTATCATATGATAATGATATACCGTAATTTCCAGTGTATAAGCCGTGGCTCTAATAAATCTCTTTCTGACCAGAAACTTTATTTTAAAAATGTAACCTTTTTATGTTTGATATGTATTTGAAATTATTTTTAAAATAAAATTTCTGGTTTGAAACAGACTTCTTTTCGCCACAGCTTTTACACCGGAAATTATGATAATTGACACTGCCAATAAAAACTTTTATAATAAGGAGTGTCTTCATGTAAATTTATTAATTTACACCTTACAAACTAGTAGGATATCCAGACTCATCATCTTGAGCGTTGGGGCTGAGATATAGTAAAACTTGCTAAGGCTGAATTGCAAGGTGTCACATAGACTTAAAAATTAAACTATGACTTAACAGAGCATGTGATATTGTGACACAAGGCATTGGGAGAAATTCTGTTGTAAACAGGCTTTTGTCATAGCAGGTATCTTATCTCTTATACAATCAAACTTGCTAAGATGGAATCACATAGGATCATATAAATTCTGTTGTAGTAGACCAGTTTCTGTCGAAACAGGTATAGTACAGGTGGCGGTTGCACAAACCTTCACCTCATCGAGTTCGCGGCTGAAATTCCAGGATTACCGTATATACTCGCGTATAAGTCGACCCCCTAACTTTCAAATGCAAATTCTCGAAAAAATCAAAAACCGGCGTATAAGTCGACCACCTAACTTTTTACGTCAATTTTGCACGAAATAAAATCAAAGATTTCACTTGCCTATGCGAAAAGGTAGTAAGTAAAAAAAAAACAAATTATTGAAAATTTTTTTAAATGATAAGTTATTGTTATTTGTATATTTTATGTATTATTTTTTTATTCATACACATAAGAAGCCATAATTTTGCAGTATTCAAAGTTTTTGGTTTTCTTTTTTAACTGACTCACGTATAAGTCGACCCCCCAAATTTGCTTACCGAAAATTGTCAGAAATTCCTCGGCTTATACACGAGTATATACGGTAGATAGAATTCGATTAGCATATTCAAGTAGAACTGATCTACCAAGTCATATCTTGGTGAAAACCAGCTGCTGACCCAGTTTATTGGTCTCTTGGTTGGTCCCCATTAAGTTTTCCAGCAAAATTCTTGCATCAGACAGCATATTAGCATAGAAAGGGATAAAAGGATGCAAAAATTTAATTAAAATGACTTTAATTTGAAGAAGGTAACATAAGCTATAATAGTAACTTAAAAGCTTACTAGATAGTACCCGTTAAGATTTGACGGTAAATAACGTGAATGTTTCATCAGAAAAGTTCTTGAATTTTTAATTAGTTGCTATTAAATTAATTATTGAATGACGAATTACGTGATGAATTTCTATATTGCATAAGTGATTCCTATTTCTTTAAGGCGATAGATGGTGCTAACCTATTCAATGAGGTGAAAGAATTTTTAGTTTGTAATTCACAACCAATTATGCTTGCTTTTTATCAGAAATTTACCTAAAAATGCCGGGTAAAGAATTTATTTTTACTTACTATGGCCTCTTTTTTTTTTTTATAACAATATTTATTTTCATTTATTTATTTATTTATTTTTAAAACAACACGACGATTAAAAGCTGCCATGAATTTTATTTTTATCTGCCTTATTCTCTAAAAACCTAAATTTGAAACGTGATGCAGCTAACGATTTATAGTATATATCTTTTATTACTTGAATTTTATTTTACACTTTTATACATTTTTTAAATATTAAACCTGGATATCAAGGTAATTTCTTTTATAGCTCTTATACGAATATTTTTCTTTCTTTCCATTTTCTTTTTTACGCAAATGAATGACAAACTTTTCTTTCTGACACACACATATATATATTCTTGATAATGGTCAGAAAATATAACAAAAATTGTAGATCAGCTCAATTTATTTAATTGATAATTACATGCAAAATATTTTAAATATAAAATCATTATTTTTTCAAAATATTATTCAGTGTTAATTTTAATTTAATTATAAAGCATTCAAATAATAATAAAATAAAAATCCTATAACTTCTCTTCCTAATAAAATATGTCACTATTGAAATTAATTATTGACAAAAATATTGCAGTTTGCCAGGCTTTGGTTCGAACCTGCACCCGTTACAAAAATTCTGAGCTTTAGAATGTTGCGTTAACCCACTATGCTAGCGGGATCTCGTTGTCGCTCCTTCTAAATTCAAGAGGTTCGAAAAGCAGTTGACTCAAACGCAATTGTCTTGAATTTGAGATTTGAACTTACAGAAATAGTTTTGTGTTTTAATATTTGATACCTTACTTTTTCAAAGAACCAGCTACAGCTTAACATGCTAGTTTCTCAATCTTCATATGTAACTATTGGCAATTCATAAGATGGATATAACTTTTAGCCTCAAATCACTGTGTTTATCTTCTGTATGTAATATGACCAAAACAATATGGCACTCCCAAAATAAACCGTATCTAACTCTTAATATCGACACAGTAAATTTTTGAATTGTTAATAATGCTGAAAGAGCCAAATAATATTAACTTTGTGAAAGAAAGAAAAGCTAGTTTACAGTGAGACCGAATAGCAGACGAACTTAAAACAATTTCTACCTGTGATGTGATAGTTCAACTGAGCGAGCATCTTTGCGCGTTTGCATCGCGCCACTCCAAAGTCAGACTTGTACTTATATACCGCGCATGCACAACTGTCAAATTTTAATTTAAAATTACAGATAATTAATAAAATATTTGAACAAACGAATGTACAATAACAAATCTGTGGCCAAATATCTTTCATTTAAAAAAACATTGGTGTAATTTGATGCATTAGTTTCTTCTCACGGACTGTCGAAAGAAAACGCTTAGCATTTTAAATATATAGATTTTCATTTTATCTAATACCAGCAAAACCCAGTTTTGCATGTGTGATTGTTGAAATACGCAAAGGAACATCCTGAGGTCTTGGATGGAAGAGAGAGAGATAAGGATGTTTCAAATATTGCCCCTTTTTAAGATTTGAAACCGAGATATGGAAAGAAAGGAGCATAGTCGAAAACTTTTTTCTTTTGTAAATCCTGTCTAGGCTATCATACCAACCAGCATTTTCAGTTCCTTTATTGCACTGCTAAGTGAAAAGGCTCTGTGAAATGATTAGCTCAAAAATTGCAGTCAGACTGGGTCAATTAAGTTTTTGTACAGGCTGTGCCGAACTTTTAACTTTTATATTAGGCTATGTCAGTAAATTTTTTGTATGGGCTGGGCTTCGGATGAAATTTTATCTTTTAAACTGATCTAGGCTTCTGCTGAGCTTTCAACTTTTATAATGGGCTAGGCCAAATAAAATTCTGTGGGCCGGCCAAGCCTTTGAGCCTAGAAATTTTGGCCTGTGCAAATCTCTAATTCCTCATTGTTGTGTACACAGTAAACTCTCTGTAAGACGTAAATCTGCCTAACTCGGAAAATTTTTCAAGTCCCTGTGAATCCATTTACATAAAGTAAAATTTGTCTAAGGCGGAATATTGTCTACTACGGAAAATTTTCTCGGTCCAGATCGATTCTGCCTTAGGCAGAGTTTACTGTATATGCATTTATATCTATATTGTAAATTTTATTTCTATTGAGTGTAGTATAATTGCATTCATTATTGATTTTGTATTTTTTACCATACAGGTCTTCTGTTTTGACTGTTCGCAATATATTCAGTGTAGAAACCGGTTACAGACTTAATGACAACCAGTAAGGTTTTCCTTTGTTCTTTGACAGGATCGTTATAACTTTAGTTTTAAAGTTAAATTTTTATTATAAAAATTTACTAATTAAAGGTACTGCTTTTCACCGTGTTATGAATTACTTTAAATTAAAATTTATTGATTTGTCTGCTTTCATACTTATTATGGATGTACATGTACAGTTGTGGTGAAGAAAATGCATCATACTGGGTTGCCATGTTTCCACAATTAGTGAAAAAAATGTAGACCAGTTTTTCAAGGATTTACATAGAGTTTTCAGGTTCACTAAGTCATTCATACTGAATCAAAAATTAAATAAATAAGTAGCGTGAAAATAGCTCAATTTTTAAAAGTTTTGGCTAAAAAAGAATGAATCAAATCAAATATAATTTTTACTAACTGATGATAATGTGATATTTAGTGTAATGTAAGAAAAATTAATTATAAGATACCTGCTGTGTATTTTTATATAATAAGAAATTAATTATTCTTTTGATATGTTTAATTAAATCTGAGAAATAAATATAAAAAAAAGTAAATAATTTACATATTTTCTGCAGATAGAGAAATGTCATAATCCAAATTTTTATTTTCCTTTGCTAGTATAATTTAAATTTGTGTTACTCGCCAAAATTTTTGTAAGATCCAAATCTAGTAAAAATGTGAGCTTAAGGGCTGCAAGTTTATGCAATCTTATGTATATATATTATAAAGGAGGACTATTATATGTGTATTATTAATACTAAAATTTTAACTTGAACTAATCTTAACAATTTAGTACTAACTGCTTGGTAGATAAAGTTCATTAATTAATAGAAAGATTCTTGAAGTTGTGCTGAAATGCTATAGATCAGACTTGGAATATTCTGCCTCAATATCAGGGTTAATAATTGGAAAAATAGTATAAAAGGATTATGGTTTTAGGTAGATTTCGTATGAAATACTACCTATTGGCGTCGTTCCTATGTTGGAATTTTTGAAAAATTTTTGCAGATCTACACCGATCATGACCCCTAGAACCCAAAACCACCATCAGTAAAAAACTTTATATATATATGTATCTATATCTATATATATATCACTTTCTTCTGGACACTATAACTTCCACAATTCTGCACAAATCTCTTCCAAACTGATACATAAAATCAAGGGCATAAAATCTCGGTCAAGTTCGTGAATGGACAAAATCTGACCAAGGAGATGGAAATAGGGAGGGGTTTTGTGAAAACAGAAAAACCCCATAACTTCTTAATTTTTGTACATATCAAATCAGTTTAAAGTTTTTATTACTTCTAAAAATTGGACCAAAAATTTATGTATCACAGATTTTGGATAAAATTAAAAATGGGCTCAAGGGACGCAAAAAATAGGGTATTTGGGAGAAAAAAATTTATAACTTCGTCAATTCTCAAGATATCAAATCCAATTAATTTTATTATACATCTCCTTAATATTATCTACAACTTTTGTATTCACAAGTTTTTGATAGGGCCAATTCATACCGCAAAGAAAAAAAAAAAAAAATTAAAAACGAAAACAAAAAAAGGGGGGGGGGGGCGCGTGAATAAGAAAAATTTCTATAACTTCGTCAATTCACAAGGTATATAATCTCTATGAATTTATCATATATCTTCTTAAGATTGTCTTCAACATTTATATAGACAAGTGTTTTTGATAGGACCAATTCTTATGCCAAAAACAAATTAAAAATACATAGCAGTTGAAGAAAAAAATCATCTTATTAAGAATGTATTCAAATCCAAACTGATTATTTTCTGACTCATTTTTAAATTAATTTTTGCTCTCAAATGCGTCCAATTGATAGATTCTCTTTTTCAGAAACTATATAATGTACCGTAATGATTGATTTTTTGATAGAGGCAGAATATATTTAAAAAATGATGTCAAAGTGGGCATTTTGAACAGAATTTCCTGAAGCTATTTTGTTTGAAACGAAAAATATTGCCCTACTGAGAAAATAATTGTTTATTGATCACGTTTCAATTAATTTAAAGAAAAATAAAAACACATGTCGCTTATAAATCTTTTCAAAATCACATCAGCAAGTTTCGTATTTTTTCTATTAAAAATTAATCTGAAAATGTGCCAGAAAATTTCGAGTTGTTGAGCATGGAAAAGTATTTTTTTAATACCGCCTTAACATGATTCTGATAAAACCAGCTATTGTATAAAAATGAAATAAAAACTCGTCAAAAGCGGTCAGATAAAACTGTTAAAGTGGATTTATATCTAATTATGATTTAGTTTTTGTTGGTGCAATTAATATACTTAACTTCGAAATCTACCTCCACCTGTAGGCCGGGTGATTTAGTTTTTGTTGGTGCAATTAATATACTTAACTTCGAAATCTACCTCCACCTGTAGGCTGGGTCGGCAGGGATTTTTTTATATTATGTCAGATTTTAAAAACAACCGTAAGGACTTAAAAAAAATACATTTATAATATGTATGCTTATATTTATAGGAAAATTAGATTATTAAACACTTTCAAACACTATCAGAATATTTTAAGAAATTTCATTTTTATACAATGAAATAAAATATCTAAATAAACCATTTTAAAAACACATAACACAGTAAAAATCCATTTTCAACAATTGGTATTTATATATGATACTGTGTGTGAATTATTTTGTGAAACCCTGCAAATGTTTAATGACATTTATATTTATATGAAGATATTAGATTATGGAACACTTTCCAATGATATCAGAATATTGTTAAGAAACTTCATTTTTGTACAATGAAATATCTAAATAAATCATTTTAAAAACATATAACACAGTAAAAGTTCATCTTCAGCAGTTGGTGTTTTTATCCGATAATGTGCTTGAATTATTCTATGGAGCCCTGTACAAAGTTTTCGCTATGTTTTAAAAAGAGCAGGGTGCTGCTGGTGAGAAAGGGCACTTTTTTAATTCTAAAGGGCAAGTTTTGAGTACTTTTCAGATTCTTAAGGGCACTTTTCAAATTTTTAAAGATACTTTTTTAATTTTTAAAACCTTTCAAGGCAAAATTGAGTTAAGTTTTTACCCTGAAAGCAAAATTTTTAATGCATAAAGGAGAAAGGGCACCTTTTTTTTTTTTTTTTTTTTTTTTTTTTTTTCTTACTGAGAGGGAAGAAGGATGCAAATTTTTTAGATGTGTGGCAAGAAGGGTGCTAATTTTTTGAATGAAGAGCAAGAGGGATGTTATTTTGTAAACAAAAGAGCATGTGGGGTGCATCACCCTCCAGGAACTGCCTGGAGGAAACTCTGCCTTGTATATGGTTTATAGAATTTATACACATAAAATTAGTTAATTTAAAGTTTCATACTACATAGGGTGTCAACAATTTTAATCCATTGATTTAAATCAGTGATTAAATCATGGTTTTAATCAACCGATACAAAAAAAAAATCATTGATTAAAATAAAAAAAATTCTACATTTTTAAAATGTCAAAAAAATTATTAAAATCTAAGATGAACATAATTGGAAAGTTTCTACAGATATTTTGACTTATGAATAAACAAAAAAAGAGCTTTAAATAATTGTTTCCAAGCTTAATTCCTGAGTATTGTAAAAAATTGAAAACAGTTAAGTTTGCGAAAAGCATTGTTTTTATCCAACATAAAACAGTTTCATTTAAAAATGATATTTAAATGTAATATAATTTGCAATGTCATAATTTCCTTTAGGAAATGAATTTATGCATTATTTTATCTAAAATAAATGTAGCAAGTGTAATAAATTTCTCCAAATAAAAGAATAATTAGTCAGTGTCTTAGTTTCTCATTCTACTTTTGTAATAATAAATTAATAGCAATCTGAGTTAAAGAAGAATGAAAGAGACATCTGCTCAACAACTAAATTGTAAATGAATGCATAAGAGAAAAAAAAAGAACTAATTGGTATAAAAATGTTAAACACAGCAAGAGCTTCTTTTATTATAGGTTGAATAGCTTATTTTGTAACTCATATATACTAAATAAAAAAATTAATTGGGTATTGAAAAGGCAGCAAAACTTTTCTTGAAAAGAAAAAAAAAAATTAACCATTGAAAGCTAATAATCCCCACTGTGAGGTAATAATGCTGTTATTTAAATATTTTGAGGATTTCAGATATAACTGGCTATCCATATATTTATTCTGTATGTATGTATGAATGGGTTTAACTCATTATCATAATTTTTTTGGTTAGCATACACTTACATGTGTGTAAGTTTAGATTTTGGTGGTTAACAGTATTTTTTTAAGTACAAATTCAAAACAAGCTGTAAATAATATTTGTTAGTATTGTTATTTTTGCTACTAACTAATGAAATTACTTATTTACAGTTTTCTATTAATTTTCTACAAAATGCACCCTGCCTTAAAAAAATAGTTAAATTCACCTGTAGTTGTAGCCAGAGGTTTCTTGTAAAAAACTTCCCCATTCAACAGTATTTCTAGATTCATGTGTCCAAGTTCTCGCAAAAATAATAGAACTTTATTTCTTTAGAAAAAACAGGATATTATTAAAATTAAAACATGCTGTTATTTAATTGTATTTTTCAGTTTGTGATCCATCAAATTATTAAAAATTAAGGACACTTTATTTGTCATACTAAAAATTATTCTCTTTTTTTTCTTATATCATTACTAAACACATTACTCATATATTTCCTCACGAAATATGCCCATTTTTGGAACTAGCATCCTGCCTCTTTTTCTTTCTAAAATGAATACTACATTATTAATTATCATTTTAATAATTAAAACTTAAAAATGTATAACATGTTCCTAATTAGGGAGTTAATTGTTTAATAATTATTAATTTGAAGTAGTGTTAACTATAGTAAATATAGTAAATAGTGTTAACTATTTAATATTAAATGCAGTTAATAATTTTAATATATGTTAAATATCACTAGTATTTAATAAAGTTTTACATAATTATTGCAATATTAATGTATATAACATTATTGTATGATACTAGCTAATGAAACTACTAATTTGCAGTTTTTATAATTTTTGTAATTACTAAATAATAATTATAATTTTATTAATTAAAGTGTAAAAACATAGATTATGTTAGCAATTAGTGGTTTAATTGTTTTGGAAACCTAAAACTCTCTGTAGCTATTCAGTATTTGAACGCTGGGAAAAAAAATCATAAAAATCTAATTTAAATAAAAAAAATCCAATTTTTTATATTTTTTTACACCCTAATACTACAGCTGTAAAAGCACTTCCAGTCCTGTAACCAAATTTTTTTGTGTGTCTTTGTAAATGAACGATAAATTCTATGCATTCAGTAACCTACAGTAAACATGTTGTGCTTCTGTTCAGTGATACATATCAATTTAATTCTGTTTGAATTATCTTAACACTTAAATGCCTGGTGTTGCTTTTCGGCAACATACCCAATTTAGGCTCTAAAATACTATTAGAATACTATTGAAGCTATAATGCCTAATGTTGCCAATAAAATACATTCTGAAAATATTATTAAGTCGATTTTCAACATGTAGATGGCAACACTTGTGCTGTTTAAGAATAAAGATAGATTTATTTTTTCAATTGTTGCTACTTGTTCATTTTGTTTTGTTTGGGAGCTTGCGGAATACCCTATTTTGACCTGCAGTGAGCAAGTGCAATTTATTTCTTATTATAGTTCCTAAAATTCTTGTGTGATTAATATTATAGAATTTTATCAAGGCAAATTATTTTTTCAATTAAACACCAGTATTGCCGATTAGTAACAAACTGTTTTTTAGCCATAAACTATACTTAAAACAAAATATGATTTTTTCAAGTATTTTTCCCATGATTTATTTAAAAATTGAAAGCCGAAAAACATTATTACAATGATTTTTGAAAAATCAGGCATTTAAGGGTTAATATCATGAAAATATATCACAAAGGATTTTCCCCCATAAATCATAATATAATGGAATTCTTTTGTATGTTCTTATAAACAAACTATAAATGCTATTTATTTTGTATTTCACTGGAAGCATATTGTATCACCTCAGTGATGCATATCAAATTTATTATGTTTGATGTATTGTGATAATCAATTGATAATTTGGTTCCTGACAACAGATGTCAACATAGACAGGTGGTCAACTTTACAGGTTTAACTGTATTAATACTTTAAAGTTCTAGAGTAAATATTTTAGAGTTCAATCAAATAATATTCAATAAAGTCATATTCAGAAAAGTTTTGAAGGTAACGCATGATCACAAACAAAATAAATCATAAGTTTCTGGTGAGTTTTTGGAAGGCAAAGTTTCTTTTGTCTTAAGTCCAGTATGAAACATATAGTCTACTCAAAGAATCTTGCAGTTTTCCATGTGAATAGGATATCTGCGCTTGAAACCGCTGCAGTGCCAGCACCCATCTTTGGAGGCATGCACTTTGGGATGCACAGTCTGTCAGGAATTTCGAGGGGTTGTTTTCACTCACAACAGTCACTTGCGAGACATATATATAATGCTCAAAATTTTTTAGAGCGAAGATTACCGCATATGCTTCCTTCTCTATAATGACATAACGTTCTTGTCATTTCGATATTTTTTTTGTTAATGAAAGCGATGGGATGTTCTTGGTCATTTTCATCTTTTTGAGATAGGCAAGCACCTATCGCGTATGATGAAGCATCTGCATGAATAATGAAGGGCTTCTAAAAATTGGGTGAATAACAAATTGGCGTTTGGCTGATTGTTTGCTAAAGATCACGGAAAGCCGTTTCACACTGCTTGGTCCATGTAATTTTGCTAGGAGCAAGTTTTTTGGTTAACTCAATCAAAGGGCGAGCTATTTCAGAGAATGTAGGAATATAGAATCTATAATAGGACAGAAGACCTAACAAGCTTCTGACATCTTTCTTGGATTATTTTGGCACTTCTAAAATTTGGATCATTGCTACTTTTTCTGGATCAGAAGCATGTTTGAGTTTGTTCGAATCATCTTTAGTAATCTTCGGGACATTTTCAATTTCACAAAAATCAATATCTTCAGTATATTCCTATAGATATTGTCTGAGCTTTATATTCTCGGATTTCATTATCGTGCAAATGTTTGGCAAAACTGTGCTCGAAAATTCCACAAACTTATTACTTGTGGGACATACATGGGGAATTTCTTTTTTATCATTCTGTTTTATTTTCTTATAAATTCTAAATTTCCAGACAGCTATTTTATCTTGTACTCGGACGATGCTTTCGTGTCTTTTTCCACTTCAGATAAATCCTCGATTAACAATAAAATTTTGCTCTCCCCTTGTTTCAAATCAAATCCTTTTTGTTTGAACTGAACTCGAGCTCGTCTAAATTTGGCGGGTCGGATACCCACATCTTTTCAATTTTTTAAACTATTCATGTCATAGAACTCTTGGTTACACCGCAATCTTTTTTAATTTGGATAATTTGTCCGCCATATTTAAAAGGATCAAAATTGCCCTACTTTCGTAAAAAGATAATAATTCAATAAAAACTCCACAATGTATGTTAACTTAGCAGTTGTATTGGCGAAATCCCACATTAATTCTGGTACCATTGTAAACGACCGGATGGTTGCTTGTGTGGGCTTTAATCAAAAAGTGGCCAATTCTTTGTGAACATGAGACACCTTTATTTAATGAAGAGGACGACACGATGGACACATACTAGCACCAAGAATAACACTAACAATTATCAACATTTCCTATATGGGTTTCATTTTGTTTCTTTATGACTGGCAGTGGTCACAGTCGTTCACAGAATTTTTAGTTCACCTTCTTCGGTGAAGCTATCCCAGGTTCTGATCTGTTTCTCTTCTTTTTAGGGTTCCATACTTAAAAAGTAAAAACAAAATCATTATAAGATCACTCCTGTGTCTGTCTGTCATAACCATTTTACTCGTAAACTATGGAACATGGAAAGTTCAAATTGGGGAATGTAATAAAGACTATTGAACCACGTATTTACAGATTATTAAACATTCACAAATATATTTAGGAAAAATGTAGAGGGCCAATTAAGTTGCTTGAAAAAACAAAAATCTTTTCATTGTATATCGTGTGTGGTATCCTGCGAAAGGTTTCGTAATGCTGAACTCAAAAATATATTTCTCTTAATTTTAGGTATTATATTTTAGGAGATATCGTCGAAAATGTATTTCAAAAATATGTTCCCCCCCATCTATTTCTGAATCTACTGAAAGGAAACTACTGTTATTTTACTCGTTACTGTTATTTAACTGTTTAATAATCTGTATTTCCTACTACTGTTAGGAAATATATTTATATTTTCCTCCCATTTCTGATCTTTCCATTCAGCCTATTTAATTCAACCTGTTTCATTCATCCTATTTTTATATAATCCCTTTTTAAGTAATTTCGTAATTGTCTTAAATAAATTATGGTTTAAATATTTTATTTACCTTTCACACTTTTAAGTTTCAGTAAGCTAAGTTTCTAAATTTGGGCACTTCCATTATCTTTATTTCAGTGTTTAAATATTAGTTTATAATAAATATATTATCTTTATTTTTACCTTGAATCACTTCTGCATAACTTATTTCCTGGAGCATCTGTATTTACTTATCTGCCACGTTTTTCCAACATTATGTAATTTCTCTTTTACTCGACCGGCTTCTCAACAAACATCGATCGATTAGACAGTCTCATAAACTGAGGAGCTACAATGATCATTGACAGATGGTGTTGCTTGTTCGTCACTATGTGTTGATTGCTACTGGTCCGCATTTCCTGGGATCATTCTAGATGCTGGGAGTGGCGTTTGACTTGCCGATCGGAAGTCACATGAGGGGACATTGGCAGCAGAGTGAGCTATTTATATCGTTGGAGCAAGGTCATTGATAGCCTCGTTTTCGTTCAACAAATACCTGTGTGCGTGTTGGCTGCATAAATGTCACTAGTGTTTATGTTTGCTGTGTTAGGTATACGGGGCGATGAAGTGCTGAATAAGACAAGAGATTGTAGTCATTTTTACGTAATAGTTTTAAATGTGATCTTTTTGCTTGTTTGTTCGATATAGAGACTGCGTAAAGAATTATCATTGCCAAGGTAGAAGTAGATTTTACTATATAAAACATGTTTAATGACCGACAGCATTTGGTGTTGAATAGTACGCCTGAATAAATGTTGTGTCGAGTCTTTTAGAGCTTTTCAAGTATACAGAGAGAGGTCCACCAGCGACATGTGTTAGTTAGGTTATTTTTATATTTCTTTTAATTGAAATAGACTATTATTCTTTACAGTAACTTTCTCTCCTCTTTAAAAGATATTTTTAGTCTCAGTTAGTTAAAATTTGTCAGTTGAGATAAATGTAGTCAACTTCTCCTTAGTGATTCATAAACTGTAGGGTTGTAAGTTGGTTCCAAAAAGAGCCAGAGAATGTTTTTCCCATCTTGATACTGCTGATCGATTTTAGTAATAGTGGTTCAAGACCTATGCTTTCTGGCTGTCTGTGCAAAGTACTTGAAGTTGTTAATGACTGGCAGTGTTGGGATTTTTGCAATTCCTTTGAGATCCTACAGATAGATTTCTCTAGGGGATCTCTGGAGAGGCTTGCTGCAGTTTGTGATTTCATTTATGTCTCTTTTTCAAAGTTAATGCTTTTGCTTTAGTTCTCCAATATATTAACTTCTAGTGGCAGTATGAAGTATTTGGAGATTTGTATTAAGCTATTGAATATAATGAAGTTGAACTTGACTTTAAGTGATAAATCTTTTATGGAGAGAAAGATAATTAAATGTGATTCATTGAAATTATCCCTTCTACTATTTGTAATGTTTTAAAGTTAGTTTGATATTTTTTCTATTTAATGTTTAATGCAATTTAAAGTTAATTAATTAAAGTTAAGTGAAGTAATTGAAGTAAAAATTTAAATATGATTTCCATTTAATATTTTAACTTTGAAACAGTTTTCAGCTTTTGGTGTTCTAGTTCATCTTAATTAAACATTGATATAGAGTCATGTTTTTCTGCATAGCATTATACCAGATGCTTGTGTTAATTAGATGCTTATGAGAACTTGAGAACTTATGTCGATTGTTTATACATCTACTTTTATTTTAATGGTTTTATTTTTATTTTGTTTTTATTTAAATATGTTTAGTAAAATTGTTATTTGTTTTAAATCTGCTTAGTTATTCTTTCAAAATATCATCTAGAATATTTCAAACTTTACATTATTTGATCTCTACGGATTGACTAATTTCTCTGGCTAAACAGTTACAGCTAAAACGCTCCATATGCATAAATTCTTTGCTCCCTTTTATATCTTTTCCAATTACCTTTGATAATTGGATAACACTAAAATTATGAAAAAATTAGAGGTAGTAGACATTACTTTAAACCTTGCTGGAAAATTATAGCGATTACCCTAGGTCGCATAGTTTTTGAGAAAAGTGCATTTTTCCGTTACACACAAATTTCAATTTACGGGTGGTTAGCAAAGGTGTTGAAGAACGCTGGAGGTATATATCATAACAGAAGTATAAAAGCATTGTTGATATTGATTTAAAAAAAAAAAATTGTCTGTAATTCTCCGAAATATTAACTCTTAAAGACACAGATGGTTTGGACATACATAATGACAAGGGCGGCCTACTCTATTTACTATCAGCTTTTAAAGCCTGGATAACAACTTTTAATGATATATTTGTGTAATGCAATGCCCAGTAGCAGTAAAAAGCAATAAACGTCAAATTGCTAAAAACAGACTAATTTAATTAGAATTAATCACATAAATACTATTGGGTTTGCGACAAGTTCGTATTTAGTGGATCTTTCTATACGCCTCCCATGTCTTTAAATGTTAATTAGAAACATACCTGGAAAAACACGACGTGGACTAAGACGGCATTGCAACTTTGCGACCTCCTTTTGAAGCGTGCGTAGCACAATCCCAAATTTAAACTTTGAACCAGGGTTTTGTTTTAGCTATGCTGTAAAAAGAAAAGTTTATTACTACACTGAATTTAGTTTTATGAAATGCCAAATGAAGTTTAAATGTGCACCACTTTTAGTACTGAAATAAGTTCATCATAAACGGATTAGGTTAAGATTAAAAAAAGAGTTATGCAGAATAGCAATATTTGATATTATTTAGTCTTCATATCTCTTTGAATGTATACCCATTCATACTTTTCTAGTATATACAGCTATACCCAACCCTACGTTATATAGTTTTTTTACAAAGTCTTATTATTCTTTTAGAAACGATTTTTTTTTAATAATACAGTTAATAGTTCATATATTAATTGTATGGAACCCTCTGAGCGCGAGCAATACTTGCACTTGACCGTTTATTTACAAAAGAGGGCACTGCTAGAGGAAAGAGGGCGTGTGCAAACATCACAAATATATTTACAAATAAAATCTACTTATATTAATAGATTAATTAAATAAATTTTACATTACATTTTCTTTAGTGGCATATAAAAGTATCATTGGGGCATAAAGGGTTAATGGGATAAAAACCTTTAGTGTATGTCATATGATTTCATACTTCTTGATCTTCAAACAAAAATCAATCTTCAATATTAGTTAACTGGTTTTCACAGCATTATAGTTTTCAGTGTTATACATAGGCGCTAAAAAAAAAAAAAAAAAAAAAAAAAAAAAATCCTAATTGTTCAAAAGAGGTTTTTTTAATGAGCTTCGTCCAACAGATGAATAGATAATATTTCAGTGGTGTTAAATCAGTGATTAAGTTTTGCTTTGCTTTTCTAAAAATGTTTGAGGTTATCTTAATTTGGTTTAAAAACATATATTTTTTTCTGAGTTTTTCCTGTAAATTTATGAAACAAATATTTCCATTGTATTTTATATTCCATTAATGATTAAAATAATTTGAATGCTGTTATATTTATCTTCAAATATTTTTCAGAATTATAAATCATTATCCTAACCATTATGAGTTGACCAGAAAGGATTTGATGGTCAGAAATATTAAACGTTATCGTCGAGAGATGGAAAGAGAAAACAGTCCACTCTCTGAAAAAGATGAAAATGGGAAATATGTTTATCTTGGTAAGTTTTGTGTATTTATAATTATATCCATTAAATTTGTAGATAAATCTTTGTTTTTTTTTGTTTTTTTTTTTTTTTGGGGGGGGGGGGGGAGAGGGTTAACATGCCTTATGCCAAGCTACCCTGCTTGTATAACCATTGAGGTGCCCAAGTCTAAAATGCACAGCTATCAGAAAAGACTGGCATGAGTTAGTGTGATGCTACCAGCCAAGGAGACCACCTCCCAATGCGCATTACTCTTTCTGTGCCCCAAACACCATTGGAAATGGTCTAGGGATCATACCCTGTTCACACTGCGTTATCGGAACTCTCTTAAACCTTCGAACTCTCTGAGGGAGTTCCACAAACTCTCTCAGAGAGTTTCAACTTTCTTCGGGCTAGAGACAGTCACGACCATTCACTCTCGCTGGCTGTAAAGCTTCGCATTAACTGATTGGGTGTTGCGGGCGGTTTTATCTTAAGCGCATGCGCAAACAACACAGTGACGTTCACTGAGTTATCTTAAGTGAGTTTTTCCATGTGAACAGGTTTCCAATTCCGGGAGGGTACCACCTCAAAATTAAGAGAGTTCGGTGGCCTAAGATATCTTAAGTATCGTAGTGTGAACATAGTATCACACTTCCAAATCTGTCAAGAATCTTGGGTGTACTGGATGCTCATAGAAGTGCCAAGTCCTTGGTCTTAACCCTAGGTTTCCTGAAAGTACTATTGCTCTGTTGATTAACATTTTAAGAAAGCTAACTAACATTTTAAAAAGTTCTACCTGACACATTTTTATCAGACTCGCATTGTTAGTTAGATACTTTATCAGGGATAGTTTTATTATATTGCATATCACCAAAAATCAATGTTTAAACACCCAATAAATTACATAAGGTAATGTGAATAAAACCAGACGTATATGTTTTGTGGGTTCGAGGACTCACATCATCAGTGTATAAAAGCCATTTATTAAAACAATATCACCACAACTACATGCACGGCAAAAACCCAAATGTCAGAAACACAATACTGAAAGACCATCAAGTTTTACTTACTTTACTTAACTTTCGCGTATTGAATATTTTAACTCCTGTAGTATTAGTAATAGTATGCCTTTGACGCCATTCACCTACGAACCAATGAAAAAAGTTTTTAATTTAAAAGCAAAATCTTAGAAAATTCAATTCTATTTTTGGTATTTTTATGTTATCCAGGGGCAAGTCTCGCCAATAGTAGTTATATTTTGCATGTGTGATTTAGGAACAATGGTATGAAATTGAAATTAAATGCTATGATATTTATTATTACTATTATTGTTATGTATTTTAAAAGAAATGAGTGAAAGGCATGTATTTTAATTGTATGCAATATATGCATTTGGAATGTTTGTATTTTGAATAAAAGTTATCTTTTTTAAAGAAAATGGATTAAAGGTTTATATTTTAAGTAAAATTAATGCAATGAGACTGATGTAAATGGGAACAATATTTGGTGATTTATCACAATGCTAAGCTAACATAAAAGTACTCTATTTTCTGAGTATTAATGTAGTAGTCTTTAGTTTGTTTGTTTAGTTTGTTAGTTTGTAATATAGTAGTGTTTAGTTTGTTTGTTTCAGTTGTGTATGTTTAATTTATTTTGGAAAAATTGATTTGATGAGTCATTAATCCATTTTCCTTTTCTTTTTTATCATTTTCCCTTTTTTTTTTTTTTTTTTTTTTTGGCAAACTTAATTTTTTCTCAGCATTGCATAATTTAAAATTTCTCACCGTTGAATAAGGGGGGTGTATTTTCAAATGTGCAATGTTCAAAAACTGTATTTCAGTTTGTTGACTATTTAGGATTTTTAAACCAAATAGCTCAATTACGGAATAATAGTGTATGAATATTTTTAATAGAGTCTAAACACCGCACTAGAACTAGTGTTGTGAAGGAATTTTCACCTTGTTATTAATAACACGTGTGCGTTCAAAAGATCTCAGGGTTATATTAACTAATATCTTTATATGTATTAACACCTTTTAAGAAATTATATATATGTTTTAACGTTTATATGAATATTTTTATCAATTATTTAAATTTTTAAGGGAAAACTACGATTTCTACCCACCGTCCTAGGGTGGGTGTTTGCACTAGTATTTTTATTTAATTAAATGGGTTTTGAAAAATTTTTAACTTTAAAATTGATCAAATAATAACCAAGTTTGGAAACTTCTGCTTTAAGTAATTAATGTTATTTTTGAACTATTTTCCATTTGTTAATGCAAAATTTATCTTAGAAAATTATGTAAATTTTAAATGCTGTTTTTTTTTATATATATCTTCCCTTTTTATCAAATAAACAAAATTAAATAATTTTTGTAATATATGTAATAAACTTTGAAATGAAAAAAGGATTATAAGGTTATTTCATTAAATTGAAAGTAACTGTCTGTAACAATAATTTAATTTATAATTTACAGTGTTGATAGAAATAACGTAACAGTCTAATTTGATTTAGTTAATGAAAACACAAAGACTTTCGCCCAAACAAATACTTTATTTATTAACAAACAATGTATTACAGAAATAAAAAATCCCTTTTACTTTTACTTTGATGGAAAGACGCAAATGTTTGATGAAATTTACAATAATTAGGCCAGAGTAATTAGCTTCCATTCCTGAATCAACAAATACTTGAGAGCTTCAAAACTTTTGTGAGGCTTTGTACAAGCTCTTGCCTCCAAATTGGACTATAAAGAGTAATTCAAAGGGTTGAGGTCACACGAGTATGAAGGCCATCAAAGTATTTTTAAACCCAGTGAAGTACCACATCCTCAAGAATCGCTTTTTGGTACTCATCTTTATTGATTTTGACTTCAGAATGTAAATGAGGAGAATGAAAATGGAGTTCAGAAAATGAGGAGTTTTCCCTGTTAGGTCAATTCCATTGTAACTGACGTAACACTTGAACATCGAATTTTGTTTTCAAAACTGTGTAGAAAATTTACTAATAAAGCTAGAACAAATTTTTACAATATAAAATATTTCTTACTAAGGACTTAATATCCAAATACCTGCAGATTATTTCAATCTCTCTTTTAGTCCCAAAAATTGTGTAACTGATGTAACATAAAATAGATAAACATTTTTTCTGCCTTCATTGAAGTGTAAAAATTATCAAAATTATCCCGTTAAAAAAAATGATTTAATGTTCTCAGCAATGCTTAAGTAATGGCAAATTATAACAGTAACTTGTTTAATTAATTTCTAAACAATAAAAAAGAAAAAATGGCATTTACACACATAACTGACATAACTTTTATTCTGTAACTAACGTAACATTATGACTTTACAAAGACAATAATGGTACATAACTTAGTTTGTAAACAGTAATTTACAATACCTTTTTATTAGGATTTTATTATAGAACATAAAAATATCAAGCTTTCCAATCATACTCTTAAATTAAACATATTATAATTTTATTTCCTCCCCAATTTTCTGTGGAATTAATTGCCCATTGCACAAATTCCTGCCCACAGCCTGACAGATTTAGGATTTTGATGATGTCGAACCATGGAAGACTTGCCTAGAGAAGTTGTTCTTTAAATTGTCATTTAATTTCTCATTTGTTTTCATTAGTAAGAAGTTGTGCTTGTTTGAACTTTTAAGGATGAAGGTTCAGCTCCTCTTTGGCTATAAGTAGAACCGATTCATGGGCGAACCCTGTATGCCTCGCTATTTTTCTCATTGTCACCTGAGGTTTTGCGATACACATTTCTTAATGAATTGTTGGGTTTCTAAAAGTATTCATAGTACTGTTTGTGCCTTTTCCCAGCCGATCTCCTTCATGGCCAAGCTTCTTGAATCTCTTGATTGTTTTGGAAATGGTTGGATGAGGCACTTGAAGCAATCAAGCAATCTTACACACATGCTTTCCTTGGCCACGAAGCTCCTAAATCGTATTCCATTTGTTTGCAATCCTATTAAAAAAAAATAGAATTAGAACAAAGATCAATAAGTGAAAAGAAAACTCTGAGAATTGAGTAATAAGAAAATCATCAACTGTGATGTTACTTCTAGTCAGCATTATCTTATTTCTGGTTACTTTGTAGTGTCATTTTAATTTAATTCAAGAACAGTGATTATTTAATTTATAGCTAAAGATTTTGTGTTTGAGTAGGTTAATCCAATCATAATAAACTGTGCAAATCTTTGATTTACATGGCATTTATATTATGGAGAACAATCCATTTCGATATGACTGCCACTGATTTTAATGAATTGTTTGTACCTAATAAGTGAGTGAGTAGGTGACGAATTGTGACTTTAATTCTACCAAATACAATGAACAAATATAGCCTTAAAAAATTACTTTATTATATTACGTTTATTTATTAAATGACAATAACAAGAATTTTAATGAAAATTAGACTAATTAGTAGCATAATCATCTTCTAACTCTGAAGAAAATTATTGTAGAAGAAAGTTACTGGTACCACACGATTGGTAATAAAGTCTACTTTTAAATTATGTATATAAAATTTGCTTAGGGGGCCATCTACATATTAAAACGAACCATAACTTTGTTTTTTTCAATAGCAGTACCCAATTCTGACAGCATAAATGAATTCTACACCCTTCAATTAGCCTAAAAACGAATTTTTATGCAATTCGTACCATAAGTTTCCAAGAAATTAATTATTTTAAAAGGAGCGTATTTTAAGGGCTGTATCCAAATTGAAGTTCCGTACTGGATTGTTAACCAAGAGAGCCCCTTCCTTGATCAAGGCACCTTAAGCGCCACTCAAGGAGTCAATGAAGCATGTTAGATTACAGTACAGCAGAATAAATTTCAAAATGTCTACTCACTTCCACATTAGACGGCCCCCATTTTATCGTTTTTTAAGCATAATTTGAAGACTACTTGGAAGAAAAATGTGAAATTTTTGAATTTCCATAAAGCAGGACTTAATAAATCTAAATCCATCAAAAAAATTGTAGGTTGCAATTCATAATTTTTTCGAATATTAATTTCATAATTCATATCATAAAATTATAAAAATTGCAAATTCAGCTTATTTATGTTTGGGTATATTAGTATTATTACTACAAAAAAAATTAGCACGTTAGTAGCCTAATTTCGGGAGATATAAATAAAAATATGAAAATGTAATTTAACATTAGAAGCACTAAATTTTGAATGTTTATAATTCAAAAACTTTTCATTCAAATGACTTCAAATTTGGTGCCTAGGCATAGTTTGAACCGAAGATTTGAAATATCTCGTTAAAATTAGGTATTGCTATTGAAAAAAATGAAGTTTGCATTCGTTTTAATATGTTGATGACCCCCTAAGAAAATTTTATATACATCATTTAAAAGTAGACTTTATTTCCAATCGTTCGGTACCAGTAACTTTCTTCTACGATGATTTGTTGAGGAGTTAGTAGGGGGTGTTTACTTTTTTTTTCTTCCACGACTGTACATAGTTTAGTTAAAAAAAATGGCAATGTTGTAAAAAGTGAGAGTAATCAAAATTTAAAAGAATTAGTAAAATGTATAAAAATAAATATTTTTTTCTTATAATTATGAAGTGTTTTTCGCAAATTTTAAAATGTCTTACATATATATATTATATATATATATATATATATATATATATATATATATATATATTTAATGGTTTTTTGTGAATGTTAATCCCATATTCATATTCTTGAGTTTCTTATGGTTAATATGAAAATAGACCACACAATTTATGTGTTATCATTAGGCAATTGGGAAATGAAGATTCTGACAAAATTATATCAACATCCATTTTTTATTTATTTATTTGTTTCTTCCTGTTCATTTTATTAATTTTTTTATATTTATAAGTATATATTTTTATTATATATAATTTTTATATATAAATTATTTTGTTTTATAGCCTATTGATATATTATTATTGATTTGAAATTATTTAAATATTCTGTATAGATTAATTGGGTATGGTAGTAGAATATATTGTAATAATACTATTAACATTTGTATTTATTTAATATTTATATGAATAATGAAATATAATATGGTATTTTTATATTAGGAATTGTTGGGATATAGCAGTTGGCAGAGTTGGGCAAAATACTTCAAAAAACCATTTTCGATACAAAATACATTGTTTTTTCAACTTAAAATACAAAATACTTTCCAAACTTAAAAAATTCAAAATACAGAATACATGTATTTTGAAAATACATTTAAAAAAATAAACACGGTTGTGCATTAAGTTGCACTAGTCAAATGCAAAGCTGATTTGCAAAACTGATTAAATTTTTAGAAATTATAAATTTCCAAATAAAGAAGCAAAATTAATTAAAATTCACCGAAAGATAACAAAAACAAAACTGAAAGATTGGAGCAACAATGTGCTTAAAAGTGTATGAAAGTTGCAAGAATAACTAATAATGAATAAACTACCCTTTAAAGGTAGTTACTCAGTAGAAATAACTGCATGAATTGATTGTGGTAGAGGTCTGCATGGACCCGGGCTTGGCCTGAGGTCTGTACCCGGCCCGGATCGCGGTCCGGGCTGGAATGAAGGCCATGTTTCAAACGGGCCGGCAGAATTAGAACAATTTTTTCGACGGACGTGGCCGAGAAACAAAATAAACGGGCCGGGCCGATAAAAGAAATTAAGTGGGCCTACCGGCCCGCTATAAAACTTTAATCGAATCCAGTAAAATATGAGCCATTTTCAATTAATGTGACTTTTGCGAGAATAAGTAATAAGTATAAATGTGCGTCATGAGCCTATGCTAGTTTGACAACATCAATACAGAAATGTAACATGTCCAGCATAGAGATCAGCATCGGACAGTTACATAGTGTCTAAGCCATGGCTTAATTTTTTCAGCAGACTTAGACCAGGTTGAGATCAGGCTTGCATTTTTTTCTACACAGTCGAGCAGGGCCGGAACTGGACTTTATTGTTCTCAGGATGTGTTGTAGTTGTATGGGAAGGCAATATGTTTTGTAAAAATATTAATAGCGATAATGAACTTCTCTTAACGGAATCTTTGGAACCACCTGAAGGTGGTTCTCAAATTCACTGCTCAACAATGAGAAATTTCCTGACTCATTTTCTGACTAATTTTTTACTATAAAGGGCCAATATTGTTTGACCTGGGCCAAGATTGTTTTTGCGTGGGCCGGGCCGGACCCGGTCCTGGAAATTCCGACCTGTGCAGACCTCTAGATTATGGATCTGATAAGGAATCTCTTTCACGATAGAATAGCACCGCCCACTACTGAGTGTTCTAAGCCAAAATTGAGACAGTATTGATTTTTAGAAAAAGCATAAAAAGTTTGGTGCAATTCTATTCAATAAGTGCAGAGATATAAAAATCTCGAAAATCCTAAAAAACATGGCACAGAAAAAAAAATCATCTGTAGGACAATATGCACCAAAATGTCACCCATACTAACTGAATATGATGAAGTTTGATGAAATTCCGTGCTCTAGTTCTTGAGATATAGCTCTCACGGCACACCTGCCAACTTCAGATTTTTTAAAAATCAGCACTGCGAACCAGAAAATTTATTTTAAAAAGGTACGTGGTACTTATTTAAATTTGATTTACAAATATGCTCATTTTGACATGGAAGAAAACAAACAAACAAAAAAAACGAGAATTTTACGTACATGTTACGGTAATCATAAAAACACAGCATAACAATGCCACCTCTTGAGTGATGCATCCCAAATTTTATCAGCATTAATTTATTTGAAGACCTAAAATAATATGAAATTGGATTTTGTTTTGGATGTTTGTTGTGGATTTTATCCATTAGATTTTTGGATATAGTTATAGCGGAAATCATGAAAAACCCAGCATAGCAGCACCACCTGTTGAGCGATATATACTAAAAGTTAATCTGCAAGTATTTCTGTTCGGGCCTGTATGCAGTTAAATGAAATTCTGTATATTGGTTCTTACAATATAGCTATCATGGAATAAAATAATTAAGCATAGCAGGTTGGGCGATATAAACCCAAAGCTAAGTTATACCTAGGTCTATCTTAATCTGAAGTTTGATTATTATTAAACTCCATGCATTAGTTCTTGAGATTGAAGGGCCACAAAAATTGTGTCTCACACAGACTAACAAACATACACACATTTCCCAAAAATAGTTAAATCGCCTCCAAGACATCCTGAAACGTGTGAATCAAGCAAAAAATGAAAGTCAAAAATTTTCTCGATCCCAATACTTTCTTCTTATTTATTAGAAGAATGTAAAAATAAATTAGTCTGGTATCAGTCTTTTCAATCAGTCTTTTTTAGTACATGTCTACAAAAGAACATATTTTATAATAATCTTATATGTACAATGACACCGAATAAAATTGTCTAAATGTGTTTAAGTGTATTTTTCTCTTTTTATATAATGCGCGTGTGTTTAATAAGAGCTCCCAACTACGCAAGATTTTTTAGACCTTCTACTAATAAAATGCTTGGGGTACAACTTTTCGATTATGGTGCATTTTAGAAATAATGCATACGAAATTTAAAATATGTATTACTGAAATGCAAAAATATAAATGAAAAAATTAGATAATCTTTAACACAAGTTGAATTATTATTATTAACAAAAGCACGAATTCTTCGTATAAAGTAGTTTTAAAATTAAAACACTCAGGTAAAATATCAAATCATATATAAGCGCAAAGAAATAAGAAATCATTTGCACTTACTATGAAAGTCTTGAAACTTTTAATATAGAGTAGAAAAACTATAAAAGCTCTTACATTCGTAAAAAGAAAACACTTATAAAATATTCATAAAAAGTATGATTAATTCGAATGCAAAATTTGCAAAGTCATAAATTTCATTTTTTCATAATCAAATCGTTCTTTAAAAGTTCACTGTAGCAATTTTCTTGGGGTTACTGTCTAACAAAATTTATATTAATGAATGAAACATGCAAATTTTTAAGAAATCCTTTTTCGATATTTTTAAATGAGACTACTAGACCAGAAAAAAAATTGAGCTCATCTGTGGTCAATGGGTAACTGTCAGAAATAGAGCGCTGCACCTGCGCAACTCTGAAAGATCCTTCCGGTCTATCATAATACATGTTTGTTTGTTTTTGTAATTCCTGCACCAACATTAAGATATATAAAAGTTATTTTTGTAACTAATCAGCATACAACATCATAACATACATAACAAAACATCATATTCATGAACCTCCTTGTCTCAGCAATAGTCGAAAAGTGTGTTTATATTAACTTCCAGAACAGAATTTGAAAACTAATCAAAACAGATAGACGTATTTCCTTTTAATGAATCGCAGCTTTTCTCTGTGCGGTTTAAACATGGCAGTTTGAAATTTGGAAAAAATGTATTTTGAGTATTTTCAAAATACAAAATACATTGTAAAACCATCAGAAAATACATTACAAAAATACTTTGATCTTATCGGTTTAAAATACAAGATACAAATGTATTTTGAAAATGTATTTCAAATACGTGTATTTTCGATACTGCCCAACTCTGGCAGTTGGGATATTATAAATGAATTAAATTATAATAGCATATCTTTATGACATGCTCATATTAGTTTCAAGTTAATATCATAGATGGCAGCACTAAAATTTAAAATGGATTCTGTCTGATGATTCGAATAGAGTAATAATATCAATTTTTAACACGAGGTGGAGCTTAATTTTGGATACTTGCGATTTTGTAAACTTATAGTTTTGGAATTTTTTTACTTTAGTTAAGAAATTTAAAACAATTTAAAAGTGTTAAATGGTAATTTACTCATTATGTACCACTTATTTTCTATTTATATTATTTTAATTCAATTTATCATGATATATCAAAATTGATTAACTGTATATATTAGGTTTTAAAATCTGTGTTAACTTAACTGTAAAAATAACCTTAAAATTATCGTGCTTTTGGATGATACCATGTGCTGATGTGTATTTGGAGATAATAACTGGGATTTTATTAGGTATTTTGTGTAATATTACTATTTTTCCTTGATATAAATTAATTATATAAAAGGTTGTATTGCTTTTTCCATTTCATAGCATTTAATTTTATTCTGTTTTCAGTTTGAAACTATTCTTCTGGTTCCATTGGTCGTTAGAGTACAGGGGGGAAAAAAATTTCAGCTTTTAACTTTTTTTTCTCACAGAAAACGACCGATTTTGCTTGTATAATTGAGTTCTGTACTCTTGAAAAGGTGATTCAATATATAAGCTTTTCAATTATTTTGATTGAAATCCATTATCTTTTCTTTTTCTTCATTATTAATTTTTGTTATTTAGTACAAGGGACTTTTATTTTATACTTTGCAGTTTATTATGTTTTTGTATCCATTCAGTGTATTGGGGACACTGTATAGTTGTAAATTCATTCATGCTATCACAATTATTGATGGTGGTCAGTAATGTTTAATTAATGATTATATATATATATATATATATATATATATTTTCATGTATATCGTGAAATTCTTGTTAATAGATATCAAAATTATAGAGGTACTTTCAGTATTTATTACTAATTTCTACTTTGCTCTTTTATAGATTTCATACCTGTTACATTTATTTTGCCTGCAGATTATAATATGTTTGTCGAAGAATTTAGAAAGAATTCATCTAGTACATGGATCATGAAACCATGTGGCAAATGTGAGTTCTGTTCAATCCTGATTACTTTTTGATTTCATATTTCAAAATTTATTTTCTTGTAAGCCACATTTTGTCGTAATTAATGTTATAAAATTCTTTGTACCCTTAAAAAATAGATTAATCTTATTTTAAAGAGATATTTACTTTCTTTTTTTGTAGCTCAGGGTGTTGGTATTTTCCTCATAAATAAGCTTTCACAACTTAAAAGGTGGTCCCGAGATAGTACTAGGTATCTATTATTTTTATGCATTTTTTTTTCTTTTTCCTTATCTGCTAGCCAAGTAATATTCTGTGTGCCCCAAATCTAATATTCCATTACATTTGACACCTATATAAATTTCTTAAAAAGCAAAAATGAGTATAATACTGGTTGTTTGAAATAAATTAGCTTATAAGAGTATAATTTTAGTGAGCTTATAAATATAAATTCTTTAATAAGCTTTCTGCGTTTGATAAAATTACTTGGATCACAATAAAAATATAAACATGTTATGCAAGGAGATTAATAAGATATTTCTCTGTTCAAAAAATGTTATAACAGAAATAACTTATTTAATAAAATAGTATAAAACAGGGAAGGGGAGCTTTTTTGCATATGCATGAAAAAAATTCATGAACAATATATTTATAACATTATAATGTGCCACACTTTTACATTAAAAAATATTTCACTTTATACTGCTTATACAAAACATTGATTAACCCTTTCAGGGGCAAGGCATTTCTGCTCCAAAAATGTTCAAATAATTAATTCACACTGTAATTAACGAAAAAATTTATTTGAAAATAATCAAAAGCTTTTTTCACGCATATTAGAAGATCGAAATTTGTACTAAAAATTTACTGGTGTTATTTGGCAATTTAGGCTTTAAAATTAACCGTTTGTAGACTGCAAACGGTGCCCTCAAATTATTAATTGATTCAGTCGCTCCCATGCATTCAATAACCATGAACAAAAATCAAAATGAAAGTTTTCTGCGTGTGGGAGTAACTTTAAACTTAATGAAATTTTGATTGGGAAATATGATTAATTTAATTGGCACATACTGTAATAATGGAACAATAGTTATGAATTTTTGTTTTAGTAATTTTTAACTTTAATGTAACATCTTGCTTATAGTAATCCAAATACCATAAAAATGTATTAATAATTTATTAATGAGATTTTTACTGTTGTATGTTCGAGAGAGTTATTTATACATTTTTCATATTGTTATCTTTAGCACAGTATACATAGCAAAATTGGGCCCATTTTGCAGTGAGTGATAGAGAAGAGACGGCCTCAAGACGAACCCAGGCCCGACACAGGCTCGGGCTCAATCTGAAATTGATTATTATATTTATTCTCGTATAGAAACAAAAAATAACTTTTCCCCTCCTAAAAATTATGTATTCCATTTCAAGTCATTTTAATGCTCTTTTGATTAGAATGAAAGAGAAACAGATTTTATTTTCCTTTTTTAGTAGCAGTCGTAGAACGCTATTAAAAGAAAAGTTGTGATTTATGTCTGGCGTTGATGGCGAGCAACGATCTGTTGATACAGTGTCAATCAGAATATGATGCCATTTGGATATTTTTTAATTGGAATGTTTTTATTTATTATTACATTTTTTAGAGATCTAATCCGAAATGAGTATATTCTTTTAAATCAATCAACATTTTTTACACATTTTCAAAGTTTTATTCTTCTATTCTCTGCGAGTGCTAATGACTCTTTATTATGTGAAAATAATGTTAGTTATTCTATCCATTTTTCTTCTTGAACTCTGCTCATGCTGTTTTTCTGCTTTTTACATTCATGAAGTCACTTTCATTCCTAAGTAGATATTGTTGCGGGAGAAAATTATGTGAATCTTTTTAGGGATGTATATTTTTATTTGATACTAAACTTCTCTTTTGATAAGATTGAATGTAATTCTTAAAATTAATTATATGCCAGGGATTAAGTTATTTTCTTGAAAGAAGTTGTTAAAAAATGAGACTACATTTAGAACAACTTTTAAATATTCTACAGTTTCTTTTTTAGTATTGCCAGTATCGGGCTCGGATTTTAAAATCATCGGGCTGAAGCGGGCCGGGCTCTGAAAAGTGAGCCCGAACTCATCTCTAGTGAGTGACTCTCTTATAAAGTTCATTTATAGAAATAAAGTTGTTTAAATTTATATAGAAAAGCAAAATTGTTACATGTCAAAAGCATGCATCACAGAAAAAAAATTCTACTGTGTTAATTCATGCAAAATAATTATATTACTTGGAATAGTTTGTTGTCTATGTTAAACAAAATTTGATTATTGTAGAAAAAGAATTTTTATCTGTACAATGATTGTAAAATTTAAATTTTTCACTTACCAGAAAAAATTTAAATACATGCTGTTGGTTTAGCTCTCCTGGTATAAAAGCATTCAAAGATATTATCATATCCAGGCTCATTATTTGAATTTTTCTTTTATATTACTAATTTCTGTCTGATTAAAGCTATTACCTTGTTAATTTTAAGTTTGAAGCCTTTGCTTCTACAACAGCATTTAAGTATTTGTAATGTGATAATTACTTTAAAAAAAACCTTGATAATTATTACTTCAACTATACCTAAAATCAGTGTTGAAATAATTTATAGTTTTTAACAAAAAACTTTCCAAACGAACATAATGTTGTAGGCCCACATAATTTTATATTTGTAAAAGAAAATCTATTCAAATGAACTTATTAGCCCTCATTAGTGATTGCCTATTTAATTTCTGATTTTTTTTTAGATATATTAAACTTTCAATTTTGTCAAAAAGTTCCTGATAAAATCTTGAATAATATAAAATGTCCTTCCCTCCTCTAAGAAAGATATCTCTCACTGTTGAAAATGTAAAGTTTTCTCAGTACATGTGCAGAAATAAAACTTTTCCAAAAACGTTCTAAAGCAAATGAAGAAAATGAAGATTGTCAGAGAAAAAAAAAGTTTTTTAAAAGAGTTAATATTAATACTTTTTAAAACCAAAGATGCTATTCTAAAGATAAATGTACATAGTAATGGTTTGGTATTTTTTGTATTTTGATTTCTGAAGGCGATGCAGATTTTTAAACTTTGCAGAAAATATGAAAATCACAGAAGTGAGTTTTAGAAACAAATGTTTTTCAAAGGATTTATTTTTTTAAACTGGAGATGTTATTTTAAAGGATAATAATGAACGTAGAAAATGTTTGGCATCTTTTGTTTATTCATAATTTTATTTCCAAAGACGATGCAGAATTTTGAACACGGGGAAAAAAAAAAGTTACAAAAGTGAAGGAAAAGAATTTTTTTAAATGGTAAATAAATATTTTTTGAAATGGCTATTGCTGTTTAAAAGGAAAATGAACATAGATAGGTAGGATCTATCATTTTTCTTTTTGTATTTCGATCAGAAGAGTCAATACAAGTTTTTAAATATTGTTGAAAAAAGCACAAAACAGCGTTTAGAAAAAAAAAAAAAAAAAAAAAAATCAAAGGCTTAATACTGATATTTTTTTAATCCAAAAAATTCGTTTTAAAGGAAAATGTACACTGTTTAAGTGGGTATTTTTTGTTTTTCTGTATTTTGATTAAAACTTGGACGAGATCATGAGAGGACTACCAGGAATCAGAGACTCCACACCTTCGGTAATAGCCCATGGATAGACAAATTCAAAACCATAGCCAATTTCCAGACAACTGCATTAAGGGAAACGTAAAGCTGGTCCCAATTATTAAAAAAAGGCCATTTAAAGGCACCATACATTATATATACTATAACTATAATATAAAATAGTAAATAAAAATGTGTAAAAAGAATTTATAATAGAGAATTAAGAGAAAAATATACAAGTAAATGCAAAAATTTTGAAGATAAGTTATATAGTGAGCAATCAGGAAAATAAACCATGCCATGTAACAGGAAGTGGAGACGATCCGATGTCGATATTTTCAGGAAGAATCATTGCATGAGGTCTACACCATCGGGCATGTTCATCATATACAGAAATCTTATGTAAAGCAGGTTTAGGAATATTAGGTATGCTGTCGAACCATTTGGTAGCTTGGTTTTTGATAGCAGATCTCATCAGTGAAATATTGACATTGTGGTGAATCATAGTATTTCTTTTGTACCATGGTGCCCGGACAATGCCTCGAAGAGTTTTAATTTGCAGAATCTAGATTTTTTGAAGGTTGGTTTAACTGCACAGCCCCAGATCTGCACACAGTAGAGAAGTATAGGATGAAGCACCATCTTATATAACAGTATTTTGTTACCCATACCCATCTCATCACTATACAGGAGGTGAGAAAGATTGCTTTTATTGAAAAAAAATTAATTTTTCATAATGTCTGCAACAACAGATTTATATTGACATCAGTTCTTGTTTCCACATACAATAAAAACTTTGTGCAGTTTTTCTCAAAGACTGAAATATCTAATTTTAAATCGACAGCTAAACCTCGATACTGTAGTAAACATCCTCTAATCCGACATACAAAGGTCCGGCATGCTGGATAATCCGGCACGACTTTTGGAAACATAACTAAATCGAGAAGAAATAAGAGAGTGGGTTGATTTTGATGAACCAACAGAGGACATTTTGACAAATGAGGCCGACATTCAGAGTGTTATCAAGCCAACAGTCCTCCAAAACATTGACTCTGATGAAGATGATGTGGACTAGTCAAACAACATCAGTTGGAATCAAGCAGCAGATGCCAAGTTTTCTGCACACAGCTGTTTATTCAACCATATGGAAATTATGAAACTTCACATTCATACAAAATGATTCCTAAAAAAAAAAAGAAGAGAGATGGCTACTACAAAACAAACTGATATTCAACATTTGTTTGGCTACTACAAAACAAACTGATATCAACATTTGTTTAAGAGGGCTTCTACGAGTAGGCCACAGTGCACGTTTTCATTTCATAGTCATGTGCATATGTTGTGCTTTACATTATTGAGTATTTTTTAATTCTATTCAAGCTTTTTAAAGAATAAAAAACATGTTTTACTGTCATTTTTTTGTTTAATTCTAACTTTTACATGATTTTTTCTGACATTCATCCCAATTCCGGCATGCTTCAAGCCCCAAAAGTGCCGGATTAGAGGATGTTTATTGTACAACCAATGTTACTTTAATGAATTTTTCAGCTTAACAAATATTTGGATTGTTAAAAAAATTCTTATGCTTTGTCATTATAAAAATATTCATCTTAACGAATTTTTCAAATTAAATCATTTATTGAAGTATTAGAAAAAAAATAGTCATTTTAGTTTTATAAATGCTGGATTTAAAAAAAAAAAAAAAAAGAAAAAAAGATTACTATAAAAAAACTAAAATTCAGGAAAAATACTTTTTGTTTTGCCCTATGAACAAAAATTCAGTATATCTCAAAGTTATTTTAAAAGAAAAGGGTAGAATTGCTCTCCCGTACTGTGCCTGCAAAAATAATAAACTCAGTCTTTACATTCACAGCCAACAATTTCTTTTCTTTTATGTCACCGGTCTGTGTTACACATTTGTTTACATAAATGTCAGAAGTCTATCAATTAATTGATGAAGCTGTATATTTATAGTTGGTTAAAAAAAGATCTGCTCATTTAGAACACATATTACAAGGTAAAACATTTTCAGAGGCCATGAAAATCTGGAAATTTGAAGCAAGTTCTGGTTGACTATTTCATTTCCATGATAGATATGGTACAGCACAAAAATAAATTTCTGGAGAAGAAAAAATGTTGATGTGTCTGCTCTGCTGCTCCATCTTCTTTTTTTTATATCAAATTCTACCAAATGCACTATGGCAATGAAAGGTAAAATCTGTAAAGGTGGGAAAAAATCTAAAGCGTGACTTTTGATTTTGTTTTGCTGTAATGCCATCGGCACAGAAAAGCTAAAACTCTTAGTCATTGGGGAATCTGCTACACCACATTGCTTTAAAAATGTGCCAAAACTTTCATGTGATTATGATAGTAATAGCTGCACTTATATGACCAAGGGTCTATCTCGCTTTTAACTGCCTTAGGAATTTGAATGAACAAATTAGCAAAATCAAAAGAAAAATAATTTTGCTCATAGAAAATTGTGCTACATATTTAGTTTCAGCAAATATATCTAACATAAAAGTGAAATTTTCATCACCTACCTGTACTTCTATTTTTCAGTGTCTAGATCAAGTCATAATTAAAAATGTCAAAGGGAATTTCCGCAGCAACTAGTAGAAAAAGCTCCTGGAGAATCTGTGTTGCCAGATTGGGGATTTTGTCCCCATTTTAGGGAATTTCGAACCTCCAGGGAAATTTTTTGGGGACAAGTAGTTCATGGGAAATTTTTGGGGAAAAACTTGGGGAATTTTTTCACTATTTCACGTGTAGTTTATTTTTAATCATCTGACAACACTGGATCTGTCAAACTCGATTTTGAGTTGGAAAACGAAAATAAATACAGAAATCGGAGATATCAATCATTATTCTCGCGGTCGTGCTCACCGTTTACAACATGACAGTTTACATGCATCGCAAGTGCCTCATGACCTGCCTTGGGCTGCCCCCACCTGAATTTCCAGACCACTATATAAATGCGGCAGATTTTCCTAGTCATTGCGGACAGATGCACAGTTCAGAAGGGACGACAAAAAAATTGTAAACAACATTTTATAGGTTAAGTCAGATCGAAGTAAGTGAGGCCAAAACCATCTTTGATTTATTCAATTCTCAACTGATTAGAGACGGGTCTAAACCTTGAAAAACTTATTGCATAAACATAGATGGAGCTGATATAATGATAGGTCAGCATCTTCCATTGGAAATAATTTAGAAAACTTGCATAAAATAACTTGTTGTAAAATGTATCTCTCATTCCCTTCTTTTAGTTGCAAATATGCATGCAAAATTCTGCTTATTTTAAATGTTTATTTTTTATAAATGGGGAATTTTTTCAAAAAAAGGCTTGATTTGGGGAAAAAATTGAGTTTAAATTTATTAAACATTTTTTATAGTGGTAAATTGAAAATTTTCTTTTTTGAGTAGAAAATGAGTTGGGGACTTTTTCGGAAAAAATGCCTCATTTGGGGAAAATTTGAGAAATTTTGGTGAAATTGACTTTCCACTATCGGGCAACACTGCTGGAGATATAAAAAATTAAGTGTCCAAATCTGTAAAATGTAAATGTGAGAAAGAAAAATAAAATTATTCAGACTACCTGGTTAAAATGCGTCTATTGCCACAGTTAAAAATGTTTGATAAATTCTGGCCTTGTACATTTTACAAATGAAAGCAAAAAGAACTACAGAAGGGTCTACTTATTACATCCAATTTCTGGCTTAATCTTGGAACCATAGCTATAGAATGTTTTCAACTTGCATCATCTGCTAATGATTATGCTGAATGCATTCAAGGAATTACCACTTGCTCTGACCTAACTACAAATGACGTTGTTGGAAACTTAATGAAAGAAGAGGAAGCAGATGACAGTGAAAGTGAAGAAGCTATTGATGATTATCCATCAAGCACTGTAGTACTGAAGATTGTATTGTATGGTCAAAAGAGAGACTGTTGAAAATTGAAACTCTTAAGAAGTATTTATCAGAGCAAAATAATGTGCCAGAAACTTTTTATACAATACTGAAAAATGCATAGCCAATTTCAGTGTAGAAAAACATTTTTAATTTTTTTGTAAAAAAATACATTGAGATATTTTTGAGCTAGCCAGTATGTAATATAAATTATAATTCCTTTATAATGTTTACAATTAAAATTTTACAAACTTAATAAATATATTATTTTTAGCTAGTGATTTTACAGTAATGTATTCTATATTTATTACAGTCGGACCTCTATTTAACGAACCTCTATTTTGCGAATTTCTCTATTTTGCAAACTTTTACCTGGAACCAAGAACATTTTGCAAATTTCTTCGTAAAATAACCTCCAAATAGCGAAGTGTATTCTCTATTTAACGAACTTTTCCTTGATATCTAAATTTTTTTTTCTCCCTATTTCTTAAAATATTACTGGACATTTCAAACTTATTCTTTCTTTTAACACATTTTATGATGATCAGTGACCATGAACAGGTCTTACCAGGCACCTAACTCACCGAGAGCAGTAAAATCATTGTGATTCTTTGCTTTCCATCCAAGACGAGCAAACTTTTAATATCCCCTTTTAACCCTCAATGGTTGACCTCAATGACCCTGTGTCCTTAAACTATAGTTTCCCGTTTTCTAGATTGTTGATCATGATCAATCGTGGCAGTAATTTCGGTTCTTGTAGCTCGAAAATATCAAAACAAAAGTGCTTGAGTATCAAAGAAAAAAAATTATTCTTGATGAGGTCGATAAAGGCATTAAGAAAAAGAATACTGCTTTAAAATTTGGTATTCCTCCAAACAGCTTATCAACCATAATAAAAATCGTGATTTTAATGTAAAATTATTTTTTTAACTGAAAATACAATGTATTTCCAGACAATGTTTTGTTTCATTCTTATTTCCCTTGCAGATTTCTTTTTGGTGGGTAAAATAAGTAAAACAAATCGATATAATTTATAAAAAAAGTGTGACTAATTACTTTTTTTAATTATATTTAGTGTTTATGGACTTAAAATGTGTTTTACGTAGTTTAAAGTATTTTAAAAGGTGACTCTCTATTTAGTGAATTTTCCATATAACGAACTTTTTTTCGGGATTTAGCGACTTCGTTAAATAGAGGTCCGACTGTATTTACCAATATGTTTGCATATTAACCTAAATTTAATATAGGTGAAGTAATAATATATAATTTTATTCAAAGTACATGCAAATTTCATTTTTTAAAAATCCTATATTGAAATTTAACTTTAGCAAAGTTTTCAGCATAACGAATTGAATCACTGTTGTTCTAACAAAAGTTTATTGTATATAATTTGACATTTACTGATTCTATCTGTTTTTGAAAATTAAATTTGGCAGAGAGAGACAAATAGTCTTTATGTATTTTGACCATTATGTATGTAGACCAAGTCTTTATGTATTTTGTTAATTTTGAATTCAAACGTATGCAAAAGTAGTTTTTATTGAGTCAGATAGTGACCAATTTACAGTTGTGGTTGTGTGAAACATTTTATACAGTACTGAGAAATATCAGAAATTTTGTTTTGAAAAATGCATAGTCAATTTCAGTGTAGAAAAACATTTTAAAATTTTTTGTAAAAAAATACATAGAGATTTTTTTAAGCTGGCCGGTATGTATTATAAATTATAATTCCTTTATAATATTTACAATTAAAATTTTACAAACTTAATAAATATCTTATTTTTAGCTAGTGATTTTACAGTAATGTGTTCTATATTTATTATTTACCAACATGTTTGCATATTAACCTAAATTTAATATAGGTGCAGTAATAATATATAATTTTATTCAAAGTGCATGCAAATTTCATTTTTTAAAAATAAAAATCTTATATTGCAATTTAACTTTAACAAAATTTTCAGTATAACAAATTGAATCGCTATTGTTCTAACAAAATTTTACTGTATATAATTTGACATTTACTGATTAATGAAATTTGGCAGAGAGAGACAAATATTTAGTCTTTATGTATTTTGTTGATTTTCAATTTAAACATATGCAAAAGTAATCTTTATTGAGTCAGATAGTGGCCAATCTGTGCTTGTGCGTGTGACACTCAGACACCTAAATTAGCCTTGTCCTTAAAGGGTTTAAAACCCAAACTTTTAAATTCATTTAGCCAACTTGTAATACCTTAATGTAGTAGTATCAATTTTCAAAAAGATCATTTTCACTTAAAAAAAAAAAAAAAAAAAAAGAAATGTTTTTATATGTTGTGAGCATGACATAAAAGTCTCCTACAAATATAGTTCCCCTGCTTTTCTGTTTTGGCAAATTAATAATCTATTAAATCTACATGGTAACATAATGCAACAACATTGCATTTTAATCTAACAGAAAATGAGTTTTGGTTTAACCAAGAATTTTGGTTTACAAATGAGTTTCTGGAATAAATTATATTTGTTAGCTGAGGCATCACTTCATATTTTAAACATATTCCATGTCAAAAATGTATCTACTTTGGTATACTGGTTTGATTTTACATTTTCAATTAATTAATACTGCTGTTTTCTTTTTTGTACAGTTTTAATCCAGCAGCTGTGAAGGAATCTTATGTGATATCTCGTTATATTGATAAGCCATTATTGATTGGAGGGAGAAAGTTTGATTTGAGAATTTATGTGTTAGTAACATCTTTTAGACCATTAAAAGCATATATGTAAGTGATTTTCTTTATAGTGTTTTTAATAAATAAACAACCAAAATATAAGATGATGCCTTATTTACTAAATGACAAATAAAATTGTCTATAATTGAAACTTGCCATAAGTGCATATATAACATCTTGAGACAATATTCATATAGATTTCATATGTTTATAATCATGCAATTTATTTATAAAAGTTAGGCTGCTTTTTTTTTTTTTTTTGTAGTTAAAATAGATATATTTTACTTTGCATATAACACAAAAAGTATTCGCTATGAATATGTAATTTATTCTGTGTTACTGTTTAAGATATACAGTGAAACCCCAATTTAACGTTATTCAAGGGACCATACATAAATGACGCTAAATGCGGGAAAACGTTAAATCGGGGCAAGACGAAAACAAAACACTGAGCATAAAAGAAAGACTAATTTAGGTAAGATACGTTTAATTTCTTGATTTACAATGATTTAGGCATCAGGTTTCTAAATTATGTTTTAAATAATTGGATTATATGATATTATTTTACGTACTGTTTTTAGTAGCTACAGCACAAATCGCTTTCTAAACTTAGAGGATTTTTTTGTAAGCTTTTTTGTTTGTCCTCACTATTTCGAAGACTTACACTATATTTTATCACCATATTTAACCATCTAAAGCTAATAAAAAAAATTCTAAAGATCTATAAGTTCCGTTCTAGTACAAAAAAGCATAATCGAATACATTAAAAAAGCATTGGTGAGGATGGAAGAGGTTGGATGAATGAGGTGGTTTTCGAAAACTTGCACCCGCAGTTGGTAAGAAAGACCAAATCAAGAGAGATTCCAAATTTTGCGCGTATTGATAATTTTTTTTTATTTATTTTCATCACAATTTTTGACTATTTTAGAAAATTTTCATTAAGGTTTTACCACTGAAAAAACGTTAAATGCGGGAAATATTTCAAAATGATAACGTTAAATCAGGGATTTTTAAACATTACAAGTGTAGGAAATTAATTGGGACTAGTGAAAAATGACGTTATATGCGGGAAATCGTTAAATACGGGTTACGTTAAATCGGGGTTTCACTGTATTTGCCTATGTCTAAATGTCTATCTATGCCTATAGGTTAGTTAGCTGCACTTTTCTAAAAGAATTTTGCATATAATCTCTTCAAATCATGCATGAATGTTAAAAATATGTCACTTGATAATAATAAGGTTCATTTTTCTCAAAAAGAAATAAACTTAAAATATTCAGAAAATCACAGAAAAAAAAAAAAAAAAAAATCTGTGTTCCACAATCTATATATCCTGAATAATATTATATTTGTATTTTTAGATAATTTTAACACAACCAATTAGTAATATAATTATATGAAATGAAGTTTCAAATTCATTTAATATAATTTCAGCTTCATTTCAACTTCACGAGCCATTTCAAGTATCTTCAGTAGATTTTATTTTTAAAAAAAGTGTACCTAGAGTTATAAAATGTATTCTGAGATGATATTTAAAAGAAATTTCTTTTTGATTCAAGAATGCAAGAACATTATTTAGAAATTAAAGATACTGTATTAGATATATATTATAAAATTATAAAAGTTTTTTTTTATCATTTTAATTGGCTTAGCCTGCTATATTTTTTAAGCACAAAATTGAATATTTAAAGCATTTTTTATCTTTTATGCCCCTTAAACTGAAAATTTCATCATAAAGGAAAAAAAAAAAAAAAAAAAAAATCCAGTACTACTAGCTGTATGAACAATGTGCTTACTAAGATAGAAACCTGCTAAAATGGAAATTTTTATTAAATAAAATTTTGAAATTTTGTCTTTTCATTATTATTATTATTTTTTTTTTTTAAGCATGTTTTACTTCCTAAAAATAATTTAACAGCTTAGAAAAAGATGTTACGTGATAAAAATTACATTTTGAGAGAATTGAAGTTATGAGTTTTTGTTCACTATTGAGTTTATTTTGTTTTTGGTTCCATATATGTTTAAAATGTTAATAGGTGATGCTAAACTCTCTCCGAAAACCTTATTAACACATAATTTTCAAATACTAAAAAAATATTAATATTTAAATTATCGAATAAAAAAAATTAAATTTTAAAAAATGTCTGATATATTTAAGACTATTTAGAAACTTAATATTTTAGCTTTACCATACGATAAAATACGTCATAACATCTTCATCCATAAAATAGGACAATTTTTGAAAAAAATGTAACATAACATCTTCCACTAAGCTTTTCAATTATAAGATTTCAAGTGTCAATTTGTACATTTTAATTGGTTTATTTCAGGGTGCACTGATTAAGATCAGCTTGATTTTAATCACTTTATTATTTTTTTAAATCATTGACTAAAATCACACAATATATGGTTTTAATTTTTCATTAATAATTGTTAACTGTACTCAAATCAAAATAATCTTGAAAAGGAGACCTGTTATTTAAATAATAATAATAAATAAATAAAGGTGTATGCACTCAATACACTCCAAGAATGTTCTTGCATTTTCAACAGCAATCCTTTGCTTTGTAGACACTCACTGGAGAGGTAAGGGAATTCATTGAATGGGATAACAGTGGTATTTTAGAGTAAACACATAACATAGAATTTCCTTCTTTTGGCCCCTTACAAACAGGTGTTTGTTAGTTACAAACAAAGAACTTGAATCAGCTATTAAAAGCTCTTTGCTTGAAGTTACTATTGCACACTGAACTGTAGATAGCAATACTTTGTATAGTGCAGAATAAATAAATAAAAATAATAATACAAAGATGGCAGGTAGGAAAAAGGATTCCTCATGGCTCTATTTTACAGAAATTGCAACAGTTTCAGATAAAGCAAGAACATTAGTTGTTCTCTACAAAGCATTAAATTTACCTTGGCTAAAAACTTCATGATTATATTTCCTAATTTAAAGTAAATAAATAATTGGCTACCTTGATACTTTCTCCATTTTTTTCTCTGAAAATGTCAGTATAAGAAAGGAATTTCTATTATAAAAAATGTTAAAAATAATTTAGGTTTATAACATGGCCAGCTATAATATTAGTATTTTTATTGTTATTTTGATCATGATTTGTGAAAATATGTATATTACTTACATTGAACAAAGGCTTCATTAGTACTTTTCTGGATGCTTATTGTATGTTTAGTCTTGCATTTCTTTACTGATGAATTATAATCCTTTTACATACTGTACTAATAACATGTTTAAAATAATATGTAATAATGAGGGTAGTTTTGGCGAGTTGGTGCAGTAAGGCAATGGATGGTACCTTTAATGGTGTTAATGCAACATCTTATTGAGATCTCTTAAGGTAGGTTAAGTTCTTTACACAAAAGTATAAAAATTGACGTACATAAAAAAAAAATTAAATACTACAGTAAAACCTCCCTAAAGTGACCATGTTCCGTCCCAATAAAAATTGGTTGCTCTGAGAGTTGGTCTCTTAATGGAGGCCATGTTTAAATCTAGATTTTAATTGTTGAAAATAGGTAACAATTAATGTTATTAAAATTTATTTTTCACATTAGGAAAAAATGTGAAAATTTAAATATCAAAACAAAAGTTAATTACATACATTAATTACTGCAGAGTTTAAAAAATGAATACATTGACATTTGCTTTGATTTTACAATTTTATCTTCTGTAACTTTTATTTCAAAGTTCAGTAAACAAATGCATTTTTTTTTTTTTTTGATGGGAACAAATAATGACGATTTCATTAATTTATCTATTTCTTTGAGGGTTTCTTGACAGAATAGGTCAAGGGAGTTTATTGGCCGTCATCCTTAATTTGTGATTAGAGTTAAATTCATTGCCTAAAAAGGCACAAAGGGGTTTAAACACTTAAAAGTTTCCAGAATAAATAAAAATTCTAAACTTAGTTTAGAAGTTTGATGAATAATTCATCCTCCGGAATTATTATTCTAATAAAAACGTCAAGTGCCCAGGAAGAAAAGGAATTTGCTTCATTTTCTTCAAAGAAATGCATCGCTCATGGAAGGAGTTAACTGGGGTGGTCTCTGAATAGAGTAAAATTAGTATTGAGCCTATGGAATAAATTTTGTTACCTGAAAAAGTGGTCGTTCAGGGAGGTGGTTGCACAGGGAGGTTTCACTGTTTTTGCATTTATAAAAACTATTGAAAATGGCCTTCAAAGTTTAAAATACTGTTGTTAGTTAATTTAATTTTTAAAAAATCTGATTTATTTATAAAAAAAATAAAACATACTTTGGTTTATATATCTGAAGAAGGTTTAAGTATACCTAGTTTAAGTAGGTTCGAATTACATCAAGGGAACTAAAAAGGCCGTACACTTATCACGTTAAATTTACTAGTTAAATTTACTAATTCCATACGTCTTTTTTTAGATAATAAAAAGATTAAGAATATGAGAGTTTTATGATGTTTACAATTATATGTTTTAATGTCTTACTTTTTTACAGTTGGAAAGTTTGATTTAGTGGAAAATTTCCACTAAAGGTTTATTTATTATTTTTTTTTTTTTTTTAACCATCCTTTAATGCATTCATTAATAAAAAAATCCTTTCCTGAGGTATCAACAAATCACAAATTTTTGTATTAAAATGTGTAAAAGTTAAAGTTTTGTATATCTTGTTTAACAGCTTTCATTCTGTAAATAAAAATTTTGCATGCCATACAGCTTTTTCATATGTGAGAGATGAATAGGCTTGTTATTATATTTTCTTATTTATTTATTGTGAATACATATTTAGTATGATAAATTTTTTGTTTAATATATCAATGAAATTATTTTTGGATCGATTTATGCATTTCAGATGACCCCTAATTAATCAATAAATCATAAAGGGAAGTCATTTGTAATTAGCACAAGCTGTTTTATGTCAATCATTATTCTTTAGTTTCTGAAAGAAGAAAAACCAAAAGAAATAAACATTATCCCTGTATATTGATACATAATATATTTCATTGCCTTTTTAGTTATAGAATTAGTAGTAAAACATCCAGTGTAAACTTTTCAAGTACTTATGATTTATTCAAAGGATTATTTTCCTGGGAACTGTTAAATATTCCATAGTTTCAAATATTTAATTTAGGCATTTTGAGAAGTCTTCTAATATTTTCATAATTGCTTATGTATGCTAATGGTTTTTGACATTATTTGATATTGCACAACACTGCACTACTTTTTGAGTTTTCCATTTCTTTGTGAATGAATATTGTTATTTTTCAAATGCTCCATGTAATTTTATTTAGTGCACTGTGCTGTCTTTTCTTTCTAAAATACTCATTAATTATACATTATTATTTTTTTTATTGTCAAATTACCTTGAAAAGTTGGTACTCATCTTTAGGTGATTGTGTATAATTTTGCAGCATAAAAAAAAAAAAAAAAAAAAAAAAAAAAAAATCTTTTATTGCTATCAAAACTGAGACCTTATTTGTGAACATAATGTTGATTCAGTGAGTAAGAATTGCTATTTTGCTATTAGTATTTATCAGGGTTCGTTAATATATATCAATTGATATATATCTTGATATATATCATAATATATATCCGATATTTATTTTCAAAATATCAAGATTTTTGATATTTTCATATTACTTGATATTTATTTTCAAAATATCAAGATGCATGATATTTTCAATATTTTTCTATGTTTGATATTTATTTTCAAAATATCACTGCATAAGATATTTTTGATATTTTCAGTCAGAACAAGTGCAAATGAAATTTCCAACTGTTATTGACTGTATTGTTCAAAAAGGAATTTATGTCTCTGATAGTGACTTTTTTAGCTGCAGAAAATAAATCTTTTTCAAGCTTTATGTTTGAATTTTTTACTTTTAATTGTAGATCATGAGGGACATAATTAATTCAGAACTGACACTGAAAGATAAATTGTCTAATTTAGATACTCAGTTATATATTATTTAAGTCTTCATTAGAAAAGAATATATTCTGGTATTGATTTAGTTCAGTTTAAACTGTACATCATGTTAGGGAATAAAAAATAACATAAGCTCACATTCTTGTTAAAAATTTGCAATTAAAACAGTATTTTGTATTTAGAATTATGTTTTATAAATTTCTAATTTCTTGATAGTTGATACTGAATCCTATAGCATTATTATTATTGCATATTATTATTTTATGTAAGTGTATACATCAAATTGTTTCTATTTTCAATTAGTTGATTTTCAATTTTGTTCTAAGTAAAAAAAAAATAATAAATAAAATGGAAAAGAAAAATGCATTTTTAATATATTGTTTAAGTTTTCATGTTAGGTGCAATATGTTTTAGTTTCTAATTTATATTACACTTGAAAATATTTATTATCAGCAATAAGCTGACTATTTTGAAAATATCGGATATATATCGAAAATATCCGATATATATCAAAATATCATGATATTTACGAACCCTGGTATTTATTTATTTTAACCCTTTTTCTAAGCTCCATAGTCTTACATTTGAATTGATGACCCCTATGAACCCCCCTCATCTCCTTGTCAGTTGGCCTGCCAAGGTTATTTGAACCCACTGTCATGTCATTTCAATTATTAGAAAACTAAAAATTTTTAAGACAATAAAAAAAGGCTTTCAAAGTGCCTTTTTAGGGCAAATCCCTTCTTTTAGATAAAAAATGATGAAAGCAAAGGAACACATAAGGGAGCTGAGTACATATGTATCTTTCAAATGTTGGAAAAGTGAATTTGATCCTTTTGTGGTGTAAGAATCTGGAATTTTGTAAAATGGATAGTAAAGCTATATTCTAATAGCATCTGATGGCTTGTATCTGTGCTCTCTTACGTATCAGTGTGATACTATAATAAAATCATTATTCTTTCCATTCTCTTGACTGATGGATTAATTTTATTATATTCATATACTACTACTATTACTAAACTAGTCACCCTTGGCGACCAGTTTAGTCTCCCTTAAATGTAATGCTAAGCTTTGTATCATGTTACTTTCATTCATAATTTAATTTAACTGTTCAATCCTTTGCCAAATCGGAAGATTCTGATAGAGAAATGAAAACTCGGTGTATTTGTACTAGCAGAATGCAGGGGATAAATCAAGGGTGGTTGGGGGGGGGGGGATTTTATTTATTAGTGTTGCTAATATAGAAAAATAAATAATCTATAGAGAAATTGAAATCCTTTCCAAAAGGAAAGTTACTATTTACCAGTTTCTTTAGAACGAGGTCTATATGAAAAGTAAATGGAAACAATTTTGGTTGCAAAGATGCAAAAAATAATTCAGTTGGAAGGAAATGAGTATGGGAATATCTGAGAGCATGTTTTTGAAATTTGCTCTTCTGCTTGAATGGCAACTTGGTCTTTAAAAAAAAACTGGCAGAAGTGCCAATTTTCCTTTTGGTGATATGTATAAGTATTATAAATGTAAAAAATTGTTTTGGAATGTCATAAAACAGTTATTATATTGTGGGTTAATACAATATTCATGTATGCTTTTTAAATAACTTAAAGAAAATCCTTTGTTTATTTGATAGAGTAAATTATACTTAATGTAATTTCAATTGGCTTCTCAAAGACATCCATTGTCCCCACTTCATCTTTTTGTTATCATGGCTCTAGAAGACTTAAGCCCCTGGTCTGGTTTTTCTCATTGTTATATTTGAGAAAAGGACAAAACTTTCTATTAGTACTAACCAAGCAGGGTGGAGAAAAAAAGAACAGTCAGTCAACCAAATGCTGTGTTATCATAGTTACTGACCTTAGATAACAGCTGGGAAACTGACCTTGAGAAGTCAATTGAAATTGCACATAGTAATAATACTTAAGAAAATTTTGTTTTATCACAAAAGCATTTTAATATTTATTACAGTTATCGTTTAGGATTTTGTCGTTTCTGTCATGTGAAGTATTCTGGAAACATCAAAGAATTAGATAATATGTTCGTTCATTTAACTAATGTGTCTATTCAAAAGCAAGCAGTAAGTCAATTTTAGTATCTTGTGTAGTTTCTGTTTTAAATATTTTAATGTTGATGAAGTATATGCTTAAATTAATATTTTTAATAGGATGAATATAATAGTGTACATGGAGGAAAATGGGCCATCCAAAATCTGCAGTTATATCTTGAAGGTACCAGAGGGAAAGAGGTAATAAATTAAGCTTTTCATTCTTGAGAAATGCACATATAGTATTTTAAAAGAGCAAACTAAAAGATTCTTTTCCTGTTTATATTTAAAGCATTAGCATAACTGTCAAACTTTCTGGTTTTTGAGTATCACTATTTCTGAATAGAAATATTCACTTTAATTGATGACAGAAATTTGCAATTAAATCAGTGTTGCCAGATTTTAGCCAAGCCAAAAAAATCAGATTGTTTTTTTTTGTTTGTTTGTATTTTTAGACTTTCCACTACTCTTTTGTCCTTTCTTTAAAATAATCGCACCTTGGTTAGTTTTTTATTTAACCCCTTGCCTGGGAATATATTTGAGAAAAACGTTTCAAAAATGGAAAATTAATTTTTCTCTTTAATTTTATTTCTGACAGGAAAATTACGAAAATCTGACAAATGGTGCGAAATTGCCAAACTTTTCATGGGAAAGTATCGTCATCTATTGGGAAAATGATAAATTACATATTATGAATTGGACGAACTGAGTTCGAGCTTCACGGGATTGAAACACTGATTTTTTTCTTGCCCGAACAGAGTTTGGGCGTCACAAGGGGTTAATTATATTTTTTTCTGTTTAATGAGAAATTAGTCTTCTATAATTTTAAGTAACCCACAATTCTTAAATTTTGAAAGCTTGATAAAAGTTTTGAAAAAAAAAAAAAGTACTACAGCAGACTCTCATTAATGTATTCCTGCTTAAGACGTACCCCCTGGTTAATGCGAACAATTTCGTTTCCCCCATCATATTGTGATTAATGTTAAGCACATCAATTAATGGAGACTTCAGTTAGTACAGACAGAAAATGGCCTCCCTTGGAAGTCTGCATTAACAGTAAATCCTGTATATAGGCTTGGACTTTTCTTTAAACAGACCATATTCACAGGTTTTACTTCATAATATCACACTATGTATAAATAAGGAAAAATAATGTATTCTCCTTTAGGCTTGTTTGGATCATGTGATGATTCTCTGTAAATTTTTGCAAATGTTAAAAATGGTAAATTGCTTTAGTTCCCCCACCCTCTTAATTTTTTTTTTTAAACTTGCATTTTATGTTGTCTTTTTGGATTATATGAAAACTAGGATTTTACAGAAACTGCGGAAAAAAGTTATTTTGTCTTCGGTGTACTATAGATGTTACGATGAAACTTATTAATTATGTGAGTAAACTGAATTATGTCAGTTTTCTAAGAAAAACAATGTAACTTGAAAGAAAACTTCATTTTGGTCTGAAAACTTTTTTATTTTACAATAAAAAACATAACCACAATGGAAGGAAACACAGAGCCTAGTTACAGAAAATTAAAAGTAGAGTTGTTTACATGATTAAAACAAGCAGGTTAGTGTGAAAGTTTTTCTCTCTCATGGGTAGAACAGTAGGAACCCTCCCTCCTCCCCCCCCCCCCCAAAAAAAAAAAAAAAAAAACTGCTAGATAAAAATATTATTTGCAGACCTGCCAACTGCTACGAAAAAATCGTAGTTGCTACGATTTGGACCTATAAACTACGATGCTACGAAAATCGGTCTTAAACTACGATTTTCTGCAAAAAATATGATAGCATTTTTTGTTTCTAGTTGCAATTTTTATCCCGCGCAGCATATTTTTCAGCAGTGATTCTGTTCCGAAATTTCAAAGTATTTATTTCCGGAAGTTTTAAAAAATTGGCCATTAGTCCGAAAATTCGGACATTAAAAAATGCTCATGAGAAAAAAAAAATTCTGAGCTGCAAAAAAAAAAACTTCTTAACATGAAACACTCTAATCGTGCTTTTGTAAATATTTATACAGGAATCCCTTTCCTTAGAAACAAGGATTCCATTTTAAGAATGCTGGAGTGGGTTGCTTGAGGGGTCAGGTTTGAAATAGTGTGCAAAATCGCACGATTTGTGGTAAACTATTGCGAATTTCGACAAATGACCGTGTAAAAAAAATCAATTTCGTCAATTGGTCGCAGAAGAAAATAAATTTCGTTAGAGGATCGTGGTAAAAGCGCGAATTTTGTCAAAATATCGCAGAAAGAAAATACGAATTTCGTCAAAAGATCAGTAAGATAATGCAAATTTCATCGAAAGGTTAGTAAGAAAACGCAAATTTCACCGAAAGATCGCAGAAAGAAAACACTAATTTAGTCAAAGGATCATGGTAAAAAAAAACGCAAAATTCGTCAAAGGATCCCGTAAAAAACGCGAATTTCGTCAATAAAGTTCATGGAAAAAAGTGCAGATTTGAACAAAGAATCGTGATAGGAAAATGTGAATCACGATTGTGGGGAAAAATTGTGAATATCCTGAAATGATGACAGGAAAAAAATCGCGAATTCCGTCAAAATTTACTGCACTGGGCTAAAAAATTGGAACCAGGCTCTTGTTACAAATGTTAAAAAAAAAAAAAAAAAAAAACTCTGCGAAACGGAAATAAACTCTAAAAATCGTATAAAAATTTTCAGAGGAAAAAAAAATTACTATATTCAGTTGAAAGACGGAAACTTTATTCCTTTTACGAATGTCAAAAGATGGCTGTGAAACACGAAAAACCAACCAACCAACCTCCAGATTAATTTAAATTTTGTGTGCTACGATTTCTCGTTTTCAAAGGTTGGCAGGTCTGTATTTGTGAAGAAAGGTTTGAGAGAAAAGATGCAGTACACTGTATGCTTCGCTTTTCTCAATATTAGCCCAAAAGCAGCCAATTATGAATTTTAATGTGATAATGATTGGAATGTAGAATTGGAAACCTGAAAGATTCAATTTTAACTGCCGTCGAGGTTGTTATACGAAATGCAGGGCGAGCAAATGAGTCATTAACAAGTGGGTGGCGAAGATCTTCAGTTTAGATGAATAAAGGGCCATTTGGGTAAATAAAGGTTAATGATTTCAAAAACTGGGTTCCAATGGGCACATATGTAGACATAATCACACAGCTTTTAATTAGTATTGCAAGAGTAAACAAAATACAGGAAAGTAGTTGCCGAAGCATATAAAGCATCAAATTTATCAGCTCATAACATAGTGAAGTGCAAAAGACAAAAAAATTTTTTTTTTTTTTTTTAATTAGATGGAAAAAGGGTGATTTGCAAGAGGATTTTCACTGTGTATTATTATGAGTATAGGGTATGAAAGAATTATCTTTAGCACAGGGTAAAAAACACCGTGAATTAAATAATTTTGTTAAACAGGAAAAAATACTTTGTTTTTAAATAAAATATAAGAATAATTACATAAATTTTGAGAGGAAAATGGGTGGTAGTTCATTAATTTAAAAAGCAATAAGTGACTTGAAAATCATCATCAGATTTGGGAGGAGGGCACTGTGCTGTTTAGGTGCAATGTGCCTGCCACATTCTTGCTACGAATGACCTGGTAGAAACATATATATATATGTTATATCAAAATTTTTACTTTTACTATTCATTTAAATATTCTAAATTGCCGACATATTCATTATTTCCTTTTTTCTTTAATATCCTCTATTATTTATTTCTAGTTAAATTCCTATAAATTATATATTATGAGTATAATATATATATTATGTTATACTCATAATATATAAACATATATATTATGAGTATAGGGTATGAAATATAATGAAATATGAATAATAATAGGGTTCTTTAATATCCTCTATTATTTATTTCTAGTTAAATTCCTATAAATTATATATTATGAGTATAACATATATATTATGTTATACTCATAATATATAAACATATATATTATGAGTATAGGGTATGAAAGAATTATCTTTAATATCCTCTGTATGTGTATAGGGTATGAAAGAATTATCTTTAATATCCTCTATTATTTATTTCTAGTTAAATTCCTATAAATTATATATTATGTTATACTCATAATATATAAACATATATATTATGAGTATAGGGTATGAAAGAATTATCTTTAATATCCTCTGTATGTGTATAGGGTATGAGTATAGGGTATGAAAGAATTATCTTTAATATCCTCTATTATTTATTTCTAGTTAAATTCCTATAAATTATATATTATGAGTATAACATATATATTATGTTATACTCATAATATATAAACATATATATTATGAGTATAGGGTATGAAATATAATGAAATATGAATAATAATAGGGTTCTTTAATATCCTCTATTATTTATTTCTAGTTAAATTCCTATAAATTATATATTATGAGTATAACATATATATTATGTTATACTCATAATATATAAACATATATATTATGAGTATAGGGTATGAAAGAATTATCTTTAATATCCTCTGTATGTGTATAGGGTATGAAAGAATTATCTTTAATATCCTCTATTATTTATTTCTAGTTAAATTCCTATAAATTATATATTATGTTATACTCATAATATATAAACATATATATTATGAGTATAGGGTATGAAAGAATTATCTTTAATATCCTCTGTATGTGTATAGGGTATGAGTATAGGGTATGAAAGAATTATCTTTAATATCCTCTATTATTTATTTCTAGTTAAATTCCTATAAATTATATATTATGAGTATAACATATATATTATGTTATACTCATAATATATAAACATATATATTATGAGTATAGGGTATGAAAGAATTATCTTTAATATCCTCTGTATGTGTATAGGGTATGAAAGAATTATCTTTAATATCCTCTATTATTTATTTCTAGTTAAATTCCTATAAATTATATATTATGTTATACTCATAATATATAAACATATATATTATGAGTATAGGGTATGAAAGAATTATCTTTAATATCCTCTGTATGTGTATAGGGTATGAGTATAGGGTATGAAAGAATTATCTTTAATATCCTCTATTATTTATTTCTAGTTAAATTCCTATAAATTATATATTATGAGTATAACATATATATTATGTTATACTCATAATATATAAACATATATATTATGAGTATAGGGTATGAAATATAATGAAATATGAATAATAATAGGGTTCTTTAATATCCTCTATTATTTATTTCTAGTTAAATTCCTATAAATTATATATTATGAGTATAACATATATATTATGTTATACTCATAATATATAAACATATATATTATGAGTATAGGGTATGAAAGAATTATCTTTAGCACAGGGTAAAAAACACCGTGAATTAAATAATTTTGTTAAACAGGAAAAAATACTTTGTTTTTAAATAAAATATAAGAATAATTACATAAATTTTGAGAGGAAAATGGGTGGTAGTTCATTAATTTAAAAAGCAATAAGTGACTTGAAAATCATCATCAGATTTGGGAGGAGGGCACTGTGCTGTTTAGGTGCAATGTGCCTGCCACATTCTGGCTACGAATGACCTGGTAGAAACATATATATATATGTTATATCAAAATTTTTACTTTTACTATTCATTTAAATATTCTAAATTGCCGACATATTCATTATTTCCTTTTTTCTTTAATATCCTCTATTATTTATTTCTAGTTAAATTCCTATAAATTATATATTATGAGTATAACATATATATTATGTTATACTCATAATATATAAACATATATATTATGAGTATAGGGTATGAAAGAATTATCTTTAATATCCTCTGTATGTGTATAGGGTATGAGTATAGGGTATGAAAGAATTATCTTTAATATCCTCTATTATTTATTTCTAGTTAAATTCCTATAAATTATATATTATGAGTATAACATATATATTATGTTATACTCATAATATATAAACATATATATTATGAGTATAGGGTATGAAATATAATGAAATATGAATAATAATAGGGTTCTTTAATATCCTCTATTATTTATTTCTAGTTAAATTCCTATAAATTATATATTATGAGTATAACATATATATTATGTTATACTCATAATATATAAACATATATATTATGAGTATAGGGTATGAAAGAATTATCTTTAGCACAGGGTAAAAAACACCGTGAATTAAATAATTTTGTTAAACAGGAAAAAATACTTTGTTTTTAAATAAAATATAAGAATAATTACATAAATTTTGAGAGGAAAATGGGTGGTAGTTCATTAATTTAAAAAGCAATAAGTGACTTGAAAATCATCATCAGATTTGGGAGGAGGGCACTGTGCTGTTTAGGTGCAATGTGCCTGCCACATTCTGGCTACGAATGACCTGGTAGAAACATATATATATATGTTATATCAAAATTTTTACTTTTACTATTCATTTAAATATTCTAAATTGCCGACATATTCATTATTTCCTTTTTTCTTTAATATCCTCTATTATTTATTTCTAGTTAAATTCCTATAAATTATATATTATGAGTATAACATATATATTATGTTATACTCATAATATATAAACATATATATTATGAGTATAGGGTATGAAATATAATGAAATATGAATAATAATAGGGTTCTTTAATATCCTCTATTATTTATTTCTAGTTAAATTCCTATAAATTATATATTATGAGTATAACATATATATTATGTTATACTCATAATATATAAACATATATATTATGAGTATAGGGTATGAAATATAATGAAATATGAATAATAATAGGGTTCTTCCTTAATAGGGTATATGAATAATAATAGGGTAGTTCATATCTTAAAACGCGTATCTTAATAATAGTTTTATTCCAAAACGTAATCTAAACTTTTAATCCCTTCATTAATTTTTATCATCTACCAAACTGTAAAGTTCTGAACGCAGTTACTTATTTTTGAATGTTTATAAAAGCCATTTTTATATTTTTATTCTATTTCATCTCATTTTCCCGCCAGCTAGGTGACAACTTATTCACATCGAAATCCTTCCATTACCAGCGCCGGGATTCTTTTCTGTGACGTTTCTCGATCTCTCTCCATTGGCTGAGTGACGGATCGCAGTTTCATTTCAAGTCTCGTTCGTGATTTTGTTTGGTTAGCCTGAAGTTTTCATTTCAATCGGATTTCCTCCGCGCATTCTAATAAATAGCTAGAGCATGAGCTCAGGAGTAGATTTTTTGTGCTGTTTGATTGTTTACATAATCTGTTACCTGGTGTCCTAAGTCATGTAGAATATTCATTTCATTATTTAACATCTATTTCGCATGAATAACTAGTTCATGCCCAAGCGGGATGGCTCTGATTTCTCATCCTGTGGGAATTGTTTAATTTTAGTACATTCTGATGGAATAAACAGTTTCCTATGACTGCGTTTCTATGTCTTATTGGGAAAAGCCCAGATTTTTTCATAAGCCTTTACTTCTTTCACCACTCTTGCTGCCTAATCTGCCTTGTATTCATCATGAATAAATGAGTTTTGATTGGACTCTACCAATCTTATCATCGCTCCACAGCTGCTAAATTTCCACAGAGTTGACACCTCCACTAGGGATGCTTGCGCTAAGTGGTACGCCTGCTATACAACCTCGCCAACGGCTGATTAAAAGGTGGTACGAATCCAGTAATATGTCGTAAAAAGCACGACGTGATTGTTCACCTTAACCCATTAAATTGTTTCGTAATATATATATATATTTCTTTTTACTAATTTTTGCCTATTAACAAAACAAACAAAAAAAAAAAGGCTGAATTATGATAATACACTCTGTGATAAAATGTAGGATACGGGAATTTTTGTAAAAAAGAACAAATATTTTTAATTTACTGAAAAATCATTTCAGAAGCAGTATTATGCAGTTAAAGCAAATGCAGTAATATGAAAATTGTGAATGAACTATAAGATTAATATAATATTTAAAATATTCCTTTTTCTGTATGTAAATATAAAAAAAGTTGAACGCTTTTATTAATACTACGAAAATCTTTATTTCAGCTAAGTTTTTTCCCATTTGATTCTGTTACTTACAAAACTATTTGGCAATGACTAATAAATACTCTACATTTCTGATTGTCAGAAATTTTCCCGGACATTATTAAGTAGTCTCTGAAGATCTTTGAACAATTCAGACTGCTTCCTCACATCATATAAGTGTCTAACAGAACAGATGATTCCTAATATTTTCTTATTGAGATTTCTATCTGTGTATGATACTGGATATTATTTTTGTTCAGCCATTTTTTTAACAAGCTGTATGAATGTATGTTCGATTTTGCTGAAAAATCCTAGGTTTTACCAACTAATTCTGAGCTACAAGGATGAATGATTCAGACACCTGGATATAATTTATATGCTTCTGAAGCCCAATTTGTCCTACCACTGTATTCAATAGCAAGTCGCATCATGAAACTTCTTTCTGCACATTGTCGAGATAGGTAAAAAAAAAAAAAAAATCTCTTGGAGACAGTGCCAACAGTACTTATATCCATCCGTCTGGATTACATGCGTTTTATCAGGGAAAATAATAGTTTTTCTATCTTTAGCCCATGTTTTTTTAGCCCTGAACAAATGATTAAAAATGTGTGTTTTTGAGAGTTTTGGATAATGCTTTATCTTGAATGTAAAGACTTTTTTTTGTAAATACTGCTTATTTCCATCTTGCTGCTTTTTTTTGCTTTTTTTTTTTTTTTTTAATTTTAGTAATGGTTACATCTTTTTACTTTAGCTAAGAGAATATTTTTTTTTCTTTCTTTTTTTTTTTTTTTAATTTTAGTAATGGTTACATCTTTTTACTTTAGCTAAGAGAATATTTTTTTTTCTTTTGTTTTATCTCTGGATGAGAGTCTTAAATCTCCCTGTATTTTTTTCTTTCCATGATCATCAGATTTTGTCAGGAAGTTACAAATATCATAGCAACAAACTTTAGAGATGTGAGCGGTCTCTTTCATACTTTTACCTTCATTTCTATTTCTATAAGTTAGCACCTGATTTAAAAAAAAATAATTTAAAGGTATTTATTACTCTAGGCATTCTGCAATGAAAAATCTCTAATGCTACTAAAATAAATAATATTTTAAACCATAAAGGAGCGCTTCAAGCAATAGTATGAAAAATAAATACGCTTTTACATAATTGTTTGTCACAGGCTCTATTTATCAGTAGTGCCATACATTTTTGCATGTTTTTCTTGCATGCCTGCATTCAAAAATAAGTTTTGTTTAAATGTATAATTTTTCCATATCACACGCTTATTTGTAAAGTGATACAACTAAAAAAAATGTGACTTAAGTTATAAATATGATTGAATCAGAAACATATTTCCCTATCTGTCATTAAAAGCATTTTTAAATATCATTAAAAATTACTGAATTAGAACAATTTATCATTTTTCACTAAAAATGTGATACAGCTTACTACCTACAAATTAACTAATAAATGGGTGTAATATAGCTCATATTAAAGTGAATGTTAATTTTGACTCTAGATATGAAAGTTTTATATTACTTCCTGAGCCATTTTAAATAAAAAACAGCTTGTTTTAATGCCTTATTTTTTTTTCCTGTTCTAAAAAACTTTATTTTTTTAGTTATATCACTTTAGAAATTAGCATTCAGTATGTTAAAAATTGTATTTATATTATTGCTCTTATTGCTTTAGGTTACAGACAAGCTCTTTGATAATATTAGATGGCTTATTTTACACTCATTAAAGTCAGTTGCTGTAAGTGTTTGTGTTCCATTTAATTATTACTTTTTCTGTTTAATTAAGAATTATATTTTAAATATGTTTCAATAACTATTGCTTTCTAAACAATATTGTTATAGTTAATGTTAATTCATTTATTTATTTATTTTTAACTACAGTAGACTCCCTCAAATCCTCAAACTCCTAAAATCTGCACATCATTACAGATGTAAACAATGAAACTTTCAGTTCAGATGTAGGGGCACAATTATACTTTTTTATTTTTATATCAATTCTGTATGTATTTTTATATGTAATTCTTTTTAATATTACTGAACTCATGCTTTTCATAAAGGAAGTATAAATTTCTGAAAAGATCAAGATATTGCTGATATCATTGGTAATTGCAATCTTTTTGTCAAATATATTTATGTATTAATCAAGCATTTCTGGTTATTAAGTCTGGCTAAACCTGGAATAAAACTTCCTTATTTTATGGTTTGGATGTGAATTAGTAGGGTATCCTTATAAGGCAAGTTTTGTTGAAAAATTTAGGAAAAATGTATCATCTTTATTATGCATATTTAATTACACTGATCAACAAATTTGAACTTTTGCTCTGTCCTAAAACAGAAATTAGTTGTTTTTTATGCATTTTTTTGTGCTGATTTCATATCTAGTTTTAGATTTACTCCAGCACACCAAGTTTGGGAGATATTTGCATATTTCAATTTAATCAAATTTAGTAAATTTTATACAAGTATTTGCAAATTAAAGGTATAAAGTAATATCAGACAGGGTTTTTTGTTTTATGTTATGATTACTACCTAATTTGCTTCACAAAAACGTTGTTTCTGAGATTATACTGACATGTGATTGTGAAATATTGTATCTAATTTGCATGTTTTTCTAATAATGTTTTTTGGCGTTCAAATATTTCTGCCGCACAAGTATAGTAATATGTTTCTAAACCAGTTTTTTGAGCTGATTTCAAATCTTGTATCTGTTTTCTTCTATCACGTCTAGTTTTTAAAAAAAGTGAAATTTTATTTTTTGGTCAAAAAAGCCAGAAATAGCTTTTTATGATACTTTGTATGATAAACTTCAACTAGTTAGGATAGATTCTACTACTTATTATTATTTTTTTTTATTATATAAATTTTTGTTTATGTCTGATATGAATCTGACCCTGTTTACCTTCTTGTCAATGAATTACTAACCCCTAAAAAGGATCGTATATCAAACCTGTGTTAATGTCGTGCAAAAGTAGAAATTCACCTTGTAATAGTGTTCAGTGGGATGGTTCGTTTAAATGCAAAAACTCCAACCATATTACAGGAACTATTTCTTTACTAAAAATCTTATAAAAGAAAGGTGGTTCAAGAGCCAAAATGGGAGAGAGAGACCCCACAATACATGGGACGCCGAAGCGCCTTTTCTTATTAGACAACTTTACATCTCGAGAGCTGAAACAGAAGTGAAGTTTTTTTTGCACGAAATCAAGAAATCTTGGCGTGGCACAGCATCGCCAATTTACAACTTTTGGTGACCGCGCGAAAATGAACAAAGGGTCTTGGCGATAAACATTACCGCAAAAATGTGGTGATACAATCGGACAGGGGAGGCCGGGATTGCAAGCAAGCGCTTCTAATACGATGAGAAATGCGTCAGAAAAGCGAAACTTGTTTATACAACAGATCTTACAAAGAAGACCGCTGCCTGAGAAAAATTCTGGAAATCACAGGCATCTGGCTTTTAGCTCGACCACAAAGCACGCTTGCTTCCCATAAGATTCGTTCATTTTTACTTTTTATTGTTAATATATATATTCAAGTTTCACGTATTAGTAGCGATAAAAATTTCTTATCACTGCGGCGGGGGAAAAAAATCCAATGCAAGAAAATGAAATGAGACTAGCAGCTGTGCTATTTAATTCTTATTTATTTCTTTGCACACGCTGCGGTAACAGGTAGTTACAGATTAAAATAAGAAAAGAAAAAAGGAAATGATTATTTGAGCGCTTTGAATTAAAGATAATTTTAGACAGATGAAAGAAATCACTTTAACAAACTCTGGATGGTTTTGAGAAATGAATTTAATCACATATTTCGTTATAGGAAAGAGGGGGGGGGGGAGGATAATATGATCTAAAAGTAAGAAAGTTATGTTTTAAATTAAATTTTGAATTAAAAAAAAGGTATGGGACGGAAACGCTGTCGCATAACTCACCCCCACAACAGAAGAAAGCTGAAACGTGTACGTTGCATCTTTATATGTACCTAAAATCCTTTGTCCACTTTCGCACTTACAGAATATGCACCAAGACAAAATAAGTAAAATTAACTATTTAAGTTGATATCTACCAAGAAATCTATTTTAACTTGTCTGTGAAACTATTACCCTTTAGCTCCTGTAAAATATTTTATACAACTATAAGTAAGTAGAAAAAAAAAATATTTGCTTGCTTTCAAAACAATTCACAAGAATTGTGTTATGTTCATGACTGAGCGCTCATAATATTCAAAATAATCTTTTTTTTAATTAAATATTCCACAAATTAAAAGGGCCACATTAGTTGATAATACAGGATCCTATATTTAATTTTTTTTTTCTTTTTGGCATTGTATTGTGGCGCTGGTACCAGCATTTTAGTCATGTATCTATTCATATAGAGAAGCATTTACTGTATATACGACTTCTCAAAATTTGATCTTACATGAGATCATAATATTAAATAAATGCAAGCAAATAAAAACAAAGGACAAAAACTCACCAGTAAAAAAATTGTTACTTTAAGGAAAGATGAATTCTTTCATAAAATTGAAGCTTATTTGTATTATCTTAGGTTGCTTCATTACTGGCATAAGAAACTTACAAAAATTTGTGCATAACGCACAGGACTACCAGAGACAAAAATTGTGCAAGCTGCACACGCTCAAACAAGTGTAGCCCTAAATATTGGAATATTGTGATTTCTAGTGGCATCAGCTTATGGCTTCTGCCCTAAATAATAAGGGGCAGTTTTTTTTTAGATTGCTGCAATTTAACTAAGTCCCCGGTTTCCAAAAAAAATCACAGTATGTTATAATTTAGCATTTTATGAATTTTTACACTGCCATCCTGACATTCCGTGTATTGATCAAAATTTAACCCCTGGCAAACTTATAAAAAAATTAATAATTAATTGTATGCAATTTTGTATAGTGTACAAGATATCTTACTCGATCTGCCACCTCCAAGTAAGAAGTATCTAATGAAAGTGTAAAAAAAATGTTACCTGTTAAAATTAACAACTTCGAAATGTATGTGTAGTTTAATATGTCATGTGACAGATAACTCCTAGAAACATTAAAATCTTTGTATAGATGCAAAGTGATGATGCCATTGATATGTTCTGACATTATGCAAACACAAACAAAACTGTTAAAAAAAGAAGTATTTTAATATTGAAGCCTGGTGTAAAATTTAAAAGATAGAAAAGTAAAAGGAGAAAAAAGAAAGGTGGTTCAGGAGCCAAAATGGGAGAGAGAGACCCCACAATACATGGGACGCCGAAGCGCCTTTTCTTATTAGACAACTTTACATCTCGAGAGCTGAAACAGAAGTGAAGTTTTTTTTGCACGAAATCAAGAAATCTTGGCGTGGCACAGCATCGCCAATTTACAACTTTTGGTGACCGCGCGAAAATGAACAAAGGGTCTTGGCGATAAACATTACCGCAAAAATGTGGTGATACAATCGGACGGGGGAGGCCGGGATTGCAAGCAAGCGCTTCTAATACGATGAGAAATGCGTCAGAAAAGCGAAACTTGTTTATACAGCAGATCTTACAAAGAAGACCGCTGCCTGAGAAAAATTCTGGAAATCACAGGCATCTGGCTTTTAGCTCGACCACAAAGCACGATAAATACATGCTTCCCATAAGATTCGTTCATTTTTACTTTTTATTGTTAATATATATATTCAAGTTTCACGTATTAGTAGCGATAAAAATTTCTTATCACTGCGGCGGGGGAAAAAAATCCAATGCAAGAAAATGAAATGAGACTAGCAGCTGTGCTATTTAATTCTTATTTATTTCTTTGCACACGCTGCGGTAACGGGTAGTTACAGATTAAAATAAGAAAAGAAAAAAGGAAATGATTATTTGAGCGCTTTGAATTAAAGATAATTTTAGACAGATGAAAGAAATCACTTTAACAAACTCTGGATGGTTTTGAGAAATGAATTAAATCACATATTTCGTTATAGGAAAGAGGGGGGGGGGGGAGGATAATATGATCTAAAAGTAAGAAAGTTATGTTTTAAATTAAATTTTGAATTAAAAAAAAGGTATGGGACGGAAACGCTGTCACACACCTTACTCAAAAACTAGACATGACATAAGAAAACAGACTGCAGATTTGAAATCAGCATAAAAATCTAGTCTAGAAAAACATTACGTCAATTCTGTGGCAACTATTTTAAAGTTGATTGTGATGTAAACATTACACCATTGAAAAATATGCAAATTGGGCTTAATAACTGATAAATGTTAAGAATATGCAAATCATGACATTTATCTGAAGCAAATAGTCAAGTAGTCATTATTTAGAAAATGTAATTAGATGTGACATATATTGTATCTAGAATTTGCATAAAATAGCACAAAAAGCTTAAATTTGCATAAATTTAAATATGCAAATTTCTCAAAACCTGGGCCACCTAGAGATAAACGGAAAGCATATTCGGAATCAGCGCCAAAAACTGATCTAGAATCAACTAATTTTAGTTCTAGGACAAAACCACTGTTGTTCAGTGTTATAACATTATAACTTACTTGACCTTTGCTTTCAATATTTTAATCATTTTTGAAATCACCTAAATTTTTATTATTTTAGTTTATTACTTTACTTAATTATTTGGTACTTCTTAGTTATCCTGTCGACCAATTTCGCCAAATTATATAAATCGCCAAACCACTCGGCAAATTATACACATTGACATAATTTTTATTTTAAATAACAAAAGAACAAATAAATTAGTAAAACATTAATAAAAATACAAATAAAACGTCAAATTAATGGTTTTAGTGGCCATTATTGGCATTTAATCTTACAATTAATTAATTGCAACCATTATTGGCATTTAATCTTACAATTTGGCAACAGTAATTTGGTTGACGGGATAACTAAGAAGTACCAATTATTTTCACATTGTACTATATTGTAAGTATTCATTATAGTCTCAATTGCGTTAAAGATTCAAATTACTATTTAAAAAATATAAACAAAGCAATGACCTGAAATCCACAAAATTCTAAAATCTGCACAATCTCTGTTCCCAAGCTGTGAAGATTTGAGGGAGTCTACTGTATTACCTTGAGATTTTCAGTGTTACAGAAACATATTCCTATATTTCAGTCCTGGAATTTTTTTTTTCTTTCATCCACAATTATAATAATACTCAAATGTTAGATGAACTTTTTTTTATCTTAAGATATAAATCAGAATTTTTATGTATTGTTTAACGGTAAAAGCTTGATTATCCGGAAAGAAAGGAAAGCATAGAGTGTAAAGGGGAAAATAGTTACCATTCGCCAGTATGCAATTAAATATTAAAATGTAAGCATTAAAAATTTACCATATTAACATAATCAGGGCTGGATTATTTATCAATATATTGACAGATATTGATACTTCTTAACTATCACAATAATAATATCTAAACTTTGACTCTGTTGATATATCCCAGTAAAATAACAGTGTTTAGAAAACACTGCAATTACAAACACGAGCCCCCAAAAAAATATCATCAAATATCTCAAAACTCAATAAAATAATAATGTTTTGCGCTCACCTCCAGGGCCCTAGAGGAAAAAAAATAAAAATAAAACTATTCCAGTGTCTTCAACCTGCTGCCTCATCCAAAACAGAAAATCTACCTCGATAATCTTTCTTTCCGCTGATTATTTTTGTTAGAAATTATCCCAATCATTGCGATACTTTCCTTCACTTTCCTACCTAGATTTCTTTCGATTGTCTGCGTAAAATACTAAATAACATTTATCGTTCATTCATCTATCGTCGGCCTGCACGTATTGCAATAACTCCAGATATTGATACATTATGAATATTTACGTGAGCACTGGTTATTCGTTGTCGCATTTAATACAGTAGATAGCTGGTTATCATCGAGTCTGTACCTGAGCAGCTGAAATGCTCGGCTTGCGAGTAACCAATCAGAGTCCGCTAATGGGAAACTTTCGCCTTTTGTCACAAACAAGTTGGTGAAAAGCTCAAGGTCAACGCAGTCATTCACTGTGATGATTGGTTGCTTTTAAGAAAAGCTTCCCAGTCAGTAATGCTTATTCATATTGTACCTGGTTCTTTCTTCTTTGTCGTTTTAGAGCAAAGTTTTTTCGAGTGAATTTAGTATACCCTGTCTTGATATTTCTCAGCTATGAATATTTATCAAAAAACAAAATTTAAATTAATATAAAACTATTCCCAAATGTGATTTGAGTGTTTATATATTTTTTTTAATGTTTCAATGTTGCTTTCTTCTAGTAAATAGGTAGGAAGATATAACTACAGTGATTTTTTTTCTATTAAGAATGAATTGATTCCTTAGAGAAAGATTGAAAAGCAACATTTCTGTTGTGTCTATCATCCACTGAAACCTATTTTATAACAAGTATATTAGCATGACATGTGGCATTAAATTAGTTTTAGTTCTCCCCGAGCTTCCTCTTTTTCTGTGCTAATTAAAATAAAATCGTCAATGTCCTAAATTTGAGAATATTTTAGTTTGTATTTTATAATTTTCTCAGTTATTCGCAATGTAATTATATAGTTAAAATGTTACTGATAAATAATATATGGGGTAGGAAGAAACATACTATTTTTGAAGGAAAATACTTTGAAACAAATGGTATAAGGGTAAACAGATATCAAACATTGTTTTCTTTTTTAAAATATTTTTTGTAGAAATATATATACTTATTTTAATGATGCTGTGTGAACATATCGGTATGAGACATTGATTCATTACTGTCTACATCTGTTTTTACTTAAATTGCTGCTATTATACCATTTATGTTTCGAAATTAGCAATATTTCTATTTTTGCACAATTTAAAGTAGCTATTGCGATGTATCACCAATATCAATATTAACTCGTTGATATATTGTGATATTAAAATTCTGATATCGTCTAGCCCTAAACATAATAATAATTATTATTTTTTAATTGTTTTCATTTCTATTTACCTAATTCCCTGAAAGAAGAAAAAATTCACATGTTTAAATAATAAATGTTTGTTAATTAAATTGTAACAAATTAATAATTTTCTTGTATTTGAGTTACTGATATTTTGATTTTGGCATCAGTTATTTATGTATTTACTTTATTTTCAGAGTGTGATGGTTAGTGATCGTCATTGCTTTGAATGTTATGGGTATGTTTTTTTCTTTACCATATTTATTCTCTTAATGAATTATTTAAAATATAGACCTTTATTTTTATAAATTGATTTAGCCATTTTCTTATAATGTCTAAAAGTAAATAAATAAATAAAAAAAGTCTTCAGCAATAATAATGTAGCAACATTGTTGGTATTTAATGCCAAAAATTCATGTGTGATTTCGGATGCATGTGTGCTTAAAACTGTGATCAAATTTTTTGTCTGTATATCCCGACTATGGAAGTTTGTCTTGAAGGTAGCCCACCAAAAAATTTAAAAGTTACTAGTCTTGACTCTGTTTAAAAGTCATAAAGCTGTTCATATAAAAATTCCTTGTTTATGGTTTTGTATACTACTGCTATGGTTAAGTTTTCTGATGAGCAGACTTGTATAAAAACAAAAACTTTCCGCACACATAAATATTAGATCAAAAATTTTCCGCAAATTAACTTTAATGTTTAATAAAATTACGTGTTATATTATTTTGACGATATGAACTAAAAATCATAGTTTAAAATAATTGCTATTTAAATTAAAAAATAATTAATATTAATAATAATAATCCCAAATTTCCTCCCCCAAATTTCTTCAAGTTTACCGAAAGGTTCCTTATTTTCCTATCCTATTTGAAAAGTTAAAAAAGTCTTTCATGAAATTCAACATTCAACTCGTTGCCTCCAATTCTATGACTTTGTTTAATCTTCTGTGTAAAAAAATAGATCCAATTCCTTTTTCATCTTTTTCTGGAGTGTATGAAATTCCCTTTAAATTTTCTGATGGGACCACCTCGTCCTATATTGGTATGACTAAACGTCGATTTTTCGAAAGATTGCAAGAACATAAAAACGATTTGAAGTTTCGTAAATTTTCTACAGCACTCTCAAGAAGCTACCATAAAGGACTCATTTCATTTATAGACTTTGACCATGCTAAAGTTATTTCCAAACAAGTTATTCCGCGCAATGCTATTATTCGTGAATCTTTAGAAATTCGTCTAAGAAACCATGAAGTGTGTAATGATAATGTTTCCTTTCACATACCAGCAATATGGCTTTCAATTTTGAAAAGTCAATGAAAATTCCATTTTTTCAGCTAGTCTTTCTTCGTTTACATCTTTGATTAAAAGATGGCGCCACTGAACTCTTTATTTGGGAGTAAGAGATTTCCGTTAGAATGTTTTGAATTTTGAATTGATTTCAAAATGTAGCATGTAAAGAGTTTGTTGTCGATTTATATTTTAGAAAATTTTTCTCCTGATGAAGGTTTTAAAGAATAAACCGAAACGTAGAGTTTTATGTTAAACTTGTGTATAAATTGTACGTTGGATAGCAACACCTATTTGTTTTGTATAATTAATATTAATTAAAAAATATTAAAGCAAAAATCAGTGATAAGAAGGGGAATTTTTTTCAATTATTTTGCCAGTGAATTTAGAAACAACCCAATCCTTAATATTGTGATCTCTGCGCACAAAATGCTAGTCACTCTTATAACACTACGAAATTATTCGATTTAACAGCCGTTGCCGGGCTAAATTGTCACTGCAGCCGCTGGCCGAAAACCGATCGGCGACAAGTTTTAGTCTGCGAAAAATAGAAATAAAAGGGTAGAAGATGTCACAATAATGTTTTGAGTCTTTAAACTTTGAATTGTGGACAAACAATATATAAATCGTATATAAAATTAGGGAATATTTTAAATTTTTGGTATTAAAAAAAGTTACAAAAAACAAGGCATATGTTTTTCTTTTCTTAACTTTTTTCCGCAAAGTTCCGAATTTTTCAGAAAATTTTCCGCGCACGGCATTCGCGTGTGCGTCTATATTATATAACTCTGCTGATGAGATGTAATGAATGTCTGTTATAAGATGATATAACATTTCTTACTTTTTTGCAGGTTCAGTACAATCATGGGTGCCATGCACCTAAAAAATGCCTATTTTTGCTTTGGGCATTCATTAGAATTCTGGGTTATTATGAGATATCATCTGATTAGTTAAAGAAATTTTTAGTCTCTGCATCACCCTATTTTCAATTAGTAAATTATACAGTTTGTATTAAAGACACCAGACACAAATCAACTTGATAGCAGATTACTGGTTGTTGCTTTCATGGATAAATCATCTATTATTAGCACTTATGCTGTTCTCCTTTTTTTAAATAATAAAAATTAATTTAAAATTAACTCAAGTCTATTATTAATTGTAGTTTTTATTTATCCAAATAATATCTAAAATGATTGTCTATGTTTTAGCAGTGCAAAATCTTGAACAAATTGTTAATGTATTGTTTTTTTTTTCATGGTGACACAGATGATGAATTTGACACACTTGTGACAGACAGATTTCTGAATTTGGTAATATAGGCGATAAAAATTAAGCAAAAAATGGTCTTAAAAACTAAAATGGCATGCTGCTAGTTAGCATGTAATAGAATACAATAGGATTAGAATTATAGTGCTATAATGAGTCTAACATGCATACCCTACATCCGTTTTAATAACTTGTGATTTGATAGTTTTTTGCGATATTTACTGTGTTGTGTTATTAATATGTATACATGTATAATTTTTAATTGCTTGATAAATTATTGGTATTTTATATATCCCCTTTTAATAATTTTTTTCTGTTTTCTTACTAAATTTTATTATTTTATCTGACATTTTATTATATATTCCATTTAGTTTAATTAGCATTCTTTAAAATGACAAATATTAGTAAATTAAATACCCTAATTTCAGTCATTCCAAATTTTTCTGCTGAGGGCACTGAAAATGTTACACATTTGACTGGACTATTTTGGATGTTTGTTACTTAGAAATTCGGTCCGATGAGAAGCATATCATTTTACTTAGGTTTCACTGTAGACGTTGCAGTTTCTCTGCAATGACTATAAGGTCTCTAATGAGGATAATTTTGTGAACTTAATAAATTTGTTAACTGAGAAAGTAAAAAAAAAAAAAAATCAGCTTATTTCTTACCATTCTTTTAACATTATAATCAAAAAAGCTCAAACAAGAAATAAAAAAACTCGTGGAACACATTAAGAAAATTGCATATATGCCCGGTAGCCGAAACAGTGCAGCATGGAAGCGGGCGCTGCAGATTATTTTAAACCTTGCAGATTAATCCACCAACTTAAAAATAAATGCTGGGCTTAAAAAATAGCTGAAATTTGCTTTAAGTCTCTAGATTTATGGTATTTGTTGTATCCTTATATTATATATATTCTTTATAAATGGAAATTTTGCTTACTTTAAGTGTTTCTGTTATTTCTTATGATAGTAGGCTTATTGGGTCGCAGATAAATTTTTGTTTGTTGCAGACTGACGCAGAAAATTCTGCTTCTGGGCATATATGTTTGTGAAAAATCATACTAACAATTCAGAAATTGATATACTCAGAGCAAACTACATTAACTAAATTTGTGGAAGCTTTTGGATCAGACATAAAACTTGAAATGATAAAGTTTGGCTTGAGAAAATTTGATGAGGCAGTCAATAAAGCAACAGATGCAGAGGAAGCACTTGCACTGCAGCTATTACCAATCAATGGCATTAACACAACCCCAATATAGATATTCAGATCCTATTGAATTACCAGCTTGAAAACAATAAAAAAATTTCAGAACTCGCTGAAATAGTAAAAAAAATATTGAATAGAAATGCTGTGAATGGTCACATTGGCAACAATAGTCACCACACTACAGTTTGTTACCAATTTCCCTCAACTTCACAAACGAAACATTTTTTTTGAGTGGCTGATTCAACAGGAGTAGAGGTAGAAACTACTTTCTACCTTATTATTTTCGTTCTAGGTGACTAAATCAGAGATGTTTAAACTGGAGTTTGATTGGAATAGATTGTTGCTCTTTATTTAGTCGGAAAATGTAAACGGATATATAACATACAACAATCATAAGTAGTAGCTATAATTTATAAAATGCGCATAACAATTAGATAAAGATTTGAAATTATAAGCCAAAAAGGTTTTGAACCATCAAATCAGGTTCCCTTTTTAATAGATATTTGCTAATAAAAGTTTTAACATTATCTGCAAATAGATTAAAAAAAAAAAAAAGGTGGTATAAAGTCTCATATCATGTCAATTAGTGCAACTTCTTTTGATGGCAGAATCACATAATCATGAAAATAGTTTATCACATCAAGTTCTCTGAATGGAAGATTCCAGATCCTTTTTTTTTTTTCAAAATATGAGATAAAACAGGGAAATACAAGTTATAACCTTCAAACTTATAACCTTCATTACAAAAATTAAAATCTCTTATCCACAAAATAAATAAGAATGTAATACGTACATTGTAGTTTAGTACTGCATTTGAAATCAAGTGTGACATCACATTTTTGTATTATTAATGTAAAATCACGTTGGTTGACGGCAGTTCCTTTTAAATAGAAGGTGGTCTAGAGGAAAGTGGAGTAACTCTTTTTCTTTTTTTTTTTTTCAAAGCATGGAAATAATCCTTAAATTAATTTGGAAGTGTGAATTAAGCATAATAAAAAAGTTCAAAACAAATATCTTTCTGAAATTTAATGAAACAATACCAGTACTGCCCTAAAAGAAAAAAAAAAAAACTATATTGGTTGATAATTGGACAAAAATAGGCCTTATCAACTTCATTTTTTTTCATTCAATCACTAATATTATTTTTACTTCTACAATATAAGATTCTCTATTCCTCGATAAAGTGAAAATAGATGGATAGATTTTAATTAATATGGCATCGACATCGAAATGTCTGTCTTTGTTCTGGAGATCGGCATGAGCCCGAACCTGGTCCGAAATCCGTGCCTGAACCGATAAAATGAAGACAAACTTTCAAGCAGGCTGGGCAGGCAGAACAAATAATTTTTTTTATGGCCGAACTGATAAAAAAGTAAATGAACCAGCTGGATTGAAAAAGAAAATAAATAAATTAGCAGGCTGATTGTCTTAATATAACAAATTTTAAAAATTCAGACTAAGGGGGCAAAATATGAACATTTTTGAATGGACCTAGCTGGCTAAGAATAAGTTATAAGTGTAAGGCTAGTTTAACAACATCAATATAGAAATTTAACATGTCCAGCGTAGAGATCTGCATGAGAGAATTGCATTATATCTGAGCCCAGGCTTAATTTTTTCAGCAGACTCGGGCTAGGCATAATATTTTTTCTACATACTCAAGACCGACTATAAATGGACTTAATTGTTTGTTCCTAGGACATGTCGGGCAGGCTTTTTTTGTAAAAATAATATTGATAATGAACTTTTCTTGACCGAATCTTTGGAAAAATACTTTAATAAGTTACAGAAAAAATTTTCAAAATTTTACCTTTTTAAAATGAGACTGCTTCAAAAAAAAAAAAATTTCTGTCATCTTTTTTTAAAAATTATATTAATTTTTTTTATGAGTCTTTTGAATGTGATAGTCTAAGAGTCCAAATGATCATTAATGTTTCTAATCTCTGGCTTGCAGACATATAGTCTGAAATATACTGTAAAATGTTCGCATAAATATGTATGCAGTATTTTTTAAAAGAATCTTAGGTGCACATTAAGAAAATTGAAACTTTTTGTAGGAATTGGTTCAGGCTGGGCCATGAACTGAGATATTGTGAACAAACTGTGCCAAGCCAAGAAAGCATTTGTTTGGCCCGAGCCTGAAATTTCAGCCTGTTCAGACCTCTACTCCAGTCCCTGAGTGTCATAGGCTATATTTATGTAGCCATTGTATTGTAGAATAACCGGGTATCTTTGAAATACTTATTAATGGTTGTTCTATTAAAATGTATCCATTGAAATTATGAAAATGTAACAATTATTTATCTCCCATCATGATAAAATGTTGAGAAACAAATAATACGAGGGTTGCCTTTTAAGTTTCTACAAAAAGTAGGAAGAAAAATAATTTTTTGGGAAGAAACCGTTTTATTGCTTTTCAAAATACTCGCCTTTAAGATTTATACACTTTTCCATCCGTTCGAACCAATTCTTGAAACAATTTTTCCCCTCTGAAGTTGATATCTTAGAAACATAGTTTTGGACAATAGCATCAACAACTTCTTCAGGTGATGAAAATCTGTCCACACATTTTTTGTTTGACATAGGGGAACAAGAAAAAGTCATTAGGCGACAAATTAGGAGAATATGAGCAATGAGACATTAATTCGATATTTTTATCCTTCAAATAATCAATTGCTTCATATGCTGTGTGGGAGCTGGTGTTGTCGTGATGAAGAATGATGTGGCATCTTTTGTTGTTTTTCCTGATTTTGTTTATGACTTTTGGCAAACAAATTTCTGTATATCATTTATCATTAACAATTTTTTTATCCTCTAAAGGAGTGGTTGTGATTTGTCCTGTAAGGCTGAAGAAAAAAGCAATCATTTTCTTGGAAGTGCTTGATGATTAAACAACTTTTGTAGGATTCGGTTTTTCTGGAAACACCCAAATAGTGAATTGTTGTTTAGTTTCTGGCTCATATGAATATATCCAAATTTCGTCACCTGTAACGATGTTGTACACGGATTTTGCAGTTCCAAATTTGAATTTTTTTAGCATTTCCTTACACCAATTTGCACAAGCCTCTTTTTGAGCTTCTGTCAAATTGTGTGGAATCCATCTGGAACAAATTTTTTTAACAACTGAATGTTTGTGCAAAATCGAATGCATTGCAGTCTGTGATATGCCAAGGGATGCTTCTATCTCACGATACGTGACATTCCAATCTTCTTCAATCATCTTGTGCACATCATCGATGTTGTGTGGAATCACTACCGATTTTGCTCATCCTTCACGATATTCATCTCTGATGGATGCACAACCACGAAGAAACTGCAAACCAATTGTAAGCAGTCTTTTCTGATGGTGCTTCATTACCAAAAGTTTCACAAAGCGATACTAAGCATTCTTTTGAGTGAGACCTTTCTTAAAATCATAAAAAATCATTCAACAGAAATCTTCACGAGTTTTTTCCATTTTTTTTCACTCACTTGTTTCTTTCGAACACTCACTGTAAGTAAAATATGCAGACGATTTCTAAGATGCCACTGATTCCAAGATAAAAAAAAAAAAAATGTGAATTTTACGAATATCCTGAAGACAAATTTCAGTAGTGCCTTCTATTGGTCGTTTGTAAAAACATAAAAAGCAACCCTCGTGAACTAATTATAGATAAAAATTTTACGTGAAATCATATGTTCTAAATATTGAAATATTTTTATTATATCATTAAAAGGAAATCCTTATGCTTTTCTTTTGTTATGTATTATTATTATTACTACCTCCCCCCTCCAATCTTTTTTTTCTCCAAATGAATTGTTATTTATGTATAATTTTACTGGATTAGTCATTTGCGACATGCTTTATTTTGACATTGTCTTCATTGTGTTATTTATTGTTTTTTTAGTTATGATATCATAATTAGTGATGATTTAAAACCCTGGTTGATTGAAGTGAATGCATCTCCTTCTCTAACAGCAACTACAGCAAATGATCGAGTAATGAAACAAAAACTCATTGATGATATATTCAACATCTGTTTAGAAAATGGAGAATATCCTAAGTGAGTTTTGAACTTTGTGTTTTGAACTATTGAGTTTTGAACTATAAGTAAACAAAGTTGTAATTATAACATGTATATAGAAATTAAATATTATAATTAAACAATGTAGTAATTGTAACATTTATATAGAAACTAGGGGCTCTTCCCCCTTGCAAGCTACGCTCGTCAACCCCCGTTCAGACACCACAGAATCTAAAAACACGCTGATGGGTTTTAAAAATATTAGCGAAGATTGAATTATACTGAAAAAACCGTTCAGATCTCCCTTTAAACGGGTTTCCATTCAATTCCCTTTGATTGCAGAAATTTAAGACCGAATCAGTTATTATTAAGGCATCCAATGATTGTTTTCATGTTTGATTAAAGAGGATCAGTTAAACATTTGAAAAGAAGCTAAAATAAAATGAATTAAGTATACAGAGTGTTTGTCTCCCGGTATTATAAAACAATATCTATAACAATAGCCTAAGTCATGTGACTATCATCAACAGTTCGCTTTTTATACTCTAGGTGTCATTTTGGTACTTTAATGTCAGCCAGGCATAGGTGATAAGTCTCCAAATATTATTCTATTGCCATCATTTCATCTACATTATAATAGTTCAAGTCATCAGCTGCCATAAACAAATACGGTCTGATCCCTTCGCCTTTCTTATGAAAGTTTGGCACAGATGTCATGTACGCCAATTTGGGGAAAGCATCAACAGCATATACAACAACATCCGACTTACCATATCAAGCAAAATAAAGATACTTTGGCACTAGTTAAGCACCCGTTGCATATATGACATTGGCGTTAAAACAAAATCGTGCGAATATGGGGCCGTATATGGCATCTGTGCCGAAAGTTTTCCATTTTGATTAAAAAATCAATTTTTTTTTTTTTTTTCCCGAATAAAACTACATAAAAGTAGTCGCAAAGAATTCTTGGTACTGTTAAGCTAGCCGGGTGCAAATCACTCAAATAGTTTTTTTTCAACTCGACAGTTAGCATTTTTTTTATTTTTCGAGTGGTAAATTAAAACATTGATTTGAAGATGAAATTAAATGTCATAGTTTATTTAATATACATGCATTATTTAATATTTGGCCAGATGCCATATACGCACCGCATGTTTGGCGTGATTTTTTTTCTTTTTTTTAATTTGGCGAAAACCTTGTTTTCGAATACCAGTTACATATGTATTTTTGGTACTACTTAGTTATCCCGTCGACCAAAAATTTATCGCCAAACTATAAGATTAAATGCCAATAATGGTTGATCGTAAATGTCACATTCACTTGACTTTAACCAAGTTACACGTGTTTACATCATCAAATGATTTTTATTTCGATGTTTCATATGTATATTTATTAATGTTACACTAATTTATTTGTTCTTTCGTTATTAAAAATAAAAATAATGTCAATTTATATAATTTGGCGAAATTGGTCTACGGAATAACTAAGTAGTACCGTATTTTTTAATTATTTTCTATTATTTTCAAAAGGAAATAACAACAAAAAAAAAATTGGTAACTATAGAACAAAATAATTTATATAATTTAAAAAAAGAAATAAAAGTAAATAAACATTTATTATTAAATTAAACAACAATAGCCGGGTTACCATGTCAATCAAAATGATACTATTTTGGCACCAGTTATGTACCCCGGTGCGTATATGGCATCTGTGCCTAATATTTTTCTTTTCGTTTTGTTTTAAAAAAAGGAAAGAAATGAAAGCCATCAATTTTAAATGAAAGTTTTGTATTTTAAATAAAATGAATGAAAGGATTATATTTTAAATGAAATTAATGAAATATAAAAAAATGCAACGGCAATTTCATCTCGCTAACATAAAAATTCAGAGTTCTTGATTTCTTTATCAGAATCTTTCGATTTGGCGAAAGATTGTTCTAGTAAATTGAATTATAAATAAAAGTAACATGATACATTTTTTAGTATACATTTAAGGGAGGCCAAACTGGTCGCCAGATTAGTTTAATATAGTAACCTTTTCTGAAATATGAAAAAAAAAATATTGTTATGAATAAAATTTGAGTTGGCATCATTAGAAAAAAATATTTAAAATTAGAAAAAAAATTAATATTACGAAAACTAATTCGAATTTAAAAATTCTAATACCAGTTTTGAAATCTGTGGATCAATATGGATTTTTGGTGTTAATTTCATTGCAAAGTATTCCATATTTTAGGAGAAATCGCCGTGAAACATAATCAGTTGTTTAATCAGTCATTTCATAGAATCGTTACATAAATTCATTTCAATTCAGTCGTTTCATAATATCCGTTTCATAAATTTGTTTCATTAGGATTTTATATATGTAGGGTAGATTTTTAAAATATTTTTAATATATATTTTTTATTTAATGTTGATAAATATGATTGTAGTTATAAATAAGTTTTTATTCATTTAGTTAGATATTTTACATTAACATTTTTATTTTATTTTATTGAATGTCTGAAAATTATTGCTTATAAGAATTTTTGTAATTTTTAGGTAAAAATTTAGTTTCAACTCTTTCTTTCAAGAATTAAAATTACCCTGTAAAAATTTGTGCAGCAATTTTTCTCCTCTGCAAATTTGTTTTTAATTTTAGTTTGTCCTATTCGCATTATGTGAGAAGTGGGGAATAAACCAAATCTTTTGTTAAGATATTAAAATATACTAGAAATATTGTTAAAAATCTATTTTTTTTTTTAATTTTTATATTCAAATATTTGAGCATAATACTTTATCTCTGTTTTCTAAAAAAAAGTAACTACAACTGTCATCACCGCCACCAGTTTTGAATTTTTTGTGGCCGGAGGTGTTTCTTCGTTAATATTAAGCAAAATATTGCATACAAAAATATGAAAATCGGTGGTATTATAGAAAAATGTTTGATAAACACGCTGATGCAGAAAGTTTTCAAATCGAAGAATTATTTTAAGAGATATTTAATGCTAAAGTTGGACAAAATCATTCCATTAAAAAAGTTTTATAGGAGCAAAAACTGTACATGGGAATTTAATCAATTTTAGATCATTTTATGCGTCAGAATTTCTTGGTGTGCAAACCGCATTTAGTATTTTAATTTGACTCATTTTTTGAGGTTTTATTTCTATTTTAAATTCAAATTTTCAGCATTTCGAGAGATATTTTTTAGATATTTTAGAAAATGGTATTAATTTAAACTGTTGCCAACTGTATAAACAACGCAAACAATAATGTTTGCTTCAAATTAAAAATTTATTTTACACGTGACTATTATAAACAGAAAATATAAAAAGCAGGAACTCATTGAAAATTACGTCATAAAACTATATTTACACGTGAATTTTAAAAGAGAAAGAATAATATAAAATAATAAATTCATTAACATGCATTACAAGTCTTAAATAGGAGAAATTACGTCACATTTACGTCACATTACACTTATTATGTAACATGAACAGAAAATAATATTGCAAAACACTTTAAATTTAAAAATTGCGTGAGACATTTATTTGATATTTTAAGATGATCTTTTCAACTATTTTTATCAGGACAGTACAAATAATATTTCATTTCTAACAAAAATATTTTCATGTGAATATTAAAAAGAGAAAAAAAAGTTTGGTGAAAATTACGTCAGATTAAAAACGATGCATTTAAAGTGTGTTATTTAAAAAAACTTTATTTTCGCTTTGCTAAAAAATAGCAGGAGACAAAGACTCTGTTTACTTAATTCATTTTATATTAGCTTATTTTGAAATGTTTAATTGATTTTATTTAATCAAAGACAAAAACAGCCATTGTATCTTTTAACAGCAGCTGATTTGGCCTTAAAATTCCCCAATCAAAGAGAAATGAATAGAAACCTGTTTATAGGGAGATCACTACTGTTTTTTAACTTATAATTTAATCTTCTGCAGAGTTCGCACAGACTCCTTAGACTCCTTGGAAACTCCTTAGAAATGAAAACATTCCCAAGTAGTACTTAGAACTACTTAGATAAGCAAACCACTCCTTAGGAACTCCTTAAATTGTATTGCGCAGGCAATATTGTTGCCGAGGGAAAAAAAATCGTGATTGTAAAACGCACGGTAAATCCTTTATGCACGTCATTCATCTGAAGCACAGCATTGATTGGGTAGGATAATCTTAATAGCAGGGCTTCTATTAGGTCTGTTTTTCAATTATTAAATCCGTAAAGTCCGTTTTTCGACACTGCTAGACGACCTTTATTTTAAATTTTATCGATGTTTGGCATTTAGCCAAGAATCACGGAAAAATTGCGTTTTTCTCAAATATGTTCTAAAAAAATACCGTCAAATTTCGTCAATCGATCGCGAAAAAAATTCGTAAATTTTGTCAAAGGATCGTGAAAAAACTCCAATTTCTCCAACAAATCGCGGAAAAACTCCAATTTCTTCAAAAGACGCAGATTTCTTAAAAAACGCGAATTTACTCAAAGGATCAGGAATTTCGTTAAAGATCGAGGAAAAAAGCAGATTTCCTCAAAAGATTGCGAAAAACATGCGAATTTCCTCAAAAGATTGCGAAAAACATGCGAATTTCCTCAAAAGAATGCGGAAAACACGCGAATTTCCTCAAAGGATCGCGAAAATACGCGGTTTCCATCAATAGACCGGGGAAAAAAAGTCAGTTTCGTCAAACGATCGAAATAAAACGCGAATTCCTTTTAGAAGATCGCGAAAAAATGAGAATTTCCCCAGAAAATCGCAAAAAATAAACGCGAATTTTCCTCAAAAGATCGCGAAAAACAAGCGAAATTCGTCAAAGAATCGCGAAAAACAAACGAAATTCGTCAAAGGATCGCGAAAAATGCGCAGTTTGCATCAAAAGATCGCATAAAAAACGTCAGATTCGTTAAACAATCGAAATAAAACGCGAATTCCATTAAAAGATCGCGAATTTATCGCAGAAGATCGCGAAAAAAAAATTCAAATTTGGCAAAATTTCACCTTCAAAGAAAACGATTACCGCTGTTCTAAAAGAATAAATTCAAAACTTGTTATATTTTTTCTTGTATGTTGCGTTTAGCATTCTTTTTTTTTTTTTGCCTTTTAAAATTTTCTTTAAGATGTATCATGTATATGATATACATAATAAGTGTTTGGGATTTGACTAATCTCTATCTATATGAGCTAGGGATGATTCTAATCCGAATTTTCCGAAAATGTAAGGCATTCATTTCCGAAAATTTAAAAAAATCGGTCACCAATCCGAAAATTCAGACATATGGTCGCCGAAAAAAATTAATTTTGTCAATCGTTTGCAGAAAAATCGTCAATTTCGTCAAAGGATCGCGGGGAAGACGCAAATTTCGTCAAAGAATCGCGAAAACCTCCGCTAATTTCGTCTAAAGATCGCGAAAACCCCCACAAATTTCGTCAAAAGATCACGAAAAAACGGCAAATTTCGTCAAAAGATCGCGAAACCCCCCACAAATTTCGTCAAAAGATCACGAAAAAACGCCAATTTCGTCAAAGAGTCGTGGAAAAAACGCATATCTAGTGTCGGGAGTGGATTTCCCCCTCCTCTCCCCTCTGGTGTAACTTTTCAGAAGATTTGCTGTGAATTTCAGATTTTTTTTTTTTTTTTTTTTTTTTTTTTTTTTAACTCAGAACCACCCCTGTGACATGACCATTGGTTTCTGCATAAAAACGTTGATTGTCCATTTTGTATTTAAACTTACGAAATCAGTAAGCAGTATATTGTGAATACTGTGCAATTTCAGCACTAACAACTAGATTCTAATACGGTAAAATTTGTTTCTGAAATATTTTTCTCTTCAAATTAGGCATTAAAAATTGGAGTGTGCATACCACATAACGATGCAGCACATAAAAACATCGACAAAAAAAAAAAAAAAAAAAAAAAAGGCAAATCCTTAAAACTTTTTGGACTCCTTGGATTTTTTCTTCTGAACTCTGTATGAACCCTGCTTCTGAAATCTTTTTAAAGCTGATCAAATTAGCGTGCTTTTAGAGTCTGCGGTGTCTGAACGGGGGTTGGCAAGCGTAGCTCGTAGGGGGCAGCACCCCCTAGTGTATAACAAATTTATAAAAATCTGTGACCCCCAGTATAGCTTTTATATATTCATGCACAAAATTTAATGACTTTGGTGGATTTATCTCAATTTATGCATTATGAACTTGCATCTACAAATTTTCATGGCATCGGCAAATTTAATTTTAACTATATCAATTCTATTTATTATCTGTTAGAATAATTATTTTATATATATAAACTTCGAAATTTTAAAAAGATGTACAAGAATTAAGAATTTTTTTTAATTTTTTTATATTGTTAAAAACGTCTTGTCTTTCTTTAACTTACAGGCATGAAAGAGTTCCTCCTAAAGGAGGAATTCCACCTTTTTAAAAGTAAATTTGAACATTCTCTGGATTGATGCAAAAATCAAATAAAATATTAGAAGCATATGGGAAAACTTAATAATTAGACATTTTGTCTACTCAAATCCTTGAGGTTTGTTTCTGAATTGCTGTACTATCAAATCAAAGACGAGGTTTTATCATAAACATCTGAAAGTCATGTAAATTAAGTTCTTTAACTAGGGAAAGGAAGTTTTCATAAGGTTCTATTTGCAATAAAATGTTTTATTCTACTTATAAAACACTTCTCTGTGATTTCAGTGATTCAGTTTGGAAATATATTTCTGGAGTAAAAATCAATTTTGCATACTGTTTTTTTTTCCTTTAAGCAAAGTCTTAAACAGTCAAATCATTCAAAATAATACATTTATTTTGAAAAATTAATATCATTACTTCGCATAAGTTCATCAGATACATTTGGATGGATTTATACTTTTAGCATACTATTTCCAATTTTCTTTTGATTTAATGAATTTATACATTTATTGTTATTTTTTTTTTCTTTTAATACTTTCTAAGTTACAAAAAGAACATAACAATCATATGTACCGTTATAATTCATTTTATTGTATGAATAACTGTTAAAATGTGTCTAAATTATAACAGTTTGGCCTTATTGTATAGATGGAAAAAAATTTACACCTTTTTTTCAATTTAACACTTTTATGCCTGAACTTAAGAGAGCATTTTGCTGTTTCTACACAAATGTTTCATTGAAACTGAATGTTTACAATATCCTTTTTGGGAAACTTTTTTCTTTATTGTATGCCCATAAAAAAAAAAAAAAAAAATGCTTATACAGGGTGGCCCATTAATTTAATTAAACTTAGATATGTATTATTAAAAAACAATAATAGATACACTTGAAACCAACAGCATTCATTCAACAAACATTTCAAATTTAATGTACAATGTTTTGAAAATATTTGTCATTTGCAGTTACAGCGATATAGAGTCAATTTTAAAACTCTATCACTTCTCAATGCATGAATGTCAGAATTAAGGCCTCCTATATCTCTATCTTGCCTGAACCAGTATTTTTGAATTATGTTTTGGGAACATGCTTTTTATCATGTATTATGCTTTTTATCATGTTATATTAGCCCATCCTGTATATAAGTATACACAAATTAACTTAAATATGATTTTGAGATATAGAAAAATGTGATGGTCATCTAGCTAACAATTTCTCAGTGATTATCATGTTGAAAATGAGCAAGAAAAATACCTTCTTTTGATCACTTTTTTGAAAATTAAATGTAGGTTGATGAAATATGGTTTGCCACCTTGAAGTACAATTTTTTTTTCTTTTCTGTAATGTTTATTAGGAATAGTTAATATATACTATTATCTGGTTGGATTTCTTTCCCTTTATTAAAAAAAAAAAGGTTATGCTATTTCTTTGTATCTTTTTTTAAAAAGAAATATATGTCCATGCATAACTTTTCAATGGATCGTCTGATTTTGGTAATTCTTTTTCTCATTATCAAATTTACCTGGATTTAAAAATGGTACATTGTTTTTACTTTCTTCTATCTTCAATAGAAGAAAGTATTGTAATCGAAATTTTTTTCGACTTCCGGTTTTCGACGGATTTACATGTTTTAGGGGTCAGAGATCCCAAAAAACATGTTTGTAGAAAATGTCTGTCTGTCCGTGTGTCTGTCGCCATTGTACCATCAAAAAGTGTATGAAGTTATGCATAGAATTGAACCAAATTTTTATGTTAAGTTTTTGGCTATGGCAAGCAGATCCTCCCTGAATTTGGAAAAAAATCGCCGGTAGGGGGTGCTGTAATAGCGATTTTTGTGCGATTTTGAATATTGTACCATCAAAAAGTATATGAAGTTATGCATAGAACTGAACCAAATTTTTATGTTAAGTTTTTGGATATGGCAGGTAGGTCCTCCCTGAATTTGGAAAAAATTCGCCGATAGGGGGCGCTGTAAGAGCGATTTTTGTGCGATTTTGAATATTGTACCATCCAAAAGTATATGAAGTTATGCATAGAATTCAACCAAATTTTTATGTTAAGTTTTTGGATATGGCAGGTAGGTCCTCCCTGAATTTGAAAAAAATTTGCCGGTAGGGGGCGCTGTAATACCGATTTTTGTGCGATTTTGAATATTTTACCATCCAAAAGTATATAAAGTTATGCATAGAATTGAACCAAATTTTTATTTTAAGTTTTTGGCTTTGGCAGGCAGATCCTCCCTGAATTTGGAAAACATTCGCCGGTAGGGGCGCTGTAACAGCGATTTTGAATATTGTACCATCCAAAAGTGTATGAAGTTATGCATAGAATTGAACCAAATTTTTATTTTAAGTTTATGGATATGACAAGCAGCACCTCCCTGAATTTGAAAAAAATTTGCCACTAGGGGGCGCTGCAATAGTGATTTTGCATATTGTACCATCGAAAAGTGTATGAAGTTATGCATAGAATTGAACCAAATTTTTATTTTAAGTTCTTGGCTATGGCAAGCAGGTCCTTCCTTAATTTGGAAAAAATTTGCGGGTAGAGGGCGTTGTAATAGTGATTTTTGTGCCATTTTTAATATTATACCATCGAAAAGTGTATGAAGTTGTGCAGAGAATTGAGCCAAATCTTTTGTGTTTCTTTTTGTTCATGGCATGAAGGTCCTTCCTGAATTTAGAAAAATTCCGCTGGAAGGGTGCGCTATAATTACGATGTCTGTACCATTTTCTTTATTGTACAATCGAAAATTGTATAAAATTATGCATACAATTGAATCAAATTTTTTGTGCATGTTTTTGGCTTTGGCCAACAGGTCCTCCTTGAATTTGGAAATATCGCGCGGTAATGGGGCTCTGTGATGGTGATTTTTGTATACTTTTCTTTATTTTTCGTAGTTCTATTGTCCATCGGCGGTTCGTGCAAAGGCGGGAACTCACTTCCTGCTAAGCCGGCTGTTCAAAAACATCTAATAACAACAGAATAAGGGAAAACTATTAATTTTAACAAATATCAAGATATAGATTAACTCGTTTTTAGTTCATTTAATTGACTGAAGCAGAAATTTAAGATGAAAATCAAAGTTGGTATAGTAATGAACTAATAATATTGAAGTATTAACATGTGTAACTAGTTTTTGAAATATTAAGATGTATAAGATAGAAGAAAGTTTTGGGATTGGCACATCCAACTAGTTTCTGACTGCTTTTTGTTATTAATATATATTTTTTTTTTACACATAAGATTCTAACATAATAAAAATTGGCAGTTTCTGTGAAAATAGAATATGTTGATAAGGTATACAGTACCATTATACATTTTTTAAATAGTTGTCACATCATACATAGTTTCTTTTTACAGAGACACAGAATTTTTAATATATGATTGTCGTTTACTTTTTGAAATGAGCAATATTGGCTATAGTGTGTAACAGAAGAAGTAAATGTGGGCAATAATAAAGGGTTTCCCTAAAAATTACTCTATTGTGCCATACCATTATTGCCATTTAGTATTGAGTAAATATATAATAGTTTAATTTGAAAAAAATTCCGCTTGAAGTCAGTTGTAATTATTTTTAATTGCTATTCATATATTTTTTACTTTAATTTACTGACAAATAATATTTTCTTTTAGTGCAAAGTGGAATAAATGTCCTGATAAATCTTCTTTTGGAAATTTTGACATTTTGTAAGTATATTGTTTCTTATCTGTGACTAATATATTAATTATTTTATTTTTGTTTGTTTATAGTTTGAATGTAGTCTTTTAGTTTTCTGAACTTTTCTGATTGTTCTTTCTTATAAGTTCAGATTTTCATTTTATTACTAAAATTTTAAACATGCCAGAAGCTGGCAAAGTTATGAAAACAAAAACAATTTCTTTATATAGTCGGAAAAAAACTCAAACATTTTAAGCACTAAAAATTGTTGGGGGGGGGGGGGGGAGAAGGAACAAGAAAATAACCATGTGTTTGGAAATTATGCCTTCTTTCAATTTGTATTTAAAAAATAAACTTAGGGGATGTCTTCATAATAAAATTTTACCCAACTCTGAAATTTGTAATATGAACACCTAAGTTCAACATCATATTTATTTTTTTGGTAAATTTTATCTTAGGATATTAAGTAGGAAGTCATTTCGTCAAGTAGTTCAGGAGTTATGAAGGTATAAAGTTTGGAACTCCTAATGTTAAATCATTGCAAAAGAGCTTGCAATGTGGGTAGTTTTCAAAGCATAACTTAAGAATTGCTTGGCAGAATGTGCTGTAATTTTGGATTTGCATATTTGAAGATTCTAGAAATTGATTCTTATTAAAAAAAATTATAGGTTACAATACATAATTTTTTCAAAAAATTATTTCAAATATATATATATATATATTAATTTTCGAAAAAAATATGTATTGTAACCTATAAATTTTTCAACAGAAGTCATTTTTTAGAAACGTTAAATATGTGAATCTAAAATTAGAATTCATTCTAAATTACTTGCATTGTAATCTGTTTTGTACAGATTAAAAATGAATTTAAGATAACCTTTTAAGTCCAATACTGTCCTATTCTGTCCTTGTTATTTAAACCCCCAACTAAGCTGGTATCAGGCAGTTGGTGGAAAAATAGTGATAGAAAGAATAGAAAGAGATAAGTGTTATCCTGTAATGAGGGGAATGTCTTTATTGTTGCCGATTGCTATGACAGTGATGAAATGTTGGCTGTTGATTTTTAGATACTCTTTTTAGCAGCTGAAATGGCTTATTTCAGGCGTGCAGGCATTTTTTTTTTTTTTTTTTTTTTTTTTTTTTACTTCAAGACCATGCTGATAAAAGGCTCTGAGCCTTGTATTCATTTGGCACCCTCTTTCCTATGCTGTGACAATAAATTAAAAATTGTCTGCACCTCAGAATATGCATATAAATAATTAAATACATATGTGTTTTTTATTTTTAACCGTATGCTACTATAAAAGTACAAAATATTAATTATAATCCTTACAAGATTAAAATAGATTTAAGATATTAGCTTTATGAAAATTGTATACCAAATTTAGGGGCACCAAAATCAGCGGTCTCAGACTCAATGTCATGCTTTAATTATACATTATAATTTAGTTTGAATAAAATAAGTTACTCTTTAGAAATAGTGGTATTCAGAAGAAAGCACATATACGAATCCTGGATTTTGAAAACTCAATGAAGCAAATGGAAATTGTTTTTTCATTAATTATCTAGGTTCTGATGAAGAAGTTATTGACTTTTTATTTAAAAATAATAATATAGTAAATAAATAAATATTGTTTTTCAGCTTATTGTTGTTCTAAAATTCAAATTGGCTATATTCTGACATGTACTTGAAGTCATTTTTATTTTGGAATGCACAAAATTTACCAGCATTCTTATCAGATGCTAAAACATGGAATAGTGTTTTTCTTTTTTCTATGGAGGCAAGGAATCTTCCAGAAACTGGTGTCAAAGTGGGTATTTTAAGCCGACTGTTCAACACATGACAATTTTGGAGCAATCTTCATTGGAGAGCCAAATGATTATAATTCAAATAGCAAAATATTTATAAAAACTAAATAAAAGCTATTTGATTACAATAGAAGTCATTTCAACAGTCATGCCCTCAAATTTTATACTTTTATGCACAAGGTGTAATTTCTAAGGAAAAAAGTACTGGAACTATAATATTCTGCAGTAATAACAACTATAATGCATTGCCTGTACCTCCCACTCACATGTTTATGTTTCATACATTATTAACAAAATTTATAGTAATTTCGTCTTCAGCATAAGAAAATTTTTAATATAGTTTGTCTATATTTATATATATATATATATTTATATATAATAAAATTTTATAAATGAACAGAACAAAAACATTAAAATCAGAAGTGGGGAATTTTTAGAAAATCCAAGTTTTTTTTTTGTATCAAGCAGAAAAACAAACAGCACACATCGCTGTTCCAATTTTAAGTTTCTAACCCGACCAATTCCAAAATCATAATTTTGAATTGAAACGAGCAGAAGTTTTTAAGAATGTTATCTGCTCATTTCACCCTCAAAAATTTTAATTTTTTCTGCTCATAGAAAGAAACCGCATAGAATAGAAAACGCTCATAGAAAGTATTTACATTATAAAAGTAACCACCAGACCAAATTTCAATTTTCTATCCCCAACAATATCACAGAAATCACAATTTTAAAATGTTTTTTGCTCTTGCACCATTTGGGAGTTGTTGTACTTACATAAAATATAGTTTATGCTGGAGCAGAGATGGTCATCAGCATTTTGTCACGATTATTTTTAAAATCAGTTGGATAATTCCAGAGATTACCTCTTACTAACAAACAAATGCTACTTTATATTATTAGTATAGATCATAGAACAATTACTATGACAGTAACAGTTGTTTCTAGGTCAGCAATTCAAAATTAAATTACTAATGGCAGTTTGGTATTTACCTTAATAATCTTTTAATTCTAAGTATATATGCTTTTAAACTGCTGGAAGAAATCACACTGTCTACAATTTGTTAATTTAAATAAGTTAAAAAAAAATCCCTTTTTTTTTTGTGGTGGGAGATAGTACTTTCGCATCTCATCTATTTTATTTTTGTGATTCACTAAATTAATATGGAGAAAGATATGAAAGTTGAATGCTTAATTTTCGTTCTATATCGGTTCCCACAGACCCGAAAAATAGAAAATAATTTTACAGTTTAGGCATCATTTGGTGTCTCAAGAACTTGAAAAATTATGAGGTAATGGAAGAAAAAGAAAGCTAAAATTTTATATTTTCTACATTATAAAATTTACAATTTCGTGCTCTGCACACCCGAAAAATCCAAATATACAAATCTAAAGAAGAAAACAAAATAGAAATTTTACTATTTTGGATCCTGCAGTCTTGGAAAAGAAAAGGAGAAAATATTACTATTTTGGAGTTATTCCGTGTTCTCCAGGCCTGGAAAATTCTGATGGAAAGAAAGGAAAATAAAAATGAAAGTTTTACTGTGTTGAAAATAATTGGGGTTCTGCATATTCGAAAGAAAGGGTGAAAAATTTACATCTTTTTGCATTAATTTTTGAATTCCAGCTTTCTGTTTGGGTCCTGCAGATCTAAAATTTATGAAAATTGAAAGAAGAAAGATAATGAAAATTTCACTATTTGATCATTAATTCAAGTCCTTACGCACATGAAAAAAAGGAAGAGAAAATTTATAATTTCGGCATTACTTCTGGTTCCACAGACCCGAAGAATCTGGGGAAAAGGGGCTGTACATATATAACATTATCAACTTTTTACAATTTTCTCCCTAATGATATCAATATCAGTGTCCAAAAACTCTTTTTATTTTTACAATTTTTTTCCTTTTATTTTCATATGTTTGTGATGATATACAAATATAGATATACATTTATTATTTGCATACTTTACTGATTTAAACAAAAAGAAGAAGTTAATAAAATATCGCTATTATATATATAAATAACATTAATAAACAGCACTACTTATAAACGAAACAGGTGGACAGCATTCTTGTCCAATTCTCACTTGTAAATATAACAAATATAACTTTGAACTTGGTTTCTCTAACAAAGAATTGTATGTGCATATGGCAGAAGAATAGGAATTTCAAACATTGTGTCATTCCATATTTTGGAAAGAAATGATTTCATAATCATTTACTGGCTTTAATAATTGCTTTGTACTTTCATAAAAATAGATAAGAGACTAAAAAAAAAAAAAAAAAAGATAATAAACTATAATGATGTAAAGAAAGAAAAAAAAAGGAAAATTTTGGTTGTATAAAAAATGATAATGTTATCAAAAGACAAACGTCCTTTCCCTTAGCGATATCTTAGGATATCAAGTGCCCCCCCTCCCCCCCTAAACTTATAACATTATATATGTACAGTCCCAAACAAAGAAAAAAAGGGGCAAAGATATCTCATCTCTTACAGTGATCTTTTGGGTCCTGTTGATTAAAAATAGCAGAAAGTTGATTTCTGCGTTACCTTGGGTTCCACAAACACAAAAAATACAATTAAAAGGACTACAGTCATGGCCAAAAGTTTAGGACCACCGTGCAGAAACTAGCATTTTAAAAATTGAAACCACTGATAACGTCATAAATCAAATCGATTTTTGTCAGATGGCGTCATTCCGTCTGAGAGTGGAGTTACTGTATTCGCTTTTCGTTTGAACTTTGAGTAATAAATGTCGCAGACGCAAGTTATTGTCTGGATTTTAAATTTCAGTGGTGGTCCTAAACTTATGGCCATGACTGTATATACTAAATGGAAAATATCTGTTAAAATTGTGAATTAAAAAGTCCTTCTGGCCAGTGCCAGGAGGAAGAGGTAGCTTTCATATTCCTTATTTTTTAAAAGCTAGCTTATATTATTCAAACACACGGAGCTCAAATTAGTGGAACCCGATTATAGAAGATTAAATATTAATTTTTGTCAATTTTGAATATGAATGAGAATTTCGCCAAATTAGTCAGCGTTATCAAAGCTGGTTTTATTAAAGTTATTTATATTTTGTCGCCAAATTCGGTGATATCCCAAATTGTATTAATAATTATATTAACCCGAATTATTGGTGATAGCCCACCATTTTAAAACAACATAATGGGCGCAACAAAGCTCACCAATGAACTTGGTCGAGACCTTAGTAATTCCTGTGCACATACTTAATCATGTCTAAATCGGTTGATATATACGAGTGCTGTTTCAGGCAAAAAATCAGATTTTTCAAAATGTCACACACATTCGAAATTCAAACTGCTATATCTCGGCTTTTTTTTAGATAAAGGCAAAACAAAAAATAATCTGGAATCTTTGTAACAAGCTGAAACACATAAGAAAAAAATCTTTTTTAATTTCTAATTTTTTTTGTACTTCATTTTAAATTAAATTTTTTAAAATTTTTAAATGGCCGACATTTTGAAACAAGATGGCGGATGAAGTTAGCAAACGAACTTGGACGGGAGATTGCTATGTACTATGCACATGCCTTGTCACATCCTAATCGGCTCATAAATATGCGTGTTATCGCGTGACAAAAATCAGATCGTTTCAAAATGTCAGCCATGCTATAAATTCAAAGTGCTATAACTCAGCCATTTTTTAAGATATAGACGAAACAAAAAATGCTCCAGAATCTCTGTATTAAGGTCAAATACATAAGAAAAAAATCTTTTTCAATTTCTAAATTTTTGTACCTCATTTTAAATTAAAATAGAAAAAAAATTAATGGCCGCCATTTTGAAACAAGATGGCGGATGATGTTGGCCAACATACTCAGTCAAGACATTAGTATGTACTATGTACACACCAAGTTATATCCAAATGCGTTCATAAATATGCGTGTTATCGCGTGACAAAATCAGATCGTTTCAAAATGTCAGCCACACTAGAATTTCAAAGTGCTATAACTCAACCGTTTTTCAAGATATAGACGAAACAAAAAATGCTCCGGAATCTTCGTATCAAGCTCAAACACATAAGAAAAAAAATCTTTTTTGATTTATAATTTCTTTGTACTTCATTTTAAATTTAAATTTTTTAAAAATTATTAAATGGCCGACATTTTGAAACAAGATGGCGTATGAAGCTGGTCAATGAACTCGCTCGAGACATTGCTACGTACTATGCACATGCCTTGTCACATCGAAATCGGTTCATAAATACGTGTATTATAGTGTGACAAAAATCAGATCGTTTCAAAATGTCAGCCATGCTAGAAATTCAAAGTGCTATAACTCAGTCATTTTTTAAGGTATAGACGAAACTAAAAATGCTCCAGAATCTTTGTATCAAGCCCAAACACATAAGAAAAAAATCTTTTTCAATGTCTAATTTTTTTGTGCCTCATTTTAAATTTAATTTTTTTTAAATTTTTTAAATGGCCGCCATTTTGAAACAAGACGGCGGATGAGGCTGGCCAACGAACTCGGTCAAGACATTGCTATGTACTATGCACATTCCTTGTCACATCCAAATCGTTTCATAAATACGTGTATTATCGCGTGACAAAAGTCAGATCGTTTCAAAATGTCAACCATGCTAGAAATTCAAAGTGCTATAACTCAGTTATTTTTTAAGATATAGACGAAACAAAAAATGCTCCAGAATCTTTTGTGCGCGTGTGTGTATGTGGGGGAGGGGGAAGTATTTTGATGTTAGTCCCTTGTAAATTTCAACAGGATCCGAAAATACTATGTTTGTCTCTTTTCTGTCTTATTTCGATTTCCTAGGTTCTAACTTCTGTAAAGATTGGTCAATCACTGCAAAATTTGAATATGTTGCTAAGATATACGGTATTGTAGACTTCCAATCATTTGACAGTATGTCCAGTATGTATATTTGACCAGAAGTATGTCAGAAAATCAAAAATTTCTTGATAACTTGGGGTGCATACTTATTATATACATGTTGAATAAACTAGATTTCCTATTATATCTGACATTTATGATACCTGGAATGATATATTGAGGGGTGATAGTTAACCAAATATGTTATATATCCAGATGTCGGATAATTTTGAATCTAGTATTGTGCCTTACATTTTAAAAATACTTATATTGTGCATAGATTTTTGACAAAGACACATAAAATTCTTATATGTGATTGTCAACTGCACATCTGCCATGAGTAATAGTAGAAGCCATATGTATTGAAATGAACTTATATAACAATAAAGGGTTGTCACAAAAAGCCTCTTTCTAAAATATATAAACTGGCATGCAATAAATAAAATAAAATTCCATTATCAATAGGTTGAATAGTATGGTTGCAAATATTTGGAATTCTTAGATCAAACAGTGAATAAAAAGATGATAAAAATGATAATAGATGATAAATGATAATAGAATTTGGTTCTGAATAATAATAATGAAAAAAATAATAATTTGATGATTTTCCTTTACTTTCAGAGTGGATGAAGAAGCAACTACAGAGAAAGAAGCTGTATCTGAAAAAGAAAGTGTGAAAGCGAAAGGTGATTATAATAGAACTGGTGCTCGAGCCAAAGACAAACAAAATCCACGATGGAGATAGATACTAATCCAATTAGATCTATTTATTAATTCAAATTGTTGTATTTTTTTTTTAAATGTCAAATCTTTTGTTTGTTTATGTATTAATTCATCTAGTCATTTTTTATTGAGGTATGAGGTAAATCTTTATCATTGTTATATATGTTTTTTCATAGTGTTTAGGAACAAATATTATTTATTTATTTATTTGTTTATTTATTTATTTATTTAGTGTTTGTTTTAATTATACATTTCAAATTTTATACAGCTATTAAATTTTCTCTTAAGGCTGTTCCCAAACTAAATATATTACTTCCTGACACATTCGCAAAACCATTTTATTGGTAAAGCCATACAATCTTAAGGTTTAGTTATTCGGGGTTCTTAAAGAATAGTTTTTTTCCCCTTAAAATAATCCAGTGAATTTTTCATCAGAGTTTGAACCAACTTTCAGGATATAACAGTGACAGAATGGTGGTAGTTACGTATTAACTGGCTGTAAGTCAAGATGCCTCAAATTTATAAAAAGGAAAAAGGCTATTCAATTCTTATTCACCTGAAAGTGAATACTTGGAAATTTCAGGCAAATAGGAAGGATAATGAGTTTCACAAATGTGTCAGAAAGATTCACATAATTGTACACAGAATTTTTTTTTTTCATAAATTTCCTTAAGATTATATTGTTACTTGTATATTTATTAATGCATAATTTTTTATATTTATTTGCCTGTGTTATTTAATGTGAGAAATATTTTTTATAGATTTATTTAAGTGTTACCATGTCTTGATGATGTGTCCCCCCCCCCCCCCCAATTGATGTTCAAAATTAGTTTTTTTGTTAACAACTATGCATTCATTGCTATTTAAATGAAAAATCAACAGTTACAGTACTACTTAAAAGTATTTTGACAAAATTCATTATTACATTTGATATAATACTGTTTGAGAAAATACTTTAAATATCCTTAAATGTTTGGTCATAGTCAGAATTTAGCAATGCCAAACAATTTATCTTTTATAAATTATTAGACAAGAAACATTCTTCAACTTGCAACGAAAAATAGCTTGTGAAAGCTTCAGAGCCTAATTCAGTATCTGATACTGTTGTAGTGTTGTGCTACCATATATTAACATACTTTCTACTAGTGCCAAGTAGTATCTTTAAAGTTTTAATCAGGGTTCATACAGAGCTGTGAGGAAAAAAATCCAAGTAGTCCAAGAATTCTTAAGATCTTATCGTATTTTTTTTACATGCACCATATCCTTGTGTAGCATCACACCTAATTTTAGAAAAATATTTCAGACAGGTTAAACAATTTTTATTCTATTAGAATCTAATTGTTAGTGCTAAAATTGTACAGTATTCATAATTCATTGCTTACTGATTTCAGAAGTTTAAATACAAAATAGACAACCAATTTCAAATGAAAATCAAATTTCATCCAAGGCGAATGTTTCCCTCTGGAATAATTTCCATGTATTAATATAGACAACCAATTGTTTTGTTCATTGGCCGATTTGGCATAGATATATATATGGAGACAACACTCATACTCTATCATGTGCATATCAATTTTCGAAGAAAATTTAAAAAAGAAGTAAGGGGAAAGAGAGAGAAAGAAAGAAGCATACTTGAAAAAATATTGTAACTTCTGAATTTATTCTTTTGGAACTTTTTACTTCTTTTTGAAGGGGAATCTTGTTCATGCCATACATGCATAAGAAAATGAATAAAATGCAGCATTATCATTATTATCCATGTAAGATACAAATTCCCTTTATATAATCTTGACTATTTCAATCAAATCATGAATATATATATATGTATATATAAAATGTGTATCAAAATTTAATAATAATAAAACCTACCTTTGTGTTTCATTTTTTAAAATAAGAATAAAAATGATAAATCAGGAGATAATTTTATGCAAAAAAATATTAATTACTGTTAAAAAATAAAAAATAAATAATAAGAATATTAAGTGGGCAGAGGTTTGTGCTAGATATAACAGGGTATGTACAGAATCTGAAAATCAGGGAATCATGGAAAAATCAGGGAGGTTTATCAATCTGAAAAAATCAGGAAAAAGTCTGGGAACTTTGTAAAAATACTCGAAAATCAGGGAAATTTGTCTATATGCGAAAATATTTGCCTTGTCAATAAGACTGATTCGTCTATTTTATATACCATATTTTTTCACATGCTGATTAGTCTTTCCCAATATTTTTAAAAAGATGCACCTGATATGAGATTTTGATATTTAACGCAAATTAAGGGGATCCGTTGTCCTCATTTTCTGTAGAGAGTGCTTATATTGAAAGCAATTTACCCATTTAAATTTTTTTTAAATGATACATTAGTATAACCTGTCCAGGTGGCCAGCTTAATCCAATTAGCTATCCCGTAACTTGTAGCTAAGTCTTAGAATTGAATATTTTTCAGAAAATGAGGAAATTTTCTGGTCACCCTATATTCATTGGCCACTATATGAAGTTGTTAGACTAAATTTGGAGTTCGGATTTATAAAACTGTCAACCAATACTTAATGAATATCAGGCAATTTTTATGTTTTTCTCCCAAATGAGATATTAACAAGGTATGTTATATGAGGAATCGGCATACATGAAAAAATACCGTATGTGTGTTGTTAATAATGGAAATCAGGGAAGTCTGATAAAGATGTTTATAACAGTTAATTTAATTTTCATTTTTATCATTGTTTGTTTATTCTATCTTCTGCAGTTCAATTTTTTCCATTGTCAACTTTCTTAAACTATTTCAAATGAAAAATTTCAAATTTCAAAGTAAACTTACTTTGAAATTTGAAATTTGTTTTTCATTTGAAATATTGTATGCAAGGCGAATGTTTCTCTCTGGAATAATTTCCATGTATTAATATAATTTCTTAAACTACTTAATTTTCTTATTAAAATCATTTTGTTTCTCTACTTGATCACTAATTTTTGAAAGTTTATCTACGCAATACTGTAGATAATTTTTTCTTTTTTTCTTTCTTTCTTTCTTTTTTTTTTTTTTAATTCATTTTCTTTATAATCATTAATCTTTCTTTTTCTGTGCCTTTCTCATCCTCAAGATAATTATTATATCAATGTTTTGCCATCATTTGGCTGCAATATAATTTAAGCAATAAATATTTTATTTATTTAAGGAGTTGGAGTTTTAAGTACCATGTGGAAACTTTTGTATTTCTAAGGAGTCTGTATGCATCCTGTTTGATTTATGTATATTTTACTTGTAACATTTAAAGCTAATAAGTATAAAATTAAGTCTTCAATATATTAAAAATGGTTTTTGATTATTTTAATGTAAAAAATACAAATAAAATAACCAAAAATCAAAATCTTCTAAAAGGTGTTATTTGACACATGTAGAAATAATGTTAACTTGAAATCTAAATTAATGTGTACAAATATTAATAAAAGTTAACAGGTATTTATTACACCCCTTTATTCAATAAGTGTATTTTTTAATATATATATCAAACTTGAAAAATAATTTTTTCTGCTAAATTTTCTTCTTAGAAGATAATTAAATGAAAAAAAAAAAAAAAAAAAAAAAAACTGTATATGAAAATATGTCTTCTTATAATATACTCAAATTTGCACAAGATATTTATGCATTATATGAAAATGTGTTTACATGATAACAATGTAAAGAATATCGCTCTCTTGTTTTCTTAAATATTATAGTCTGTTTGAGGTTGTTTAAGCCTAAAACACTGCACAATTTATTTATCTTTTTTGAAATTAGACTAAAGAAAAAGCATTTAAAATAAAATCATTGCATGATTCTTAAAGTCCAACAATACAATTGGAGGTAAACAAAGAATACTTTAGTTATATGACTGAATCTTACTATTCAAAATTTTGCTGTGTTTTTAAAATCATAACTAATTAGAAACTTCAAGAAATATGTGAACTAATTCTGTAATTTGTAAAAGAAAATTTTGTAATAAAACAATATTTTAGTGCGATTAGAGATGCTTCCATAGAAGTTGTTGTTAGTTATCATTTATCATTACTTGTCAACATTATAAGAATTAAAAAAAAAAACTTTGAATTGTAGACTGTCTTCATCAGAACTGCCAACCTTCTTCGTTGCTGCCAAGTTCTCTTAAGGCTGCTGAATTCCCTTCACAAATGCTATGTCTATGGGTGTGCGATGCATTCGTATATTTAAAATATCTCCTCAGGAAATCAACATTTTAACTTATTTTTCTTCTTAAAGAATGCCTCATTTTGTCTTAGTTGTCAAAATATTTCGAAAATATGTACTTCATTTTATGTGAAGTGTTAAAATCTTCCCCACAGTTTGTCAGCTTTTAACTCATAAAATATTAAATTAAGTATAGATTTTAGAGATATTTTGAGAACTAAGAAAAAAATAAAAATCTTTTAAGAAAAGTACGGAGAAAAAAGGAGTGAAAAATATTAATTTCCTCAGGTGATATTTTAAACATATACACAAATGCATCACACATACATAGACTTAGCATTAGCGAGGAGAACTCGGAAGCTGAGTGACTAGCAGCCTTAAGAGAGCTTCTACTTTGACAAGTCAAAAAAAAAATATGTTTTTATAATACATTTTCTCTGAAATGTGTAGGCTATGTGCCTGAAATGAATTATACAAATTACTTATAAAGTTACTGCTTTTTGACCAAAACCAGGGTCGGCGAACCTATGGCATGTGTGTCATAGTTGGCACGGCATAGACTCGTGTTATAAATTAAAATATTTTAAGGACTCCTGTGTAAAACACAAAATTTTTACGATTGCATCCTGCAAATCAGCTGATTTGTTAAGAATGGAAAGCTCTGCTAACTTATGTGCAACATTTTTTGCTTGATAGATTTGATTTTATTGGATTTTTGTACAAGCACTTTTCATTTTGTAAATTCAGATGTAAATATAATGTATATTGAGTAAAATCTCTATACTTTTAAAAAGTTGTTAAACAATTTTACTCAAGAAATCAATCGGAAAAAGTTTTTAAAATGTTAATTGCCATGTTTTTACAACCCTAGTCATTCATACGGTGAAAATGTACAAATTGCACTATTTTTATGTCTCTATCATACAGATTTATTAAACTGAAAAGCAGCTTTATAAATCCCATTCTAGCATAATATTGGCTCAAAAAATTTTGTGATTAGCCGAAAATTAAGAGATTGTCGGAAAATAACGTTCTTAAGCAAAATTGCCGATGGTGAAATTATAATAACATGGAATTTCGAAAACTATTCAAAGAACTTTTTTAAAAGAAGCCATTTTCATATTTTTTCGGAAAAGAAAAGTATGAAAAACCCAAGTTGAAATCTGTTGTCAAATGGCTCCAATTCAACTCACATTCTCTTAAAGGAAAACTGAAATATGAAACTGACTTGAATTATTTGTCATCTAAGATGCAACAAGAGAAATAGCATATATTTTTTAAATACTCAAGTATATTACAAATGTTTTAAATTATATTACCCATATAATTTTAAACATTATTTTAATTTTGCTACTTTGATTTGCTAAATTTGTTGGCACGTCATGATCATGTAAGGTATTTTTTTGAAAAAATTGACACTCGGATGTTGAAAGGTTCGCCGACCCTGACCTAAACCATACATCTGCTGAAATGCTGGTAGATTTTTTTTTTTTTTTTTTTTTTTTTGTTTTTCGCGCTTAATCTCAAAAACTTCATTTCAATTTCATCACATGGTGTAGCATAGCATTCGAATCAATCAACCAATTATCAAAATTTTAGTTGGGTTTCAAGGATAAACATTTTTCAGGACCATTGAGCCTATTTAATATTAAATATTTTTTCAAAAACTTCAAAGTTGAAAAAAACAAAGTAATATCCATAGATTGATTTTCAAACAAGCAACCATTTTGTTTTTTATGAGTCAATTTCAATAAAATTAAGTTCATGTTCCTGAAAATTTAATTGTCTTTCATAACCGGTGTTGTTTTTGTGTTCCAGATGACTTTCTGAGGCACAACCCTGCATTGTCCAAAGTCATGCACACACATTTTAAAATAAAAATACTGCCAATAGTTTTTATATATTTTAAACTAGAAAGATTGTCAAAATAGAAGAAATTTTGTCTGTTTTAATATGCAAGTATATTACATATTTAATTGGAAAAAAATCTCGTTATAATGAGATATTATCTTGTTTCATTGAGAGGGGAGAAAAAAAGCTTATTTTTTTGGTTTTAACAAAGTTGAATCTCCCTTTAATAATAAATAACTATGATTTTCAAAAATCACTCTTAAACTTTTCAGTAATTTTGTCAATAGAGTAAGATAATCAGATTTTTGGTACAAATGAGAACATTCTTATAGATTTATTGAAAAAAATTCTGATGTTAAGAATCTGCAATTGCTGGCAGCTCTGGTTTTTTAGCTTTAGAATAGATTAAAGTGCTTTGTAGTATTTAAACAAATGAGAATCACTTTTTTACAATTTTTATGTATTCACAGTTGCTCCAAAACTGTAGGTGAATTGGTCCGTCCATTTTTGTTCTTTTACAGTGTTGGTTGATGAACATTTACAGCTTGTGTAGATTGTTATTAGAACATTCTAATTGCTTAATACCTAAACAATTAAATTTGAACCAACCAAAAAAGAAAAAAGAAAAAAAAAAAAAAAAAAAAAAACAATAAAATCCATTGTTTCTTTTATGGATTTTTTTTTTTTTTTTTTTTTTATTGGGTTTTCCTTACTATGTCACTTTGTTGGATTGTGGGTATTAAGGGTGAGCTCAGCAACTTAAAAAAAAATATATATATACAGGCATCCCCTGCGTTCCGTAAAGTTTTACATAACTTGAATGTTACGTAAGTCTAATTTAAAAGTTGCTTAGGTAAAATTTTGAATGAAACTGCAATATTTATTGTTTATATAATGTATATATGGATATATATATATATTATTTACACTGTATTATTTTATAAATAAATCACCATGTGGCAGTATTTACTCGTATATAAACTCTAAAACTATGAAAAAATATAAAAACAAACTTAAAGACTACTTTTCAAATATCTTATGGAATACGGGATTTATAAACCTAACACTGATGAATTGATTTATAACAATTTTGAATCTACATTAAACGACTATAAAAATAAGAAATAATTAAAGAGGACTAATTTAACCTATTCTCCACGAATTTCTGATGGCAAAACAAATGAAAGCACTCAGAAAGTAAATAATCCTTGATAAGCACAAATTGTATTTATTATGAATTAGATGACTACTATGAATAACTAACAATAAAGATTAAGTTGTTTTGTTATACATTTGATTGTATATACCAATAAAAATATAATTTTATCTAATATATGACCTGTATTACATTTGTGGTTTATATCTATATATTTTATTCCTAAAATAAATATCCAAAGTATGAAACTGCATACAGGGGCGCGCCGACCCAGTGTGCAAAGTGTGCGGCGCACACAGGCGCCGAAGTAGTAAAGGCGCCATAGATTTCAGTTGAAGAGCAAATTCTTTAAAAAATTCTTAATTTAATTAAACTAAAATATATTACATTTTCTTGACATCTGAATTATGTTTTGTAAATTTGCCTGAGACAAACTTTCTAAAAGATATTTATTTTATTATTATTATTATTATTTATTTCGTTTCATTCTACTTCTGCGTCTTCTAATAAGTGTTTTAGATGTAGACCTATCTAACCTTTCAATAAACAGAGGCGCACCTCATATAGATGCAAACAATGAAAGGCGCCATAATTCACATGGCTGATACAAGCAACACTATTATCTCCCCGTAGTAGAGGTAAAACATTGTGCAGTTATTTTACAACAGGGGCTAAATTGTACCTGTTTTTGTCATTTTTAAATAGCAATCTTCTTACTGCAGAATTTATGTCGTAAATAAGATGAAACTTACTATTCGGATGCATATACATACATCTCACGGGCATAAGCATAAATCCCCAACGACTCAGAAACTATTTAAAAATAATTTGCATAAATATAAATCATAATAAACTTAAAATTACATTTTTCAGAGGGTCAACCTATCTCAAAAGTTTTGTTGGTGAAGGGGACAGAAACCTTAACTACTAAATAACAAATTAATAACAAAATAATTAACACTAAATAACGATCACTGGTAACAATTAAAATAATCCCATTCAGATATTATTGATTTTAAAGGCATACTTTGAAGTGGATTTTTAATTTTAAAAATAGCTAGTAAGAGGAAAGATTCGAATGGGTGCCAGGAAAACTTTCAAAAGGCGCCACCATAGGTCCGCGGGAGGCACGTTGGACAGCCTTAAATTAGAGAACGGAATTTCCAGGCCCGGGCTCTGCCCGTTTATATTTTCGCAGTTCGCGACCCGGCCTGCACAAAAATGAGTGAAAACAGGCCCGACTCAATTTCTACAAAAAATTCCGAATTTCTTAACATACAATTAAAATACTTTTAAAGAATAATGCATACATATTTATGAAGAAATGTTAGATTACTATGTGTTCACAAGACAAAGTACACAATAGCAACATTAATGATTACATACTTAGACTTTTCGACATTCAAATAAATATTCATTAAAAAAATTAATGTAGTTTAGAATAAAAGAAAAAAAGAGGATTAAAAACATTACAATCTTTGAAGCTATATAATAAAAAGTAGATTTTTGAAAATATTTATCTGTAAGATATATTTACAATGATTCCATTATCAGATGCTCATTATCGCTATCACTACTTTTACAAAACAAATTGTCTGCCCGACACTTCCTGGGAGCAATTAAGTCCAATTCCGGCTCTACCCCGAATAGAAAAACAATTTAAAACCAGAACTGGTATGAGTGTGCTGTTCAATGTAGAAATTTTAGACTGGAGAGACTGACGTTAGCTATGGAAAAAATTTTAATTGGTAAAATGCATAGGCGTAACTAGAACTATTTTGTGGGGTGGGCCCAGGCCCCCAAACTTATAAGTTCTTTGTGTGTGTGTGTGTGCGTGCATGTGTGTATGTTGGGAAAGGGAAAAGTCTAATAAATCCGCATTGAGACCAAACTCGTTAATTTAATGGAAAATTTGAATTAATACTAGTAACAACTCATTATTAAGGTTAATAGGCAAGAATTTTATCGATTCTGACTTTTAATTTTTATTTTAACACATTCATCGCGGAAATGGCGCGCCTTTGTCCCAGCCTGAGCCGCTCCTCTCCCTCCATTCAAATTCCACGCACCCTCACTATATAAATTTTGTATTATGTGTTATAAACTATCTCAAAGCCTCTCTCTGTGTTTTTTTAATGGGGAAAAATGAGTTTGAAGAAATTGAAATTTTTAATTGTAGAAGAAAGTGGTCTGAAATCAGGCATCTCTATCTTTCAAATGGTTAAAAAATAATATTTAAAGGAGCACTCAGTGAAAAAACGCCGGCTCAGTGAAAAAAAACACATTTAAAGCGAAAAAAACAGCTGATAAAAAAAAAATAGAAAAAAAGCCCCCTTCCTCCTCACCAAAATTCAACGCACGCTAACTTTATAATATTATTATTATCTCTTATAAACTATCTCAAAGTTTAAAAATCGATTTTTTGATAAATCCAAAAACTGTGGGCTGATTTCTTTTAAATGGACATATTATTAATTAGCGTACGATTTTACATCCGGTTGCGAAGAACCAAAATTCTAAAAGCAATTTTTAAAAATTTTTGTAGGTGGTATTAAAAATCGCAGTATAAAAATTATCTGTATCATGCCACGTGACCTGCAGCTTGAAAGAAGCAAATCTCAAATTAACAATATAAAAACGATATAAAATCAACTAGTACGTTGAAAGCCACCTGTTTTGGAATTTCCGTCGATGGCACATAATCTAAACAGCAGACGTCTGTCACATTTTCAAAGAACGAAAATAAAAGTTTTTTTTACTCGATTTTTGAAGATTTTTTGGGTTTTTATGGTACGATCGAGATACATTTTCGAATTTCTGAAAGCTTTTTTTTTTTTTTTTTTTTTTTTTTTTTTTCACGTCCTGTGGTCCTAATTTCGAATCCGTAGGATGAACAGAAAAAAGTTATCGCGGCATAAAAGAGTCGCCAGTCCATATTTTCCGTTAAAACCACACCTGCTTGTAATCATTTCTGCGAGAAAATCCCGAGTTTACAAAAAGTAGATGCTTTTGCTGAATTATGAAACCCGTTCCAATTTTAATTGGGATTTTTTAATTAATAACGTCCGTTAATTACGACTTTTTCAAAATTTTATGATTTGTCGTTTGATCTCTGGTGTTCAGCTATAAGTATGCAAAATTTCAAGTCTCCAACATATATAGTTTCTGAGAACGGGCTCTATGACGGACAGACAGACAGAGGAGTGAGACGAATAGGGTTTCGTCAGACGAACGAAACCCTAAAAAAATAACTAATGCTGTCCCCGCCGCCGCCGTAAATGAATTTTTTGAGACGAGGGGTCTTTCTTTGCTTATATTAAGACAACTACTGCATATAAAAATATAGCAATTTGTAGTATTACAGAGAAATGTTTGATAAACACGTTGAAGTAGACAGTTTTTAAATAAAAGAATTATTTTAAGAGCTATTTAATGTTAAATTCCATCAAAATAATTCCATTAAAAAAGTTTTATAAGAGCAAAAACTATACATAGGAATTTAATAATTTTTTCTGAGGATATACATTACAAACTCGTGGTGGGCAGACTGCATTTATTTTTTTTAATTTGAGTAATTAAAAAAAATTTTTTTTTTCATATTTCTATTCGAATTTCCACCATTCCAAGAGTTATTTTATTTTATATTTAGAAAGGGTAATTTTTTTATACTGCTGCCAATTGGTAAAACAGCGCAAATAATTATACTTTCTCTCAAATAAAAAAATATTTACACGCGACTATTAAAAAGTGAAAGAAATATTTAAATAATAATTAAATGAACACCTCTTAAAAGTAGGTAATAGGGAAAATTATGTCATAAAAATTGTATCTCGTGAATTATGAAAAGTAAGAAATTTTTAGAAAATTTAATTATTACACGAGAAACGCATTTAATGGGGAAAATTACATCATATGTAAAATGCGGAAATATTAAATACAGTGAAACCTCTCTGTAAGGGCAATATACTGTCCCATTGAAAATTGGCCCTTATGAGAAGTGGCCCTTGAATAGGGGTGACCAAATTTTTCATTTCTCTTTCTTTTTATCCCGCGATTTTTAAAATATGCATATCCTTTCATTAAGTTCTCTTTGTTTTTAACAATATTGTTTATTTGATTATTGCTGCAATTAAACTGTGAAACCAATTTTCCTTCAGATGTTCCTTGATCATGACAATTAGGAACTTTTTGTCATTCAAATCCAAATGTACTCTTTGGCTTGATGTAGATGCCATAATTTTAAATTTTACATAAGCCTGAGCATAAAATTTCAGTGTAAAAATTGTACTTCAATATGCATTCGCAGTTTTAGTAAATGTGGAATCAGTTTTTCTAGATAACCTGTGTGCCAACAACAAAGAGTCAAGTTTCTCCTCCAACCCAACCTCTACAGGTTGAAAGGTCAAACAAAGTGTGAGGAACACCTGTTTGTCTCACTTGTGGAAAAGTTTGTGGTCATTCATTGTGTTATTAAATCCTCTCCATCTCCCCTGTCTTTTTTGTTTCAAGTGCAGTTGTTTATTGAACTCTTATCTTTTGGTTCAGGAATTCAATAAACCTGTTTAGGATTTAAGGGAAATGTGAAAAAAATGGCCTTTATGAGGGGTAGGTAGTAAGGATAGGAGTAAATTTAACGTTATGTCTATGGGAAAATTTTTCGTTCCTAAAAATATTGGTCCTTAATAGAGGTGGCCCTTGAATAGGGGTGGCCTTTAAAGGAAGTTTCACTGTATCACCATATGTAAAATGCCTAAATTAATTAAGTTATTACGACTGGAAAACTTTTAGTGGTTAAAATGTGGTCATTTTAAAATATCTCAAATAATAATATTCCCAAACATTTTTAAATTGAATAATATATTTGCACGTGAATATTAAAAAAGAAACAAAAACTTTAAATGTTTAAAATATTACACGTGAAACGCATTAATGGTAAAAAATACTTCATATAATAAAACTATGCACTTAAAATGATTTTCTTTGGACAATATTAATGTGGCGTCACATTGGAACCACACGGTATAATAAAAGCGCGGCTAGCAAATTTGTTTTATATTTTATTACTTGATGCAGCATAAATAAAGGTAAATCATGCGCAAAATACTTTCGATTAATTTTATACGAATTACTATTCAATAAATACATATTCGTATTTACTTATTAATTAAAATAAACAATTTACATTTTAAAAATAACATGAAAATATGCATGATGGTGTAATAAAATAGAGACAAAATTTCATGGATAAGCTATACCTGTTTTTGAAAATATCTAAAACTCGATCAAAAGATAAAATTAATATATAAGCGTAAAATTTCAAAACACAATGCTTTTCATTACCGTGGTTCTGAATGTTATTCCTAACCAGATGGAGTTTTCTAACCTCGGAACCAAAGGAAGAATATTTTCTATAGCGTCATTATAAAAATCCGAGAGGCAGCAGGATTTTTAACCTAACCCTTTTGTGGAAGCTGATTTTCAAATGAGTAATTGATCTTAAGTATAAATCCCAAAAACAGCTGTCAGCTGTCGTGACAGCGGTGGATGAGGCCATGGTAAACGAAAATTCAAACGGAATATTCCTACGGCCCTATTCAAACGGAAAAGCATGGCAACCCGATTACAGAAGATAATTTCCGTTGGTAATAATATCATTCAATCTTCCATAACCTGATAATATTTGTAAAACAGGGCACATTACCATGCTTTTAAAAGCTGCGAAGTCTGAACGGGAGGGGACGAGGCGAGGGGCTAGCATAGCTCGCAGGATGCAGAGCATAATTAGTAATTTAAATATTATTATTAATTTTTATATTTGAAAATTAAATGTCGATAAGTTTTTGAGGTCGATAAGTTTTTTTGGAGTTTAGTTTCACCTGGAGTTTAGTAGAACTGGAAACGCACTTCCAGCAATTATTGTTAATAGACAGCATAGTAGCTGAATTTTTTATATATCCTTGTAAATGAATGGTGAATGGTATGCACACCATATTCTATAGTAAGCCTCTTTTGGTGTACTTCAGTGACATATATCAATTTCGGTATGTTTGAAATAGTGTTACATCATTAAAATACACCGCAAACGATTTTTCCTCATACACCGTAATATAACGGATCTTTTTTTAGTGTCCTTGTAGACGAACTATAAATGCTATACACATCATTTTCAATACCAAACATGCCATAGTAAACCTGAATAACATGTGTCAATTGCATGGCAATCCGAGCATATTCACGCGAGTTAGAGTAGGGGATCGACTTACAGATTTTGGGGGCCCTGGGCACAAATATAATAGCGGCCACCTATAACATTTTAAGTGCAAAACTATAATCCATACAGCTTAATAATTTTTGAAATTTTAAATATGTTTATTATTTTTTGGAATAATGTAACTTAAAGGTTTCTCTAAAATCGGGGGCCCGGGCCCATGCCCCGAATGCCCTCCAGTAAATCACAATCCGGTTAGAGCACGGACACGGACAGACAGACAGACAAACCGAATTCATAAACACTTTACAACTATGTTCAAAAGTGTTAAAAACAACAATAAAATTTACATCAAAAAGCTTTAATTTCAATTTGCTCGGAATTTCAATTTGGTTACATAGTATCCTTTTCCTGTAAGCACCTCCATTTATACAGAATATCAAAGAATTTGATGAAAATACAGTCTGAAATTCGAAGCGAAGGGCCACATGACAGTAACACTTCCCATATTTTAAAGTACAGGATTTATTTGTACACTGGTAATTAGGCATAGAAACTGAAAGTTACCCCACAGGCAGACACACAGTCACAGAGAAATTGCGAAAAATCTAAAAGGAAACCCCCTGCCAAGATGATCCTCTTTTTGGACAATTAATGAAAAAGTAAGTTGACATCTGATTTGCCTGAAAGGTGTTAGTTATCGCTTCTTAGACTTCCCATGGTCATTTCCGTACCCGAAGTGTAGTGATAAAAATAGAAAAAAAAAAATCTTACCTTAAAAACTGCTTATTTTCTGATTCATTTTTGCTCTGAAACGCATCAAACTAAGAAATTCTCTTATTTAGAAACTATATAATGTGCCGTGCTTCTCGATTTTTTGATAAATGCAGAAAATATTGTAAAAAATGCTGTCAAAATCGGCGTTTTGAACCGAAATTTCCGGAAGCGGGAGATCTGGGGATGAAAAAGATGGTCATACTGAGAAAATAATTGCTTAAAAATCAAATTATAATGAATTGAGCAAAAAATGAAATCACACGGCACCTTATACAACTCTTCAAAAATCACCCCAGCAAGTTTCATGTTTTTACTTTTAAAAATGAGTCTGAAAATGTCTCAGAAAATTTCGAGCTGTTGAGGGTGGAAAAATATTTTTTCGAATACACCCTTAAGTTTGTCGTTATTTTGTAAGAGAAAAGTTGCATGTAGCTCGGGCTCCTGCGTCCCCCCCCCCCTTTTCGCCGGCTCTGACCACAGCACATGCTTATGCTTTCCCCCCATCGCCTCGTGTCAAAGAGCCTTCAGATAATATTTCTCTATTAGCTCCGGGCTTCATAGCTGTTGCACCTTTGACAACCCCTCCCCTCACACACACATTCACATTTCGCGTGTGCATGATGCGCTTTGATTATATTAGTTTACAAATCAGAAATACATTTGTTTGTGTAACCTTTCAAACATTTAGAAATTAAAATTTTGACTATATCATAGTCATAAAAGTTTCACTTGAATTTGAAATTCTGGGGTGGGCACTGAAACTACCTGGGGTGGGCCAGGCCCACCCGGCCCACCCACTAGTTACGCCTATGGTAAAATGAGGCATCACCCGTTTGTGAAAGTTTTGGCATTCCGCGTCGTAAGTTTAACACTGAGTTTTGCGCTCATAAGTGCCGGCGGTCGGTCACTGCTTTGTCCATGATGAAGGTTATGCCTGAATTTAGGTATTCTCGGCACACTCTTGACACTGGATTTCGGAATGTTGAATTCCGTGACGATTTCCGAAACTGAATGTCGCATGCTTCTAGTTCCAACTAGCATACCGCGTTCGAAATCCGTTAATTCTCGTCGTGTGGCCATAATCACATAATCAACCTTCTCATACGAAGCATTTGAACACAAATGAAAGTCCTGCCCTGGCACTGACCACTTACACAATTTGTAAGCGACACTACAGCCATCTATATTTTTGCATATTGCTATCCCATGACTTTTGTCACCCTTAGTGTATAACCTCAAACGCTCCAGAGACTAGAATGGCAAAAAAAAGTTCAATTTAGACTTAATTAAGTTAGGGCTGTTTATAGCTAGAATGATCGCTGTAATATGAATGGAAAAAAAAATGAAAAAATATTTTTTAATTTCAATGCTATGCCTAATTAACCAACTCGCCCGACATTGCAAATGACAACAACCTTAAATACGCCTAAATACAATGTTGAATGATTTTATATTTTTAAGCGAAATTTTTTACACCGGATGTGCCACGCACTGTCTGGTTTGTTTTGACTTTATATTTTTAAACGCAAATCTTTCCAAACGAGCCTAATATTGTCATCAGCACTGCCTTCTGCAGTATACAACCTCGAATTTGTATGACTTTTTATTTTTATATGAAAATTCATCCAAACGAAGCTCGAGTTGAGGCTCTTAATGCTTTCTGAGGCGTACACCGCAACTGATATCGAAGCTCCGATCTGATTTTTCGAGCAAAACCTCGAAAATGTATTTAATTTCTGGCATTTAGATATATGAAAGTTTCAATTCTGACCAAAAATTATTGATAAAATATATAAAATGCGCACCATCTCCTCTCTATTTTAAAACGCGAAATTATATTCAAAGCACATATCACTGAGACGGGAAACGATATTTTGAGAAAACGTGAACTGGGAGAAAAAAAACATCTCTGGCGAATACTTGAAATGACTTAGATTTTTTTTAGATAGTAAATACTAATATTTTTTCACACCAGAGATATCATTAGATTCGGAAAAAATACCAAAAATGGTATTTAGTATTATTACCCAGGAAAAATATCAGGTACCAAGTATTAATAGGTGTTTTTTCTTCTTTCTTTGAAATTTTTAAACTTTAGAAAAACGGGAAAACTTAGAAACTGACGTGAATCGCGGCCATATAAAAAGGTGTTTTGTAAGAGTAAAGAAAGATACCATTGGAATCAGAAAGATAAGACGATTTTTCTTTATTTCTCCCCCCCCCCCTTTTTCTTGTAACTCGACGGGGACCCCGCCATCCCAATTTCAAAATGCATTGAAAATCGAACGCTACACTTCGGTCAGTGTGAAGAACTGCTTAACGTCTGGAGAAATCCAAAGGCATGATTGCTTTGAAGAAAGAAAGCTCGGCATTTTGCGATTATCATTATGGATTTTAATTATATTTCGACTAATTATCAAAAAATGAAAAATCTGAGCCCCAGGTTCATTTCGATCTGCCATCTTTTATCCTTATTAAAACTTTCTGATCTCTATTCGCGGTAGATTTTCTTAGCCATCGACAACACATGTAGAGTCTTTTATTAATATAGGTATGCAAATTGGAGATGACAAAAAACTTTCTTTTATTAGTTTCTTTTATTTATTTACTATTATATTGTATTATTTTCTCTTGGATAATGAAATTTGGCCGTTTAATGCAGAATTCTGATACAGGCAGGTTTTATTTTCGAAGGCTTTACTGTGTTTCGAATTTTATTTACATAGCTGCCAACCTTTCTTATTTTTCAAGTAAATTAAAAATGTTTAGAACCAGAAATTGTATTTAATAAAAGATATAAAATGCGAACCCTATAGAAACAAGATGCATTTTATTAAATAATTTTCTGGTTCAAAAAACTTTATTTGATCTGTATAAACTCGAGCAGGATGGCATCTAATGCGTTTATAGATACTCATATTTTTTATAAAGTTTTATTTTCGGAGGTGGGGGGGGGGGGGGGTTAGGGCGCCAATTTAAATTCTGCACACAGGCGCTGGATACTGCTGGCGCGCCCCTGACTGCATATCAAACATGCTAGTATGTTCACAAATGTAATTTTCGAGATCTATTACGTAACTGCGAATTTACGTAAGTCGCGTAATACGTAAGTCGGGTGGTGTCTGTATATATATAAAGCATAGAAGAGGGTGTAATGAGTTTGCCCTTAATATCTGCAAAGCCACGATTTTTAAACTATGTTTTTCTTTTTAATTTTAATTTTAATTTAAATTGAATTTTTGAGCTGTATTATATATATTAAGCTGCTACAAAAATGTATAGTATCTTTAATTTTTTTTAAATTATTTATTTCAATTTATAATTACATTTTATTCTAATTAATTTTCTCTAAATATTTTGTAATGTCTTGTATTCTATTTAAAAAATAAAGGCCAGATTCTGATTAAAAATTATGTACTTAAAAATTTACTGTTATTCAATAAATATTATTCATATGTTCTTCCATGTGTTTGATTTATTAAAATTAATTTTTCTTCAGATAAAAAATATGTTTAATCAGTTTTTTGTAGCATAGATTTAAATTGGAATTGTGTTTATGTATTATAGTTGAAAGTTTGATGATTTATTGAATATGTTTATATATTCCTATACAGATTTTAAAAATTCAGATTTATATTTGTTGCTATAAGAAAACATTCATGTGTGCCCATGATGCATAATATCTTTCAGAAAAGATTTCATTTTAAAGGACTCTCATGCAAACATGATTTTCTCCTTGCAAATCACAAAATCCTATCTTTATCCTTGCTGAAATGTAAACATCTGATTAGAAAAGCTTTTAATTCCTAAAAAGTATTTGAGGTGGAAGATTTATTGCTAGCTCTGTTCCATACTTTAGTGTGGAGCACAAATTTAAAAATCTAAAGGCAGTTAATTGCCAGACTTAAAATATTAATCACCGTAATTTTATACCAATTAAAAATGATTTATTTATTTGAAGATTGTAATGATCCCCCCCAATTGTTACTTATTTATTGCAATTTACTTGTCAATACCTCTGATTAGGTTTTTTAATAAAAATCAGGGAAGGAAATAATAGTTTATATTTGTGTCATAGAGCTAGCTAACAAACTGCTTCATTTTTCATTAAAGTTACTTGACCCAAATATGTAAGAAATGTCGTTCTTGTATTTGAAGTTCCAAATTAAAGAATGTTTTCTTTATATGACCAACATAGGTTTGTCAAAAATATGTAAATAATTATATATCGATTGACACTGATTGCAGTCCTTCAGAGATGTATATTTTTGCATGCTTAAGTTTCCTAGTAAAAACAGAGATGTCTAATCTCCATACTGAAAGTTTGTCAGCAAAGCATTATTTAATTTTCCTTGAAATGCTAATTGATCTAGAAATAGTTATTCATATTGTCCAATATTTAATTTATGATCTACAAAAATTGAAATATGATGTGCAGTTTTCGTTTTTATACATTAAAGCAAAAAGTCCTGCTTTGTAAAGCCACACTTAAAGAGTTCAACTTTCTGTAATAGTGTAATAGTCTAATATGATCTATAGAATTTATACACAGAAAAATATATAACGAATTGTTTCTCTCTTAACCAAAATGAATCTCATACCACACTTGACAACGCACTTCCAACAGTTACCACTCATATGCAAAATCAAGAACGAAAATGCATCCAACATAGATTATGAAACACTTTTTCAGAATACTATAACAAGAAAGTAAAAAAGGTTTAAATAAACAAATTTGAAAAGGCATAACGCATTTGAAATCCCAATTTCTGCAGTTACCATGAAAAATCAGAAATGTCCGATTTTGTTTTTGCAGCCCTGTATATGATTCATAGATTCATATGTATATTACATAATATGCTAAAAGTTTGTTAAATTAAGCACATAGCACAGTTGAAATTTCCCATTCAGCAATTTTCGTTAACAAACAGAAATGTGCTTGAGATCTTTTGTATGTAACATCTTTATATGACCTGTAAAATGTATACACACCAAGAAAAGAAAAAAAACCATGCAATTTAACAAATTATAATGACCATTTAGAAAATGATTTTTTCAAAGACTAAAATTGAAGACACAAAAAATAGCACGGAGTTGATCCTACATTACGTACGCCATGAATTAAACATTAATAGTGTTATTACATGTAAAAATTGCAAGCTACAGAAATCGCCTGTGACTCGTACGGATTATCCACCTGAAACTTGCATATTATCCAAGCATTTCATTGGCTGTTCGGGAAAAGGCTTTTCCATCGTCAGATTTCCAAGAAATGTGACGGCCCATTTTAAATGAAATTTATTTCTTAAACTTCTAAACACCCCACAATATTACTTTTTATATCATGGTATAGAGAAAAAAATGTACTTTTAAATGCAATTTGTTTGAAAGCTGTATCTCAATTTGTTTCTGAGTTAATTTTTTTTTGTAGTTTTTATTACTTATTTATAGTGGCAACACTCTGTTGTCCATCTCTGTTGAAAGTAAAGGGAAATACAGATTACTGTATAGACCAATCAGAAAATGAATAAAATGATGATTAAACCAATAAAAACCTTCAGATATGCTTTTGGTTTCCTACCCTGACGAGGACAATAACCATTTTTCCAAATGGTTAATAAAAATATAGTAAACGTATAAAAGATAATAATATAAAAAGTAACAGTATAAAAAAACATAGTTAAATTTTAAAATGTGTATCACAACTGAAAACGCACTTCCTGCAATTATTCTTTATAGGCAGTACTGTAGCCTAATAATGTGCGCACCAAATTGTACAGTGCGTTTTGTAGTACACCTCAGTGATATATACAAATTTCAATACATTTAAAAATGTGTAATATCATTAAAATACATCACAAACGATTTTTCCCCATAGGAAGTAATGTAACGAAATTATTTGAGTGTCCCTGTAAATGAAATGTAAATGCTACACACTTCATTTTCAATACCGAACATGCCATAATAAACACCAATAACATATATCAATTTCATGTCAATGTGACTTTATTTACTGTGTTAGAGCACAGACAGACAGACAAACCGAATTCATAAACGCTTTTCAACTATGTTGGAAAATGCTAAAAACATTAAAATTTGCAAATGCGTACCACTACTGAAAACTCATTTCCAGCAATTATTGATACACAGACTGTTGTAACCGAATTATATTGCGTATCCCTGTAAATGAACGATAAACGCTATGCAAACTATATTCTATAGTAAGCATCTTGTAGTTCACCTTGATGATGTATATCAAGTTCAATATATTTAAAGTAGTGTAACATCATTAAAATACATTACAAGCAATTTTCCCCATAAGGTCATAATGTAGCAGAATACTTTTGAGTGCCCCTGCAAACAAACTAGAAATGTTATACACTTTTTTTTCATTCCCAAACACGCCGTGGTAAACCTTAATAACATATATCAATTACTTGGCAATCCGAGGACATTTATTTACACCAGTTAGCGTGCAGACAAACCGAACTCATAAATACTTTCAACTATGTTGGAAAGTGTTACAAAGTATGTAATAAAGTATAGTTTTTAATGCTTTCCAGTATAGTTGAAAAGTGTTTAATGAATTCGATTTTTCTGCCCGTGCTTAACTCGCTTAAATATAGTCCGAATGAAGTGAAATGGATTTAGGTTATTGGGGTTTACTATGGCATGTTCTGTATTGAAAATGAAGAGTGTAGCATTTTCAATTCATTTACAGGGCTACTCAAAAGAATTCTGTTACACTACAGTATGTGGGGGGAAATTGTTTGCCGTGTATTTTAATATCATCACAGTCTTTTAAACATATTGAAATTGATATTCATCACTCAGGTGTACAGGTTTTTACTATAGAATAGAGCAGGGTTGGCGAACCTTTTTGTTGCCGCATGCCAAATTTGGTAAAAAAATATTTTATGTGACCATGACGTGCCAGTTAAAAAACAAATTTAGTAGATAAAAAAATAATGGATTAAAATTATTTAAAATTTTCTATTAAGATTTATAAAATATTAGAAACATACATATAGGTGTTACACTATAATAATTATGGAAACAAATATATTTTAGAAATTAATTTAGAAAAATTAATGCGATGTAATTTGATTTCTGTTGTTGCATCTTAATATAAGATTAATTTTAAAGCAAACTGATCCGAATTTATCTGACAGATGCTTTCAGTTTGAGTTTTGATATTATTCATTTGTGAAAATAGCAACTCGAAAGCATACATAGGCAAAATAACAGTTAAAATATCAAACGCCAGTTTTTCTGAATAGCTCTGAAATAAATTCAAAGTTGCCATAATTTTACCTTCGGAACTTAGTAATGTCTAATAAACAATTCGTGTCGATAGTTTTCAAATATCGTCTTTGTTCGAAAAATTTTTAGGACTATAATTAATTGAATTGGAATATAATATGCAAAATTAAAATTTTTCAATTTCAATTTAATTGAATTTAGAAAAAATCAGTTGCGAATTTTTGAAATTTCACCTTATTTTGATTTAGAACCACAAGCAATGCCATGCCAAAATTATTCTTTCGCGTGCCAAAAGTGGCACGCGTGCCATAGGTTAACCGTCCCTGGAATAGAGTGTGCATTAGATTTTATCGTTCATTTACAGGGACACACAAAAGAATTTGAATATAGAAGAAAATGAGCAATAAGTGAACTATTGAAGCCTACGAACAATAATTGTTGGAAGTGCGTTTTCAGTTTTTATACACGTTTTTAAATTTAGCTACTTTTTAAATGTTGCTTGGTGTGTATAAATTCTATAGATCATATACAGGTCATTCTCAACAACATTGGTTTATTGACTGAAATTGCTGAGTGGAAATTTTCAATTGTGCTATGCGTTTAACCGAACTAACTTTTAGCATGCTACGTAGTATGCATACATATCTGTAGCTCGTATACAAGGCTGCAAAAAAAAATATATAATAATAATAAAAAAAAAATAATAACGACTATTTATTGTAATAGTAGAAATCAGGTTTTTCAAATGCATTATGCATTTTCCAAACTGTTTTTAGACATCAGCTTTCACCTTAGTAAACTATGAAGTTTTGTTATAGTATTCTGAATGTGTTGGAAAGTATTTCATAATCTATGCTGTATGCATGATTTTTTGTTCTTGTTAAATATGGCGTTGATTTGCAAAGAGCTCTTTTATTATTCATAATAAAATACAAAATAAATTTTTTATACGGTGTTTGGGACGGTCCTTTTTTACTTTCTTCTAACTTTACAAGAAGAAAGTATTGGATTCATGAAAATTTTCGAATTCCGGTTTTCGACGGATTTACACGTTTTAGAGATCAGAGAACCCGAAAAACATGTTTTTACAAAATGTCTGTCTGTGAGTCTGTCTGTCTGTCTGTGTGTGACACAAATTTTGTGGACGCTCTAACTCAAGAACTGATGCACGGAATTGAATAAAAATTCATATTCAGTTAGTCCCTGATACAAATTGATGCTGATTAGTTTTTGGCGCAAATCGCTCAACAGGTGGCGCTGCTATGCTGCGTTTTTTATGATTTCCGAAATGGCTCTATCTCAAGAACTAATGCACGGATTTTCATGAAACTTCAGATTCAGATAGTCCTTGATATGACTTAATGCTGATTATGTGTTGGTGTAAATCGCTCAACAGGTGGCGCTGCTATGCTGCATTTTTTACGATTTCCGCAATGGCTCTATCTCAAGAACTAATGCACGGATTTTCATAAAACTTCAGATTCAGTTAGTTCTTGATATGACTTGATGCTGATTACGTGTTGGTACAAATCGCTCAACAGGTGGCGCTGCTGTACTGCATTTTGCACGATTCCCGCAATAGCTCTATCTCAAAAACTAATGCACGAATTTTCATCTAACTTCAGATTTAGTTAGATGTTAACACAAGTTGTTGCTGATTAGATTTTGGTGTTAATCATCCAATAGGTGGCGCTGTTATGCTGGCATTTTCATGATTTTCGCAATAGCTCTATCTCAAAAACTAATGCACGGATTTTCCCCAAACTTCAGATTCAGTTAGACTTTGACGTAAGTGGTTGCTTGGTAGTTTTGTTTAACATAGGTTTTGGTGTAAAGTACCCAATAGGTGGCGCTGCTACGCTGAATTTTCTTGGATTTACACGATTTCGGAGATAGCCATATCTGAAGAACTAATGCACGGAATTTCATATCTATAGAATCCTCATGATGGGCATAGCTTGCCGTTACATTTTGGTAGTGTGATAGCAAATTTTCAAGTATTAACATGCATGAGATAGAAGAAAGTTTTGGGATTGGTATATCCGACTAGTTATATTTAGAAAACTTTTTCTATCGTTTGACAAGTAAAACAGTGAAAATTCCCACCACTAAAAAATTCGGCTGTCCGTTTTTAGTGCTAGAAAGCACTGAAATTTTATAAAATTTAAAGTGTTATAACTGGTTAAGTTTTGGTCGTAGAAGGATGGGATTTTTACTGTTTTGCTTCTCAAAGAGGCAAAGTTTCAAAAATATATTATCAATAGAACACGGAAACCGTATACAAAATTAAATTTCTCATTTAATAGGCCTACAGTCTCTTGCAAAACAAATGCAATATCTAAAAGCTATACTTTATTTGAATACTTTTTGTAATTAGAAGTATGTTTCTATCATCAGTATTTTAAGGATGTTCTCAAATCCAAAAGAGCTACTTTCTCACGGATATCTGAATTCATTTTTGTTCGGAAACGCATGAAATTGGCAGGTGTTCTTATTCAGAAACTATGTAATCGAATGTCGCTTTCCATTTTTTGTGTTAAAGACAGAAGATTTCTAAGAAAATGTTGTCGAAGTGTGCGTTTTGAATAGAATTCCTGACGCGGCAATGCATGAAACAGGGAAGACTTGTCGTCACGTGATAAGAATTGCTTATAACTGAAATAATTTATTTATCACAAGAAATAGAAAATACTATTCGACTCCAAATCGGTTTAATATTCAGGTCTGCCAGTTTTATGACTTTACATTTAAAAATGTGTCAGAAAGTCTAACTCAATCATTCACTACAGGATCTCGTAAAGGAATGCGACACATTCCGCCTATACGTCGGGGGGGGGGAGGGGGGGGGGGTTCTTAGAAGGTTTTATTTTTATGCCAAAGTGGTAACTTTTCAAGTTATTAATTCGGTTTGTTTGTCCACGCTCTAACTCTGATAAATATACTCGGATTGCCATGCAATTGATATACGTTACTCAAGTTTACTATAGCATGTTCGTTATTGGAAATGAAGTGTGTAGTGTTTATACCCTGAAAAAAAAAAAAATGGGTACTCAAAATTGAGTAAAAAGTTCTCAAGTTTAAATGCGTCACATAATCAAAATAACTCTGATCCAAATGTACTCAAAATTGAGAAACACATGTACTCATTTTTGATTCCATGGTTGTATTCAAATATGAATCGCTATGTACTGCCCCCTGAACCTACAAATTGAAGTAAAAATGTACTCACATTTGTTTCCCGTTCACAATTATTAACAAGAAATGCTTAATTGATTATTTATTAAGAAAAATAGCAAAATTATTAGCAAGATATCCAAATCGAATATTTTTATGAGAAGAGCATTATTTGCGAACACTTTTAAATTATTTTAAAATACTGGGCATAATTTAATATTTACATTAATAGACATCTTTTATGCCGCCATAAATGAAATAAACCATTACAGGGTACACAATCATCGTTTTTGTTTGGGTTTGATAACATGTTATGGATCAAAATTGAGAAAGGATAGGTTGATTTATGATCCAAACATACTCAATTCAATATGAGTACATCGATTTACTCATTTTTGAGTACTTCATTTTTTTCAGTGTAGAGACACTCAAAAGAATTTCGTTACAATTACGGTCTATGAATAAAAAATCGTTTGCAGCCTATTTTAAAGATGTTACACTATTTCAAACACATTGAAATTGATATACATCACTGAGATTCACTATAAGATTCTTACTATTGAATATTGTGTACATAGCATTCATCGTTCCTTTACAGTGCCACACAAAAGGATTTGGTTACAGTATTGTCTGTGAACAGTAACTACTGCAAGTGCGTTTTCAGTTGTGATACGCGTTTTTAGGTGCGTTCGTAATTACATAAATACGTAGCACCTAATAGCCGTCGTTCAGTCCGTCTGTCTGTCCGCATATAACAGCGCAAAAACTATCCAACCGAATCGTTTGAAATTTAAAATATATAATTGTTGCATAATTTTGTCGAGTCATTTCAAATTTTATGAAAATCTGATATATAGTTTAATTACAGGGACAGTCAAAAGTTTTCCGTTACATTACGGCCAATGGGGAAAAATTATTGCAAGTGCATTTTAATGATGTTTTTATGAAAATCGGATGTATAGTTTAATTACAGGGACAGTCAAAAGTTTTCCGTTACGTGACGGCCAATGGGAAAAAATTATTTCAAGAACATTTTTATGAAGTTACAGCCTTTCGTGCACTAAAATATACATTCAGTACAATATGCGGTGCAAAAAATATTTATAAAACTAGTTATAGTACGAACGTACCTCATTTGCCACGTTTGACGAGCAATTTCCAACTTGTTAAATTTAACTTCTGCGCAACAGATCTCTAGTACATATCCGTTTATCGATAAAAAATATTGAAGGGGAATTTTCAACCGTGCTGCGTTTCCTAACTGAACTAAATTTTTGCATAACTATGTAGTATATATACAAATCTATAGATCATATACAGGGCTGCACGAAAGAAGTCTGACTATAGATGTTAGTTGCTAAAATTAGGTTTTCAAATGCGTTATGCGTTTTTCAAATTGTTTATTTAGACATTTTCCCACCGGGATTGCACTTATACACTATATGGCCAAAGGTGACCGGTCACTTGCGATTTTAGACGTTTTATTAAATATCTAGAAAAATACATCAGAATTAAAAAGTAATAAAAATTGGATGAAAAATGAGCAGGTTTACTAAAAAATGTTTCACTGCGCATGCGCGAATGCAATCAAAATATAATATGCATAATGTATTAGCTAAGTATATAGAGCAACTTTTGTGAGTCTCAAAATCATAGCTTGAAAATTCTGGAAATTATCGTCGGCAGAATAAGCTCGAAATCCGTTGTTCCCAAAAAGATGAGGGGTTGTATCAAATATCTGTTGATTAGTGCCAAGATAGCGTACACAATATTGCACGTACTACTGTATTTGGATGAAACCCCTCATCTTTTTGCTTCCTTTTGTGAACAACGGATTTCAAGCTTATTCTATCGACGATAATTTTCAGAATTTTTAAGCTATGATTTTGAGACTTTCACAAAAGTTGCTCTATATAATTAGCTAATACATTATGCACATTATATTTTGATTCCATTCGCGCATGCACAGTGAATTTTTTAGTAAACTTGCTCATTTTCATCCAATTTTTATTATTTTTTAAATCCGATTGCAGAGTATTGTGTACAATGTTGTTTGTCATATTTTCTGAAAAGAACTTTTTTTTTTATTAAGAACTCTGCAAATTATAAGCTAAAAAATTGGCGAAATTTGGGACTGTTTTTACTATGAAACCTTAATTTCTCTACCAGTATACATGCTATCCTCATAAAAATGAACACAGTATATTACAATAAGTCACTTATTAATAACCTCGAGTTTGAACGCTTTTGCTACATTAGATTTTACAGGGTTATCCGAAATATATATTCGTTCTTTTTCAATTTGTTCACGGTCCCCTGTGGGGTTTCGGGAAAAAATCTTCGCAGAAATATATGACCTATACTATACTGTTTACACACCTGCAGTTTCAGGTTAATTCCTCATGTATTTTTCTAGATATTTAACAAAACGTCTAAAATCGCAAGTGACCGGTCACATTTGGCCATATAGTGTACTCTAAAGCGAAAGCTGAACTTCCGGGACGGTCCTCTGTTTATTTAGACACCATCTTTCACCTTCTTAAACTGTGAAAAATTGTTACAGCATTCTGAATGTGTTTGAAATTTTTCATAATCTATGCTTGATGCATAAGTTTTCTTTCTTTTCTTTTTTCTTTATAATATTACCCCTATACTTTAGTATTTGTTTAAATAATTCATATTTAAGGGGCTATGCATGTATAACGTTATCATTTTAGGGGGAGGGGGGGTCTGGCACATGATATCGCTAGGGGGAGGGGGGGAATTGTCTTTTGATATCATTATCATTTTTGATACAACCAAAAATTTTCTTTTTTTATTTGTAACTTGGTCTTAACATCAAAATAGTAAGTTATCTTTTTTTAGTCTCTTATCTATTTTTATTAAAACACAAAGTTATTATTAAAATCATTTCATGATTATAAGATTATTTAATTACAAAATATGGAATACCCCACCGTTTGGTATTACTATTCTTCTGTCATACGTGTATGCATATATAATTCGCTGTTTGACTAAGCAAATGCGAAGTATGTTTGAAATTATTTTTGTGTTTACTAGTAAATAAAAGAGAAAGAATGTTGTCCACCTGTTTTGTTGATAAGAAGTTCTGTTTGCTCCGCCCCGTGCGTTGATATAAAGTTATTTCATATATAAAGTGATATTTCATCGATTTCTCTTCACTTGCATTAATAAAGTATGAGAAAAATAAATGTAACCATGTTTGTATGTCACTCCAAACAACAGAAAAAAAATTCCAAAAATCAAAAGAAGTTTTAGACATTGATAACGATATCATTACGGGAAACGGGAAGGTCGAGGGATGATAACGTATGATATCGTAAGGGTGGGAGGGGGTCCAAAATTACCAAAAAGTTGATGACGTTATATTTGTACACCCTCTAATACATTATCTACGTATATGTTACTTAGATCTTACATATACATCTTATAATACATACAACATACATGCACAGTGTCTCAAAAATGGTGCCCAGACTTTAAAATTCAATTATTCATGAACTATAATGAATATAAATAAGAAATTAGGGAAATATTTAAAGAAAAAAGGATTTTAAATTTTGTGTAATTTTAATAATAATTGAAATTTATGTAAATAGGTGACAGTGTATTTGAGCTATATGCTCAAACTAACTTCAAAATTTACACACAAAAACCTTTTTTTTCACGTTTTAACGTTTAGATAGCATTAAAAGTATAAACTGGGAGACTTAGAATCCAGATTTACAATATTTTTTGAGAATTTTTACAGTTTGAAGCATTGCAGCACCATCTGTTGACGAAAATAGACTATTTTTATATTTATTGTATCCAAAAATTATGAGCTTCCTTATAAACGTGTCATTTATTTCATCTTTATCAAAGTTGACGAATTATTGAATTTTGAAGTTAGGGCATGTTTTGTGAGACATCCTACTCTCTTCATGTAACATCAGTCCCATCTTACAATATAGACAACATCCATCCATACATATATACAAAACAGAGTGTATTTACAACAAATACATTTCATACAGTACATACATTAACGTTTTTTCAACAAATGAAAGTAATGGCGACGTTTGCTAATGAGTAATCTTCCATAATCTGGTTGAAATGAAACAATAATTATGCTTTTGAATTCTAGAATCTTTTATGACTGGGGTGTCTTATAATTTTAATACAGTTGCGCCTAATTATATTGTGCATATCAGGAGATGTGATAAAGTCGCGATATAGCTGATGATATTAAAAAATTAAGGCAGATTGTAATACACAAGTAAATGTTTTTTGTTTGCCCCCCAAAACGTTAGTTTACACGTATATTACAAACTACAGAGAATTATACTTTTTGTAAATGTCATACGTAAGAACGGTCTTTTCTTAAAAGCACGGTTACGATAGAGCTTACCTTTTTGTGAAACACGAAATTGAACGATATAAGGAGACATGTTACAACGGGAGGTTACTATAATGGCTGCACTGTTACTGCTAATAATAATACAGACTTTTGTGATATGGTATTTTATTTTCTACAAACTTCATCTCTAAATATATTTAACGATCAGCTGAAACACTTTTCAGTGATTATAAATGTTATTGTATCCATTCTGATCTTTAAGTTTCCTTCATCATCATGTTTATGTGTTCTGAACCGGCATACATTTTGAGCAGTTCTTCGTCATCATAAAAGGTGCTCTGATCCAAGGCTTGTTGAACATATGTTGCTAAGTGTTTCATATCCTCTGTTAGACGATTATTTATTTCCTTTTCTTCAGCAATGTCTATTACAGTTTCATCACGACGTTTTAAAAAAGTAGAATTAAACTTTTTGTCTTGTGACGTTTTATCATCAGGTGCAAAAACTCCGTAGATTTTGTCCTTCATATTTGAAATGTATATCAAGAAAGCCATGCCGACTATGAGTAAAAGGCAAAACATGGTTAACAACCACAATAAAAAATCGGATATCTTCAGTTTAGCTTCCTGAAGATGCAGTTTTTCACTGATATTCTTATGCATGATGGGTTCAATTGCTAATACTTCCTGCTTGAGCTTAATTTCATGTGTTACCAATTCAATTTTTTCTTCGGGAAGTTCTTCCTCAATCAGTTTGATCAATTCTTCAAGGCCTACTTCAGTTGATGATGGGCTAAGTACCTCATATTTAGTTGAAGGAGTAATGGGTCGGACGTTATATAGTTTTGAATACATGACCGGTTTTGTAAACCAAGGATATTTTCCATGTATTGTAAATCTGGCAGTCGAAGAAATTCTTGGTTGAGAGAATCTAATATGTGAGTATATATTATCGTATACATTTTCATATATTGAAGTGATTTTAGGCTTTGCTGTTTTTTTCTTTGCTTCAGGGAATATGGGTATTTTTTTGTAATTTGTTGTGCTGGAACGATCAGTTTCTTTTGTTGGATACAATCTAAATATGCTGGTTGTAAGATATGTTGGACGAGGCTTAGGTCTCAAATTCGGTGTTATTTTTCTTGAATCCCAATTTTCCCCATTTTCTTGGATGATTTTAGGTTTAGATTTTGTTACTTCGATGACTTTTTTATAGAAAAATTGTTGTTCCTTATTCTTCTGCTTTACCAAACTTTTAGTTGTAGCTTCAGAATGCCATTTAAACATAGTGAATGGAACAGATGGTTTTAAAGTAGGAGATTTGTAACTTGTAGTTACTTTTTCTTGATTCCAAGCTAAAGCCTTTTTAGTTGTTGAAGTCATGCCTATTCTTGGGATGGAAGGAAGTTTTTTATTGGTCAACATTTCAAAAGCTTTATTTGTCGTTGCTGTATTATACCATTTAGGAATGCCAGCAGGAATATATGTTGATGTTGGGTTAATTATAGGCTTAGAAGTCATGCCTATTCTAGGGGAGGAAGGAAGTTTTTTATTGGTCAACATTTCAAAAGCTTTATTTGTCGTTGCTGTATTATACCATTTAGGAATGCCAGCAGGAATATATGTTGGTGTTGGGTTAATTATAGGCTTAAAACTGACAATAACAATCCTTGGGTTCCAGATTATTCCATATTCTCTTGCATGCATTCTTGTTGTATTATCAAAAGAGTAATATGATTTTTGAGTTGGAAAAGGTTGTATTAAGTATTTCCCAGCACTTTGTTTGTTGAGCTCTTTTAACACCACACTGCTTATATTAAACGGTTTTGTCGTAGACGTCTGCTTATACGTAGGCCTTGCTAGTGATTCAGATGTCGATGTTTTTAGAGTTACTTTTGTTGAAGCTTGCCCAACAAATTTTTCAGGAGAACTTGGTTTATATGTATTAGTAATAGAAACAAACTTCGTGGTCGCTTTCGTCTTTTTTGTCGTTTTAACTGGTTTTATTCCTGCTTTAGATTGTTGACCTATTGGTTTTATTGTTGATTTTGTGACATTTTCTTCTTTGAGGGGATTCAACGTTGAATTAGTTATTGTTTGCTCTTTGATTGGTTTTGTAACGACTTTAGTTGATTTATGCATATCAATTGGTTTCGACGTCGTTTTGGCGGTTGTTTTCTTTCTGGGTAGATTTCCTTTTTGTGGTTTTAATATTGGCTTTTTTCTACTGATTCCAGTACTGTTCTCTCTGGTCACAGTAGTTTTTGTAATATTCTTTTCTAGATGCCCATTTCCAGAAAATACATGAACAAATACTTGATTCTTTTTATCTCTTGTTTGTCGACTGCGATTTCTATTTTCACCTATTGCTAAAATAGAGTTATATTGAGATAATGATCTTCTTGAGAAATCATCTATGAATTCTGGCGCATTATGTAAGCTTAACGAAGAATGCGTAGCGCCGTATTTTTGAATATCAATATTTCGTTTCTTTCGATGTCGTAAATTTCTATGGAATTCACTTCCAACAACCTTATTCATTCTCAAAATAGTTTTCCTTGCCATTTCTTGTTCGTCTATTAAAGTTTTAAATGCGTCTCCCTCCATTTCGGAAACTTTATTTGCCTTTGCAAAACCTTTGAAAGATGGTTTACTGTTTCTTTTATATTTTTGGAGCACTTTAATGTCTTGATTATTTTCTTTGATAGATTCAGATTTATTAGTTTCATTTTTTGCATAATATGTATCATTATTTTTATATTTAATCTTACTTAGAGAATGATTTCCTTTCTTATATGGATACTTTGTTTTGTTTTTCCTGTTACTATATTTATTTCCCTTATCATGATGATATTTAACTTTCTGCCCGGTCTTCTTTTTGTAATATGTTGGCTTTTTATTATATTTAGCCTTACTTAGAGAATGATTTCCTTTCTTATATGGATTCTTTGTTTCGTTTTTACTATGACTGTAATTATTTTCTTTATCATGATGATACTTAACTTTGTGCCCGGTCTTCTTTTTGTAATATTTTGCCTTTTTTTTATATTTCGCTTTCTTTCCATCACTATCTTTGTTATGTTTTACGTTAGTATTATTATGTTTCCGTTTGTTTTTCATTATATTATATTTCTGAAGATTAATCTCTTTTTGCCGTTTAGCTTTTTGTTTCTCTTTGATTTCTGCTTGTTCAACAATTTCTGTGATTGGATCTTCTGGATACGGCGGTAGAATTTTCTTTACAATGTGGTGATAAGTCTTTATTATCTCTTTTTCTTTATACACAGTTCCATTTATCTTTGAGTTTCCGTTCAATGTATCTACTCTTCTTAATTGCTTTAATTGTATGAAAGTTCGTTCTTTATCTTCTGATTTTACGGCTATTATTACAAAACACAGCTGTAATAAAATTTGTAATAATTTCATATTACCTGTTAGTTTAAAATTATGGTTATTGAAGATACAGGTATGTATGTAAAAAGATGAAATGGCGTTTTGTTTATTTTTGGACACTATGGAAAATTGATACAATGGTGTAATCGATATAATAATAGCCGAAGTCATGTGACTGTCATCAATAATTCCGGGCTGACCGCTTCACTTTTTAAATGCCAAACGGCCATTCCGGTACTTTTATGTTAGTTGGGCTCAGCTGATACATCGCCAAATATTCTTCCATCGCCATCATTTCATTTAAAATATAAACATATCACGCATTTCATTTAAAATACATAACTTTCATTTCAAACACATAAATTTAAAGTACATATATCGGATACATTTAAAATACACACTTTCATTCACCTCATTTAAAATGCAATAAATAAATAGATAAATAAATAAAGGTATTTTTCCAGTATAGGTCCTTGGCGAGAAACAAAAATTGACATCGTATTTTCCGGCTGTATCCTATTTCATATACGTAAGCAATTTTTTCCATATGTGTACAATTTATTTAATCGGTACTTGTTAACTATCCCGTCGACCAAATTACTCTCGCCAAATTGTAAGATTAAATGCCAATAATGGTTGATCGTAAATGTCACGTTCACTTGACAACGCGTGTTTACGTGATCAATTGATTTTTATTTCGACGTTTTAGTTGGATTTTTATTAATGTTATACTAATTTATTTGTTCTTGCGTTATCGATATAATAATAGCCGAAGTCATGTGACTGTCATCAATAATTCCGGGCTGGCCGCTTCACTTTTTAAATGCCAAACGGCCATTCCGGTACTTTTATGTTAGTTGGACTCAGCTGATACATCGCCAAATATTCTTCCATCGCCATCATTTCATTTAAAATATAAACATATCACGCATTTCATTTAAAATACATAACTTTCATTTCAAACACATAAATTTAAAGTACATATATCGGATACATTTAAAATACACACTTTCATTCACCTCATTTAAAATGCAATAAATAAATAGATAAATAAATAAAGGTATTTTTCCAGTATAGGTCCTTGGCAAGAAACAAAAATTGATATCGTATTTTCCGGTTATATCCTATTTCATATACGTAAGCAATTTTTTCCATATCTGTACAATTTATTAATCGGTACTTGTTAGTTATCCCGTCGACCAAATTACTCTCGCCAAATTGTAAGATTAAATGCCAATAATGGTTGATCGTAAATGTCACATTCACTTGACAACACGTGTTTACGTGATCAATTGATTTTTATTTCGACGTTTTATTTAGATTTTTATTAATGTTATACTAATTTATTTGTTCTTGCGTTATTTAAAATAAAAATGAAGTCAATTTGTATAATTTGGCGAAATTGGTCGACGGGATAACTAACAAGTACCATTTAATCTAAAGAAGCCAATAATATTTTTATATAGAAACAGAAGTAATTTGGATACTACTTAGTTATCCCGTCGACCAATTTCGCCAAATTATATAAATCGCCAAACCACTCGTCAAATAATACAAATTGACATAATTTTTAGTTTAAATAACGAAAGAACAAATAAATTAGTATAACATCAATAAAAATACAAATAAAACGTCAAAATAAAAATCCCTTGATGACGTACACACGTCTAACTTGCTTCAAGTCAAGTGAATGTGACATTTACGATCAACTATTATTGACATTTAATCTTACAATTTGGCGACAGTAATTTGGTCGACGGAATAACTAACAAGTACCAAATATATATTCTAAGATCACTTCCGCTAAGATGCTGTATATTCCCTCGGCCGCCATCTTGGATTTCTTGGCGATTTTTTATTGGCGTTGTTTATCGATAAGGCAACCCCGGTTCTGGCAAGCCCGTTAAGCCTAACATGCGCATAAATTGCTTCTTGGCGACATTTACTACTTGGCGGAAAGGGGCTACAAGAAAAAATCAAAGATCGCGGCCGAGGGAATATACAGCATCTGTTCCATAACTTCAATTGAAATTTGGTTGACGTTTATTTATTTATTTAACTGAATAACAAACATACGACTTGTGTGCTTGACATAAAGCCCGCTTATAAGTCGGAGACAAGATAGCACAAGGAAATATCAACACAAGAGAAATACACCCTGGGAGATCCACACAAAGTGTGTGTGCAATGGAACCAGCGGGAATCGAACCCACAAACTCTTACGTACAAGCGATTAGCTGACTGGTGCTTTGACCACTTAGCCGCAGAGCCCCCATCTAGTTGACATCTTACTGTCTCACTTCATAAGGTAAACAAACACAAGAGATTCATTCATCATGAACAGTAGAAAATATTAAACAATGAAGGTAATCATTCGCAAAGCAGGTTCGCCAACAATGAATGGACAATTTTCTTATGACGTCATAGTATGTAAATTGGCGGCTCTATCGTTTGTTTACTGTTTACATTCACGAGGGTTTTATTTTGCTATTTCTCTTATTTACGTTACGTTAGTGTCATATTTATGAACTCAGAAATCAAATTTATAAAAACAAAAGTATATATATTCATTATTTAATTATTAAGTAGCGGAAAAAAAATTATAAATGCATGATTTGAAAAATTTTAATTCATTTATTAGTACTAAAAAATAACATCCAAGTAACAGCATGTTTAAGTGAAATAAATTTAATTTAGATAATTTATGAACAAATCTAAGTTTAAACACTTCAATTTTCACTCTTTTTTACAGCATTTTTACAGCATTTTTACAGCTACAGAAATTAAGTAGCATTTGTCAAAAAAGACGAAATACGCATCTCTCTATTCTAAAAAAAAGTAACTTACGCTGTCACCGCCGCTGCCGCCGCCGCCGGTTTTGAATTTTTTGTGACCGGAGGTCTTTCTTCGATAATATTAAGAAAAATATTGCATACAAAAATATGAAAATTCGGCGGTATTATAAAGAAATGTTCGATAAACACGCTGATGCAGACAGTTTTCAAATCGAAGTATTATTTTAAGAGATATTAATGCTAAAGTTGGACAAAATCGTTCCATTAAAAAAGTTTTATGGGAGCAAAAACTGTGCATGGGAATTATTTCATTTTTAGATCACTTTATACGTTAGAATTTTCCAGTGTGCAGACCTCATTTATTTTTTTAATTTGACTCATTTTTTGAGGTTTTATTTCTAATTTAAATTCAAATTTTCAGCATTTCGAGAGATATTTTTTATTTATTTTAGAAAATGGTATTAATTTAAACTGTTGCCAACTATATAAACTGCGCAAACAATAAGGTTTCCTTCAAATTAAAAATTTATTTACACGTGACTACTATAAACAGAAAAAAACTTTCAAATTAGAATTAAATAATTACGTGTAAAAAGCAGAAACTTATTGAAAATTATTTCATAAAAACTATATTTACACGTGAATTTTAAAAGAGAAAGGACATTGTAAAATAATAAATCCATTAACATGCGTTAGAAGTCTTAAATAGGAGAAATTACGTCACATTACACTTATTACGTAAAATGAACAAAAATTAATATTGCAAAACAGTTTAAATTTAAAAATTGAGCGCAAATAATATTTCATTTCTAACAAAAGTAGTTACACGTGAATATTAAAAAGAGGAAGAAAAGTTTGGTGAAAATTATGTCAGATTAAAAACGATATATTTAAATGTCCTATTTAAAAGAACTTTCTTTTCACATTGTTAAAAAATACTGGGAGACGAAGACTCTGTTTACTTAATTCACTTTATATTAGCTTATTTTGAAATGTTTAACTGATTTTATTTAATCAAAGACAAAAACAGCTATTGTATCTTTTAACAGCAGCTGATTTTTTCTTAAAATTCCCCAATCAAAGAGAAATGAATAGAAACCTGTTTGTAGGGAGATCGCCACTGTTTTTTAAATTATAATTCAATCTTCCAAAATCTTTTTAAAGCCGATCAAATTAGCGAGCTTTTAGAGACTGCGGTGTCTGAACGGGGGTTGGCGAGCGTAGCTCGTAGGGGGCCGAGCCCCCTAGTAACAATAACAAAAAAATGTATGAAATGTTATCAAGATCACAAAAAAGTCTTAATTTCTCTATCAGAATCTTTGGATTTGGGGAAGGATTAAGCAAGTAAATTAGTTTAAGAATGAAAGTAACATGATACAATGCTTAGCGTACATTTAAGGGAGAAATTGTTGTAACTGATCAGAATTTGTGATTATTAAAAATGTAAAAGAAACTAATATTTTTCCTATTAATTTATAACTATGGTTTAATTATTAAAGAACATTGTTCGCGTTTTACAGTTACAATTCACATTTTTAGGGTTCCGTACTTAAAAAGTAAAAACGGAACCATTTTAAGATCACTCCTGTGTTTGTCTCACAGCCATTTTACTCGCAAATTATGGAAAGTGAAAAGTTTAAATTGGGGGAAGTAATAAAGGTTATTGACCCACATATTTAATGGTTATTAACCATTCACAAACATATTTAGGAAAAATGTAGAGGGGCCAATTAAGTTACTTGAAAAAAAATCTTTTCTTTGTATCATATATCGTATGGGTTATCGTGTGAAAGCTTTAGTAACGCTGAACTCAAAAGTACATTTCTTTTAATTTTAGGCACGAGGGGGCTCTGCCCCCCACCAGCTACGCTCGTCAACCCCCTTTCAGACACCGAAGACTCTAAAAGTACGCTAATTTGATCGGCTTTAAAAAGATTTCGGAAGATTGAATTATAATTTAAAAAGCAGTGGCGATCTCCCTATAAACGGATTTCTATTCATTTCTCTTTGATTAGGGAATTTTAAGGCCAAATTCGCTGCGGTACTACTTGATTATCCCGTCGACCAATTTCGCCAAATTATATAAATCGCCAAACTACTCGCCAAATTATACAAATCGACATAATTTTTATTTTAAATAACGAAAGAACAAATAAATTACTGCAACATTAATAAAAATACAAATAAAATATCAAAATAAAAATAACTTGATGACGTAGACACGTGTAATTTGCTTAAAGTCAAGTTAATGTGACATTTACGATCAACCATTATTGGAATTTAATCTTATAGTTTGGCGAATGATAGATTTTTGGTCGACGGGATAACTAAGTAGTACCAAAGATGCAATCGCTATTTTCGTCTTTGATTAAGTAAAATAAGTTAGAAATTTCAAAATAAGCTAATGTAAAAGGAATTAAGTAAACAGAGTCTTTGTCTCCCGGTATTTTTTAACAAAGCGAAAAGAAAGTTCTTTTAAATAAGACATTTTAAATTAATCGTTTTTAATCTGACGTAATTTTGACCTAACTATTCTTTCTCTTCTTAATATTTACGTGAAAATACTTTTGTTAGAAATGAAATATTATTTGCGCTTTCCTAACAAAAATAGTTGAAAAGCATCCTCTCAAAATATCAAATAAATGTCTAGCTCAATTTCTAAATTTAAACTGTTTTGCAATATTATTTTGTGTTCATTTTATGTAATAACTGTAATGTGACGTAAATATGACGCAATTCTCCCTATTTAAGACTTCTAACGCATGCTTATGAATTTATTATTTTACAATTTTCTTTCTCTCTTAAAATCCACGTGTAAATATAGTTTTTATGACGTAATTTTTAATAAGTTCCTGCGTTTTGTGCATAATTATTTAATTTTAATTCCAAATGTTTTTTTCCCGTTTATAATAGTCACGTGTAAATAAATTTTTAATTTAAATTATTTGAAAACAACGTTTAAACACACAAAAAAAAACAAGCAGATTTGACCATACGTATACGTTTCGTGAGTACTAGGACTCACATCCTCAGTGTAAAAACTTTAAAAACAAAATCCCCCCAACTGCATGTACGGTGAAAAAAACCCAAATGTCAAAACATAATACCAAAAGACCATGAAGTTCTAACAGCCAATGAAATTAATGCGGAAGTGGAGTGTCATGACACAACAAATCCATCCAGAAAGTTGAGATGTATGGTGTACTAGATAAATCATTAACCAAGGAGTCTTTAAATTTATGGATATGAATAGCCTCAAAAAAGCCTAAATCCACAGGAGTAATGCATTTCTTGATAATGGTAGCTGAGTCAAAATTAAAATTATGTCCCTCCCCCCAGCAATGAGAGGCGATAGAGGATTTATGTAATTCTTTTTTCTTTACATAGTTTCTGTGTTCATTGATTCTGTAACGGAGTTTTCGTTTAGTTTGTCCAATGTAGGACAAACCACATTGGCATTGAATGTTGTAAATGCCCCAATAATTATGTGGAGGAATTTGGTCCTTAAGTTGCGAAAACGCAACTTAAGGACCAAATACTTTCAAATTAAAATTAAATAATTGCGTGTAAAAAGCAGGAACTTACTGAAAATTACTTCATAAGAACTATATTTACACGTGAAGTTTAACAGAGAAAGGATATTGAAATTAATAAATTCATTAACATGCGTTAGAAGTCTTAAATAGGAGAAATTTACGTCACATTACACTTATTATGCAAAATGAACAAAAAATAATATTGCAAAACAGTTTAAATATAAAAATTGCGCGAGAGATTTATTTGATATTTCGAGATGATCTTTTCCACTATTTTTGCTGGGACAGCGCAAATATTATTTCATTTCTAACAAAAGTATTGTCACGTGAATATTAAAAAGAGAAAGAGAAGTTTGGTGAAAATTACGTCAGAAAGAACTTTCTTTTCACTTTGTTAAAAAATACCGGGGCACAAAGACTCTGTTTACTTAATTCATCTTATATTAGCTTATTTTGAAATGTTTAATGATTTTATTTAATCAAAGACGAAAACAGCCATTGTATCTTTTAACAGCACGTGATTTTTCCTTAAAATTCCCCAATCAAAGAGAAATGAATAGAAACCCGTTTATAGGGAGATCGCCACTGTTTTTTAATTTATAATTCAATCTTTTAAAATCTTTTTAAAGCCAATCAAATTAGCTTGCTTTTAGAAAATGCGGTGTCTGAACGGGGGTTGGCGAGCGTAGTTCGTAGAGGGCCGAGCCCCCTAGTATGTAAAAAATATCTCTAGAAATGCTGAAAATTTGAATTTAAAATCGAAATAAAACCTCAAAAAATGAGTCAAATTAAAAAAAGAGATACAGTCTGCACATCGGGAACTCCAAACATATAAAATGATTTAAAAATGATTAAATTTCCATGAATAGTTTTTGCTCCTATAAAACTTTTTTGGTGGAACGATTTTGTCCAACTTTAGCATTAAATATATCTTAAAATAATTCTTCGATTTGAAAACTGTCTACATCAGCGTGTTTATCAAACATTTCTGTGTAATACTACCGATTTTCATATTTTTGTATGCATTATTTTTCTTAATATTAACGAAGAAAGACCTCCGGTCACAAAAAAAATCAAAACCGGCGGCGGCGGCGGCGGTGACAGCGGTAGTTACTTTTTTTTAGAATAGAGAGATATCGATTTTCATATTTTTGTATGCATTATTTTTATTAATATTAGCGAAGAAAGACCTCCGGTCATAAAAAATTCAAAACCGGCGGCGGCGGTGACAGCGGTAGTTATTTTTTTTAGAATAGAGAGATTATATTTTCAGAGATATCGTCGAAAATGTGATGAAAAATATGTCCACCCCCCTCTATTTCCGAATCTATTGAAACTAAAATTATGAAAGAATTAGGGGTAATAGAAGTTCATTTAAACCTTGCAGGAAAACTATAGCGATTACCCTAAGTCACATAGTTTTTGAGAAAATCGCATTTTTCCGTTACACACAGATTTCGATTTACGGGCGTTCAGCAAAGGAGTTGAGGAGCACTGGGGGTATTTATCGGTGCAGAAGTATGAAAGGATTATCGATAATGATTTTAGAAAAAAATTGTCGGTAATTAGCCGAGATATTAACTCTTAACCCCGTGGGAACGAGCGACCGGTATTCGTGCCGCGTAAGGTGCTCAGAATCGGGGATTATTCTCACCAGTAAAAATTTATTATAAAGTTTGCCTTATTTAATCCGAGCATTTTCCCGATTCAATTAGGCAAAAATTTCTCATTTAGAAAACCGGTGATTAAAGATTAAAAATTCTGTAAAAGACGCTCGTCCCCAAGGGGTTAAAGATACGGACGATTTGGACATATATAAAGACACGGGCGGGGTACGCTGTGCGTCATCGGTTTTTAGAACCTACCTAACAACTTTTAATAATATATTTGTGTAATGCAATTCCTAGTAGTAGTATAAAAGCAATAAAGGTCAAATTGTTAAAAACAGACTAATTTAATTAGAATTTGTCACATAGTTACTATGGGATTTTGCAGTGAGTGGGTCTCTCAATACGCCACCCGTGTCTTTAAAGGTTAATTAAAACATATCTGGAAAATCACGGCATGGACCAAGGCGGCGGTGCATCTTTGCGACCTCCTTTCGATGCGCGTTTGGCACAATGTCAAGTTTAAACTTGACATTGAGACTTAAGTTTAAACTTGACATGAACAGGAGTTTTGTTTTAGCTACAATGTAAAAAGAAAAGATTATTACTACGCTGAATTTGGGTGTATGAAATGCCAAATGAAGTTTAAATATGCACTACTTTTATTGTCAGCACCGAATTAAGTTCATTATAAACATATTAGGATAAGATTAAAAAAAGAGTTATACTGAATAGCTATGTTTGATGCTATTTAGGCTTCATATCTGTTTGAACTTTCATGGTATATCCATTTATACTTTCTAGTATATACTGCTATACTCAGCCCTACATTGTATTGTTTCTTACAAAGTCTTCTTATTAGCCTTTCTTTTTTTTGTAATAATACGGTTACTAATAATTATATTTCTTGTACGGAATCCTCTGTACGCGAATATTATTCGCACTTGACCGTTTATTTGTTATAATATTGTGTAACAATGTTTAATTGGTAAAGAAAATTATTCTAGTTTTACTGCTTTTATACGATTTTTTTAAATGTATGAATTTTTTTTCTCAACAAAGTAAAAAAATTTGAAACTTGTTAAAATAATAACAGCTTATTCCATTTCACAACGACAGTAATAAGCGCAATACTAAAGGAATATATGAAAAGTTACACCAGAGTGAGTTTTCGACAATATCCTGTAATTACAAATAGGAATTTATTATTGTTAATAATTAGTTGCGTTCGTAATTATATAAATACATAGCACCTATAGTTATCGTCTTGTTCGTCTGTCCGCATATTAGAGCACAAAAACTACCCAACCGAATGGTTTGAAATTTAATATACATAATCGTTGCAGAATTTTGTCGAATCATTTCAAATTTTATGAAAATCGAATTAAATCTTAAAAAGATGTTATTGAAAGTTGTCTTCATTCTATTAAATCCTATCATACGTCATTAATTCAATGATATCCCATGATAGGTAATGATGTTGCCATGGTGTTGACTCCTATTTAAGATGGAATCGTATTACTGAATTTAATATATAGAATCGTAATACATTTTGCATTCATGCATATTTGCACAAGAGTGAAACAGCTATTGCACCAAGATCTGAATATTTGTAAAACTAGTTATAGTACGAACGCACCTCATTTGCCACGTTTGACGTACAATTTCCGACTTGTTTTTAATACGTGCAGCATCTAGTAAGTAAATTCCGCTGGCCGATGAAACTTGAAAGCTTTCGAACAATAGCACACGAGCGATATTTTTGATCAAACCCCATTTGGTAAGTATTGTACAAGGCTTGTGTTCATTTTCCAATAAATCGGACAATGGTTTTGCGTTTTGATATCTAAATCATTTTTAAACCGTTTTGTGACCACAGAAAACTGAAAAATATTTTTTCGACTCGAATATTAAATTAAATATTTTTATTGTTCATGCTATCTTAAGTTGATACAAGAAATATCTGATTCTTGTATCAATTGGTAAAACTTTTTTTTCTTATAAAAACAAATAACAAAATTTACATTGAGTTTTATTAATTTGATAAATGCTAAGTGCCACATTTTGTTGAAGAAAAATGGCGAAATATCTCCGCTTAAAACTACTTAAAATTTCTATTGGTAATGTAATTTAGTAACGCAGTGCATACATAAATTCTATTTCAATATTTATTTTAATTTATAAGCCACATAAATCTCAGCATGGGAGGAATAAAAGTTGATTGAAAATTATGACATAAAGTCAGAAAAATGTTTTAGCTTTATGAATGAAAGTGCACGTTTTCTTTAGAACGTGAAGTCATTCTCGCTAATGGAAATATTTCGCTGTAGTAAAATTAGGATCTAAGTTTTTAGCTCACAGGCTATCAAAGCCTGAGAGCATATGTGCCCGCAGGTTCTGTACGTATGTACTACGTATGTCGTACTGTGTGTCGTACAGTCGTGAAAACGCAATCAGTCTGCCAAGTCATATATTGGTGGAAAACACCTGAAAACCCGAATTTAGTGGCTGACTCGTAGGTTTAACATTGTATTTTACTGCATCCAAAGGTATGAAAACATGGAGGACTGGGAGCAGAAAAACGCAATGGTAAACCTACGAGTCAACCTCTAAAATAGGGTTTTTAGGTGTTTTCCACCAAGATATGACTTGGCAGACTGATTACGCTTTAATATGCGAATCGAGTTTTAACTAATTCTCGAATTTCAGCCATGAACTCGATGAGGAAATTGTCTGTGCTGCCGATTTCCGGTCTATAAACTCAGAAATAACGTTTTTGTAAATTAAACTGGACAGTAATCATAACATAAAACAAAAGAGTCAGTCCGATAATGTTTTATGCCTTAAATTTGCATATAATTATACAAAATTTATTAAATTTAAATACATTGAAATATGCAAATATCTCAAAAACAAGACTTGCTGGAGTAAATCTAAAACAAGGTTCGCAATCAACACAAAAAACTGCATAAGAAACAACAATAATTTCAGTTTTGTGAAAGAACAAAAGTTCAAAATTGTTGACCAGTGTAATTGCCATAACTTTTATTTTGAAGAAAATATTATTTTGCACCAAAAGGCATGAATACATGGAGGACTGGAAGCAGAAAAATGCCATGGTAAACCTACGACTCAGCCGCTAAAATCGGTTCTGCAGGCAGTTTCCACTAAGATATGACTTGGCAGACCGGCTGTATTTTAATATGTTAATTGAGTTATGTCTAATCCTGGAATTTCAACCGTCAACTCGATAACGTGACGATCTTTGCAGTCGTTTTCCGATCTAAAAGAGGAAAATAGCGAAAAAAAAAACCTTGGTGAAGGCAAAGCGTAAACAAACGGTAACGCTGCCATTTTATCTACTTTGACGTCACGGAAGAACTGTCCATAGGTTCGTAAAATGTACGAAATCACTGAAAAACGTGAAAGAATCTTTACCCCTGATGAGGTTTCTTTGAAACAGCAGGGTGTTGTTTATGACAGTCAATTATCAACATGAGGGATATGGGCCCAAGGGGGGAGGGAGTGCCTTCCGTGGGTGTCCGTCTAAGGGAACTTAACCCGTATTTACGCAAGGAAATCCAAGGTTCGAAAGAAACCACAAAAAACTCCGAACGATTAGGCCGACGGACGCGATTGGGTTCGAACCCAGCACCTCCCGTCTACCAGCTTTGACAGCAGAACCTCTCGGACACTGTTCTTTGAAACAGAAAAGCTCTCATTAATCTCTTGAGTCTGCTTGCTCAAAGAATAAGAAGTTATAAAATAGGAGTGGAGTACAAGAAAAAAAACACTCATAAATAAACTGGTAGATGTGACATTAAGAAAAATCTTGCGAATACTGGAAATTTTTGTACTAAGGTTACAGACTTCAAAATTTCGTGCGACTATGAATCATTATACATAAACTTACAAAGGCTTCGTGGGAGAAAATGCTGGCAGACACAGGATTGATTGCTATCTGTTTTAGCAAAATGGGAAATTTTGTGCATTATGGAAAATTTTGTGCAGGTTATAAACTTCAAAGTTCTGTACGATTATGAGTCCCTACACATGAACTTACAAAGGCTTCGTATAACGATTATGAGTCACTACACGTAAACTTACAAGTGCTTCGTGGGTGCAAATACGTACGCAGACACATGACTGATTGATATTACAAGTCTGCAAAGTTTAGGTTGTGTCATATTGCTTAACTTTTAAGAATTGATTCTTACGTATTTTGTAGCGCTGAATCCGAAAATGGACTTCATTTTTTACCCTCATGTCAGGATTTTTTGCAAAATTTTTAATTTCTAACTTTGAAATTTACAATTTGCAAAAAATTCTGACGTGATGGTTAACTAGTATGTTGTGGCCATCACAAAACTTTCTTCTATATAAATCACGTCAATTAAATCATTTAAATAGTACAAGAAATAACAACGATTTAGCACTAATTCATATCAAAGTATATCTGAATTTGAAGTTGGATTAAAATTCGTGCATTAGTTCTTGAGATAGAGCTATAGCGGAAATTCTGAAAAATATGGCATAGCAGCGCCACCTGTTGAGCGATTTATACCAAAAATAACCAGCACTAAATGATATCAAGGTGTACCTGAATCTGGAGTTTGTTGAAAATCCAAGCATTAGTTCTTGAGATAGAGCTACTGCGGAAATCGTAAAAAATGCAGCATAGCAGCGGCACCTGTAGAGCGATTTGCACCAAAAACTAATCAGCATCAATTTGTATCAGGGACTAACTGAATATCAATTTTTATTAAATTCCGTGCATTAGTTCTTGAGATAGAGCGCCCACAAAATTTGTGTCACACACATACAGACAGGCAGACATTTTGTAAAAACATGTTTTTCGGGTTCTCTGACCCCTAAAACGTGTAGATAAAGCTATTGCGGAAATCGTAAAAAATACAGCATAGCAGTGCCACCTGTTGAGCGATTTACGCCAAAAATTAAACAGCACTAATTTATACATCAATTCATGTCAAGGACTAACTAAATCTGAAGTTTGATGAAAATCCGTGCAATAGTTATTGAGATACAGCTCTTGCGGGAATCGTGAAAAATGCAGCACAGCAGCGTCACCTCTGGGGCGATTTACACCAAAAATTAAACAGCACTAATTTATATCAGGGACTAACTGAATCTGAAGTTTGATGAAAATTCGTGCATTTTTTCTTGAGTTAGAGCTATTTCGATAATCATAAATAATGCAGCATAGCAGCGCCACCTGTTGGGCGATTTTCACAAAAAAGTAATCAGCACCAAACTATATCCTGGACAAACTGAATCTGAAGTTTTATGAAAATCCGTGCAGTAGTTCTTGAGATATAGCTATTGCAGAAATCGTGAAAAATGCCGCATAGCAGCGCCACCTGTTGGGTGATTTTCACCAAAAACTAATCAGATTCAGTTTATATCAAGGTCTAACTAAATATAAAGTTTTGTGAAATTCCATGCATTAGTTCTTGAGATAGAGCGCCCACAACATTTTTGTCACATACAGACTCACAGAGTGACAGAGTGACAGACAGACTCACAGACAGACATTTTCTGAAAGCCATCAAATCGTGTTCTGGGCATTCTAAAACGCATAAATCCGTCGAAAACCGGAAGTCGAAATTTTTCACGAATCCAATACTTTCTTCTTGTAAAGATAGAAGAAAGTAAAAATGAAGGTTATTTTCAGATTTAGTGCTAAAAAGTACATAAAAATCAATTATCAAAATTTAAAAAACACAATCTCTATTTCATACTATTAGAATTTTGCTATTTTTTGACTTTGAAATTTACGATTTGCAAAAAATCCTCACTTGATGGTTAAAAATGAAGGTCATTTGTGAATTCAGCGCTAAAAAATATGCAAAAATCAGTTATCAAAAGTAGACAACAATTTCCTGTATCTTTCAGTATCAGATGTTCTCTATTTTTTTACTTTTTACCATTGAAATTTACGATTTGCAAAAACTCTGACGTGATGGTTAAAAATGTAGGTCATTTTCGGATTCAGCGCTAAAAAATACACAAAAATCAATTATCAAACGTTAATCAACAACCATCGCAGGCTTGTGATCTGTTTTAGCAAAGCGGGAAATTTTGTGATTCTTGGGAATTTTTTACTTGGGTTGTAGACTTCAAAGTTCCGTGCGATTATGAGTCCCCGCACATAAACTTACAAAGGCTTCGTGGGTGCAAATGCATACGCAAACACATGATTGATTGCTATCTGTTTTAGTAGGTACATTAGGGATGAGACGGGCTCAACCCGAGCACATGATCGCGATCTCAGGCCCAAAACGGGCTTCGGATTCGATTTTTATGCCAGTCTTTGAGATCAGACGGGCTCTAGCTCAAAGCGAAAATTTTATTTATTTATAAATTGAAAAACAGGAAAACAAAACTTGCTATTTAATTTATTTTAATTGAAAGGGGATACTCTCGAATTGGTCGCATTCAAATTTCATCAAAATTCGTTAAATGCCATTTTATAAGTTCAGCAAAAAACAAAACATCTTTAAAATATTTCTTTTTGAGCGATTTTCATCAAGTGACGTAGCCTTTAAACGTCTTTAAAATCTCTTTAGATGTTGGTTGGTCTTTATGGTCTTTAAATGTCTGTTTGACGAGAAAGTTGCTATCCGGAGATTTTCCTCCCTTTTGTATTGCTTTGATTCTTGGGAAAGCCAAAAAGCAAAAGCAATGCTAATCGTTAAAAACTTTTATGACGTAATAATAATAATAATAATAATAATAATAATAATAATAAATTGTAAAGCGTTTAAATTCACCAAAGATTTCTGTGATACACTCGTTTCATTTGAAGAACTACAGTATAACCTCGAAAATCCGGCATCGCTGGGACCGAGACAAAGCCGGATTTTTGAAAATTCCGGATATCTAAAAGAATATCAGAAGTACTTCCGATATTCTTAATTGCGCCTTTATTCATAGTGGTATTTATGTGAGAAAAAGAGTATAAAAAAATACTTTAATTGATATTTTCTATGTTGTAAAAATACAATATCAATTTAATTTGCTTTAAAATTTTCGGTTGTTCTTTAACAAGTTTTTCTTGAATTTTATACAAGTGAAGAATATCGATTTCGAAAATGCTGTCTTGTTTCTTTAAAGCCAATATTTATTTCCCAGTTATATTTATGTATTTTTCCAGTGACGCCTTTTCTTCTGCCGGCTGCTCGCCCTCGTTCTTCCTGGGCTGCTACCAGCGTTATCGGCGGTTCTATTTAGCACAACGTCCGCGATCTCGCTGCTATTTTGCTCTCTCCCGTAAGTTGGCAGCGTAAATAAAGGAGGCATGGGGATGACTTTGATACCGGCTTTTTGAAATTTCCGTATTTTTGAAGTCATACTGTGTATTTTTATAGCGGAGGGGTTTGCACGCTAATACGCGGTGGGCTAAAAGTCTTTGGAAAATTTTTGAATTTAGTATAAAATCTGGTAATTGAAGTCGTTCTTTTGTGGTGGTGGTGATTGGGGGGGGGGGGGGGTTAAAAATTTATAACTATTAAAGAGAAAATTAATCTTCAAACGATTTTTCAATATATTATTAATAATTTTCTACTTTGAATTACTTTCGATATCTGGCTTGGGCTCTGATAATACAAACTTTTTCAGTCTCTGGCGGGTTTGGATTTTAAATCGTTGGGACCGAGTTTCGAAAAAAAAAAAGCCCGAACTCTTTTTAGTGCGCATAGATTTATAAATATTAACCATGATAAAATCTGAAATTAATTGTAGAAGTTCTAAAAGCATTTATCACTGCCAACGGGTTATTTAAACATGTTTATTAACGCTGCCCCATTAGATTTCACCTGGTAGGAGCAAAGATTTTCCTGATTTGTTATTCCAGACATGAAAGTCAATGGTCAAAAGATAGAATCTCCTTTTAATGGTCGTTTCGTTTTCTGTCGAAATTATGGCTGTAAAAAATTCCCCCAAGGTCGACTGGTATCAAAAGTGGCATAAAAAATATACTGGATGAATGTAAGTACTTAGAGCAAAAGTGGTTTAATATATATCAAAGTTTTATGACAAATATATACATTGAAAGGCGATCAATAAACCTTTATTATTCTTCTCTGTGTGATTCAGTCTTAGTAGGTTTTACTGTATACCATTTTTGAAAGTCTCCAATACATGGATTACGGATTAACGATACTAACGATAAGTGAAATATTTACATATAAAAAGAGATTCAATAGAAAAATAAATATCACAGCCTTTGACGCTTCTTTAAAAATGAAGATTATAAAAATATAAAAAGAAAATTTATAAGCTATTATAAAGCTATAAAGCTATTTTTGGTCAGACCTATTTCATATGAAACAAATTTTAACCATATCGACGTAAAAAAACTATGTTTCCTAGAAATTCAATCAGGACTTAGGCCGGGCCAGACTCCGGCTAAGATTTAAACATTTTTCCAGGCCAGGACGAGCTTTTATTTTCTATGGGTCGGCTCGACACCGGGTCTGGATATTTCGACCCATGCAGACCTCTAATAAAGGCCTCCAGCGTAATTTGAAAGAAGGTTTAACTTAAAATCTATATGCTGCTATTTTATATCCAAAGGAGAGGCACGGTCTTAAATCGACTTTTAATAACGTGCTAATTGTGGATAATCCTTATCTTGCATTCAAAATCAGTCAATAACTTGTCGCTCAGAGGCATGGGAAAATGGTTTAATTCGCGAATATCCAATTTTTTGAGCAATTTCATTGAGCAAAAGTGGTTTAATATATATCAAAGTTTTATGACAAATATATACATTGAAAGGCGATCAATAAACCATTCTTTCAAGAGAAGGCAAACAAAAGAAAATTATCGAGAACAGTTCAACTGATTTAACTTTAAAAATAAAGAAAAGTCAAAATCAATTCATTAGGCTTTGATTCAACCGATGCGATGTTGTATAATACCCGGCATACACAAAATAAATGATAGGTCGCTTAATTATGCTTGCTTTCAGAGTCACAAAGAGAAAGTGTGCGACATTAAGGAGACTTGTAACTTTAAAGGTTTAAAAAAAATCGATTTTTAGGGTTTCGTACTTAAAAAGTAAAAACGGAACCAATATAAGATCACTCCTGTGTCTGTCTGTCTGCCACAGCCATTTTACTCGTAAACTATGGAACGTGGAAAATTCAAAGTGGGGTGAGTAATAAAGACTATTGACTCACATATTTGAAAATTATTAACCATTCACAAATATATTTAGAAAAAAAGTAGGCTAATTAAGTTATTTGAAAAAAAAATCTGTTCCTGGGGTATCGTGGGAAAGATTTCTTAACACTGAACTCAAAAAATATTTTAATTTTTGGCATTATAATTTCACAGAAATCACCCAGAGAGGCCCTCTGAAGCTTGGAAGTGGTTCTCTGGTATATTTCCAGCTTAGATACCCTATAATTGCAACAGTACTGACATTTACTAGTAAATGGAAATTGTCATTTTGATTGCTTTTTCTTAGCACTGAATAAAAATTTTATGCGCAACTGAAATAATTCAAGTTTAGCTCATTATTTTTTTCATTTATCAATTCTACTTTAAAGTCTTTATTTCGGAGAAGTTCACATCTACAATTTGCTGTTTTATTTTAAAAAGATACCCATGATGAACCCTTTAAGATAGCAGGGCACCAATATTTTGTACAGGCACTTCCACCCGCCCTCTTCTGCAGTCCTGCTTGCCCAAGTGGTCAATGCCCTAGAGGCAACGATTTACATCCACAGTGAAATATGTTATCTGTAAATTAAAATTTAAAGAACTAGAGAATAATGGAGAGGAAATATTATAAGGATATGCCTATATATTTGAATCAAAAAACTTTAAAGTCTTATAATACTTTCCAACATGGTTGGAAAGCGTTTATGAATTTGGTTTGTCTGGCTGTCGGTCTGTCCGTTCTCTAACTCGCGTAAATATACTTGGAAATATATGTTAATGAAGTTTACTATGCATATGCGGTATTGAAAAGGAAATATGTAGCATTTATAGTTGTTTTACCGGGACACTCAAAATAATTCCGTTACATTACGGTCTATGGGTCTATGTGGAAAAATCATTTGCATGTATTTTAATTATGTTACTCACAATAATTACTGGAAGTGTGTTTTAAGCTGTGGTACGGGTTTTTTAATCAAACTAGCTTTCTACCTATTACTTGGTGTGTTAAATTCTATGGATGATATACAAGGCAGCTCAAAAGATCTGCAGTATGTTTCCGTTTATTGACGAAAATTGCTGAAGGAGAATTTATACATTTCCTAAATGAACTAAATTTTAGCATACTATGCAGTCTATATACTCAATATATCATATACAGGGCTGCACAAAAGAATTAGGATATTTTTTTCGATTATTCGAGTTAATTCCTGAAATTGGATTTTCCAGTGTGTTCCAAATATTTTACCTTATTAAACGATGAAGTTTAACACGTTCACGCCGGCGTGCGTCACCTGTAGATCACGCTCGACTGTCCCATCAGGCGGCGTGCATCACCGTGGGTCACACACCATAGAAGGCGTGTACTACAGGTGGGTCACACTCGATTATGCTTTAGACGGCGTGCACAACAGGTGGGTCACACTTGAATATTCGAAAATTCAGCAGTGAAAACAATTCAATATTATAAACCTTATACATTCACGACGGGAAACGAGAATTCTCGTTTTCATTCAAAAAATATCATTGACTAAGGGCGAGGCTTCTACCTTACAGAATTGTATTTATCATGTTGTCCGTATGTCTTTAGATTGTAAGACATTTTATATTAAATTCGTACACATGTAGTCAATAAAATCATGTCTCAAAGTAATTTGCTTACTCTTTACGAACTTTCAGACATTCACAATCAACTCTCCTTGTTATATCTGAGTTCAATTCAATAAATATGAGAGGGGCGGATCATTACATACAGTGTCTGAATAAGCGACAGTACCGCGCCGCCAGATGAAGCAAAACATGAATTCAAGCGGCCGTCAAACAGCAAAAAACATGAATATCGGCGCCGGCGTGAACATGTTAATTAACGTATTCTGGAAGTGTTGGAAAGTAATATATAACCTATCCTTGACGCATGGGTTTTCACCCTTCTTTAATACTTCAGAGGATGAGGCTTTTTTACACGCTGCCGATAAATAAAAAAGTTTTAAAAATCAAATAGTCGTAAGTTCTTACAATAAAGTGCTAATTGTTTTAGGGTATGTAGAGGTGCTTATCTTTGAGTACCGCTGTTTCCGAATACTAATCTTAACTTTATTTAACCATGGAATTCTTCGATTAAATAAGGTGAAGGTTAATATTCAGAAATAATAGTATTCAAACAAAAGCATCGTAACACTTTTTTCTGTTTCTTCAACATTTACCAAGTGTCATTTGAAACTATTATGCTTATTGCCAGGAGGCAGCGTCACATTTTGACAAATTTTAGCGTCGATGCGTTTGGTGAATATGATAGACTAGAAAGTGCAGATAACCAAACTGCCAGTCATCTAGCGCACCAGTGGGTGGGTGGTGCCCATGCAAAGGCATGAGTGGTAACCCAATTACTCATGTTACCCCAAATCGGAGACATCACTAAAAATCATGTTGCCATGCATTTCACATTCACTGAAATAAAAAATGAAGTATACAAAAATGAGTAGGTCGATGTTTTCATATCAAATTGAGTATGTTTGGATCAAAAATGAACTTATGCTTTCTCAATTTTGAAGCATTTTATCAAACCCAAATGACACGATAATTTTGTGCTTTGTAATGGTTTATTTCATTCATGGCAGTATAAGAGATTCTCCTTAATAGGAAAAAAAATGCAATGTACCCTGGAAATAGGAACTAGATCTTGCGTCTCCTTTATACTGCGTATCAGTGTTGTAGTCGTAAGAAAACCAGACGTTATACAATAGAACTAGAGTCATAAACTTTCATATGGCAAGAGTGCACGCTATAGCTTTATTTGAGAAACATAGTCCATACGGAAGCTTCTTAAAAAATTCAGAAGGTATACGACGAATACCTCTGTATACCATCCGCTATAGTACACCTCTATGTAAGGTTAAATTGCGTTGTTGTTATGAGTGCTTCGTCAATCTCATTGATGTCAATGTAAATCAATAAAAAAGAAAAGTGCCCAGCTAAACTGATGGCATTGAGCTCACAGGCTATTCACACTAATTGCATATCATACTCTTATTTTAAAGAATAATGCCCTAAAAAAATAAGTGAAGGGGAATTAGCCCCCGTTTCCCCCTTTATACTTAACCAGTGAACCTCCAAATCTAATCAGGGAAGCTCCTTATCATAATAAACCGGTATACCAAATTTGGAGCAAATCGAATAATCCTGCAAAAAAACCATTTATCTAAATAAAGGGGGTGGACTAGCCCCCCCCCCTTTATACTTAACCAATGAATCCCCAAAACGAATCAGGGAAGCTCCTTAACATAATAAACCGGTATACCAAATTTGAAGCAAAGCGAATAATTCTGCATGAAAAACCCGTTTATATAAATTAAGAGGATGGACTAGACCCCCTTCCGCCTTTATCCTTAACCAATGAACCCCCAAAACTAATCAGGGAAATTCCTTAACATAATAAACCGGTATACCAAATTCGGAGCAAATCGAATCATTCTGCATGAAAAACCCATTTATCTGAATTAAAAGGGGTGGACTAACACCCCTTTTCCCCCTTTATCTTTAACCAATGAACCCCAAAACTAATCAGGGAAGCTCCTTATCATAATAAACCGGTATACCAAATTTGGAGCAAATCGAATAATCCTGCAAAAAAACCATTTATCTAAATAAAGGGGGTGGACTAGCCCCCCCCCCCCCTTTATACTTAACCAATGAATCCCCAAAACGAATCAGGGAAGCTCCTTAACATAATAAACCGGTATACCAAATTTGAAGCAAAGCGAATAATTCTGCATGAAAAACCCGTTTATATAAATTAAGAGGATGGACTAGACCCCCTTCCCCCTTTATCCTTAACCAATGAACCCCCAAAACTAATCAGGGAAATTCCTTAACATAATAAACCGGTATACCAAATTCGGAGCAAATCGAATCATTCTGCATGAAAAACCCATTTATCTGAATTAAAAGGGGTGGACTAACACCCCTTTTCCCCCTTTATCTTTAACCAATGAACCCCAAAACTAATCAGGGAAGTTCCTTAACATAATAAACCGGTATACCAAATTCGGGCAAATCGAATGATTCTGCATGAAAAACCCATTTATCTGAATTAAGGGGGTGGACTAACCCCCCTTTTCTTCCTTTATCCTTAACCAATGAACCCCCAAAACTAATCAAGGAAGTTCCTTAACATAATAAACCGGTATATCAAATTCGGAGCAAATCGAATGATTCTGCATGAAAAACCCATTTATCTGAATTAAGGGGTTGGACTAACCCCGTTTTCCCCCCTTTATCCTTAACCAATGAACTCCCAAAACTAATCAGGGAAGCGCCTTATCACAATGAACCTAGAAAATTTTTTTGAAGCAAATCGGATGTTTCTATCAAGAGTTATCGCGTTACGTACATATATATATATACATACATACATACACACATACAGAACGGGCGGCACATTAGCTCTCAGGCTTCGATAGCCTGTGAGCTAACCCATTTATCTGAATTAAAAGGGGTGGACTAACCCCGTTTCCCCCCCTTTATCCTTAACCAATGAACTCCCAAAACTAATCAGGGAAGCGCCTTATCACAATGAACCTAGAAAATTTTTTTGAAGCAAATCGGATGTTTCTATCAAGAGTTATCGCGTTACGTACATACATACATACATACATACAGAACGGGCGGCACATTAGCTCTCAGGTTTTGATAGCCTGTGAGCTAACCCATTTATCTGAATTAAAAAGGGGTGGACTAACCCCCCTTTTCCCCCTTTATCCTTAACCAATGAACCTCCAAAACTAATCAGGAAAGTTCCTTAACATAATAAATCGGTATACCAAATTCGGAGCAAATCGAATGATTCTGCATGAAAAACCCATTTATCTGAATTAAGGGGGGTGAACTAACCCTGGTTTCCCCCCTTTATCCTTAACCAATGAACTCCCAAGACTAATCAGGGAAGTTCCTTAACATAATAAACCGGTATACCAAATTAGGGGCAAATCGAATGATTCTGCATGAAAAACCCATTTATCTGAATTAAGGGGGTGGACTAACCCCCCTTTTCCCCCTTTATCCTTAACCAATGAACCTCCAAAAATAATCAGGGAAGTTCCTTAACATAATAAACCGGTATACCAAATTCGGAGCAAATCGAATGATTCTGCATGAAAAACCCATTTATCTGAATTAAGGGGTTGGACTAACCCCGTTTTTCCCCCTTTATCCTTAACCAATGAACTCCCAAAACTAATCAGGGAAGCGCCTTATCACAATGAACCTAGAAAATTTTTTTGAAGCAAATCGTATGTTTCTATCAAGAGTTATCGCGTTACGTACATACATACATACATACATACGTACGTACATACATACATACATACATACGTACATACATACATACATACATACAGAACGGGTGGGCACATTAGCTCTCAGGCTTTGATAGCCTGTGAGCTAAAAATGAGTACATAACAGTTCATATTTGAACATAACCATGGAATCAAAAATGAGTACATGCGTTTCTCAATTTTGAGTACATTTGGATCGGAGCTTTTTTGAGTATGCGACGTCTTTAAAATTGAGTACTTTTTACCCAATTTTGGGAACCCATTTTTTTCAGTGTTGTAATAAGTTGTGCGATGTTGCTATCAGCCAACTCCACTCCCGCTGGTGCGCCAGCTGACTGGCAGTTTGATTATATGTAAAAATCATCGACGCAAAAATTTGCTGCCAAAATGCAACGCTGTCTCCCGGGTTATAATATTTAATATACTTTCTTGTTTTCGCAAAGAGTGTTATCGATAGCCATAATTTACCTATGAATTGATGCGTTAAACTGTGACATCATAAAATGCGCGGATGACGGATGAAAAGAATGATGAAATCTTTTCGACTGAGTGCATTTTGACGAGCTTGTTGAATTGACTGCTTTTTTACTTTTTACTATCTGATTTGTTTGCTTTTATTTACAAAAGCATTTTATTTACGTTTTCGGCATTAGACGTACCTTTAATTCTTTGTAATACGATTCAGGATTTGAAAAAAAAATCCGCGAATATAGTCACTAATTTCCCAAAGCTTATTTAAAATATACTTAGCTAAACAACTTCCTCGGTATTTGATTTTTACGATTTTGACTTAATAAGTTTTGAGACAGAGTCGGATTTAGCACTGAATCACCTTGGTTGCTAATCGCAGAAAAAAAATCCTCTTAATTAGTGTTTCCAGGTTTTCGATTTACGTGGCACTAGTGATGTGAGATGGGTAAATACCCAGCAGTTAGGTATTAATTTTTTGGGTAATGTACGTGGGTAATTACACGAGACTTGGGTAAATACCCAAAAACAGGGTATTTTCTTATTTCATTGTAAAATAGTATAATCCTGTAAAATATTTTTAATCACAGGAGAACATGTGACTCAATGGAACATTCTTTCACAATTTATTTATTCTACATGTTTTAATTTCGTATCTATACTCATCAATAGCAGTATAATAAAGAATGTTTACAACGATAAATCATATGGTCAAATCAAAACTTATTCATTATGTTGTTTTTAGCAACCAAAAGTAAAAATTTTATGTTTTGAATCTTAGATATTTTGTTAATAATGGTAAGATTAAGAAAGGAGAAATCGTTGAAGTGTCCAGATAAGGCACTCATTTATTGCTAATTTTATTCAAAATATGCTTTTTTTTATGTAAAATAAAATGTTATAGAATATTTTCTTATTCCATGTCTACATGGTGTACAGTGGGTCACCCCAAAAAATATTACATTAGACCACTCTTTTATACCGATTTTATAGCGAAATTTTTAATAGAAAATCTTAAACAGATCAACGTTTTCCTTTTTTTAAAATTTAAGTTAAAAACTGCAGTTATGAATATGTTTTAGTACATTTTGTTATTTTATTTTAGATTTAAAAAGGGAAAATAGTTCAGTTATTTATACGCAATTTTAACATCTCGAGGAATGTGACTACCAATTCATATTATATCGAGAAAATTTTATTAAGAATTTTTTTATATATAACAGTTATAAAACTTAAGGCATATATAGCTAAGCCTAAATGTGTACATTTTTAATACGCTATATTGTTCTTTAAATTATTTTATTTACATATATTTAAAAATGCTAATTATTTTTTATTTAAACTTAAATATGTAAAATTTTATTCAGTATATCTATGTGGGCATGCAGTGACATTGTGCACAAAATTCTTTTAAATATTTTGATTCATATGAAATGAATTCATTGTGTTCTGTACTACTTTAAAGCAATTATAGAATTTATTGTATTCCTTCAATCAAATTAACCCCAATCCATTCGGTACATAATAAATTTATGAACTTAGAAAATATATTGTAATAAGTACTTACCATATCTTTATTGTGAAAAAATTAAGACAGTGCAGAAAAAAAATCGAATTTTAAAAGTTTCAGATCTAGGCACGTAAAATTACAGCTCATTCCTCTAAGTAGTTTTGAGTTATGTTTAAAAAAACTAACCACATTTCAATCTGGTTTGCAACCGTTTCAGAAGGATTTAACATTAGGAATTTCAAACTTTAAACCTGCATAACTCTTAAACTACTTTGCTGAATTGCTTCTCTTTTGACTTTTAATGTAAATATTACCAAAAAACCTTAATATGCCGATAAAATTATGTGTTCGAAATGAAAATTTCAGAGTTTAGTCCAATTTCCCTGCTAAGATACCCACTAAGTTTGTTTTTTTAAAACATAAATTTAAAGAAGACATAATTTCCTGTCGATGGCTGTTTTCGTTTATTTCTTGGACAATTTGATGATTAAAATGTATAGGGTACACTGTAAAAAATGGGTACTCAAAATTGAGTAACAAGGACTCAAATTTAAATACGTCATATACTCAAAATAACTCCGATCCAATTGTACTCAAAATTGAGAAACACAAATACTCATTTTTGACCCCACGGTTGTGTTCAAATATGAATCGTTATGTACTGCCCCCCCCCCCCCCCCCCCGGCCGGGCCTTCAAATTAAAGCAAAAATGTACTGACATTTATTTCCGTTCAAATTTATTAACTAGAAACGTGTAATTGATTATTTATCAAGAAAAATAGTAAAATTATTAATAAGATACCCAGCTCGAATATTTTTAAGACAAGAGCATTATTTGCAAACACTTTTAAATTACTTTAAAATACTGTGCATAATTTAATATTTACATTGATAAACGGCTTTTATGCCGCCATAAATGAAGTAAACCATTACAGGGTACAAAATTAACGTTTTGTTTGGGTTTGATGACATGTGATGTTTCAAAATTGAGAATGCATAGGTTCATTTTTGATAAAAAAATACTCAATTCGATATGAGTACATCGATTTACTCATTTTTGAGTACATCATTTTTTTTCTGTGTGTATAATCTCTCTTTCTCTTTATTTTAAATTTGCCGACTGTACATTCTAGAGGTAGGAACTTTGAAATGTATGAAGAAAATAATTCAGATTCTCAAATTGGGTCTGACAAATATTGAACTGCTCTTTTCAACCTAAAATTTCTGAGTTGATTATACTTTTTCATTTTGCATGCTACATATTTGTAAATATTTTCTCTTTTAAAGTAAAAAAAGATGTTTTTGATAAAATGCTTCTCAGTTCTTCCTTATATCTGAAAGTGACATTTAAATTTAATACTTGAATGTAAATGCCGAGCTTCTTTTATATTTCACATTGAAAGAAGGCTAATGTTCTATTTTTCTTTCTTTTACACTCATCTATCACAACTAATAGTTATACGAGTGTTTTCCAAATTTATATTTAATTGAAAAATAAATACCCAGGTAAATACCCAAATTGGGTATTTACCCGGGCATTTTACATCACTGCGTGGGACATCGCAATTTTCAGTGGTTCACAGACAGAATCCGCAGAGGCATAAAGTCTGAACTTTGCATAATGCACAAGTTCTGATAAATTTTTGCCCCTGCCATGTTATTATTTTTTTTTAATGGGATTTACATTGTTAAAAGAATATAAATTATCAGAAATATATCCTAGAATTTTCAATTCTAAAACGCTATTCTCGCCCTAGGTATGAATGTTTCCCGACTGATAAGATGGTGTTTAGTAGAGGTTTTATTCTTTAATTCATTTTATTCTTTAAAATTCACATAGGATTGTTGGAATTGGTGCTGCTATCGTAGAAAATTACGACGATATTTAAATTAGTTTGGATTTTTACAATATTGTAGCTTCCAATTCAAGGGGGGTCCCACCAGTGGCCGAGAGGTTCTGCTCTCGAAGCTGGTAGACGGGAAGTGCTGGGTTCGATCCCAATCGCGCCCGTCGGCCTAATCGTTCGGAGTTTTCGTGGTTTTCTTCGAACCTTGGTTCTCCAAGCGTTAATACGGGTTAGGTTCTCTTAGAAAGACCTCCACGGAAGGCACTCCCCCCTTAGGGCCTATATCCCACGTGCAGATAATTGGCCGACATAAATACAACCAACCAACCAACCAACCAATTCAAGGGGATATATCTTTAAAGGTAATTGTGGCTAAAATTTCAGTAATATGGTACATTGATGGATATACAGACACTGTTAATCACCTTTTTATCTTACCTAACTTTTAAATTGTGTCCCTTCGATGTTATAGAATTTAAATTTAATCTGATTAAAGAAAACTGAGCTATATTTAATGTGTTTATATAGATTACTCCGATTGAGGAGTAGTTGTCCAGACTTTTTTTTAAGCTATCTGTTCTGCTATTTTCGTCACTGAGTCTGACAACACATCTCTTGACTAAGATCAAAGTCCTTCATCGAATCAGGTTATCCGATTTCACCCGAACTTGAAACTACCTGCTGTTCGGATTGAGTCGGGTTAGGTTGACGCTAATATTTTCCCTAGCAGGTTGGGTCAGTTTCTGGTTGAGGTTTGTTTATTTGGGGTCGGGTTCGTGTTGACTGGATTTTTCAAAAGAAAGTCCTTAAGGTTTTTCAATTGAAAAAAAAAAACAACTGTACCATATATTTGAATATTAGTGATGTATATATATGTTCATTTTTATATAAAAAAGATAAAGTTGATACTAGAGATATAACTGTCGACTTCTTTTCCATAATTGAAATAATCATTAATTTTCTTTTACTTAGGATTGACTCTAATTTTTTTCGTTGCTGTTCGCTTTCGGGTTAACCTGATTTCTCAAAAGAAAGTCCTGATTATTTTTTAAAAGAAAAATAACTACATTTTTGAATATTAATGAATATATATAGATGTGTGTGTGTTAATTTTTATAAAAAAAAATTAAATTGACATTGAGATTTAATTGTAGATTACTTTTCCAAAATTCTATTAAATTATGAATTAATATTCTTTCACTTCGGGCTCAGTTTTGAATATTTCGGGTTCGGGAAGTGTGTCAAGTTTCGGGTTGATGCAGTTTTTTTTGCCGGATTTTGGGTTGATTTTAAGTAGAATGTTCAGGTTTGGTCCGGCAGGACTCTAACACTAAGACTTGTGTCACCTGTGTTACTATGAAAAAACAAAGATTATTAGCAATTTTCCCAAATTTTGCATTGCGGAATCATAGATTAATGGTCTAGCTATAATTCGGATAAATAAAAATCATAAATAATACATTTAAAGTAAATTTAAAATAGATTTATTAATTTTTTTTATGAGCGTTAGGTTTAAAGAATACATGGATGCCCCAAGCATGCAAGCTGAGACATGAAACTTGAAAAAATGTCTTGAAAATGCCAAAAACTTGCAAAAAATTCGAAAAAAGCCATCTATAATGTTCTAAAAAAAGAATACGACAAAAAATGTACAACGAAAACAAAAGAAAGAAAGAAATAAGCTAATGTCATTATATTCAAGTTTGAAAATGTAATATTATGTAAAATTTCATGTTCATTTTGAATTACTTATCACATGATTATTTGATAGACAATGTGGCAAACAACATTATTGTTCCCAACAATATATAGCTGACTATATTCGAAAGAAAATTAGAAAGATTTTTATAAAGGCTACTATTTTTTTTTTTTTTTAAATATTTTACACACTTTTGTTTAACTCAACCTGGTATTTGACACTTTCCAACATTGTTGAAAAGTGTATATGAATTGGTTTTGTCTGTTCATCTGTCTATCTGAGCTCTAACTCGCGTAAATATAATCGGATTGTCATTTAATTGATATACGTTATTGTGGTTTACTGTGGTATGTTCAGTATTGAAAATGAAGTGTGTAGCATTTATACTTCATTTACAGAGGCACTCAAAACTATTCCGTTATATTATGGTCTATGAGGGGAAATCATTTGCGGTGTATTTTAATCATATTATACTATTTTAAACATAATGAAATTGATATACCTTATTGAGATGCACTAGAAGATGATTATCATAGAATGAGTTATTTCTAGCATCTATAATATGTATACAGTAGAACTCGAAAGCATTCCGTTATATTATGGTAAATGAAGATAAATTGTTTTCGGCATATTTTAATGAAAAAAACAAAACAAAACAATTAAATTTATATGAATTGCTAAGGTACACTAAAACATACTTGCTGTAGAATATGGTGTGCAAAGCACTTATCATTCATTTACAGGGTTACACAAAAGAGTTCGTTTATATATTCTTCTTCGGGAAAAAACTATTCGCATTTATTTATGTTGCACTATCTCAAATATGGCGAAATTGATATACATTGCTGAGTTTACTACAAGATGCTTGCGCTAGAATATGATGTGCATGCATTTATCGTTCATTTACATGAACACATAAAAGATTTTGAATACAATGCTGTATCCGAAGTATGGTATATTAGAGAAGATTGCTGAAACTGTGTTTTCAGTTATGGCATGCATTTTTAATATTTAACTAAATGTTTGCATGCTACGTCGTATGCATAAATTTTATAGGCCATATACAGGGCAATAAAAGATAATTCGGAAGCAATCATGAGAATGAGCGTGAATTGCTTCAAGAAGTTTTAATTTGTGATATGCATTTTAAAGCTCAACAACACCCAGTATCCTAAGAGATGTTTGTAGAATATACCGGGTGTCCTAAAAAGGACTGACTGATTTTAAAATTTAATAACTTGCAAACGGTGACAGATATTTAAAAAATTCTTGCAGGAGGGTTATGCATGAGGTCAAAAGTTTTTTTTACAGTAATTTTCGATTTTAGTTCGTATTACAAGCAATAGATGCGATCAGTAGGCGCTAAATTCAGGCTCGATTTTGGGTACTTCGGGACCCACTCAATACATTTTAATCGCCTTTTTCCACATGGAAGAAGAGAAAGGCCAAAAAAATCGAGCTCGTATTTAGCGCGTATTGCTTACAGCGCCATCTATTGTTTGTAATTCGAACTAAAATCGAAAATCACTGTAAAAAAACTTTTGACCTCATGCATAACCCTCCTGCAAGAATTTTTTAAATATCTGTCACCGTTTGCAAGTTATTGAATTTTAAAATCAGTCAGTCCTTTTTAGGACACCCGGTAAATAAAATCATGTACAAATAATGCAGAGAACTGGATACATGGCCACATATGGACGATAATATTTGGAAGTATGATTTCAGTAGTCTTAAGCGTATTTTTGACTGATTTAAATTTTAACTTAATATATTACGTGTATAAAAATGTATAGGTAATATACAGGGCTGTATAAAAGAATTCAAGTACGTTTTCGTCTATCGGTAGAAATTGCTGAGAGTAAATTTTTAACTGTGTTATGCCTTTTCTTATTATGCTAAATTATGCTAAATATTATGTAGAATATATACAGATCTATAGATCATATACAGAGATGCACAGACGAACTAATGTACCATTCCGACTATCGACGGTAATTACTGAAATACTATTTTCAAATGAAGAGCTGAGTGGAAGATCATGTTATGCTACATTTTCTTAAAAATTATTTTATCTTTTGGACGAAGGTGTTATCAGGTATTCTATCACATGGTAAAGCTAAAATACCAAAGTTCTATTTAGCCTTGAAGATTTAATACATTATTCATTAATGTTTAATATTTTAATATTTAATAATGCAAATAATATTAATATCTTTTAATATTTCAAAATTAAATATGAATAAGTTTTTTTGATAGAGTTTAGTACCACACCTGTTAATATTTTAAACACATGGCATCAAACGGAAAATAAATCATTAAAATTGACAACGAAAACTTTCACATCAAATTTCTTCAAATGTAATTTTTGTTACTTAACGTGTTCTTTCACTTAGCTCTTCAAATGTGCTATGTGTTTGCTTTTGTATCTTATTTACATTATTAAAAGGCGAAGTTTTAAAAAGCATTTTGGAAGTGTTGGAAAGTGTTACATAATCTATGCTTGACGCATCATTTTTCTTTCTTGTTGTATTTAAACCTGGAATTTTGCAATCCTCTTTTAACCCACTTCCTGATAGGCTATAGAATTATACAAATTATGTACATAGGTGTGTTTCCGATGACAGTACAACATTTTAATATAGTTACAACTTAAATATAAATGAATACGTTAATTTTAAGACATTTTTCAATAAGCCCAACATAGGTGATAAATCTCCAAAAATTCTGTATATTCGTACAATTGTATAGGAGTTGAACAAAAAAACAATGAATTTAATGATGCGCTAATAAACACTCGCCAAAATAGGCCAAATCGCTGTGAAACTTCAACAACGAAACATTTAAAAGACTAAATAGTAGAAAATACATCTCTATAAAAAGGCAATGTAACGCATCCGGGGTGAACCCATCGATCTTACCAGTCTCCGATAAGATGGAGTCACGTTAGGCTTAATTACGATTTGAAATGTGTAAGAGAAAACTTCTCTGCCTAAATACAAATCTTTTCTACCTGAAATCCTTTCTGTTCAACATATTTTATTAAAAACTAACAAAATTTGAATGATTTGCGCAGTTGAAAAACAATTTCAGAACTCGAGTTAAAAGCATACGTTAGCGTAAAACGTAAACAAGCGGTAGCGAGTCATTAACTTGATTCATTGAAAAAAATTAAACCATGGAGGTATACTTCTCTCGGCGCAAATCAACTTCTGTAAACAAATTAACTATGGTCTCCCTATCCGGCGACAAGAACAGAACCACGCTCCCTCCCGCACTAGAGAAACAGGTTCTCTAGAAGGGACACGATCAAAACGGTTGCAAAGGATTCTTTGGCGGTGGTTTTCAAAGTGCAAATGACAAAAAGCTTCGTTGAAAGGAAGGAAAAGGGATGTCCATTGCTATTTTTATTCACAGGTAAGTTTTATGAATGCTTTTCACTGTTTTCCAAGAATCTTAAGTTTTCAGATATGTATGTAGTTTTTAAGAGTCGTAATACAAAGAAGAAAAAATTGTTAATGCCTGTTTTTAATTGTAGTGACTTTAATGAGTTATGCGTTAAATTGTAGTGACTTTAATGTGTTGTAATGCGTTAAATTGTAGTGACTGTCTGTCTAAAGTTTAGCTCAATATTCCTAAAATTGTTTTTTATTTATTTATTTACTAAAAAAATAGTTGTGTTATATTTAAGAATAATTGATAGTCAGTCAGATGAGTGTAAGCAAAAATAATAAGATGATCGCCTCCGCTTTCGAAATTTTTTCTTGATTTCTGATAGCAAAACAAACGAGGAGGGCGTGGGGAGTTTACAATATCACCAGAATGTCTTACGTGTATTTAAAAATAATTTAATGTGAAAGCATGGAATTAAAAAAAGTAACCATGAATATCATTTTAAATATTTATTTTAGCATAAAAGATTATTTATTTATATTTTACATTTATACTATTATTTTTATTTTTCATTTAGACTATTATTTATATTTAAAAAAAAAAAAAAGGAAAATCTGGTTGTGAAGAGTTCTATACATACTAAAATTATAAACTACACTGCCCGAAAAAATTAAGAGAGCAAGCAAAAAAGTGAAGAGAACAGTGCAAGACAGCCATGTATGGGCATAAAATGGATAGTACATGTGTATCAATGCGAGATACAGAAAAAAAAAGACGCAAAAAAATTGTAAGGGAGTTTTTATTCTTTGAAAAGATGAAAAGAACATGAAAAGATGGTTTAGGGCAACAGTTTGGTTTCATGTAAATGATAAAAAAAAAAGTAGTGTTTAGAAATGATGCAAGATTTTTAATATGGCGTGTGGTCTCCTCGAACAGCTAAGACTGCTGCACCCCTGTTTTCCATGGATGCGATGAGGTTATCGATAAGACTTTGGGGAATACTGTTCCACTGCTCAAGAATTGCAATCTCCAAGTCCCGGACAGTAAAAGGAGGCCTCGGTCTCGCAGCAATGCGTTGTCTGAGTATGTCCCAAACATGCTCGATCGCATTTAGGTCAGGAGAGCATGCTGGTCATTCCGTACGCTGTATTGTTTTAGCTTCAAACATGTTTTTCACAAGACGAACTGTATGAAGTCTGGCATTATCATGCATGGAAAAAAAGAAATCACTAATTACCGCATCATAAAATACGACATGAGGTCTCAGTATCTCGTCTGTATTACTTCGGACCGTCGAAGTGCCATTCCGAATGATATGCAGGCCCGCACATCCACGTATGCTGATTCCAGCCATTAGCATCAACCCACCTCGTCTGTAATGCAATCTTTCACGAACGAATTTGGGATTATTTTGAGTGCCACTTTTTCTGCATGCCAAAACACACCAGATGTCACATCCAGACTGAATTGGGACTCGTCTGTAAACAGAATTTGACTCCAACAACGTTGCCTCCAAACTCGATGTTCAGTTCCCCACCTTCTTTGGGCCGCACTGTGGTTTTGAGGTCAACGGAATACAGACCATTGGCTTACGTACATAGAGACCACCTTGATGAAACATATTTTGGACTGTTTGGCTGGACACTCTTCGTCCTGTGGCTAAGAACAACTGTGTTTGCAGCTGAGTAGCATTGCCCGTTTCGTATCGACAGAGCTGTTAACAGGATATATCGGTCATCAGTTTCTGTGTTAGCACATTTTCGACCTTGCACTTGTCGATGACTACCGTTCCATGTGTCTTGGAATCGATCCCACAGTCTTTCATGGACACTTCTTGCAACTCCAACAGCGTCCACTACACTTCGTCGTGTTTCCCCAAATTTAACTGCCCGATAACACGCCAAGCCATGGATTGCGGTAAATCATGTTGTTGTGACATTTTCAAGCCGCCTTTTCTCAAAACACAAGCTGAGCAATTGAATTTTACAATTGAGGCAGTGAAACAGACGTTTCTGCAAAATCCCGATTTCTGCACTTATCTCCTTTTTCTAGTTTTTGACGTCATAAACTTTAATTTACATCTGAAGTTTTCTTTATCTGTTTTCTACAGCACTTGAAAATATGGATGTTTTATTTTACGTTACTTATCGGTGAAAATATTTGCGTAATTTCGTTAAAACCATGTGCTCCCCTAATTGTTTTGATCAGTGTATAAAGCTAACATATAAGTTTACCATTCTCTAAAAAAATTATATAGTTTATGTGTTATTTGCAAAATATTATGTAAATACACATAATAGTCTATAATTTTATAATAATTAGTTATATAAATAAATATTGTATAAAATAACAAAATTACATTGATAAAAAAATATCAAATTAAACATTACTAAAAATATTTAAATAATAATAATAAATAAACATTCATATGACTGATAAAACTAAAGTTTGAAGAGGCATATATTTAAAGTCATTTAGTCAAATTCATTTGAATAAGTTGAAAAGGAAGCGGCTAATTTTAGTCTGGATATTTTTTAATGTAACATCTTTTTCGAGCAAAAAACATTTTCAAATTCATTTATATAAGTTGAAAAGGGAGGGGCTAATTTTAGTCTGAATATTTTTTAATGTAACATCTTTTTCGAGCAAAAAACATTTTCTACAGTTATTAAAAATAGGCATTAACTAAGTTTGATTCTTCTTTGTTTTGCAAAAATTTTAAAACTACATAGATATATAAAAATATTAAGGTTACGAAACACTAAAAGGCATTTATAAAACTCATCCTTGAATAAAAATAGCTTTCGTCTTTTGCTTACAAGTTTTATTGGCAGATTTAAAACACACTGAGAGTTTTATTTCTTTAAAATTTATCCTATTTATTAATCAATATATATATTTTTTTGGAGGGACGGGGGGAGGGGGGGTGTTAACCCTATAAATACAATTTCAAAGTGTTATTTAAAAAAATTATTAATTATTAGTATTATTTCAATAGTTGCAGCACAGCAGACTTTTTTTTTTTTTTTAACTACGCAGTTTTATTGCATATTTGTTAAATTTTTGTTTTATTAAGAAATCTTAATTTTGTTAGGGTATAATAGCCGGAAAGTCTGGTTTACCCAGAAGTATTCTAAATGCTAATAGTGTGTTTATCAGAACATAAACTAGCCGAACTTTGCTCATCTAAAGGCTTCCATATTGTCAATTATTTTTATCAGTTTTTTCAAATTTTAAGTGAAAAACACAATTTTTATTCATCGTCCTAGGACGGGCATTTGCACTAGTTATAAATAAAAAGGAAGAGTGTACTTGTAATGCTTTTCGTCATCAATACGATGGTGATTGTCACACAAATTCCAGTCCACCACTCATAAAGACTCCAAACAACCGCTATTTCGTTGATGGCGGCCACCACTGATATAAGTCCGTGATATCGGACATAATGTGAAAAGGTTTATAATTAACTACTAAGAATATTCAAATAATATTAAAGAATGATTTATTTAAAAAAAATATTTACATTAAAAGACATTATTTACATATATAGGCTCGGTTTTAGCAAATCCTGCCCAACACTAAGTTATACGTTAAATTAATTTCTGCGTACTGGGTAATATTATTAAACTACGTTCTTTTCTTCTCAACTTAACGTACTCAACTAGGTTTACGGGGTAACGTACAGTTATATTACCTTGTATATACGCTTTCCCCACAGGAGTTAATACTTTCTAAGGAACACTTTCATTTCGAACATACGGCTCAACACTCCAGCCTCTACACACGAGACTCCCACTAAGACTAACTCACTCTCTCCCCCAGCTTCTACTTTTTGAGAAAACACGTGGGGTCCTTCCCTGTAAAATCAAGGAATCCAGATAATCTAACTGCACTCACTTGGTCATTGACTAGGAGTTCCAAAGGGCTTCCTTTGTTCACTTTCTCTATTTCCATTGTTGTCCGCATTCTCATGTACAAAGGGAATACTGGTATTTCGTTTATAAAATGGAACTTTTCATACAATAGAGATATGCATATAATAGCTCATTCCAATCCCCAAGATAAGAAAAAATGTTTCTCTCACCCAAGTACGTAGAAAGTGATATGCATACAAAATACAATAAATAAAATAAAAAAATAAATTAATTAACAATAATCTTAATTAGTCACACGGTCGTTAAGGTCAGAAACTTTTACGTCAGTAATATTTTTTATAAATACCCTTTTATCAGTTAATAGTTTAATATTAATTAATTTACATTTATAAGTGGAGAAATCAATAGAAAATTCTAAAAAGATAGTTTAAATAGTGCTTAATTTTCTCATGTTTCCTTTTCTTAAAAAAGAAACAGAGCAAAAATTATATATTTTTTAATAAGTTCATTTTCCTAAACTTTCTACCAAGCGTAGAAAAAAAAGTGAATTTTTCATAATCGAGTTCAGACCCCACGAAAAAATTAATATATTGCAACGGAAAATTTCGGAAAAAATAGGAAATGCAGCCATAACATTAGGAAAGATTTTCAAGATGAACATTGAATACTTATGAAAGAGTGTTTTTAAAAAATAGAATTTTTACTCTTACGCATTTTTCTTTTTTTTCCTTTCCTTTTTTAAAGCTTTTTAACACACTTTCCAAAAAAGTTGAAATGTGTTTATGAATTCGATTTGTCTGTGATTTTCTGTCCGTCTGTCCACGCTCTAACTCGCGTAAATATACTATGATTTTCATTACCATGGAATGCTCGGTATTGTGCATGAAGTGTGTAGCATAAATAGTTCATTAACAGGGGCACTCAAAATAATTCCGTTACATTAAAGTAGGGATGCACAACCTGTGGCCCGCGGGCCAAAAGTGGCCCGCGATGGGGTAACGTGTGGCCCGCGAACTTAGTCAATTTATAACTGGAAAAATTGCAATTTTTGTCCACAAGTCGCAGGAAAAAATCCTGAATTTCGTCAATTTGCCGCGGGAAAATTTGAAAATTTTGTTGGTCAAATAAGAATCGCGAATTTCGTTAATCGGCTGTGGAAAAATCGCGAATTTCGTTGATCAGGTGCGGAAAAATAGCGAATTTTGTCGAGGAAGCACGGAAAAAACCCACAAATTTCGCTGATCGGGCGCGGAAAAATCGAGAGTTTTGTCGTTTGGGCACGGAAAAACCGCGATTTTCATTGGTCGGTCATGGAAAAATTACGAATTTTGTTTATCGGGCACGGAAAAATCACGAATTTTGTCGATCAGGCGCGGGAAAATCGCATATTTCGTTGATCGGGGACGAAAAAATCATACATTTTGTTGATGATGCGAGGAAAAATTGCAAATTTTCTTGATCGACTGCGGAAAAATCGTGAGTTTCGTCAGTCGCGAGAAAATATCGTGAATTTCGTCAATTTGCCGCGGAAAAAAATTGCCAATTTCGTCAGTGAGTTAAGATTTGGGAATTTCGTAGATCGGGCGCAGAAAAATCGTGAATTTCATTGGTCGGGCACGGAAAAATCGCGAATTTCGTCGATCAAGCGCATGAAAATTGCAAATTTCGTTGATCGGGCACGAAAAAATCGTCAATTTTGTTTATGATGCGCGAAAAAATTGCAAATTTTCTAGATCGACTGAGGAAAAATCGTGAGGTTCGTAAGTCGCGCGAAACAAATCGCGAATTTCGACAATTTGCCGTGGGAAATTTCGTCTATCGGGTGTGGAAAAATCGCGCATTTTGTCAGCTAGGTGCGGAAAATTCGCGTGTTTCGTCTGTTTTTCGGGAATTTCGTCAATTTTCCGCGGCAATTTGTTGCGTCAATTAAAATTGCAAGTTTCGTCACTCAGTTAAGAATCGCGAATTTCGTTGATCGGGCTCGGAAAAATCGCAAGCTTCGTTGAACGGACACGGAAAAATCGCGATTTTTTTCAATCGGGCTCGGAAAAATCGCAAAATTCGTTGGTTTGGCACGAATAAATTGCGAATTTGTCGATCAGGCTCGGAAAATTCGCAAATTTCGTTGTCAGGCACAGAAAAATTGTGACTTTTCTCGATGATGTGCGGAAAATTGAAAATTTCGTTGATTGTCTGCGGGAAAATCGCGAGTTTCGTCAGACTATCGCGAGAACAAATCACAAATTTCATCAATTTACCGTTTGAAAAAATCGCAAATTTCGTCAGAGTCAGTTAAGAATCCAAAATTTTGTTGATCGTCCGAGGAAAAATTATTAATCTCGTCGGTCAGGGGTAGAATAATCGAAAATTTTGTCGTTCTTGCACGAAAAAATCGTCATTTTTGTCGATCGGGATCCAAAAAATCGCGAATTTCGTTGTTTGGGCATGAAAAACATCGCGCATTTTGTCGATCAGGCGCGGAAAAAACGTAAATATCATCGATAGGTTGCAGAATAATAGGAATTTCGTCGATTCGGTGCGGAAATATTGCTAATTTTGTCGATCAGGGGCAAAAAAATCGCTAATTTTGTCGATCAGGCGCGGAAAAATCTCAAATTTCGTTGATCGGGGACGGTGAAATCTCAAATTTCGTTGATCGGGAACGCAGAAATCACAAATTTTGTTGATCAGGCGCGTAAAAATCTCAAATCTTGTTGATCAGCTCTTTTCGCCCCCTTCGTTCATAAAGTTCGCATTTTTTTTTCGGCACCATCCATTTTCATGCCTATGTTTGTTTTTTAGCACTTTTAATAAAACAAAATTTACTCCCCCGAATAAAGTCCAGGAATATTATCATTCTTTCAAATTAATCGTTGTTATATATAGATAAACGTAAACTGTTGATATATCCTTGCAAACTGAATTGGATATGTTGACTGGGTAGGTAACCCCCCCCCCCCTCCCACCTCCCCGAAATAGAATTCTCTTCGTGTGACTGATGTGGCCGTCGGCAACTCAGACGTTTTTGAAAGTGGCCCTTCTCTTAAAAAGGTTGTGCACCCCTACATTAAAGGGTCAATGCGATAAAAATCGTTTGCAATGTAATTTAATGACATTATGTTATTTCAAATGTATTGAAATTGATGTAAATCACAGAATTTTACTACAAGATGATTACTATAAAATACAAAATCATAGATAGCATTCATAGAATTTATCGTTCATTTACAGGGACTCACAAAAGAAATCGGTTACAGTATTGTTTTTGAGCAATAATTACGGTAAGTGCGTTTTCAATTTCACTATGCGCATTTAAATTGAACTAATTTTTTGTATGTTACTCGTTGCGTATAAATTCTATACCTCGCATACAGGCTGCACAAAACAATTCACTTACCATTTTCCTTATTAGCGGAAATTGCTTAAGGGAAACTTTCAACTGTGGTATCTATTTTCTAATTGAAATGAATTTTTGCATACATGTAATTTATAGATACAAATCTATGTCTCATATACAGAGCTGCTCAAAGAATTCGGATAATATTCTGACTGTAGATGGAAATTGCTGAAACTGGTGTTTCAAAAGTGTTATGCATTTCCATATGGTTCAATTAGACATCTCATTTCAACTTTTTAAACGATGAAGTTTTGTTACATTATTCTGAATGTGTTGGAAATTGTTTCATAATCTATGCTTGATGCATGATTTTTTTCTTTTTTGTTTGCATTACTGGTTGAGCAATGAGTTATAATTTTATTAAATGTAATTAATAAAGTTCTTTCACTAATTCAATAATATCCTTGAAGCCTATCATCTATTCACTAGTATTAAAAAATGCTCTGACGAGCACCAAAAAAGGCTAATATGTTTAAGTATGGAAAAGGGTTTGACAAGTGCTTCTAATCGAGCATGAAAAAGGACAAGGGGTCCCTTCTTGGCTGCAGCTCACTGTCAATGCCAACTTTGAAAAAAATCATATTTGCGCTTTTTCCATATAAAATAAATTCGCGGTACTTTAGTAAAACTTTCCGTCGCGCTTTACATGTTAACTGCACTGTTGTACTGCGCATGCGTCTGCAATGCAACTTTGTACAGTGCACTGTGTACCATTATTTCTCTACAAATTGTACTACACTGTACATTCCTATTATGCTTTTGATTTTTGAACCTCAGCGCACATTCACACTGTGCTTTTGTACTTCCGTATTAAAGGTGTATGCGTCCAATGTTCGTTTATAATTTACATGCATTGCTGTACTGCATAGTACATTGTACAGCCACAGCCACTTGCTTTTAATTTCAACAATCAATGAATTAATAAATATGATGTTATGCGTGCACATGTGGAATTGTTCCTGTGCAGAGTGCTGCAACAGTCTGCACTGCACTACAAATCAGTTTTCTGTACAGTTCTACATTGCGGGCGTGCTTGGTGGCCCTACATGAGTGTGATACGCTGTAGGAACTAAGGTTTTTGGTACTATGTCACCTTACATTCATGTTTAATCAGGCTGCGTCTTTACTGGTTGTGTCTTTACACTACACATTTTTATCGTAACTGTGGCTGATTTTTTTATATGAAAAAAGCGCAAATATGATTTTTTCAAAGTTGGCATTGACAGTGAGCTGCAGCCAAGAAGGGACCCCTTGTCCTTTTTCATGCTCTATTAGAAGCACTTGTCAAACCCTTTTCCATACTTAAACATATTAGCCTTTTTTGGTGCTCGTCAGAGCATTTTTTAATACTAGTCATTTAAATTTTTTGATAATTATATATTGAATATAAATAAACTTGAGTTGCTTTAAATATTCTCAATACTTTTTTTCTTATTTCGCACAATAATGCACTATTTAACCAAGTTATGCACATTGTTTTAAGAGGTTCTAGGTTTTTTAATCAAATTCACGTTATTTTTATTCATAATTTAATTTACTTGGGCTCCCTTAAATATAACTAATATAATTCCTTAAACTGATGTTAGTTTTTGTTGCATTAAAATATCTTAGTTTGTTGATTCTCTCTAAACAAGTAAACCCTATTAGTTTACAATGGAAGTCTATAAAAAATTTGGCAATATATCACCAAGTTGGTGACAAACTTAGCGGTATTTTGCGACAGAACAGGGTCCCGTATATGGTAACCCTTCTTATAGGTATGGTGATGCATTAAATGCTGTTCTATAACCAATGAGATGCGTTTCATTCGAGCGTTGCCATTAAACAATTAACAAATAATCGCGATTTCTGTGTCACATACGATAGCGTAACATATATTGTAGATTATCGTGGAAATCGAAGGTTTAGGCCACATCGTATTGTTTAGTTAGACCGGTTATACTAACATCGTTCTCATGTTTTGCTACAATTTCTTTTATTGAACAGTAATTCGTTTAAGCTTCTTACTACTGCTATCACTAAGCGCTTTTTCATTCTTAGAAGCCATAATGAGAGCTAAAATTAGCGCAAACCTGAGTAAAAGTAAAACAAAAAGTTAATTTTTTTACAGTAATAAAGGTACACAAAGCACTCTGATATGCACACCTTACTCAAAACTTGACTAATAACAAGAGTTATGTGAGGGTTGCCAACTGAACTATTCGGCAGCCTTGGTCGGGAACCGAGATATTGCACGCCAGCCGAGTCAAATTTTGATCACCGAAGTTGGACATAAACCGAACTGGTTATAAACAGAAGCGGTCGTGAACCGAGGTTCCTCTTATATTTTGACCTATAAGTTTGCAAATATGGCATTATTTATATATTCAATGGCGATGATCATTAGGCATCTTGGCGATTTTGGCGATGAAACTCATCGATTTCAAAGTAAAGTTCCGAAGTGTACTTGAACCGCCACAGATGTCATATACGCTTCACGTTGACGCGATTTTTTTCTGACGCCAATGTCATATACGCACCGGGGTACTTAACTGGCGCCAAAGTTTTCTTATTTTGCTTGATATGGTAACCCGAATGTTGTTGTTTATTTATTAATAAATTGTTTATTTACTTTTATTTTCTTTTTTAAAATTATATAAATTGTTTTGTTCTATTGTTATTAATTAAACTTTTTAAATTTTATTGTTAATCCCTTTTTAAAAATATATATGAAACTGGTATTCGAAAACGAGGTTTTCGCCAAATTAGCGTCAGAAAAAATATCGCGCCAACGTGGTGCGTATATGACATCTGTACCATACTTGGTACAACTTGATTATCCTGTCGACAAAAAAATTATCGCCAAACTATAAGATTAAATGACAATAATGGATGGAAGTAAATGTTACATTCATTTGACATTTAACACGATACACATGTTTGTTACGTTATCAAGTGATTTTTAATTCAAGTTTTGGCAAAGGTGTCATATACGCCGCATATTGGCGCGATTTTTTGACGCCAATGTCATATACGCACCGGGTACTTCACTGGCGTCAGAGTGTCGTTATTTTGCTTGATATGGTAACCCGGATACAGATGATATATTAAGGAGGTTGGCACAGATGTCATATACGCCCCATATTGGCGCAATTTGTTTCTGACGCCAATGTCATATACGCAACAGGTACTTAACTGACGCCAAAGTATCGTTATTTTGCTTGATATGGTAACCCGGATATTGTTGTTTATGCTGTTGATGTTTTCGAAAATTGGCGTCAGAAAAAAATCGCGCCAATATTGAGCGTATATGACATCTGTGCCACGAGGTTTTCGCCAAATTGGCGTCGGAAAAAATCGCGCCAATATTGAGCGTATATGACATCCGTGCCCAAGTTTTTATTAGTATTTTTATTAATGTTTTACTAATTTATTTATTCTTCCGTTATTTAAAATAAAAATTATGTCAGTTTGTATCATTTGGTGAATAGTTTGGCGAAATTGGTCGACGGGATAATCAAGTAGTACCATATATTTTTGCTGTACATTTTCGACAATATCTCAAGCAAAAGTACCTAAAGTTAAACGAAACCCTAATTATTTAAGGCACAGATGTCATATAAAACAACGGGTTTGGTGCGGTTTTTTTTTTCTGACGCAAATTTGACGAAAACCTCGTTTTCGAATAGCAGTTACATATCTATTTTTAAATTACTTTCTATTATTTTAAAAAGGAAATAACAATAAATAATGAAAAGTTTAATTATTAATAACTATAGAACAAAACAATTTATATAATTTTAAAATATAAAATAAAAGTAAATAAAAAAAATTGATAAATAAACAACAATAGCTAAGTTACCGTATCAGGCAAAATAACGCCATTATCGCGATAGTTATGTACTCTGGTGCGTATATGACATCTCTTCCTTATTAAAAATAGATGGAATGGTATTTTTTAAGGTATGCTTAGTATGTGAAGTATTTATATTACTGCATAGCTGTCGCTTGTGTAAGTCAGGATGTTATGATGATAATTAAAATAAACCTTACATTTAGCTCCTGAACAGAAGCTTGGGATTTACCCTGTTTTTCTTTTTCCTATCAACTCGTTTGTGCTCCATTGTGTCTATTACTCCAGTTCAAAATATCAATCAAGAAAGTTTATATATATATTTATGACGATTATGCATTATCTGCTTAGGTTGACGTCGATTTCACAAATACAAAAATCTGTCAGTTGAATTTCAATTTTTATTGACTTATAAAAACAAAAGTACACGTGTAATCCTTTTTTTTAAATTATTGTACTGCTTTTTAGGGAGTGGCAACACGAAATAAATTATTGAATTAGAAAATTAGAAAATGAAAAGGAGAGATTTCTATAATTTTATGGGGACATTATAAAAGACAATTTCGATTTTCTCATCGACCGTCAAACATACAAAGATGAAAAAAAAACCTATTCTAAGTTTTAACAAGAGGATCAAAATAAAACAAAAACGAAGTTAATCCACCCACTGGAACGTTAGCTACACTTTGTTGAATTTTGTGTCTTCATTTTTTCGTTTAAGATTAAATAAAAAACTACTGAAAGCTACAGTAATTTTTTAAATGCTATCAGTTTATTCATCTCGTCGAGTTCTATCTTTCAAAAGAAAAATCATTGTCGTATGTCAACTGGTTCGCCAGAAATTTAAGAAAGTCGTTTGCATTTTTTATTTCTTAATCATATTATAGCTTAACGCTGCCGCGTTTGCTATGATTATAAATTTGAATGCGTAAGCCTTAATAGTAATCATTTACATGTCTTTTCTATTAATATTTCAATGAAGTAATTACTTTTAAAAAATAAATTCTTTATTTCGATGCCCAGTAAACCATTGTTAGGATAATTCGTTTTTCGAGTGTATGAGTTTAAATATAACGGGTGGCGCAACAAGTAGTATAACAAAATGTGTTTTGTGATGAATAGTTTTGTAATACAGTAAAACCTCCCTAAAGTAACCACGTTTCGTTCCAATAAACATGAGGTGCTCCGAGAGGTGGTCTCTTAATGGAGGTCATGTTTAAATCCAGATTTTAATTGTTGAAAAAAAATGTAACAATTAATGATACTACAATTTATTTTTCACTTTAGGAAAAAATGTGAAAATTTAAGTATCAAAACAAAAGTTAATTACATAGTTAATTACTGCAGTTTAAAAAATGAATACATTGACCTTTGCTTTGATTTTACGGTTTTATCTTTTATAACCTTTATTTCCAAGTCCTTTCGAAGTTCAGTAAATAAATGCATTTTTTTTAAAGATGAGAACAAATAATGACGATTTCATTAATTTATCTATTTCTTTGAGAGTTTCCTGACAGAATAGGACAGGAGAGTTTATTGACCGCCATTTTTAATTCGTCATCAGAGTTAAAGTCATTGCCTAAAAAGCCACAAACGGGTTTAAACACTTAAAAGTTACCGGAATTTTAAAAAAAAATCTAAACTTAGTTTAGAAGTTTGATGAATAAAGCGCTCTCCGGAATTATTTTTCTAATAAAACCTTTTCTTCAAGTGACCAAGAAAAAAACGGAATGTGTTTCAGTTTCTTCAGAGAAAGTGGTCGCTCATGGAGGAAGTTCAACTGGCATGGTCTCTGAATGGAGGTAAATAAGTATTGAGGCTATGGAAATAAATTTCGTTCCATGAAAAAATGGCCGTTCAGGGAGGTGGTCGCTTAATGGAGGTAGTCGCACAGGGAGGTTTCACTGTACATAGCAGTAATGTAGGGGAAGAGCGCACTGGAAAAAAAAAGGACTAAAATACGGAAAATGTACTGCAATCGAGACGCCAGTGTGCTAGTTCCGTATTTAAAAGGAAATTTCCCCCCGTAAATTCCAGAAAAACGGAAAATTTTCTGTAATTTACGGAGGAAAATTTCGTTAAAATACGGAAATAGTACTGGCGTCTCGGTTGCCTGTATAATTTCCGTATTTTAGTACTTTTTTTTTTTTTTACATGCGGGTAAAGTGGCAATTGAGGGCAAAGTGGAACTTTGAGTTTTCTCTGTTGTATAGCGGCCACGCTAAGCAGGAACTGGGTGAAACTATCGTCATAAATACACGGGAAACTATTTACCTAGTTTAAAAGAACAAAAAAGTAGTTCTGTGAACTTAATTTTCGGTTAATATAGCCCTATTTAAATATTTGGTTGGACTGACTAAATGATTTTGTTAGCTCATTTTGAGCTAACAAAATCATTTGGCGAGTCCAACCAAATATTTGGATGGGACTAATTTTTGGATCTTTTAACTAAATGTTTTTTCCGTGTGCTGGTAGTATTGTCTGCGATATTTGAAGCGGAAGGCTATATTTTTTCTAGTTCTGAACTCATTTCATTGTTTTTTCGCAATAGCTAAATAATATGTAGCAATTATTTGCTCTTTTGCTGCTTGATCAGTATGAAATAACCTTTTAAAAGATGCTTGTTTGAAAACGCTAAGTCATGTAGATTAGATTCTAGACCACAATTTTTGTATACCAGGGAAAGTGACCACAAAGAGATCGAGTAAAATGGCCAGATGGCTGCTTTGCCTGGTTATTTTATTCATTGTTCTTAACAATGCTATCAAAAGTATTTTCTTTGAAAGATAGAAGACAGGTCGGGACAATAACTTTTACAGAGAAATGTTTACTTTCGACATTTGCAGTCTTCTGCGGGCACTTGTACTTCTCCATTTGTCATATTGATATTACTGATTTCTTTATCGTGTAAAAATTTAATGCTCACAATATTACAAAACATAATACTTATTCTTAATGTGTGTTACTTTATCTTTTGTTGATTAAAAAATATACATCCTGAATCAATGTGGATTGTTCATTTATTTATGCTGGTCACTTTTCCCAGCCTAAGCGGAACCCAATTGCGCCCATCGGCCTAATCGTTCGACAATTTCGTAGTTTTTCGAACCTTGGATTTCCATGCGTAAATACGGGTTATGTTTCCTTAGAAAGATCGCCCCCCCCCCCCTCACAGAGGTCACCACCCCCCCTAGGTATGCATCTTTAGCCTATATTCCTAGAGTAGATAATCGGCCGTCAAAAATCAACCCAACCCAGCCTAGGCGGACAAAGTGACCATTTTGTATTTTTTTATTTTTTTTTAAGTAACATGTACACTTTAAAATCTCTCTATTCTAAAAAAAAGTAACTACCGCTGTCACCGCCGCCGGTTTTGAATTTTTTGTGACCGGAGGTCTTTCTTCGTTAATATTAAGAAAAATAATGCATACAAAAATATGAAAATCGGTAGTGTTATACAGAAATGTTTGATAAACATGCTGATGCAGACAGTTTTCAAATCGAAGAATTATTTTAAGAGATATTTAATGCTAAAGTTGGACAAAATCGTTCCACTAAAAAAGTTTTATAGTAGCAAAAACTATACATCGGAATTTAATAATTTTTAGTTCAGTTGATACGTTATAATTTCTCGGTGTGCAGAATTGATTTATTTTTTTAATTTGACTCATTTTTCGAGGTTTTATATCTATTTTAAATTAAAATTTTCAGCATTTCGAGAGATATTTTTTACAGATTTTAGAAAGTGATATTAATTTAAACTGTTGCCAACTGTATAAACAGCGGAAACAATAATGTTTGCTTTAAAAAAAAATGTATACGTGTAATAAATTAAAAAAATAGAATTAAATAATTATGTACAAAAAGCAGGAACTTATTAAAAATTACGTCATGAAAACTATAATTACACGTGAATTTTAAGAGAGAAAAAATTTGTAAAATAATAAATTTATTAACATGCGTTAGAAGTCTTAAATAGGAGAAATTACGTCTTATTTACGTCACATTACAGTTATTACATAAAATGAACACAAAATAATATTGCAAAACGGTTTAAATTTACAAATTGCGCTAGACATTTATTTGATATTTTGAGAGGATACTTTTCAACTATTTCAGTTCCTACTATTAGCTCACACTCTCCCTATATTTATTTATTTATATATTTATATATTTATCTTGTTCAAATTTTCAATCGTTAATAAAATACTCATTATTCATCCTATCAAGTTGAAATAAATTTTTTTAAACTTGTACTGGATTACAATTGATGTTAATACAGTTTTTTCAAATATTAATTAATTAATTAAATATTAATTAATTAATTTTTGTTTTGCATGGGAAACAAAATGGCGGCCATTGATTATTGAAGTTCAATGAAAGTATTTTCAATAAGGAGTTACCATAGGGGAGACCCTGTTCTGTCGCCAAATACCGCCAAATTTCTCGCCAACTTGGCGATATATCGCCAAATTTGGCGGCCAAAAGTGATGCCAATTTGGCGATAGCTCTAATATTTCGCCAAATTCCCATAGAGTTCCATTGTAAACCTACTTGCTTATAGAAAATCAACAAATTGAGATATTTTAATGCAACAAAAACTAATATTAGCTTAAGGGATTATATTAAATTTTTCTTTGATGGCCTAAGTAGAAATTGACTTTAAAAACAAAATTTTTATATTACTTGTTTTCTTAGGAAAGCGCAAATAATATTTTATTTCTAACACAAGTATTTTCACGTGAATATTAAAAAGAGAAAGAATAGTTTGGTCAAAATTACGTCAGATTAAAAACGATTAATTTAAAATGTCTCATTTAAAAGAACTTTCTTTTCGCTTTGTTAAAAAATACCGGGAGACAAAGATTCTGTTTACTTAATTCCTTTTATATTAGCTTATTTTGAAATGTTGTTACACGTGTCTACGTCATCAAGTTATTTTTATTTCGACGTTTTATTTGTATTTTTATTAATGTTGTACTAATTTATTTGTTCTTTCGTTATTTAAAATAAAAATTATGTCAATTTGTATAATTTGGAGAGTTGTTTGGCGATTTATATAATTTGCCGAAATTAGTCGACGGGATAATCAAGTAGTACCGCAGCGGATTTGGCGTTAAAATTTCCCCAATCAAAGAGAAATGAATAGAAATCCGTTTATAGGGAGATCGCCACTGTTTTTTAAATTATAATTCAATCTTTCGAAATCTTTTTAAAGCCGATCACATTAGCGTGCATTTAGAGTCTGCGGTGTCTGGACGGGGGTTGGCGAGCTTAGCTCGTAGGGGGCCGAGCCCCCTAGTAAAACTAAAAAAAAGTAAAATAGCAATTGAAACTAAAGTTATTATAGTTCCTATTGGTACTTATTTCTGGAACTTTACTGATTAAAAAGGTATAAAAATTCATCAAAACTTAGAGAGGCCAATTTATCCTTCCTTTCCATATAGCTAAATAAATTCATATTCAAAGATATGCAAAAAACTGGATGTATTACAGTCTGTGGATGACAATTGTTGAAAGTATGTTTTTAGTATGCACGATGCGTTTCCTAGCTGGCTTAAATTTGCAGATCCTATACAAGGCTGAAGGAAAAACAAGTGTGTAAATGTGGTTGCAGACCGCACAGAGGGTTTCGTTTAATAGCTCTTTTAAAGCACTTTATCCTTAATAAATAAATCAAAAATTTTAATTTATAATTATTAAACCGTTAAATAAATGGCAGAACCATTATATTTAATTTTGAAATAATTAAAAAATATTTTTAGACAAAATTAAAAATATTCAAGTAAAATTCTTTAAATAAAACTAAAAAATACGTATATTTTTAAATTCAGCAATTAAAAAAATTAGCGGAGGTATAAATAAAATATAATTTTTTTAAAGAAAAAATTGTTTAAAACATATTTAAAATGCTGAAATAATTCCGAAAAAAAAATCCATATTAATTCTTTCACTTTCCGAACACTCACTAAATGGCGCCAAAAAGGATGTTAACGTTTATTAAAATTTCAAAAAACCTGTAAAATGACTAAAAAGTACGAAATTGTTTTTAAATTAAATCCATCGGACAATTAAATGTAAAAAATTGTAAATTTCAACTTCCGCCGACATGCCTCGAATCCGAGACCTTCGGTAAGAAATAACACACTCTACCATAGTACAACCGAATTCGCGAAAATATGGTTGAAATTGAAATTTTGTTTGGAAATTATAAAAATAGTGGGATATCATTACATTAATTTATTTAATTAAAATAACATAATTTTTTCAAACTTTTATAATTTTGGATATGACAGGGGGTATTAAGCTCTATGTACAAAAAAAAATTCAAGTCTGTAACTTAAATAGTTTCCGAGTACGAGCGCAGTGACGGACAGACGGATAGACACAGAAGCGAGACTAATAGGGGTTTCGGGAAATGAACGAAACCCTAAAATGTGTGGTAGAAATCCTGTGGTGTATATAGAAAACTGTATAGAATCATATACAGTATTGCGGTCTGCTGAAAATAATTCAAATACCTTACGGATTCTGGGGATGATAATTTCAGAAATTGGGTGTACAACAGTGGTTTGCGTTTTCAAAATTGTTTGTTTAGATTTATTTTACCTTATTAAACCTTCACCTACAAAACGGGTCCAATAGTACCAAAAGATAAAACAGAATTAGTTAAAATACTGTAAGATCCAGCTGAATGTGATTTAAAAAAAATTGATTTGTAAACTCGTATTTTTAGATCTGAATTCGTAAAAAAATCTACAAACATTTTAAAAGAATATCAAATAAAAACTAGCCGAGGGTAAATGCTGAACTTTCACTTTAGTATTCTTTAAATGTTGGAAAATGTTTTATAATCTATACAAGACGCATGATTTTTCTCTTTTATTTGCTCTATTTTAACATAGTGCATAATATTTCCTTTTAATTTAGTTAAATTAATTAAATTTTTGAAAATCTGATCATTAAAGCTAAGAAAAATTTCTAAGAACGCCATAAAAATAAAAATAAAAATGCCTAAAACTGATGGCATTGAGTTCACAGGCTATTCACACTAATTGTATATTACACTTTCTATATTATAAAGGACAAACATATCTGTTCGTAACGCATACGTCATTTTACGAATGGCAACACTTTGAAATTTGAAATAAAATTTTGGTTTTGCAATTTTCTCTACTGCAAATTTTTAAACTTCTAAAGATCGCACATTTTAAATTTTACACCGTCGTATAAGGAAAAAAATGCTCTTTTAAATGCAATTTGTTTGAAAGTTGTATCTCAATTTATTTTTGAGATATTAATTTTTTTGTAATTTTTAATACCATTTCTCTTTTTGTGGCAACAAAAGAACCTCATTTCTATCGAAAGTCATTGAAAGTAAATGGAAAATAGGAGATACTATATCAGGGTTCGCACAGTTTTACCACTAAATTTTTACAATATTTTCAAAGTATTTCACTGCAGAAAAATACTGCAAAATCTGTGAATAAAGGCGGTGTTTGCGAATTCTGTGTTTTAAATATTAAATGTAAATTTTCTTATCATTAATATTGGTGCCAGAGTCCTTGGAAATTCCAAGGAGTGTGCGAACCTTGACTATATCTTTTTGTTGCCATTTTCGCATATAACCTGAAAAAAAAAAGTTGAAATTAAAATATGGGCTATGTCAAGAATATTGTCCGTTATTCCGGGATAATGACGTCATATGCACACTTTTCTATAGACGAAGTTTAAGACTGAATTGTAAAAGTGAATTGCTTTATCAGATGCAAATGACGTCATTTTATAAAAAAGCGTGTATTTTAACCCTCCGTCTACCAGACGGGTCCATTGGACCCGACAGGTACATACAAAATATTCATTCAAACCAGAAATTTCTTTAAAATAAACTAAGTATATAAACCAGACAAAAATAAGGTAAATAAATAAGTTAAATAGTTTTAAATAAAAATTCTGGTGTAGAACGTTTTATTAAAACTTGAATAAAATTCCCGGTAGATCTAGGGTTAATTCTTAAACCTGAATTATGTTTCATAGAAGTGCGTCATTTTCACAGCCTAGCTGCTTTGAAATTCTTCACAGGTGAAAATGCTTCACTTTTGAAAATAATGTAATCGAAATCACACACTGATAAAACGCAATGTTTTACAAAAATTTAGAGTGTCTTTATAAAAGAGAGGTGGCATGTAAATAATAGCGATTTATATTACAGAAAATGATGATTCTCCCCTCGATGGATTTGCTTCGCCGAGTTATACAAGCAAACAAATAATTCGTGGTTTAAAATAATATCGTGTTCCTGATGTTTTTGTCGAAAATGATCTCGAATAATAAAATTTTACTGCTATTCTTTAGGACATTCTACTATAATTTTTATCAAAATAACACAATTTGATTAATTTAATTTTTCCTAATTTTATATATATTTAAAACACAAATGTGTTTTTTAGTCATCTGCCGAACCGATTTTACTAATATTTTTTTTTTAACTGAGAGCTCTTCGTTTGTAGATGTGATCACACTGTTTTTTTTTTTTTTAAATATCCCCACTTTTATATTTTAATTTTAAAAGCATTTTATGAAATTTCTTCAAAATGATGAAAATTAGATAGTTTTCATCATTGCAGACAAGAGAGAAATAATGAGGTATTTTTAACTTTATTCATGCTATTTTCTGATAAAAATTCAAAACTTTTGATAAAAATTGTTGTATAGGGTTTAGTGGCGCAAAATCCCATTAGGAGCAGAATATTATATTAGGGGCATAATAACGGAAAATGACATACTGCTTTTGAAAACACGCATTTTTCCTCATGAATTTTCTATATTGTTTTACCTTCTGCATGTGTACTGATACTAAGTTTCAGACACGAGGCGAAATGCTTATTTAAGTGAAAATGAAGTCATATTTAAATGAAAACGATGATTTTCTTAGATAAAACTAAACATTTCAACACAAATGCTTCTAATAAAATAAATTACGGAAATTTTTACTCTCCGGAATTGAGATTAGAATCTCAAGTAAAGAGCGCGTCTGTTCATATAAAAGCTGTTGCTGACAATCGTAACTTCAAGTTTTGAGTTAAAATGATTTAAAAATGATCAAACAAAGTACAATTATTTTAAAAAGGATTAATATGGATATCAGAAGTGCGTATGCAAATTTTGAGAAGGTGAAAATTGCTGTTTTTCATTCCGGAGTACCAAGCATAAGAGCTCAATTGATAACCACATCCTAATAACTGACCTTTATTATATTTTACTGATTAAGTATCTATCTTATAAAGAACAAACGTATCTGTTCTTAACGCTGATGTCATTTTGCGAATAGCAACGCTTCACAATCAAATTTCGGTCTTGAAATTTTCGCTACTGCAATTTTTTAATGTTCTGACCATCGTACATTTTTAATTTTCGTTGCATAGGGAGAAAAATTTACTTTCAAATGCAATTTGTTTAAAAGCTGTATTCATTGACTGATGTATTATATTTTAAAAATAATTTTAAGCATGATTTTTTTTTAAGTTTATCTTATCACGTGCCGGTTTCAATACATAATAATAATAAACATTTTGCACATAAACAACAAACATCTTTCTGCATTTGTTTCTGACTATTTTTGCATAATGAAATTAATACTTCCCTTATAAACAAATAAAAGAAATAATATAAAAAAACCCACCAATCTAACATATTTGTGAAAGACAAATTAACGAAATTGATACTTCTTTTATAAACAAATAAAAGAATAATATTGAAAGAACACAAATCTAACATATTTGTAATCGTACAATTTAAATTTTTAGATCACCAAATAGGATTTTTTTTTAAAATGGAATTTGTTTGCAAACTTCATCTCAGTTTACTGATTGTCTATGTTTTTAAAAACAATTTTAAAATGAAATACTTTTTAATTTATCTATATCGCTCGGAGCTCGATTACGAAAGATTAATCCGTTTACCCTTAAAACAAAATAAAGAGTTCATCATACGGCTAATATCCATTAAAAAAAAAATCCCTATGAATAAATAAATAAAATAATATAAATAAAACACAAATTTACCAGACATGTATAAGCTCTGAAATTATGAGAATATAAAAGGATGCCATAAGTAGCAAAATCTTGACAAATAACTCTTAGCAAGCGGCTGATAAGAAAATATCGCTTTTGATAAATTTCAAAAATGTATTTGATTGTATAATTCGTATTTTCCATATGAGAAATGCTTTTTTTATGTAAGTGGTCAATCTAAAAAATTTATTGCATATAAAAAAAACATTAGTTTTCAATTAAAAATAAATGATTTCACCTATATTCTTTAACCCGGGAAGCACGGGTACGGTCCCCTAGTTACTTTAAAGTATAATGTCCCTCGAAAAATAAATTAAGGAAGGGGGATTAGCCCCCCGTTTCTCCCCTTTATATTTAACCAATGAACCTCCAAATCTAATCACGGAAGTGCCTTATCAAAATAAACCCGAATACCAAATTTGAAACAAATCGGATAATTCTGCATGAAAAACCCATTTATCTAATTTAAGAGGAGTAGGGTGGTTAGTTCCTCCAATTTCCCTCTTTATACTTATCTAATGAACCTCCAAATACAATCAGGGAAGCGACTTATGAGAATAAACCGATATACCCAATTTGAAGCAAATCGGATAATTCTGCATGAAAAACACATTTAGTTAAATTAAGGGGTGGGGGATCAGACCCTTTACCAGCCTTCATAATTAACCAATGAACCCTCCAAACTAATCAGGGAAGCGCCTTATCAGAATGAAACTAGAAAAAAAGAAGCAAATCGGATATTACTATCAAGAGTTATCGCGTTACATACATGCATACGGAACATACATACAGAACCTACTGGCACATTAGCTCTCAGGCTTCGATAGCCTGTGAGCTAAAAATTGCTGCAAAATATTTATATTAAGTGTTAAGAGTAGTTTAAAAAATTTCTTTAATTTCATTTTAAAAATTAAAATTTTTTTAAAGATGTGTCAACAGAATTATCTATGTTATTGCTAAAATCTTTTAACACTTTCCAACATAGCTGAAAAGTGTTTATTAAGGCAGATCGCACAATGAACAGACAAGCTACAAAAAAAAAAAAAAAAAAAAAAAAAAAAAGTGAGTCAAGAGACATTTCACCCTGTTAACAAAAAAGAAACCGATAAACCGGTTTGAACATTAGAATTTGTTTGCAGTCTCACGCTTTTTGTCGCTTGGCTGTTCAGTGTGCGATCTGCTTAATTCGGTTTGCCTGTCCGTCTGATTTTTAACTCACGTAAATGTAGTTGGATTTATATGTAATTGAGACATTTTATGGCATGTTCTTTGTATTGAAAATGATGTGTGTAGCAGTCATACTTCGCTTACAGAGACACTCAAAAGTATTCCGTTCCATTTTTATTTATGGGGGAAAATCGTCTGCTTTGTATTTTAATAATGTCCCACCATTTCAAGCAGAGTGAAATTGATGTATCTCATTGTGGTGCGCGACAAGATACTAATTCTTTAATAGGGTGTGCATAGCATTTATCATTCATATATAGGAGCACACAAGAGTTTTCGGTCGTAGTACTGCCTACACTATATGGCCAAAGATGACCGGTCACTTGCGATTTCAGACGTTTTGTTAAATATCTAGAAAAATACACGAGGAATTAACCTGCAACTGCAGGTGTGTAAACAGTATGGTATAGGTCATATATTTCCGCGAAGATTTTTTCCCGAAACCCCATAGGAGACCGTCAACAAATTGAAAAAGAACGAATATCTTTTGGATAACCTGTAAAAACTAATGTAGCAAAAGCGTTCAAGCTCGAAATTATTAATAAGTGGCTTATTGTAATATACTTCATTTTTATGAGGACAGCATTATACTCATAGAGAAATTAAGGTTTTTATAAAAACAGTCCCAAATTTCGCCAAGTTTTTTGCATATAATATGCAGAGTTCTTAACATAAAAAAAAGTTTTTTTTTCAGAAAATATGACAAACAGCATTATACACAATACTCTGGAATCAGAATTAAAAAATAATAAAAATTGGATGAAAAATGAGTAGGTTTACTAAACAATGTTTCACTGCGCATGCGCGAATGCAATCAAAGTATAATGTGATTAATGTATTAGCTAAGTATATAGAGAAACTATTGTGAAAGTCTCAAAATCAAAGCTTGAATATCTGAAAATTATCGTCGGTAGAATAAGCTCGAAATCTGTTGTCCCAAAAGGAAGCAAAAAGATAAGGGGTTGTATCCAAATATAGTAGTACGTGCAATATTATGTACGCTATCTTGGCATTAATCAACGGATGTTTGATACAACCCCTCATATTTTTGCTTCTTTTTGGGAACAACGGATTTCGAGCTTATTCTATCGACGAATTTTCAGAATTTTCAAGCTATGATTTTGAGACTTTCACAAAAGTTGCTCTATATAGTACTTAGCTAATGCATTATGCATTAGAGTGGGTCGAAAAAACCGAAATATTTATAATCGAAATGTAATAGAGTGGAAAAGTTGCCTTTTGTAATAAAGAATAAATTAGTAAAATGTTATACCGATCAGTTAATATCTTTTACCGCCGCAAGGGGGGCAAAGTTTCCAAAAATCGCAAAAAACATGTTTTTTCAGTATTTTTTTTTAATTATCCAAACGTACGAATACAATTTCTAATAAGACGCAATAGCTACATGAAGATATAAGAAATGTCCCGCTAAATATTCATTATGATAAAGTAATATTCTTTGACTGCCGCAAAGGGACCATATTTAAAAAAAAAGTTGTAAAAATTTCAAATTTTTATTTTTTCTAAATTCTTATAATTTTTATAGTATGTCATGAAGTAAATAAATTTACTTCATATCTATTAATATGTCGCAAATTTTGTTAACTATTTGTTATAGACTGAAAAAAAAACGGTAATCATTCATTATTTTTGACGACCGCTTCATCTACTGCTATTTTACTGCATATCAGCAGTTCATATACCAAAAATCACAAAAATGCTATAAAATGAACAAAATATTTTAGTATCTTATTAATTACAATACAGAGATGATTAACCGAAACGGATTAAATAAACTTAAAATGAAGAAGTATTTAAAGTAATTGAATTTCATAATATGACTTGCTTCCAATAAAGCCATTGTTCTTCGAGAGGCCAAAATTGATCATATGTGATCTTCCCTCTGTTTTGTTACTTTACAGTTTTGCCACTCGACTAAATCCATACAATTTTAAGCTTCAAAGTTCAAGTCTGGAATGACGAAGTGACGGATCGCACTATTCGTGTCCACAGAACTTCGTGATTTGGCAATTTTCTTTATGGCTGGGGTCCTGATGTCCTCTCTTTCATATTCTATCATTCCAATTAGGTCATTTTCATGATTTGCGAAACAGGTATTTCGTGAAATTACAGGAACTATAATCTTTCGTGTATGATATGGCAAGTAACGAGGGTTACTAATTATAGTCCGCAGAATCTGAAAAAAAAACCATGATGCATTCATTTTAATTGTGAACCGACTGATGCAGTACACTTTCAGGATGTACTCATTGAGTACATCCTGATCAGCTCATTGCCAAAATTGAAAATTGCCAAAGCACGAAGTTCTGTGGAGACGAATAGTGCCATCCGTCATTTCATCATTCCAGACGTGAACTTTGAAGCTTAAAATTGTATGGCTTTAGTCGAAATGCAAAACTGTAAACAAACAAAACCACCTGTTACGGGTTGTCTATCGACTGACGATCTAACAACCCTGGTGAGTTTAGAATGTTCGATTAAAGATACCAGCTATTATAACTTTCCTTGTCCCACTCAATCAGTAGAAAGATGCGTGAAATTAGTCACTGAAGTGCTGGTAAAGTTTGTGGACCAGGACAGAGTGAGGATTACATGCGATCAATTTCGGCCTCTTGAGCAACAATGGCTTTATTTGAAAGCAAGTCATATTATAAATTCATTTACTTTAAACACTTCTTTATTTTAAGTTTATTTAATCCGTTTCGGTTAAACATTTCTGTATTTTAATTAATAAAATACTAAAAGATTTTGTTCATTTTATATCATTTTTGCGATTTGTGGTATATGAACTGCTTTTATGCAGTAAAGCAGCAGTAGATGAAACGATCTTAAAGAACAATGAATGATTACCTTTTTTATTTTCCAGTCTATGACAAATAGTTAACAAAATTTACGACATATTAATAGATATAAAGTACATTTATTTACTTCTAGACATATTATAGAAATTATAAAAATATAGAAAAAATTAAAAATTGAAATTTTTACAATTTGTTTTTTAAATATGGTCCCTTTGCGACAGTAAAAGATATTATTTTATTATAATGAACATTTACCGGGACATTTCTTATATCTTCATGTAGCTATTGCGTCCTATTAGAAATTGTATTCGTACGTTTGGATAATTTAAAAAAAAATATTGAAAAAAGCATGTTTTTTGCGATTTTTTGAAACTTTGGCCCCCTTGCGGCGGTAAAAGATATTAACCGATCGGTTTAATATTTTAAGAATTTATTCTTTATTACAAAAGGCAACTTTTCCGCTCTATTATATTTCGATTGTAAATATTTTGGTTTTTTTCGACCCACCCTATTATGCATATTATATTTTGATTGCATTCGAGCATACGCCGTGAAACATTTTCTAGTAAACCTGCTCATTTTTCATCCAATTTTTATTATTTTTTAATTCTGATTGCAGAGTATTGTGTACAATGTTGTTTGTCATATTTTCTGAAAAGGACTTTTTTTTATGTTAAGAATTCTGCAAATTATAAGCAAAAAAAACTTGCCGAAATTTGAGACTGTTTTCATAAAAACCTTAATTTCTCTACGAGTATACATGCTATCCTCATAAAAATGAACATAGTATATTAAAATAAGCCACTTATTAATAATCTCGATTTTGAACGCTTTTGCTACTTTAGTTTTTACAGGGTTATCCAAAAGATATTCGTTCTTTTCCAATTTGTTGACGGCACCCCTATGGGGTTTCGGGAAAAAAAATCTTCGCGGAGATATATGACCTATACTGTACTGTTTACACACCTGCAGTTGCAGGTTTATTCCTCATGTATTTTTCTAGATATTTAACAAACGTCGCAAGTGACCGGTCACCTTTGGCCATATAGTGTATGAGCGATAATTCCTGGAAGTGAGTTTTCTGTTGTGGTCTGCGTTTTAAGGTGCGTTCGTAGTTACGTAAATAAGTAGAATCAATAGTCGTCATCTGGTCCATCCGCTTGTCTGTCTGTCCGTCTGTCCGCATATAACAGCGCAACAACTACCCAACTGAATGATGTGAAATTTAATATCTATAATCGCTGCAGAATGTTGCCGAGTCATTTCAAATTTTATGAAAATTGAATCAGAACTTAAAAAGATATTAATGAAAGTTTTCGTCATTTTATTAAATCCTTTTATACGTAATTAATTCAATGATGTACCTTGATAGGTAATGATTCTAGGTTGCCATGACATCCTATTTAAGATGGAGTCATATTATTTCCGCATTTCTAAATTTAATATACAGGATCATAATAAATTTTGTATTCATGAATTTTTGCCTAAGAGTACAACAGCTGTTGCACCAAGATCTGAATATTTATAAAACTATGTTATAGTACGAACGCACCTCATTTGCCACGTTTGACGTACAATTTCCGACTTGTTAATTTTTTTTTTCTTATTACTTACCGTGTATGCATTTTATAGATCGTATATAGGTCTGTACCGAAGAGTTCGAATACATTTCCGTTTATTGACGGAAATTGCGGAAAGCGAATTTTTAACTGTGTTAAGTACTAAATTTTAAACCAATATACAAATTGATTGGTCATATATAGAGATTCACAAAATAATTTTAATTACTTTTAGACTATAGATGGTAATTGCCAAAATTGAGTTTTTAAATGTTTTATGCATTATCCTAATTATTTACTTAGATATCATCTTTTACCGTTTTAAACGTTGAAGTTTTGTTACTGTATTCAGAATGTGTTGAAAAGTGCTTCATAATCTATGCTTAACGCTTAGTTTTTATACCTTGTTTCTTCATAAAATCATTTAATTTTACGCAAAAATGGCAATTTAAATACAGGGTGTCTACAAATTAGTTCGGTAAGTTAAGAACCGAAATATTTAATGAAATTAACTAGTTGAAACTCAGACTAGTGGTAATATTGCCGAAGTTTATTCATAGATGGCGTTTGGAATCATAAATGACGCTATTGCTAAGTGAGCGGTAATCATTCTTGTTCCGCATTACGATAATGGAGACGTACAACGGTGTTGAGAAAGCGGAATGATGTCTTTGGTTTCATGAAGCTCATTCTTCTGTGCAAATACGACTCCATTGCCATTTATGAATAAACTTCGGCAATATTACTACTAGTTTGACTTTCAACTAGTTAATATCATTTAATATTTTGGAAGTTCTTAACTTACGAATCTGCCCAACAAATTTGTAGACACCCTGTATTTAAATTGCACAGTTTGTGAAAAGAGTCTCGTAAAGGAATGTGTAAATACATTGACTGTAGCAAACTTTTTCTAAAACTCGTCAGTTCACTGCAGAGCTACTACTATTTCTATTAGTAATCTTCACCTTATTTAATCGCAGAATTTCTGTCATTAAATAAGGCGAAAGTACCTATTCGGAAATAGTGGTAGCTCTAAAGGCCGCTGTTGAGTTGTTCGAAAGACCTAAGCTACAACATTTCATTAATTAAATATTACCTGTGAATGATAAATTTACTGAATACGTTTGTATATAAGATTAATTTTAAACACAATTATTCAATTGGTAAATAAATTGTAATTGTTGTAAATTTCCAAGTGGGTGAAAAAAGTCTGCACGAGTATTTGAGCCAGGGATACCTTGGCTGAAGCCGCCAATGCTCTTTTAACTCTTCCAAGGCCGGTGGTTCATTTTTGGACCACCTAATTTTTATCCCTAAATGGGACATTGACACCGGAATTTTTGTTTGAAAATTTTCGTTTTATTAAGTACGTGAAGAAAATATTTTATTTATTTTCAAATAAATTTGTTTGTAAATTCCGCTGTCACTCATGTATTTCAATATTTTAATAATAGAAGTGCTTTGCCTCTGAAAGGGTTAACTGAGCCATTCCGCACGAATCTGGAACTATGAACATTAATGTATGTGCCTACCCTTAAATCGCAGTTTTTGCGAAGAATTTCGATTTTTATTTTTATTTATTTATTTATTTTTTTGTTAAATGTCAAACATTTAGAATTCCAAAAATGCCTTACGCCTGGTTCAGCGACAATTAGAAGAAAAGTTATAACCCAAAATATAAACAGGAAATCAACTTTCTGAAATCGGAAGTGACCGTTACAGAAAGATAAACAATGCATTTTAACAGTTGTTTCTTTACTTTTAAACAAGGTTAATATGCTCATATTTTTCATTTTTAATATAGAATTAAGCTTGAATTTAAAGTTGTAAACTTTATACATCATTTTATGTGCCATAGTAAAATCTTAATTTGCGTTTTCTGGAAAACTGCGTTTTTCATTGTTTACGTTTACGGAGAAACCTCATTTCTTAATAAGTTTTTAAAACATTGAAATAAAGTTTTGTGACAAGGTTCTGCTTATCTATTGGTATACTTGCTGATTTATTTTTGAAAAAAAAGTGAAATATATTGAATAGATTTCGTTATGGAAGGTTTGGTAGAAACGCAGTTCTTTACTAAAATTTGACTAAATATTGCCTAAATTTGAAAAGTTAATTAAAATTCCATTAAAAATTTAATTGAATTCATAGTTTTATTTCCTGTTTTAACTAAAAACACATGTGTTTAATAAAAATTTCACATTTTAAAAGAAAAGTGCCCGAAGGTTGGCACATACTTAAAGTACAGTGTCTAGAATACCTAGTGTGGAAATATGCTATCCAAACAGTGCTAAAAATTTGTATCCCTTAAATATGCGACGATACTGCTAAAATCCCAAGTGTCGATTGCAGCGACATCTGCGAGATTTTCGTATTACTACTATTACATTGTATAGACTAGCAATATCTTGCAGTTGTAGAAAATATCCTGCAGATGTCGCTGCGATCTTCATATTTTAGCAGCATCGTTGCACATTTAAGGGATACAATATTTTAGCGCTTTTTTAAGTGTTACAGGTATAGCCGATTTTCACACTATATATTCTAGGCGCTATACTTAAAGGTAAGTTGGGTGAATTAGTCCTCCAGATTTTTCCGGGATGGCTCAGTTGGAAGAACATTGGCGGCGTCAGTTAAGATATCCCTGGTTCGAATTCTGGCCCGGACTTTTCCACCCACTTGGAAATTTACAACAGTTACATTCGTATAAATATTTCTAAAGTGTACGCCAATACTATCTATGAAAATTTGAACCAGATGTCTTCATTTTATCTTGGCCTATTAGAGTGATACGTGACATGTAAATATGGAATTAAAGAAATGCACGAGTACAGCGCCTAGAATAAATAGTGTGGAAATCTACTACCCAAACAGCGCTAATAAGTTGTATCCCTTAGATGTGCAATGATGTTGACATCCAAAGAGCCGATCGCAGCGACATCTGCGGTATATTTTCAAATTTCAATGCGAACATCGTATTTTTACAGCGTCTAGACAAAATCGTCTTGGAGTTTTAGAAAATATTTTGCAGATGTCTTTGCGATCGACTCATTGGATTTCAGCATCGTTTGACATTTAAGGGATTCAGTATTTTAGCACTTTTTTAAGTATTACTGAGATAGCCGATTTCCACACAATATTTTCTAGACGCTACAGCACGAGTCTAGAATATATACACACCTAGAGTCTCCACATCTAGAATATATAGTGTAGAAATCGGCTATCCCAGTAATACTTAAAAAGGTGCTAAAATATTTAATTGTTTAAATGTGAAACGATGCTGAAATCCAGTGAATCGATCACAGCGACATCTGCAAGATATTTTGTAAAACTCCAAGACGATTTGGTATAGACGCTGTAATAATACGATGTTTACTTTGAAATTTGAAAATATATCGCAGATGTCGTTGAGATCGGCTCCCTGGATTTCAGCATCATTGAACATTTAAGGGATACAACTTATTAGCGCTGTTTTTGGATAGCAGATTTCTGCACTATATATTCTAGACGCTGTACCATTACACTCTATGGAAGTGTTCCACCTTGTATGTTAATCTATGCTTTACGCTACACGTTTTTGCCTTGACCCCGTGATCATGACGTAGATGGAATATCCTCCCCAGTTTTCATTTGTGAACTGCCATATTTTGGATAACAAATTCGCTTGGAGCATGCTTATTTCATCCCTTTCTTACACAGTAACCTTAAATTTGCAGTATATCCTTACCTATTACTTCTTAAAGATTCGTCCTCCTCAATGAATAAAGAAAAATTCCGCTTTTGGTGCTTCTGTGATTATATTCATTTATGATTTTTCACTGAAGAAAGGTTTCATTTTCAATCATGAAACAGCTGTGATGCTACTTTTATTCTAGAAGGGATCCCGAAGATAATTGTTTTAAATACCAATATTTCCAAACGACAATCTTTGTGGTAGATTTCTATTTAAAGATTTCTGTCTAATTACAGAAATCTATCACGAAGATTATTGTTTCAAAATAGTGGTAGCCCAAAATGCCACCTATGGTTTATCTTTCATAGATACTCGTGCTACAGCGTCTAGAATATATAGTGTGGAAATCTGCTATCCAAAAACAGAGCTAAAAAGTTGTATCTCTTAAATATACAATGATGCTGAAATCCAGGAGCCGATCTCAGCGATATCTGCGATATATTTTCAAATTTCTAAGTAAACATCGTATTATTACAGCGTCTATACCACATCGTCTTGGAGTTTTAAAAAATATCCTTCAGATGTCGCTATGATCGATTCATTGGATTTCAGCATCGTTTGACATTTAAGGGAATCAATATTTTAGCACTTTTTTAAGTATTACTGGGATAGCCGATTTCCACACTATATATTCTAGATGCTGTAGTTGAGGTACATGGTGAATATGGGTATAAGTATAGCGGCTAGAATATATAGTGCGGAAATCGGCTATCCCTGTAATACTTAAAAAAATGCTAAAATATTGTATCCCTTAAATGTGCAACGATGCTGTTGAAATATCAAGATCGCAGCGACATCTGCAGGAAATTTTCTACAACTGCAAAATATTGCTAGTCTATACAATGTAATACGAAAATCCCGCAGATGTCGCTTGGATCGACACTTGGGATTTTAGCAGTATCGTCGCACATTTAAGGGATACAAATTTTTAGCGTTGTGCGGATAGCACATTTCCACACTACGTGTGTGGAAATCGACTATCCCTGTAATACTTGAAAAAAAGCTAAAATATTGTATTCCTTAAAGGTGCAACGATGTTGCTGAAATATGAAGATCGCAGCGACATCTGCATGATATTTTCTACAAGTGCAAGATATCGCTAATCTGTACAATGTAATACGAAAATCTCGCAGATGTCGCTACGATCGACACTTGTGATTTTAGCAGTATCGTCGCACATTTAAGGGATACAAATGTTTAGCACTGCTTGGATAGCATATTTCCACACTAGGTATTCTAGACGTTGTTGTATAAGGTAACCAAATTTTATAAAGGTCTCAAAGTTAAATATTTCGCCACTTTAAAAGCTTTAAAATCTTTTAAAAATGTCACGAATTCAATAAAATTTTTGGAGTTTTAGAATTTTTTTTAAATCAAAAACTGCATCAACTATGCGACTTTTGTACAGTATTGAATTCAAACATTTTTATCCGGGTTAGATTTCTGAAATTCTGGAGAAGGGGGCATTATGAATTTCTAGATGATTCTGTATTTTTACATTTTTTAGACCCTTAATTACATACAAAAAACTCAAATCTCCCGGAAGGGGAAGGATGGTAAAACTCTACCCCTGGTCACACCGCGAATTCGTTATTTCTTCCGCAATCAAATTTCGTCGAATTTCGATGAATATGAATATAAGGTGACCAAATTTTATAAAGGGATTTAAAGTTAAATATTTTACTATTTTAAAAGCTTTAAAATCTTTTTGAGCATTGTCTTCTTTGAAAAATGTCACAAATTGAATAAAATTTTCAGAATTTTAGAATATTTTAAAGTCAAAAATGGGCCCACCGTGGCTGAGTGGATAAGACACCACGCCGCTAATCGCTTGAGAGCGTAGGTGGGGGCGGGTTCGAATCCCGCCGGTTCCGTTGAACACTCTTTGTTGAGCCCTCGGATTTAATTCTCTGGTGTTGTAAATTTCCTTGTGCTATCTCGTCCCTGTATATCGACGATGACTTATAAGCGGGCCTTGGTGTCAAGCACACAAGTCGGATGTATGTGTACAATAAAACAAACAAACAAACAAGTCAAAAACCGCGTGAACTATGCGACTTTTGCACACTATCGAATTCAAACATTTTTATTCGGGACTGGGTTTTGAAATTCCGAAGAAGGGGACATTATGGAGTTCTAGATGGGTATTTTTTACATTTTTAGATCCTTAATTAAACACAAAAAACCCAAATTTCATGGAGGGTGGGGGGGGGGGGGTATGGGGTTTATTAGTCCACCCTTGACCATTCCCCGAATTCGTTACTTCTTCCATTCTCAAATTTCGCCGAAATTCGGGGGCGTTTGTTTACCTTAAATAACACCGACAAGGATATAGGTGTCGTCGAGTGGCGTGATCGGTACTGTCAAGCCGGGGGCCCGGGTTCGAATCCTTGGGTAAGACATGGATGTAATTGTGGGTGTCCATATGCAGTTATATAAATATATAATGGAAAAAAATGTTGTGGTTTGTTGTTGTTTTTATGTATAATAAGGATCATTCGAGACGAAAGCCATAATTGCTATAGGCCTCAAATCAATCTCCACTACGGGAGACTTCAATGTCAATGGGAAGGGTATAGGTTTGAAATGAAACACATTCAATCGAATGAATACCATGTTTTTCACTTTTCATTCACCGCTAATAAAAACAATCTATGCAACAATTAACTGTACCTTTCAAAATAACAAAAGAGATCAATTTCTCATACGAATGTAATAAATAATAAAGCCATATCCATATCAAGGTAAAAAGAATATAAACAGCAATTAGCCCCGTAACCTTGACTGCGAATTAAATGGCCGATAGTTACTTGCACCGCTTTCGCTCGCGCTGCTTAACGTAAAGAAGAAATTTCACGAACATATTTTTGTTTTTTAATGTGATGCGTTACAAGAAAGTGGTTTTTAAGGAAGAGCTTATCACGCTATGGATTCCGGTGTGTCCAGATCCAGTTGTCATCCTACACATAAAAGAAGATCACTTTGTTGCTGTGGTCTGATCACGATGTTTCTGTGTTTGTTGATCATCGGTGTGTGGAGTTTTAGCTCAGCGACGTTTTCCAGTTTTAGTGATTTGATCCCCGATGTGCCAAATCCTCTGAATGGTAAGTAATTATTCATTTTCTTATAGACTAATTTCTACTTTTTTTTTAAAGGACATTTTTTATTGTTTGTGAAGGTCCGAATATTATTGCTTCCTGTCCTCATACGTGTATGGTGGATCATCACTTGGGCGAGGAGGGGGGGCGGGGGACAATGACCGCCCCCCCCCCGCCCCAAGGATTTTGAAATATAATTAAATTTTCGTTTTCTGGTGATTATGAAAAGTAGTAGTAATATTTATTTTTCACAAGAGACATAAAATAATTAAACAGTAAGAAAAATAGAAACTGAGAAATTTTTGTCAGAGAGAGAAGGCTCTGTCCCTCTGAACTTCCAGTGGAAGTTAAATTTATCTTAAATGGGAATTCAGGGGGAGTGGGGATAGGATCCTCCTGACAGAAAAGGAAATCGTTTAATTTCTTCTTTAGTATTAAATAAATGTTGTAGGGGTGAGTGGGGGAGGAATGGGACACTTTTTACAAAAATAAGAAAATCAACTTTGTTTGACACAAAAACGAAATTTTCAATTTATAGAATACAAAATGAAACACTTTCTAGTCTTCTTGAACAATACAGAAACATAATTTCCAGAAACAATTTTATAGTTAAAGAAACTAAGTTTTAAAATATGTCCCATACCTCCCCACTAACTGGGAGGTATGGGACAGCCATAAAACAAAGCTATAAGGCACAAATAGCCTAGTGTCGGCTAGATATACAGTCTAACAAAGATTAGAGGGTTGATAATGTCTGTGCCACAATATCAGATTCCAGTATCTTCATCACTGGAAGGAAAATTCAGGAATTTGTCAGTCACAGATGACATTGAAAAATCATAATTTCAATTTATTTACATTTTGAAGCAAATGAATATATTATCAATGTTTAAATTAATATATTACCCTCTAAAATTTTTTTTCATATTAGCAATTTAGATTAATCTTATTAAAAAGAAGGAATTAGACTTGTCCCATTCCTCCCTTCGCTTGCATGTCCCATTCCATCCCACTACCTTCTTTTATGTTAAACTTCTTGTATAAACAAAAATGATGCTTTTAGGTTTAGTTTAAATTATGGATAATATACATTATAATATGCCATAAATAAGGAAACTATTAGATCCATGCATAAACAAGTCATTAATATACAGAAAGCATAAAAAGTATATGAAGCAAATTTACTTTTGATTCTTGAAAAAATCTTTTTCTTTATACAGTTGCAAGCTTGTGCAGATCAGCAACTTTTTTCAACTGAAGATTGGGCTACCATTGCTTCATCTAGTGTGTGATTAATGAAATGTTTAGAATGATACATAAAGAGAAAAACCTATTGTCCCATTCCTTCCACTGTTCCATTCCATCCCACTCTCCTCTATTAATAAAATACTTGGCCTTTTATCATGAGTAATATTAACCCATTAAAGACTGACGTTGCGTTTTTACAACGTTTTGTTTATGATTTTGTTATTTTATTGAGAATATTTTTTTCAACAAATTTATTATCACATATTGTAGGGTAGATATGCCAGTAATGGACACCCTTAAGGAATTTCTTTTAAAATTATTATTTTATTAATAGTAATAATTATTATATTCCAGTTTTTTCAATATTTTATTAACCTATCAACAATATTTAACCAATCTTATAGCCTCATTTCCCAATATGAATCGAAATTTAATTTTAAATAACAGAAATATATCAAAACACCCAAAAGCCCAATAATGGACACCCTCTGTTCCAGTAATGGACACCCCATAAAAAGTAATAAATATAATTGTTTTTATCACTGTATTTAGAACCAGAGTTTAATGAATACATACTAATGAAACAAAATAGTTATTTTCAAATAAATTTAAAAATTAGGATACCAGTAATTAGTAAAATATTTTCGATAAACATTTACTGTTTGCATCAATTATTGTAATTATAAGATTGACGTTTTAATTATTTTAGATGGATAAAATACTAAATATCAGGCAATTACAGCTATCGAATTATTGAAACAGTGGGAAATTTAAAAGGAAATAAAAAAAAAGTTTTGGATTATTAGTGTTTAGTTTTGTCTCACTATTTTTAACAATTAATCTTCCAGAGACTACTTGATGTATCATTTATAATAATTAATATTACAAATATGAAATAAATGATATTGTGAGTTTAATATTTTAAATACTAAATAAAATAATTTGAAAATAAAACTGTAGAACTAATGTTTGAGGCCACTGATCTGCAGATTTACTACGTTTCATGAATACTACCTATAAATTTCATTAACATTACTTTTTTTTCTGTGTTAGAGGTGAATAAGGAAACATTTAAGACAGAAAATAGGTTTTTGATAGCTTCTGTAACTTAATTGGTTTTTATTTAAACGGAGAGGGATTAAGCCCTATGAGCCCTTTTTTGACTGTGCTCTTAAACAATATTTTCTGCTTCCTGGCTGGTTTGATTGCCAGATTATAAAATGTGAAAGGTATATATACATAAAAAAAGAATAAAATATTGAAGTTTTATTAATCACATAAAATAACTTAAAAGCAGCTATTTATAAAAGTTTTGGTGTTTTTACATTTTGGTAAGTATAATTTTAAAATTAAATTTTATTATTTAGGTTTGCAGTTAAATCAAAATATTTTATGCACTATAAACATTACTGAAATTGCATTTTTAGCAATGTCTACGTGGGGTGACTATTACTGGAAAATGACTAATTAACCATCCCAAGTAATGGACACCCCCTCTTAAAATCTTAAAAATAAAAGAAATTTTGTAAATGGTCGTTAGTATATAAAATTTTAAGTTTTCTATTGCTACTCAAACAAAAACATTCAAATTTTGCAAGAAAATAATATATAAATTAATTAAACGAAGCCAGCTCTTAGCCTCTTCATTAAGATTTTCATAGAAAAACAGCGCAACTTTGAAACATTATTTTCTGCTTCCTGATTGGTTTGATTAAAAGTGTCAACAATAACCCAGTTTTATAAAACATGCAAGGGGGAATTATAAAAAAATAATTAAAGCTAAATATATATTAGTTATTTTTTTATGAACCATAAACATCAAGGGGTGTCCATTACTGGCACATCTACCCTATATGACTTTTATTTTTAAGAAAAAAAATGTTAATTGATTCGAGTTGTAAAAAATTATAAATATGTATGAAATAGTACGGAAGGTTTTCAAAATTTTTATTGCCGAAACGCCAGTGAAGGCTTACTGTGGAGACCCGAAAAGTTTTGGTTTCCGTCTGTCTGTTTGTTTGTTAGTCTGTCTGTCCAGCGATAACTGCCGTAAAAAGCGTCCGATTAGCTTGAAATTAAAGATGCATATTGGTGAGGTCATCGGATTTAGCTGTATAGCTTTTGGTTAAATTTGGTTCATTCGTTCGGAATGTATAGAACATTTTATTTTCCGCCTTAATGCTTTCCTATAGCAATTCAGACGATTTTTCCATTTTTATTTGTTGAAAGAAAAGGGCTCATATGATTGAAAGATTTAAATGATAAATTATGGGTGATGGAATTTCCTAACTAGTAAATCTGCAGATCAAGAGCCTCAACGTCATATCTGCAACTTATTGTTTTTAGCAAACTTTGCGTAATATTAATCTTTCTACAAAAACAAAATTTAAACTTTTTAAATTACACAAACATTTATAAAAGGAAAAAAATATTTCGATGGTTTCAGACATTAGAAGCGTTAAATTAAACACGTTGTTATGTAATGATATTCTGAAATTCTCACGAGCTACTTATTCTAGTAATTTTTATATAATAAAGCAAATTTCTTCAGGGGGGCACCCCCCTGAACCCCCCGTTGTGTAATTTATTTTGCATTTGTAATTTTCTATTGATTGAGTTAATGATTATCCTATATCTTAGTTACTTATTCTAGTAACTCTATTTCTAGCCTACTTATTCTAGTAATTTTTATATAATAAAGCAAATTTCTTCAGGTGGGCGCCCCCCTGAACCCCCCGTTGTGTAATTTATTTTGCATTTGTAATTTTCTATTGATTGAGTTAATGGTTATCCTATATCTTAGATTCCTTTTTACACTGCGATTTATAAGGATAAGCAACAATTTGGTCAAGCATTTTACGTTATCCTAATATCCATACAGCAGTATTTACTTGCCTGCTAACCACAAACACCTGTATCTAATGGATAAAGAACTTTTGGAAATGTAAACTGAGACATCTAATTTAGAAATCTAATACCTTTTATAATTTTTGTTTCCAAAAAATAATTTTGATTACCATTCTGCAATATTTATATCTAAGATCTAATCTAAATATCTAAAAATGTACTCGATAGCATTAACTTACTAAAATCACCCTAAAGTAAGGGGACTTCTAAACCTAACGGTTAATAATTCATCATCGTGTCCACTTCCAATTGACTAAATAGATAAACGTGATTTGGCACCGTTAAGTATTTTTTGTGATAGCCTTTTAATAGTATCCACATTTATTTTAAAATCGTGATGTTACAAACATTGTTGAAATTTGACGCACACCTGTGTTTAGGTCAAATTACGAAAGGTTAACTAACCTTTTATTTCCCTTAGCCGGGCATTTTGTTTCATTTTTCGTAATAGGGATTATTTTAATAATTTAATTTATTTTACACTCTACAAGCTGTTACACGGGACGTTGTTCACGTAGAATTAAAATAGAGATAAATGCATTAAATAAAACATTTCACTCCCCACCAGACATGGCAAGTCTCAGGCTTTTTGTACAACACTATTATCTTACAGAAAATGTTGTTCTTTTAAATCGAGCAAATGTTTCAATTAAATAAAGTAACATTTTTTGTATTAAAATACTGGTATCCAGAACGCCGGAGGCTTGGCAGCTCTGCTCCTCTTAATAGAAACATATATAGTTAACCATACTTTATCACATTTTATAGGAGACAATACGGAATTTCTTATTTGTATGGCCTTACCTCAGTCATAAAAATGTAAAATTTTGTGCCAATTAATATACACAATTGCGAAAATGAAATCGTAACCAATGAGAAAAGGAAGGCCAAGTAAAATCGTGTAAATCGAGGAATCTTTCTTCGTAGTGTTGGGAAAATACCACTACAAAAATTATTTTAGGTGGTATTTGGTGTGAAATGTTTATATGTATTCATTCCTGTCCTATTTATCTTTTTTATTATTTGTAATTTGCTTATTCCATTTTCCTTTTGCACGTGAAAATCTTACAAATTAAAATTAACTCTTTGGAAGAAATTGTTATTCCTTTTTTTTTTTTTTGGCAACAATAAAGTTTATAAAGTTTAATAGAATAATGTCAGTTTATTCTGTATGAAAATAACGAACTTTTTCTTTTATAATCAAAATAGTTGAATACATAAATAAAAAAATTATTCTATATAGTATATAAATACTATTTTCTTTTCTGCGTTTAAATCAATCTATATGCAAATATCTATACAAAGGCATTCATTAATTCATTCCTTTTAACTTTGATTTGACTTAAAAAACCATACATACTTTCACATTTATGATATTTTTAGATGAGATATAGTTGCTACGCAACGGTTAAAAGGGAAAAAAATGAAATATAAGTAAATTCATAAAATAAAATGTTTTATATTATTCAAACACATGTATAAAATTCCATCATAAGTTACACACCTAATTTAAAAGCTCTGACAAATGTTTTGACAAAATTGCAAACTAAAAGGAATAATTTAATACTCTTATTTAAAAATTTCAGCATCCAAAATTTACCATTTAAATCTATTATTCATATGAGCGATTTCTTTCAACAAATGAAAATTTGAAAATCGTCTCACTTCCCATAGAAAAGCATTATGTCACAAAATAAAATGTTCTATATATTCCGAACGAATGAACCAAATTTAACCCAAAACTATACAGCTAAATCCGGGGAGCTCACCAATATACATCCTTAATTTCAAGCTAATCGGATGCTTTTTACGTCAGTTATCGCGGGACAGACAGACTAGACTAACTAACAAACAAACAAACAAACAGATGGAAACCAAAAAATTTCGGGTCTCCACAGTAAGCCTTCACTGACGTTTCGGCAATTAGAACCATACATTATTCATATTAGTTTGAAATTTTGTGTATACATTTGTCAGAGTTTTTAAATTTGGTGTATATCTTATGGAGGGATTTTATATATGTGTTCCAATAATATAAAATATTTTCTTTTTTTAATTTACTTTTTTTCAATCGCATATTTCATTGTCTTAATTTTCTTTTAACTGTTTCCTAGCAACGGAAAGGTGAGTTTGATCTCGTATATCAAAAATAAAACAAATACGCTTTGAGGTTGAAATAAAAGGGGCTTGTGTTATGATATTAATTCTTATTATTTAAAAAAAAGTTAATATCTCACGGTTTATCGTCTGGACGCAGCTAACAGAAATATTTAATTTTTAATCTGAAATTTCAATGAGAAAAATAAAACTTTTGAAAAGCAAATTGATAGTAAATGTCAAAATTATGCACCGCAAAATTATCGCTGTCGAAAAGGACGTCATTGTATCGGGAAATAAATATTTTCATTCTTAAAAACAAACATTAACTAGATTGCCTGAAAAAATATTTTTTGACGAGTGTTAGTTCTTAATGCCGCCTCATTTCAGAAAATATGAATGAAAATTTTTTTATCTTTAAAAGGAAATTACATTTTCGTTCGTAAAACCTAAACTTTTAATATAATTGCGTCAATGTAAATCTTTTTCTGCCCACCAGTATTGAAGAATAAGGCTCGGAAGTGTAAAAAGATTTACCATAATCATTAGCGCAATCAATAAAAAGTTACATATGTAAATTAATGAGACCATGGGGGTTCAGGGGACGGAGCCTCCCTGAATACTTTATTATTTACAAAAAATACCAGAATTAGTAGCTCATGAAAATTCAAAATATCCTTCCATAACAACGTTTTTAATTTAACGCTTCTAATGTCTGAAAACTTCGTATTTTTTATTCTTATAAATAATTACGTAATTTGAAAACTTTAAATTGCGGTTTGCAGGAAATTGAATATTACTAGAGTGTGTCTAAAAACAATGAATTGCAGATCTGACGTTGAGGCTCCTGATCTGCAGATTTACTAGTTGATAAATTTCGGATTAGGGTAGGGTAGGGTAGTACACAGTAAGACGAAAATTATTACCTAACGAATGGCAAAGATTTTTATTCTTTTGAAAAAATTTTTTGCTACATCTTTAAGCTACAGAAATAGGCTACACATTAATGTATAAATGGTTTTAAAAAAGTTATTTAAAAAAGCACAGAAGCAGAATAACGGAGTATCGAAAAACCACTCGTGGTACACAGTGAGACAATATATATATTTTCAGAAATCATACATTTTTACACTCTATGAATAATTTTCTGCAGTTTATGACTTCTAATTAATATTTATAGATTTAAACAATTTTAAAAATATGAGCCTCGGGTGAACAATGGCAGACATTGGGCTACCTTCATGCAAATTTTCAGCCTCTTGCGTTTAGTAGATTTCACTAGCCATCGAACGCCCCCCCCCCCTCCCCCCCACACACACAGACAGAGAGAGAAAAAAACCTTCTTTTATTAATAACCTCTTTTTTATACCAGAACAGCAGAGTAGATACACAATGAGGAACGTCTCACTGTGTACCACAACTGTGTGCCTCACTGTGTACTTTCGTTACGTTGTAACAATATGGATGCCATATCTGTTTCATCATCAATTTCACAGCTTTGAATGCTTGCGTCGTTTTGTCGACATGGTCTATCATTAGATATAACTAGGTTTGGTTAAGTAAATGTATGCTATAATGAAAGAAATAAACTCTAAAATGGACGTTTATGTAACTTTAACCCCTGTAAAATAAAGAATTACTTACTATTTTGTTGCACGAGTAACCGAAGTGCCGAAACTACATCCACGTGTTGCATAAGATGAGGTGGTTCAGTGTGTGTTCCACCTAAGTGAAAAAATTATAACTATATGTCAAAATGGCTGCTGTCTCACTGTGTACTCCCCTACCTTATATTCATAGATGCACTATAAAAAGTGAAAAAAGACTCAGCAATTCAAGATACAGATATTGTAACAAGTCAAACTATACTATGTGTAGTAAATGAAATGTATACTGCTACATAGTAAATGTGTCAAACATTTTCATACGGCAAAAATATAATTGATTTGTACTGACATAAAAACAAAATTGTAATATCTCTTTTTTTCTCTTTATTAATCATTAATATGTATAATTTTTTAAAATTTCATTTGTGTCAAGTATAAGAAGGTAGGGTACTTAATAGGTTAATAAGGCTTTAAAAATACTATAATTTTTTATTATTAAATTATAGGCGGATAAGTTTTCATTAAGTTTTAATTAACTGCCATTTTTAGGAAGTGTGAGCGTATCTTGTCAAAAGCCAAATCAAAAACCTTTTTCAGGATACCTCAGGATATTCATCGTTATTCGGTTTGTATGTGTATAGAAAAGGGAATGTTAACACCACAAATAAATAATGATATGTCAATGATTAAGTGTATTTTTATCTGTAGGGGAAGATTGGCCACAGTGGACATAAGGACACCATCGGTTCAAAATGCAATTGTTTTACTGCTAAACCTAAACGGCAACCTAGTGTTGAATATTTTCAACCGGAAATTACATGATCGTAGCAGAATTTATTCATTAGCTGCATTCGTAATTATATAAATACGTAGCACCTATAATCGTCGTCTGGTCTGTCTGTCCGCATATAACTGCGCAAAAACTACTCAACCGAAAGGTTTGAAATTTAATATATAATCCTTGCAGAATTTTGTCGAGACTTTTCAAATTTTATGAAAATCGAGTCAAAAATAAAAAGGAAATTAATAAAAAATTCTGTAAAATCTTCTTAATTTATTCTAATATTATAAAGAAGTAACGTTTGTTTGTATGTTTGTAGGGTCTAATCTCTGAAAATTTCAAACCGATAGTAAGGGTGGCAAATTGATGGTGACAGCCCCTGTTCTAATATAAACTATATTTTATGTCGGTGTCACTATCCACAGAGGAGTGCAGGCGCAAAAAATGTTCTAAAAATGAATTTTTGGGATACTGGAGGGTCTAAAAACTTGATATTTGGAATGGTAGTTACTTATAAGGTATAAATGCTCTCTAAGAACAGATGAAAAAATTTGAAATTTAAAATGGGTGAAAATGAACGAAAAGCGTTCTAAATTACGATTTCTATTGAATTGTTAATTATAGAAACTTAAAATATGTCATGGAGATACTTATAAAGTGTAAATGGTCTCTAAGAACAGTTTCTAAAAAATTCCAAAATTTAAAAGGTTGAAATAAGCAATAAGCGTTCTAAAATGTTCTTAATTACGATTTCTATAGAATCTCAGGAAATACTAAAGAGATTTAAAAAGTAATGGTTTCAAATTGATGATGACGGTCTCTGCTCCAACATAGGCTATCTTTTATGTCGTTGCCATTACCACCAGGGGTTTGCAAGAGTAAAAACATTGTAAAATTACTTTTTTTTTGTAATACTGAAGGGCCTAGAACCTTGAAATTCGGCACGGTAGTTACTGATAAGATGTAAATGCTGTCTAAGAACATTTGAAAAAGAAATTGCAATTTAAAAGTGTGAAATAAGTGAAAAGGGTTCTGTAAATGTTCTAAATTACGATTTCTATTGAATTGTTGAAAATAGAAACGTAAAATTTCGTATGGTAATTACTTATAAGATGTAAATGCTCTCTAAGAGCAATTTCTAAAAGATTCGAAATTTAAAGGAGTAAAATGAGTGACAAGCATTTAAAAAACTTTCTGAAGTAAAAGCTTCAAAATATATTCTATATTATAATTTTTTTTTTAGAATTAGTTTTAGTTCTTCTCATTAATTTGTCTCATTTTCACTGAATGCAGCGTGATAATGAAATATACTTAATTCGTAACTTTTGAATTATCCGTAGCAGTAACATTTTCCTAATAATCTTCTAATGAGGAATTATCTTGAAATTCCAGGTATGTAAGCAGAATAGTACAGGTCATGCATTTCCATGAGGATTTTTTTCCGGAAACCCATAGGGGACCGTCAACAAATTGAAAAAGAACGAATATCTTTTGGATAACCCTATAAAAACTAATGTAACAAAAGCGTTCAAACTGTAGATTATGATTAAGTGCCTTATTGTAATCAACTGTGTTCATTTTTAGGAGGATAGCATATATACTCGTAGAGAAATTAAAGTTTTTTTAAAAAGAATCCCAAATTTTGCCAAGTTTTTTTGCTTATAATTTGTAGAGTTAACACGTTCGTTGCCAAAGCTGAGATGGTGCATCTGTTCATACACGTCAAGATCATATCTGCAATTTAGTACTTTTAAGTTATTTTTTGTTTTATTATTTAAATACTATATATATATACATGACTAATTACTTTTAGCAACAAATAAATTCACACAAGTATGCTCGTTGTTGGAATATGAAAAATTGCAGATATTTTCTATGGCGGTGCTCGTAATTGCTGATTTAGATAAGGAGATCAATAACGAGTTATCTCGTAGCTGGCAAGAAAACCCAGTTTGCCAACTACGAGTATTCTCGTAGATGGCAGCGAACGTGCTAATATATAAAAAAAGTTCTTTTCAGGAAATATGGCAAACATTGTACACAATACTTTGCAATCAGAATTAAAAAATAATAAAAGTTGTATGAAAAATGAGCACGTTTACTAAATAACGATTCACTGCGCATACCCGAACGTAATCAAACTATAATTTGCATTATGGAGCAACTTTTGTGAAAGATTCAAAAACACAGCTTGAAAATTCTGTAAATTATCGTTGATAGAATAAACTCAAAATCCGTTATTCCCAAAAAAGAAGCAAAAAGATGAGGGATTGTATTCCAAATGCAGTACTGCGTGCAATATTGTGTATGCTGTATTGGCACTAATCAATGGATATATGGATACAGCCCCTCATCTTTTTGCTTCATTTTGGGAACAACGAATTTAGAGCTTATTCTATCAACGATAATTTTCAGAATTTTCAAGCTATGTTTTTGAAACTTTTATAAAAGTTGCTCTATACATTTAGCTAACACATTATACACATTATATTTTGATTACGTTCGGGCATGCGCAGTGAAACGTTATTTAGTAAACCTGCTCATTTTTCATACAATTTTTACTATATTTTAATTCTGACTGCAGGGTGTTGTGTACAATGTTGTTTGTCATATTTTTTTGAAAAGAACTTTTTTTTTATATTAAGAATTCTGCAAAATATAAGGTAAAAACTTGGCAAAATTTGAGACCGTTTTTATGAAAACCTGAATTTCTCTTCGAGTATACATGCTATTCTCATAAAAATGAACACAAATTATTACAATAAGCCATTTAATCATGATCTTCAGTTTGAACGCTTTTGCTGTATTAGTTTTGACTGGGTTATCCAAAAGATATTCGTTCTTTTTCAATTTGTTGACGGTCCCTTATGGGGTTTCGGGAAAAAATCTTCGCGGAAATATCTGAGCTATACTATACTGTTTACACACCCGGAGTTTCAGGTTAATTCCTTATGTATTTTTCTAGATATTTAACAAAACGTCTACAATCGCAAGTGGCCGGCCACTTTTGGCAATATAGTGTATGTACCACTTGGCCAATTATTATGCGAGCAAAACCGGGGTTTTTGCTAGTTATGTAATATAGTGACACCAGTGGACTCGTGTGAGGCTATTGCACTTTGAGATTATTCACGGATACATTTTTTCCTTGCTTTTTAAATAACTGCAATTTTTTACTAAGTGACATATTTAAACGAAATGCGGTTGTATAAAAGCCTGTTAAAAACAATTTACTATAATGATTTCTAATAAAGTAGCTTGTCCTAAAATGTGTATTAATATTGTAATTCACCTTTCACCATACATGATCAACTGTGCCCGAGACATACTGTTTTAAAATATTTTTTTAGAAATTGGGAATTTAAAAAAATATCTTTATAGAACCCAGGGACGTATATAAAAATTAAATTTTAAAATTAAATTTTTGGAGCTTAAAAGACATGTTGACCAAAATAATTTTTTATATGAAGAACATTTTATACATTTTTACAATAGACGAAATGCTTTTATAAACTTAATCATGAAACTTAAAGAAGAAAATTTTAAAGTATGGTGAAGTAAATATTAACACACATTTAAGGACAAGCTACTTTATTAGAAATCATTATAGGAAATTGTTTTTGACAGGTTTTTATACAACCGTATTTCGTTTAAACATGTCACTTCGTAAAAAACCGACTAACTATAATTAGTCGGAAAAGAAAAAAAATCCTGAAAAAAAATCTTGCTGGAATATCCCAGGAAATGCATTTTCAAAGTAATTTAAACCGATGAAAAAAAATATTAAAAATAGAGATGATTAATGTTATACATTTTTTTTTCAGCATGGTTTGCTTACACTGTTTTAATATAAAGAGTGGTTCTGGAAAAAACAAGTCAGAAAATGTACACCAAACGTGCCAAACGTGCATTCGTACTATAACAAATTTTATAAATATTCAGATCTTGGTACAATAGCTGTTGCACTTTTATTCAAAAATGAATACAAAATTTATTACGATTATATATATTAAATTCGGTAATACGGAAATAATGACTCCATCTTAAATAGGACATAATCGCCATGGCAACCTAGAATCATTACCTGTCATTGGATATCATTGAATTAATTACTTAGAATAGAATTTAATAGAATGAAGAAAACTTTTCTTAATATCTTTTTAAGTTTTGATTTGATTTTTCTAAAATTTGAAATTAATCGACAAAATTCTGCAACGATTATATATATTAAATTTCAAACCATTAGGTTCGGTAGTTTTTGCTCTGTTATATGCGGACAGATGGACGGACAAGATGACAACTGTAGGTGCTGCTATTTATATAATTACGAACGCACCTAAAAATATCTAAAATTTTAAACATTTATTTAAATTAAAATAAAGAAAAACTTAACGTGTTTCTTTAACTAAACAATAAGATAGAAAGAAAAGGCCCGAAGGTCTCATTTATTTATTTACATTTTTATCACTACGCGGTTTGAAAGATTTGCTTTAAAGATAATTAATGTTAGTGATCAGAGTGATACAGATTATTAATTATAGAACAATAAAACATTTAAGGTTAGCTTTGTTCTCCACCAATTTTGGTAACACCTATCTACCTTTACGACCTCAGTTCTAACCTTCACCTTCGATGAACATGCTAGCTGATAAAAAATTGGATTGGTAAGTCTTGTAAATCCCCTTTTCCCCTATAGCATTCCCATGCTCATTTACCTTTGGTGGTGTAATTTTTTTACCACCAGCTAAGAAGCGGTTTTTCAGGATTGTGATTTTATGTCTAAATTCAGAATTCTGTAAGTGTTACTTATTAAGGGGGGAATTCACTCTGAAGGTTAAAATAAGAAAGAAAAAAATCATGCGTCAAGCATAGATTATGAAACACTTTCCAACACATTCGGAATAACGTAAGAAAACTGCACAGTTTAAAAAATTAAAATATTACGTCTAATTCAACCATATGGAAACGCCTAATACTTTTCAAAACCCAATTTCAGCTGTTTCCATCCACAATCGGAATATTATCCGATTTTTTTCAGCAGCCCTGTATAGGATATATAGATTTGAATTTATTAACTACATGCATGCCAAAATTTAGTTCACTTAAGAGATACATATACTTCAGTTGAAAATTTACCTTCAGCAATTTCCTCTAATAAGGAGAACGGTACGTGAATACTTTTGTGCAGCCCTGCATTTGAGGTATAGAATTTATATAACGAGTAAGATGCAAAATATTAATTAAATTTAAAAGCGCATACCGAGTTTTAAACCGTATACTCTAGCAATTATTACTCAAAGACAGTACTGTAACCGATTTCTTTTGTGTGTCCCTGTAAATGAATAAAAAATGCTATGAATGCCCTTTTCTAACTTGACCGTAGTGAAATTCAATGATTTATATCAGTTTCAATACATTTGAAATAGCGTAATGCCATTAAAATACTCTGCAAACGACTTTTCCCCATGTACCGTAATGTAATGGAATACTTTTGAGTGACCCTGTAAATGAACGATTAATCCTACATACTTAATATACAATAACAAACATGCTTTGGTGACCCTAAATAACCTTCATCAATTTCATGAAAATCCGAGTATATTTACGGGAGTTAGAGCGTGGGCCAGATGGACAGACAAACCGAATGCATAAACACTTTTCAACTTTGTTGGAAAGTGTTAAAAATGGATTTTTGAAAAAATTCAGCATGGTTAGCTTCAAATATTATAAATCCGCTACAAAAAGAATTCTACAAAAATATCAATTAGAACAGAAGTTATCGCTCAAAATATCTTGCATAAAAACATTTGCTGTTGTGCTATAAAGTTAACTTTGAAACTGTTTTTCTAAAAAACGGAATCTTTGACATTGCGTGCCACTCTAATTTAAAACTGAATTATCATAGATCCTTGAAATTTTTCGTATTACTAGTTTTCATGTGTAATTTTATGTTGAACTTAAATTTAGTCTGATTTTTGTCACAGAAAATAGTGCATTGAAAAATTAAATATAAACTTTTTGGTAAATTTAGTGAATATGATTATAAAAGCCATTAATTATGATAATGAATTTGAATTCATGCATCAGAAATTTACTATGCCCACTACTGAAGTATAGAGGAAGTTAACATTTCTTGGTTTTTATTTTTTTCAAAGAATATATTTTGAAAATTTGAATGTTTATTCTGTTACATGAAGGTTAGGACTAGGCTAAAAAAATGTCTTTCGTAATTCACTAACATTTTAACAATAATTAGATATATGTCCTTAATTGGCCCACTTCTTATGACTTCTAGATGCGGTAGATTTCGTTAGCCATCGCAGACACACAGAGCGAAACTTTCTTTTATTAGTATGGATTTAAATTATGATATTTACATTTTTATACGGTTCTTGGTCCCAATATAAATTAAATTTAGAGAAATCTTTTTATAAAAAATAAAACAATAAACTTTCATTTTTGTAAAACCTTAATATTTATTTGTTCTTCTTTTGTATTTGCTTCACATTTGAACCACTTTTTAATGGATTTCAATTACTAAGAGTTTTTTCGAGAATAGGATGACAAGCTTTAGCACTTTTTCAGAAGGAATCTTTGTAATTAAATCGAAATATTGATTAAATGTATCGCGGAAGATTCTATTTAATTATTACTTTCATTTTTTGCCCACTTTTACTGTTAATTTAAACTTTTACTTCTAATTTGTCACTCAACGGCGACTTGATGATATTATTTTTAAAACTTTCCAAACATTACTGAAGGGCAATTCCAAGCCAATGTTACCATTTTTAGTATTTTATTTTTTATATCAAATAGGTAATACACATATTTTCTGATAGCATAAAATCTATATATTTTTTATTTGCAATGTATTTTATAAAAGATTGAATAGTCAAAATCAATAAAATCCATTATAATCAGCATAGCTTCTTTTTATGTGCTTATGTGTTTGTCTGTTATATATTGGATGTTGGTCGGTTACAGGTAAGATATTTTATACACATCTTACATATTTATTACATATTTTTTATAACTATATTGTGGCAACAGTCACATTTTGTGGAAGTCTAATGTTTCTGAACTGCCTCTGAATTAAAATACATTTTTGTTACAATAAATTGTATGTTATTTTATAAATAATATAGATAAACATTAGGATGTCCAAAAAGAAAGGTAATTCCTGTTTGTCAGTTACAATACCACTTTTTTCATCATAATTATTCACAATAAATAATTTATTCATAATAACTATATTAATTTATCTTATAATATCATATACTAATTGTAGCCATCTTTTAATTACCTGATTTATTATTTTTTAAATAAGGTAAAGTCATTTATTCCTCTATGTCTATGTTAGTCTGTTACAATGGAATTGCCCTGAAAAGTATTTATGAATTCGATTTCTGGCCGTCTGTCTGTATCTCCGCGAGTTAACTGGCGTAAAAATATTCGGATTGCCACGTAATTGATATGTTACTGAGGTTTATCACGGCATTTGCGTAGCAGCCATAGTTCGTTTACATGGGTACTCAAAAGAATTCAGCTACATTATAATCTAAAGGGGGAAAATCGTTTGCAATGCATTTAAATAATGTTATACTATTTCCAAAATATTGAAATTGATATACGTTACCGAGGTGTACAACAAGATGCTTACTGTAGAATATGGTGTGCATAGTATTTATCGCGCATTTACAGGGACACAGCAAAGGATTAGGTTAGACTACTGTCTATGAGCGATAAATGGAGGAAGCGCGTTTTCAATTAGTATGCGTTTTTAAATTTAAGTAATTTTTTGTATTTTTACTGTGTATAAATTCTATAGATCATATACGGGGATGAACAGAAGAACTCGAGTACATTTTAGCTTAGTGACAGAAATTGCCGAAGAGAAATTTTTGAACTGTTCCCAACTGAACTAAATTTCCGCATATTATGTAGTATATATAGAAATCTTTAAGTAATATACAGGATTTAACAAAAGGATTTGAATACTTTTCGATTATAAATGGTAATTGCTGAAATTGGGTTTTCAAATGTGTAATGTGTTTTCCCCAACAATTTACATTATTTTATCTGAATTAAACAGAAAAGTTTTTTTACAGCATTCTGAATACGTTGGAAAGTGTTTCATAATCTAAGCTGGATGCATGATTTTTCTTTCTTGTTTGCTTATATGATATTAAATAAGATTTTAAAGTGAATTAATAGTCTATAAAAAATCAAACTTTTCTTTTATCTTTAAACAATATAGGAGGCATCCTCACAAAATTTTTACTTTCTAGAATAAAAATCTGGTGAAATTAAACTTAATAAAATAACATTTTAAACTTGTAGATGAATGCCTTAATGATTCAAAAGAAACAAAAAATGATCAGTAGTGACGATTTTTAGGGTTTCGTTTATCTGACGAAACCCTATTCGTCTCACTCTTTTGTCTGTCTGTCTGTCTGTCCGTCACAGAGCCCGTTCTCAGAAACTATATATGTTGGAAACTTGAAATTTTGAGTACTTATAGCTGAACACCTCACATGAAACGACAAATCCTAAAATTTTGAAAAAGTCTTAAATTTAACCCTTTGGGCTCCCACATGTGTATTTCAAACAATTCTTTCTAAGTCAGCCCTTAATAAGGTTGGAGCCATGAAATTCCGCATACTTATAGCTGAGTACCTGAGACAACAAGATAAATCATAAAATTTTGAAAAAAGTTTTATATTTAACTCTTTGGGCTCCAACTTGTGTATTTTAAGCAATTTTTTCTAACAGAGCCCTAATTAAATTAGCGACATGGAATTTTGAATTATTATACTTAAACACATGAGCCCACACAACAAATCATAAAATTTTGAAAAAGTGTTATATTTAGCCCTTTGGGCTCCAATTTGTGTATTTTCAGCAATCCTTTATAACAGAATTCATAATCAAATTGGAGGCATGCAATTTTGTATTCTGATAGATAAATACCTCAGATCATACGACAAATAATAAATTTCGAAAAAGTTTTATATTTAACCCTTTGGAGTCCAGCTTGTGTGTTTTAGTCAATTCTTTTTAACAGAGCCCGTAATTGTATTGGAGACTTGAAATTTCGCATACTTATAGCTGAAAACATCAGATCACACGACAGATAATAAATTTCGAAAAAAGTTTAATATTTAACCTTTTGGACTCCAGCTTGTGTATTTTAAGCAATTCTTTCTAACAGCCCATAATTAAATTGGAGATTTGAAATTTTGCATACTTATAGCAGAACACCTGAGGCCAGGCGACAGATCATAAAATCTTGAAAAAGTCTTACATTTAACCCTTTGAGCTCCAACATATATATTTTAAGCAATTCTTTCTAAATGAGCCCCATAATTAAGTTGGAGACATGAAATTTTGCATATTTATAGCTGAACACTTCAGATCACACGACAAATAATAAACTTCGAAAAACGTTTTATATTTAACCCTTTGGAATCCAGCTTGTGTATTTTAGCAATTCTAGACCATATTTAAATTGGAGATTTGAAATTTTGCATACATTATAGCAGAACACCTGAGGCCAGGTGACAAATTATAAAATCTTGAAAAAGCCTTACATTTAACCCTTTGAGCTCCCACATATATATTTTAAGCAATTCTTTCTAAATGAGACCCATAATTAAGTTGGAGACATGAAATTTTGCATACTTATAGAAGAACACCAGAGACCACACGACAAATAATTTTCTTTTTCAAAAAAATTTTATATTTAACCCTTTGGACTCCAGCTTGTGTTTTTTAATCGATTCTTTCTAACTGAGCCCCTAATTAAATTGGAGACATGAAATTTTGCATACTTATAGCTGAACGCGTCAGATCATAAGACAAAATATGAATTTTTGAAAAAGTCTTATAATTAACCCTTTGGGCTTCAACTTCTGTATTATAAGCAATTATTTCTAACTTAGCCCTAATTAATCTGGGGATATGAAATTTTGCATACTTATAGCTGAACACTTGTGATCACACAACAAATGATAAATTTTTCAAAAAAGTCTTATATTATTGACTCCTCTGGGCTCTAACTTGTGTTTTTTAAGCCTTTTTTCTAACTTAGCTGCTAATTAGGCTATTGCGAGCTAGTTTCACTTGAAGGCTCCGGAAGGGGGGGGGTCAATTTTTCCCCAAACCCCTCATCTTATATATCATTTGACGACCCTTCGGCCACTCTTTCATTTTATGCACAATAGCCTTTCATATTTTATTTCCACTTGGCCAGGAGGGCTTTCCTATTTTAAGTTTTATGGGTCCCATTTCCTCGACTAATATATGTGCGAATAGGTTCTAAAACGAAGTTTTGTTCGGCAGACGTTTGTTTAGAATAGAGTGCGCTTCCTAGTTGCGAATTGTGGAGCTAACAGATTTTGCAAAAAGATAGTGTTTTGAAAGAAATATTAAACGAAACCCTCTGTGCGATCTGTGATCACACTTACCCACTTGCTTTTATTTAACAGAGGTTTAAGTTAAAATTACGAGTTTAATTTTCCTGATAAATTTCCTGATAATTTTCCTGATTAATTCTGATTTAGCAGATTTGTTTAACATACCCTATACTGTTTCATTTACAATGGTAAACATCATTTCCGGATTTCATAAAACAAGATTTTATTCACTTTCTATAACAATTTGAATGAAAATGATTTCATTTTAGTTCAATTTCATGCAAAAAGAACCCTTCATTACGTTTGTCAGATTAAATTGCTTAATGTCAGGTTTCTTCGTAAAAAAGAACATACGATATATTTTCCAGAGGCATCAGATATCAATTTGGTGGATTTTAAGGATAGATAAAAAGTTAAAACATGAATACATTAGAATGATTCTCAGCTTTTATTACTAGAATAGGTGTTAAAAACTATTAAAAGGTTTTAAACATTAAAACAATATTCAGATTACCATAATTGGTTTTAATGTTTAAAACCTTTTAATTGTTTTTAACACCTATTTTAGTAATAAAAGCTGTGAATCATTTTAATGTATTCATGTTTTAAATTAAAGCATTAAGGTGAATTTGACGTTCTCTTGCATATAGTTTTCTATATATTTAATTAGATAAAAAGTTTCTACAATTAAATATAATTGGAGGGATCCTCCATTCTGTCTCAACAATGTGCTTTGAGGGATACAAATTTGGTTAAATAATAAAAATTTGTAATTTTAGTTAAATGTAATTGTGTAATTTTATTATTACTATTTTATATTTTGGAAAGATACGTAGTTTTTAATAAAAACTGTCAATATTTTCATATTTTGTTCATTTGTTCAAAGGTGCCCCTAGCTTGTTCAAAGGTACACCTACAAGGGGTAGGTTTGAACGGGAATCTTTCAGATTTTTAAAGCCTCACAACATATTTAATTTATCTGAAAAATTATAATTTTTTATTTCATATGATGCAGAATTGCATTCTTTCTCTCAAGAAATATTTAAAATTCAATAAATATAATTAAAGTAAGAAATATGTGGATTAAAAAAACTGTTCAAAGGTGCCCCCTCTCCCCTACATGAGAAAAGAAATTGAAAAAAATTCTGTGGCTGCATCTGAAGTGATTTTCTGTATAATTTTATCAAGAGTGGCGGTACGGAATCTAAAATCCAGGGACAGAATTAAAAAAATAATAACAAAAATAAAAATTTGTGCAGGTTAATTTTTTGCTACATATTTATATAAAACAATAGTCCCAGTTTCGGAATTTTTTTTTTTTTACATCGAACTACTTTTATTGAAACAATTTTATAGAGACAGCTCCAAACTTAAAAATCAGCATCAGGGACATGGGACGGTAAGGAATTTCGTGGTATATTTGGATCCCCAACATCGTTCAAAATTTATTTATCTCGTTAGTATTATTATACAGTCATACAATGGGATGTTTTCCAGTATAAGAAATAACCCCCCCCCCCCCCCCTAGAATACTTAAAAGTCAAAATTATGTGAGAATGTCTCATAGAAGAGTACTTTTTACAAATGACATAGCAAAGTAGGAGATTCATACTTTTTTATAGCGAAAATGCAGAAAGTATTCAAGCATAAAATAGAAATGTGTTCGCATGTTCCTCGCGCGCATCTGAATTGTTACGGTTCGCTGATGGTGGATGCACGTATAAGAACAAACAAGTATGACTAAATTAATAAGATACATGTATTTGACTTTCAATCGTAGTAGATTATATAATCAAGTGTTTTTCGTCGTGCCTGAATAAATTCATAATCTTTGCGATTTAATTAGTTTAAAAAAATAACATGTCGGAAATTGTACGCCAAACGTGCCAAATGAAGTGCGTGGGTACTATAACTAGTTTATATAAATATTCGGATTTTGGTGCAATAGCTGTTGTACTCTTATACAAAAATGCATGAATACAAAATTTATTACGATTATATATGGGGCATACTCACAATCTTTTGACTTTTGGGAAAAAAAAATCTGGCGAAATTAAACTTGCTAAAATAACATTTTAATCTGATAGAATGCCTTAATGATTCAAAATAAAGAAACAATGGTCAGCAGCGAAATTTTTTTTTATTTAACTGAGGTTTAAGTTAAACTTGCGAGCTTAATTTTCCTTACCCTTTTACGCCTATAGCTTTTTATTTCCTTCTAAATTTTTACTTATAATGAATTTGCATAGTACCCACAGGACATTCAAATAAGAAATAATAATGTACTATTTTTAGTACAAAATTTTGGTATAACATTGTCTTAAAGGAGTTTTAAAGAAGGGGCGGAAGGTGAAAAAAGGGGGATGGTATAGGAAAAAAGGACGGTAATGAAAAAAAAAAAATCCCTGCCGGCTCGGGCCTACAGGCGGAGGTAGATTTCGAAGTTAAGTACTAAATTCACCAACAAAACTTAAATCAAGATTAGAGATAAACCCAGTTCCTTCACTAAGAATGAGCTCTAGGGAGCTAAACATTTTGTGAAAATTCTAATATACATGAATACACACACGCATGTATATGGAATAGGTTTAAAAATATCTAAGGCAAATTCAGAGAACCTCAAAGTGTTAAAATATGTTAATATTTCCATAGTCGGGTTTTTATCATGTTTTAATACCTTTCTTCAAACTCACATGACGTTACATATTCACCTGCTGAGGTCCATTATATTTCCAATATGACGCTATATATATATATTGCAGCTCCTTTTCAATTGTAATTTCCTACACCAGGTGGATTTTTTAGCTAAATTTTGACGATATTGTTAAATAGTAATTGAGTAATTTAAAAGTGCATTTTAGTTATTTTAAATAATGTAATTACTTTCTATTTATTTTATTTTATATTATATTAATTGTATTTATCATGGTATTTCAAAATTTATTAACTACATCCTTTGGTATCAATTACTGTGATTTTAGTAAGTAATAGGGAATTTTACCTGGAAAAAATAATGCTAGTTCTGAATTTCGGCTCACTTTATGTTTTTTGGGTCGCTGAATCCGAATTTGTAACTTCCCACCAAAATTTTCCCCGGCAAACCTCCAAAAAATTGATTTTTTGAAAAAATTTGGTTTTTGAGAACAGCGCGCGGGGAATGTTCCGAGGCAGCTCCCTCTCTCCCCGTTTATCCTACGTCATAATGTCATGTATCCTATTTGTTGCAAATTTTGTCTACTTTCTGAAGACCTTCTTAATAACTTCATCATGACATTGACAGTCCAGTATGTGTTTCCACCAAAGTAAACACAAAAGATTCGTTCTTCATTGAGCGAAAAAAATATTAATTTATGGAGGTAATCATTCACACAGCAAGCTCTCCAACAATAAATTTGGTGCAAAAATAATTCACGCCTTTAAGCCAATCAAAGTTCAGCATCTCATTCTGTTAGGTAAACTGCTATGCAATTCAATTTCTTTCACGATATTTTCTTGAAAAACAAACCCATGTAATAATATTTAATGAATGACATTTCAAATCGCATAGTCAAATAATTTGATATTTATGTTTTACCCGTGCCAGGAGGATAGATCACCGTAGATGATTTTTAATAGCCAATCATATTTACCTTTGTCAATATCGCATTCAAAACAGTAATTTAATATACTTTTATTAAACAAGAGCATTAAAAATGGTAAATAATATTGAAGCAATCTAAAATTACAAAATACAATAATTAAACAGTTAAAGGTATATGTCGTAAAGGTATATATAATTTGATATTTAAATCAAATTATTTTACGACACTCACCAAATTATACAAATTGACGTAATTTTTATTTTAAATAACGAAAGAACAAGTAAATTAGTATAACATTAATAAAAATAAAAAGTCGAAATAAAAATCACTTGATGGCGTAAACACGTGTAACTTCCTTAACACTTATTCTTACACATATAAACAAATTAATGTAAGTGTGAGTATAATATAATTATTAAACACTTAACAAAACTGAATGATCTTGACGTCACATTCATTTGACGTCAGATTAGTCTTTGTTACGTCGTGAAGTAATTTTTAATTCAACATTTATCGGTATTTTTAATGATGTTTTACAGATTTATCAGTTTTTCTCTAATTAAAATATCAATTACGTCATTAAACAGAAATGCCATGATATTAAAAGAGTACAAACATTAAAAAAATGTGATGATGCATTAGTACAATAGATCAGTTTCAACCGTTTTGACTAAAGGTGTCCATTTATTTTATTGGGCGTTTGGCGATATATATATATTTTCTTCATAGGAAGTGATCGACGAGATAATGGAGAACAACTCTAAAAAGATATTATTAAGGATATTGTCTTAATGTAAGTGTGGGTATTATTAAAGACTTTTCACAAAAAAATTCATTGACTAAATCCTATTAGCTAAAATACGCCATTTGGCTAGGGACCCAATTACGGAAGATTACTTAATAGGTTTAAAAATCTCCTCATTAGTGAACGTATTGCAACTGATAAGCAAACAAACAAGAAACATATATGTCTAAGTGAACTAAGCTGTTTTCCGAAAAAAAAAAAAATGCAACGCAACTAAAAATATCGAAATGCTGCGATGATGGCGAAGTGTTCTTGAGTCCTCTATCAGAATCTCTCGATTTGGCGAAGAATTGAGCTAATAAGTTAAATTATGAATAAAAGTAACATGTTGCAATGCATAGCATACGTTTAAGGGAGAACAAACTGGTCGCCAGAGGCGGCTAGTGTTTAGAACAGGGCGCGAAATTTCCACTCGCCAATGGCGAGCAAATATTTAAGGTTGGCGAGTAAGTTTTGTCTTTTAAAATGTTATGTTTTAAATCAAACTATATACGCTCAGAATATTGTGCCGAGGGAAATGCGGATCTTGGAGATCTTTTATGCTTAGCTGAAAAATGTGGATATTTTAAGAAAGTATGGCAATAAAAAACAATGCAGGTATTTTATCCATTTTATTGCTGAAACTATAAAGTTAGATTTAGTGAAAAAAATTTAAAATGTTTACATATATCAGCATTCTGGTTGATGGTACCACAGATAGATCAGATGTTGAACATGAAAATGTGTATGTTTGATACGTGGATGCAAAAGATAATCATATCAAAGAGGACATTTTAGGAACAACAGATCTGCCAAATTCTACTTCATCCAGATATTTTCACAGCCATAACTGATTTTATAGATAAGAATGCAGGTCCAAATGAATATAGAAACAATGTTATATCGTATGCTTGGGTGATGATGGTGTTCCAAATATGGATGGATACAAATCAGGAGTGGCTATGAAAAAGAAATCTATTTCTGCTAAATTGATAAACATTCATTGCCTTTCACATCATTTGCAGTTGGCTGTTTTGGATTCATGTGGTAAAATTGAATATCTGAAAACATTTGATTCAATGGTTAGGAGTATTTTTTAATTTTACCATGTCTCGACTAAAAGACCTCGTATGTTAAAAGAAACAGCAGAAATTCTAGGAGAAAGAATTCTTAAACTGAGTGATATTCACACTATTAGATGATTATCCATCAAAGAAAGTGCTGTGAAAGCTCTTTTGCAAGCCATCTTGAACAGGGGGTTCACGGAAAAGACATTGATAGCGCTAAAGCTAAGGTTTTGCTTAAAAGATTGAAGGATTATAAATGTCTTTAAGTTCTGTACTTCCTCTTGGAATTTTACAGGATATTGAACCCTTTAAGTGTGGAATTAACAAACAAGGAACTTGTCATTTCATCTGGTAATACAAATTGAACATTGCATCTCATTTCTGCCAGATCTCGAATCTAATGTTGGACCAGACGAATAGGACTTTTTTGGACCAACTATCCATCTCAGTGATCTGATAATCAAGGTTGTACAGCTAGAAAATATTAAAAATGGAGAGCGAGATTTTCAGATTTTAACGCCCTGACCGCCGAGCAAAATTGAAATGTTGTTTTCTCTGCATTTTTTTTAAATGTTAAAAAAATGTGATTTTTTTCAACGTTACATAAATAACTTAATTACGTATATGAATATAATCTTTCAGAGTATTAATCATTACTCAGTGATTTAAAACAGCTATATATCTGTAGAATTATATTAACATTAAGTAATGCTTCTTTTGCAGTGAAACCTGCAGCTTAGTGAACGGATATATCAGTTCACGGCGGAGAGAAGGTTAAGAGAGAGATTAATTAAACATGCAAAGATATACATCACAGAAAGACTGTAATCTATATCAACAGATGTGTTAACATATCTGCATGTTTTTGACACTTTGAGTTGTCCTCCCAAAGAAAAAATTCTTGAATTTGGGTTAGAAGAAATAAAAAACCTCTTCATGTATTTGAACCCAAGTCTCTTTAATGAAAAAGTGGATATTTTACTGGCCGAATAGGCATAATTCAAGTTTATGTTCCCTTCACTAACACTAAAAGATATCTTGGAGAAGTTTTACAGTGAAAAAGTACTCAGCAAGATTCCCCAAATCGTTCCAGATTCTAACAATTTGTGCTGTTCTACCAGTGAGCATAGCTTCGTGCTAGAGGCTTCAGCTGTCACAACAGACCCAAGATCGCATACAGGAGCTTTATGAAGACTGAGACACTAGATTTACTCAGAATTTCTATTAATGTATCCAGCCTGGCAGATTTTGACCCTACAGCTACGATTGACAAGTGGTATTTCAGTGCAGAAAGCCAACGGTACACAAACATGAAGATCTAAAAGTACAGGAACTTTTTCTTTCATGACTTTTTAGTGGTATGTGACAATTTCTGTAACCACAGAAACCTTATGGCAACCTTATTTTGGGTTAATATTATTTTTTTTCTTTTGCAGTAAATATGTATCGATTTTTCAATTTCTGCATTCTTTTATGATTTCGGCCACCAGAAAGTTCTTCATACTACATCTGTTAACACTTTAAAAATTATTCATATTTCTCATAAATGTAAAATATTCCTGATTTAACAGACAGCTCCTTCTAACAACGGTCAATTTAAATTCAGTTTGTCATAAATAGTTCATTTTCTGGGCAAGTGTGGTGACCGACGTTGCTGTCTGAATGAATGTAAAATAATGGCGAGCAAAAGTTTAAGTCTGGGGAGCACCTTTTGAACTGAAATTTCATGCCCTGATTTAGAATATAGGTGTTATACTTTCAATAATTTTATATATACTTTATGAAGGATGTGTCTGAATGATTATGAAATATAGAAGCAAATTATTAAATTTATTTCAGTAACTCAAATAACTGATTAGTAATGTTAGAATTTGAGTACTTTATGCGAAAAAATTGTCTTTTATAAAGAAGCGAGATAACACGAATGAGAGTTAACTCCGGAAATGAAATTATTTTTGAGAGTAATGGAACGTTTTGAAATGTGTTGTATTCGTGTGGCAAACAATTATTTTTTTTGGATTAGATAAATAGCAATTTTTCTTGCCAATCTTGTTTTATTCCTCACAATTCGTTCCAATTCTTTATTATTTCTTGCACTGCGTTTCAAGATATTCAACTAACTTCTGTGAAACATTTGAAACATAAAAGCTGTTTGTTTTCAGAATTTTATTTCTCTTATTCAACTCAATCTGGTTTTTAACACTTTCCAACAAAGTGGACAGGTGTTTATGCATTCGGTTTGTCTGTTCGTCTGTCTCTCGGCCCTCGCTCTAACTCCCGTAAATGTACTCTGATTTTCATACAATTGGTAAAGGTTATTTAGGATTACCAAAGCATGTTTGGTATTGTAGGTGAAGTATGTAGGATTAATAGTTCATTTACAGGGGCACTCAAAAGTATTCCATTACATTATGGTATATGGGGAAAAATAGTTTGCAGAGTATTTTAATGGCATTTTGCTATTTCAAATGTATTAAAGCTGATATAAATCACTGAATTTCACTACGATCACGTTAGAACAGGGCATTAATAGCATTTTTTTATTCATTTACGGGGATACACAAAATAAATCCGTTACAGTACTGTCTTTGAGTGATAATGGCTGGAGTATACGGTTTAAAATTCGGTATGCGCTTTTAAATTTAATTAATTTTTTCATGTTACTCGTTATATATGAATTCTATACCTCTTATACAGGACTGCACAAATGTATTTACATACCATTCTCCTTATTAGATAAAATTGCTGAAGGGGAATTTTCAACTGAAGTATATGTATTTCTTAAGAGAGCTAAATTTGGCATGCATGTTGTTAATAGATACAAATCTATATATCATGTGCAGGGCTGCTGAAAAAATTCGGATAATTTTACGATTATAGATAGGAACAGCTGAAAATGGGTTGTGAAATGTATTATGCGTTTCAATATGATTGAATTAGACGTAATATTTTTATTTTTTAAGGGGGTCCGGGATACATTTTGAAATAATTTTTCTTTATTAAGTTAAAATTCTGATTTTTTTTGTGATGGTTAACCTTATCATTTGTAAACAAAATCACATAACAAAACTTATCATAATTTTTTAGAAAAAATTTAAAATTTAAAGTTTATTAAAGTGGAGTAAATTAAAATCGTTATAACTCGGAATATTATTTATAGAAGTTCATTTTTTTTATTTAAATAAACAGAAATATGTTTTAATTTTGATTCGGCATTTTAAAAAATATTAATTTATAAAAAAATTAAAAATATTTAACGAAAAAATTTAAAAAAAAGTGGTGCAACTTTTATAAAAAAAAAAATCATATTTTCCAAAGTAAATATTTTTTTCAAATATGCTGAATCAAAATTAAAGCAAAACAATTGAAAAAGATATGTTCTAAGCTCGAACCCGTTATCTTCAACGGTTCTCGAGTTATAAGAATTTAAATATGTGAAATGGTGAAAAAACCTATCATGAAGAAAAACGCATTTTTACAAGAAGTCGTTTCCATGACAGCCATTGCTTGAAAGCTAAATTTTAAAAACAAACCAAAACTAAAAAAATAACATTTTTTGTTCTAATTCAGATAGAAACACGATTTAAATGTCCTTTTAAGAAGAAAAAAAAGAGAAATTTTTAGCGAAACAAAATATTTCTGCAAAATTTGAAGATTTTTGTGTCCCGGACCCCTTAAACGGTGCAGTTTTGTTACATAATTCTAAATGTGTTGGATCAAATTCATAGTCTATGCTTGACACATGATTTTTCCTTTCTTGTTGTACGTGAAGATGGAATTTTGCAATCGATTTTTAACCCACTTTCTGATACGCTAGAATTATAAACAAGTCTGAAATTGTACGGCAAATAAGGTGCGTTCGTACTATAACTAGTTTTATAAATATTCAGATCTTGGTGCAATAGCTGTTGCACTCTTGTGAAAAAATGCTTGAATACAAAATTTATTACGATTATGTATATTAAATTCAGTAATATGGAAATAATAGATCAGCCTTAAATAGGACGTAACCACCACGACAACCTAGAATCATTACCTATCATAGTGAAAACTGGAATAAAAATTGAATCCCTCCTGCCCCCCCCCCCCAAAAAAAAAAATAGTGAAAAAAATAAATGTAGTCTGCACACCGCAAGTTTGTGTTGTGCAGCCTTAGAAAGAAATATTAATTTCCTATGTATAGATTTTGCTCATATAAAACTTTTTTATTGGAATGATTTTGACCAACTTTAATGCTAAATACCTCTTAAAATAATTCTTCGATTTAAAAACTGTCTGCTTCAGCGTGTTTATCAAACATTTTCTCTGTAATACTACCAATTTTCATATTTTTGTATTAAGTAGTTTTCTTAATACAGTTCGCTCACTGTTTAACGACTTTCAAGAAACCTCGAAAAATCGTCCTTAAATAGAGACTGTCCTTAAACAGAATTTCTGGAAAAATAATATTTGAAAAACATTCCCCTTTACACTTTACAGGCTTAAAACCGTCAATACGGTTTTCAATATATTGGCGTGTTTAAAAATTTAATCATACTGCATACGAAAACAACATTATAGCATACAATGTTACTTAAATTAGAATAAAAATATTTATAATATATTTAATTAAACAATGTTACTTACAGTACAATAAAAATGTTTATAATACATTTAATTAAACAAATTAAGTTTAAAAAAAATCAAAGTGTAGATTGTTTCAATGGTGGTCTAGTTTTTAGTACCCTTGCTTCAAGCTTTTCAAGAAGGTTGAATGAGTCGTCTTCCATTTTTGATGAAACAATGTACTGGCGAAGAATATCCAGGGCAGAATTCGCATCTGAATAAGAAGGAGGTAGTGTCTGGCTTTCTGTATCATCAGCTTTATCACCATCTTCTGCATCTGAAGTTGTATTTTCATTTGCGATGTCTTCATAAATTTGATATAAATTTCTGAAGTCGGTTGTTAAAACGTCTTCGTCACATGGGTAAAGTCCATTACACCCTTCTCCTTTATCCGTGTTCATCTGAATTGCAAGAAAACTTGTTTTTCCATCATAAGAAGTTCCTTCGTTTAACATGTACAAAGCGTTATGGAAAAAAACTATGTGAAAATCGTCGTTAAATAGAAACAATTTCGTCTTTAAATTGAGATTTTTTTACTTAAAGGAGCCGGGATCGCAAAATATCGTCGTTAAATAGTGCGACGTTAAACAGAGAGACAGCTGTATTTGCGAAGAAAGACCTCCGATCACAACAAATCATTTATGGCGGAGGTTACAGCGTTAAATATTGCTTTTTAGAAATGATGTAAATCATAATGTAATGGATTTATTTTCTGTGTCGCTGTAAACGAACCACAAATGCTACTTATTCAATACTCCTCTTAACACGTTTCTGCCTACCTTAGTGAGGCATATATATTTCAATAAGTTGCACGTATTGTAACTTCATTAAAATCGGAAACTATTTTACCCCATGGACCATAATGTAAATGAAACGTTTTGTACGCCCCTGTAAACGAACTATGAATGCTACACACTTTTTACTTTCTTCTATCTTTACAAGAAGAAAGTATTGGACTCGTGAAAATTTTCGACGGATTTACACGTTTTAGGGGTCAGAGATTACGAAAAACATGTTTTTACAAAATGTCTGTCTGTGAATCTCTCTGTCTGTGTGGCACAAAATTTTTGGGCGCTCTATCTCAAGAACTAATGAACGGAGTTTAATAAAAATTTGTATTCAGTTAGATCCTGGTATAAATTGGTGCTGATTAGTTTTTGGTGTAAATCGCTCAACAGATGGCTCTGCTATGCAGCATTTTTCACGATTTCCACAAAAGCTCAATCTCCAGAACTAATGTACGGATTTTCATCAATCTTCAGATTCAGTAAGTCCTTGACAGGAATTGACTTTTCAAACATTTTGGTGTAAATAGCTCAACAGGTGGCGCTTCTATGCTGAATTTTTGTGGTTTTCGCAATACCCCTATCTCAAGAACTAATGCTTGAATTTTCAGCAAACTTCAGATTCAGGTATACCTTGATATGAATTACTGATGTTTATGTTTTGGTGCAAATCGCTCAACAGATTGCGCTGCTATGCTGCATTTTTCAGAATTTAAACTATAGCTCTATCTCAATAACTAATGCGCGAATTTTCATCAGATTTCAAATTCAGATATATTTTGATATGAATTGGTGCTAAATTGATGTAATTTCTTGTATTATTTAAATGATTTAATTAGCGTTATTATATAGAAGAAAGTTTTGTGACGGCCACAACATACTAGTTTTTAATACCGAACATCCCATGGTACCTCAACTACATACATCAATTACAAGATATTCTGAGCATATTTACGAAAAGAGAGCACAGACAGACAAAAAAATTCATAAACGCTTTTCAACTATGTTGGGGAGTGTTAAAAAGCACTGAATAGAACAGCAGATGCTGGTAAGTTAAGTTTATAGTGTATAACATCATTTTATGAACGCAGGTTATCTACTTAGATGATTACGCCTTTTAAAATAAAACTTAAAGTATTTTATTTTTGTTATTTCAACCACTTTACCGTGACAATTAAAACTGCCACTATAACTGTTTTAGATATATATATATATATATATTTTAAGTTTTTTAAAAAAAGTTTTGCATTATTTTGTTTTCTTTTTATTTTACGCATATCAATAAGTTTACTTCAATCTTTTCACAGTGGTATTTCAGAACAAGTGCATAGAAGATCTGGGCTGCTTCTACACGGGGCCGCCATTTTTCCATCCACTAAATCGCCCCCTAAGTTTAACGCCCACAGACGAGTTGAAGACAAAGTTTATTTTGTTTACTCCAAGCAATCCTCAGAAGGAAGAGGAGCTCAATTTCACTTCGAGATCCATCGAATACTCATCTTTTGATCCTAAATTGCCCCTCAAAGTATTGATTCATGGTTACAGATCTGATTTAGATGTGGGCGATATTCGATTTGTAAGAGCTTTTATTATTTTTATTATCTGTATATATTTTAAAAAGTATCTGGTACCATAAGCAGACTGATTTACAAATGTATTATTACAGTTACATTACAGTTTGCGTAAATGGTGTACAGTCGTGGAAAAAAAAAGTAATCACACCTTACTAACTCTGCAGAAAATTATCGTAGAAGAAAGTTACTAGTACCACACGATTGGTAATAAAGTCTACTTTTAAATTATATATATAAAATTTGCTTAGGGGGCTATCTACATATTAAAACGAACCATAACTTTGTTTTTTTCAATAGCAGTACACAATTCTGACAGCATAAATGAAATCTACACCCTTCAATTAGCCTTAAAACAATTTTTTATGCAATTCGTAGGATAAGTTTCCGATAGATTGTTTTAAAACGAGCCTCTTTTAGGGGCTGTATCCAAACTGAAGTTCGGTAATCGATTGTTGAACGAGAGAGTCCCCTTGATCAAGGCATCTGAAGCGCCATTCAAGCAGTCATTGAAAACTGCTAGATTACAGGATAGCATAAGAAATTTCAAAATATTTAGTCACTTCTATCATAGACGGCCCCTAAACCATCATTTTGCCTTTTTTAAAGCATAATTTGAAAACTACTTGGAAGAAAAATGTGAAAATTTGGATTTCCATAAAGCAGGACTTAATAAATCTAAATCCATCAAAAAAAATTTGTAGGTTGCAATTCATAATTTTTTCGAATATTAATGTCATAATTCATATCATAATATTATAAAAATCGCAAATTCAATGTATTTATGTTTGGGTATTTTAGTATTATTGCTACACAAAAAATTAGCACATTAGGAGTATAATTTCAGGAGATATTAATGAAAATATGAAAATGTAATTTAGCATTAGAAGCGTTAAATTTTGAATGTGTATAATTAAAAAAACTTATCATTCAAATGACTTGAAATTTGGTGTCTAGGCATAGTTTGAATCGAAGATTTGAAATATTTCGTTAGAATTGGGTATTGCCATTGAAAAAAAATGAAGTTTGGGTTCGTTTTAAGATGTAGATGGCCCCTAAGCAAATTTTATATACATCATTTAAAAGTAGACTTTATTTCAAATCGTTCGTACCAGTAGCTTTCTTCTACGATAATTTGTTGAGGAATTAGTAGGGGTGTTTACTTTTTATTTTCCATGACTGTGCATCATGTTTCTACATCAACGCCAAACGAATGCCACATCAGAAATATGTTATTTATTTAAAAGTTTGGTTATAGACCAGGAGGCGACAGCACAAACCATCACCTCATCGAGTTAAAGGTTGAAATTCCAAGATTACTTAAAACTCGATTAGCATATTAAAATGAAACTGGTCTGCCAAGTCATATCTTGGGGGGAAAATACCTGCAATCCCGATTTTAATGGTTCAATGGTAGGTTTACTATTGTGTTTTACTGCTCCCAGTCCTCCATGTTTTCATACCTTTGGGTGCAGGGAAACACAATAGAAAACCTAGACCAGAAGTGACTAGATTATAATTTTGAAGAAAAAATAAATAACTATGAAATTAAAAGTGCCTAGTTAAATTGATGGCATAGAGCTCACAGGCTTATTCACACTAATTGTATATTATACTCTTATTTAAAAGAATAATGCTCCTTTAAAAAACAATTAAGTGGGATTAGCCCCCATCCCCCCCCCCTTTTATACTTAACCAATGACCCTCCAAATCGAATCAGGGAAGCGCGTTATCAGAATAAATCTGTATACCGGATTTGACGCAAATCGGATAATTCTGCATGAAAAATCCATTTAGCTAAATTAAGGGGAGATTAGCCCTCCCCATGTCCCCGCTTTATACTTAACCAATGAACCTCCAAATCTAATTAGGGAAATGCCTTATCAAAATAAACTGGTATACAAAATTTGAAGTAAATCCGATAATTCTACATGAAAAACAAATTTATCTAAATTAAGAGAGGGGATTAGCTCCCCCCGTTCCCCCCCTTTTATACTTAAACAATGAACTTCCAAATCTAATCAGGGAAGCGCCTATCAGAATAAACCGGTATACCAAATTAAAAACCAATCGGATAATTCTGCATGAAAAACCCATTTATCTAAATTAAGGGGGGGATTAGCCCCCGTTTCTCCCGCCACCTTTATACTTAATCAGTCAACCCCCAAAAGTAATCAGGGAAGCGCCTTATCAGAATGAACCTAGAAAAAAAAAAAAAATTCGTAGCGCGTAGAAACGTGTTACGAACATACATAACCTGCGGGCACATTAGCTACTCAGCTTTGATAGCCTGTGAGCTACAAACTTATTAATTTTAAAATACATAGTAATTTTTGGTGTAACCTTTACTTTATTAAATAGCCCCAACTTTTACTACTTTCTAAAATATATTATGAATATTTTTAAAACTTTCTAACTTTTTTAAAATAATTTTTAGGAACTTAAAGATGCTTTCTTGAATGTGAGTGATTATAACGTTATCATCGTGGACTGGACTGAGCACAACGGGCCGCCGTATCCACAGGCCGTTGCAAACGCAAGGGCTGTTGGAGCACAGTTGGCGAAATTGCTGAATTTGATTATGGTATGGTTTGAATTTTTTTGCTAGAAATATGATTTTGTTTAAAATTTAAATGCAGGAAATCATACGTAATGCATGATTTCGAGTTCTTTACACCAAATTGTGCAAAATTAAAATGTTTTAACTTTTTTTTTCCATTTAGCTGTTTATAAGTATAGTAAATTTCTTTAAAACGAATTATATACAACATTCTAAGAACACAACATGGACAGTAACGCATTTTAAATATTCACAAATATTCAGATGAAAGTTACTTGTGTTAGACGTTAGCAAATTAACCCTTTACTGCACCACGTGCCACATCTCGCACAAACCTAAAAACGCTGTGATTCTTATGTGCTATGAATTTGGACAATATGATCTCTATCCCTGATCAAGAACAGTCCAAAGAATGAAATAACACTTATTTTGTCCATGTTAGATGGCTTATTTTGACAAAAAATTAGAATTTGTTCTTCGGAAACAAAAAAAAAATTCGATCAAGCTATTAAGGTAAAATTTACTTTTATTTTTACTGAATACTTAAATATTTTAATATAAAAAAAGTTGCAGAGTGTTAAGCAGATAAAATTAATTAATTTAAGCTCATTTATTTGCAAAATATAGCAATACAATATTTAAAAACCCTAATTGTGTACATAAGGTATAAGCCATAAAATATAAAATTTTAGCTGAAAATTTGAAATTTAATTTTTTTACTATTTTTCCCATTATTAGACCGATATATAGATTTCAAATATTTTTTTTATACAAATAGAAAAAATCGTGCAGTGAAGGGTTAAATAGGTATTTTCATTTCATCTATTTATCAAATTGTTTTTGTGGTTTAAAAAAAGTATGATTCTCAAATAAGTCTGAAACAATACGTAGATGAGAACGCTTTCGAGTTATCTATAAAAGAAAATCAAAACTATTAAGGTTAGAACAATCATTTCCAGTACTTTTAAGAAATGTTTCAAGAGATCATTTAAATATTGAATATATGTATTAGCTGAAGGAATTGTGTTATTTAAAGGAAGCTAAAATTATGAAAATGAGACTATAGCAATTATTAACGATAGTAATGGTAACCTGGGATTTCATGAATATATGATGCATTGTTGCATATTTAGCATATATGAATTTATTTTAAGGATTATCCTGATTGTAGTCATGGCGATAGTGGAGGATATGCCATATGCCTCATTATTATTTTTAAAACTTCGTATACCATCTGAATCTTCAGTAAAACTACATATAAAAATAGTATACTAATATTTTTTTGCTTATTTTTTCATAATAAAGAAATATCTATTTATTTATACTTTAAAAGATTTAATTTTATCATTATTTGAAAAACTATCAGACAATAAATTAAAATAAATTTCAAACTTATTAAAAAAATATTAAAGAAAAAGACATTGTCTAAAATCTCAGTTGTAGAAATACGGTGGAAAATAAGATTAACGACCGTATATTTTCAATATTTCTGGAGGGGGAAGGAGAAATGGCCTACCTCAACCCCCCCCCCCCCCCCCCCTCACACACACACACACTCACTAGCGTATGCGCTCTGGTTTTATTTCAGACTACAGCACTGATTGCAATGAAAACGAAAAAAAAAAAGTTTTTCTATTTAAAAATATTTAATAAAATCATTACTAATTGAAATCTTAAAAGCAATTTAATGCCAAATATACAAAAACCTTTCTTGAGTGTCTTACAAAATACTGAAATGCATAGATTATTTTTCATATATCTCTAAGAAACATTTGTCTTTAATGTTGATTTGTTCACATTTTAATAATTTATATCTCACTAACTTAACTAATAATCCAAAACTGCTAAATTTTCGTAATAAAATTTAAAGATTAAACTTTCAGTATGCTGAATTTACTTTAAATATATAATAAATTCACGGTGTTACTGTCGTAATTTTAATTGTTAGGCTCAATTGTAATATATATATGAACCCTTATGACAAAATAAACAACATACAGTTATGTATGGTTAATTTTGTCACAAATTGACACATAAAGGAATACTTTTTCTTTTCTTCAGTTAGAACTCTGGTTATCTGAGACCCAATGCTAAATAAAGTGTTGAAAATTATATTAAAATACAAGCAGTAACATTTACGAGAAATAGTTTGAGAACATAAATGTTTATTTTTTAATGTAATAATTTTTATACTTTTGTAGGAAACCACTGGCTTCAGAGCTGAAAACATTCACATAATTGGTCATAGTCTTGGAGGTCAAATTTCTGGATGGGCTGGTGAAAGAATTAAAAATCTTGGAAGAATCACAGGTAAATATTCGAAAATACTGGTGTTTTTCAAACACAAACACACATTGATATTTAAAGATAAAACATTTAGTATGCTGGATATACAGTGTAAATATACAGTGTAATCTATAATAATAAGGAAAGAAGTTTGTGTGTGAGTGAGTGAGTGTGTCGACGGTGTTCTGAAGAGACCACTGAACGTAGTTACAAAATATGGGGAAAAGGTACGTCTATATATGAAGTTTTGCACCACGAAGCCCGATTTTCGATTTTTTTATTAGATTTTTTTTATTTAATTTTTAATTCGATTTTTAGCGCTTTAAGTTTCGAGGCGATTTTTCCATATAAGTGAGAAGAATATGGTTTCTTTTTTTAACCCAATATACACTGGCCTCCAAAAGTTAAGGTACATGGACTGGATGCTTTCGATTGCACACGTTTTGTCGAATATCTACAACAATTATTGGCGAATTGTTCTTGAACTTCTGGGATGAATAGAACATGTTTGATTTTATATTTATCGGTGAAGATTCAGTCGGGTGTACAATTAAGAGGCTAATAATAAATTTAATAATAAAATAATATTTGCGATCACCTATGTAACAGGAAAGGCTGGAAATAGTTTGTCACTGTGGTAAATGACTAATTGGGTCCTGTTCAATGTTTGTATGCATTTGTGTAAGCATAGCACTCATATTCGTGAAGATGTTAACGGTTTTGTGAAAAATTGAAAAGGTTTTTTGTTTATAGCATACAGAGTTTTCAACCAAATTTAACGCAACTTTCCAAAAACATGACAAAGAGTAGTAGAAACATTATACTGCAATTAAAACATGAATATATTGACTATTTGACATATGGACATTTTTATGAGATAATTTTTAACTGCGCATGCGCGGAAGATTTCAAAATTTTTATTTCATAATTTGGTAGTAAGCTATTTAGGTCAACTTATATAAAAAGTCCAGTCAAATATCGCGAAAATTCACAAAGATAGGGTCGATATAGTGAGTTGCTTCCTAAAAATAGCTTTATTATAAGGGATTTTCCACAACTTTTCAATCAGCTCGCTATATCTTTCTAAGTTTTCACAATATTTGATTGAACTTTTTTTTGCAGTTGCCCCAAAATACTGACTACCAAATTATGAAATAAAAATTTTGAAATCTTCCGCGCATGCGCAGTTAAAAATTATCTCATAAAAAATGCCCATATCTCATCAAATATTCAATATATTCATGTTTTAATTGCAGTATAATGTTTCTACTACTCTTTGTCAGGTTTTTGGAAAGTTTTGTTAAATTTGGTTGAAAACTCTGTATGCTATAAACAAAAACGTTTTTGAATTTTTCACAAAAATGTTAACATCTTCACAAATATGAGTGCTATGCTTACACAAATGCATACAAACGTTGAACAGGACCCAAATAGTCATTTACCACAGTGACAAACCATTTCGAACCTTTCCTGTTACATAGGGGATCGCAAATATTATTTTATTATTAAATTTATTATTAGCCCCCTAGTTGTACAACCGACTAAATCTTCACCGGGAAATATAAAATCAAACATGTTCTTTTCATCCCAGAAGTTCAACGACAATTCACCAATAATTTTTGTAGATATTCGACAAAACGTGTGCAACCGAAAGCATCCAGTCCCTGTATCTTAACTTTTGGAGGCCAGTGTAGTAAATTTTGTTCTCTTTCCAAAAAAGTTTATTCGGAATTCATGCAGCGATTTTTGAATTTTTAGCGAATTTTTTATGCAATTATTGAACAGCATTGAATGCATTTCCATACCTAAAAGGAGGTTACCGTAGAGGAACACAGTTTTGTCGCCAAATGCAGCCAAGTTTGTCGCCAACTTGGCGGTATATCACCAATTTGGCGACCAAAATGTGTCGCCAAAAGTGACGCCAACTTGGCGATATCTCTAATATTTCGCCAAATTCCCATAGACTTCCATTGTAAACCAATATGGATTACTTGCTTACAGAAAATCAACAAATTGAAATATTTTAATGCAACATAAACTAATATTAACTTAAGGGATTATATTAATTATATTTAAGGGAATCCAAGTAAATTAAATTGTGAATAACAGTAACATGATACAATGCTTAGCATGCTTTCCCAAACATAAATTTTAAGAGAGCCCGCAGGTCAAAGGAATTAGATTTGAAACTTTTATCCAATTATAGTAATTTTTGACTTTCATGATTTTTTAACTTTTTCTGATTTTTAATTCGATTTTTACGTTTCTTCGCGATCTGCTGCATATTTTTGACCTATTCTAATTCCTATTTTGACCTATTCCTAAAGTAATTTCTACCTTCATTTCAATAAAGTTTATTCGGATTTCGTACAACAATTTTCGAATTTTTCGGGTATTTTGTATGTGATTTTTAGTGTAATTTAGCGATTTCCTACATTTTTCCACATTAGTGAAAGACGTTGATAGGAGTTGAATCAACTTTCAATCTTCGAACACAATATATAATTTTTTTTTTTCTTTTCGAAATTTGTGCAGCGATTTAAAATTTTTCCGCAATATCTTATTGTGATTTTCAGAGCTTTTTCGCAATTCGTGCTGTTTTTTTACGTACCCGGGCAACGCCGGGAAAGTTAGCTAGTTATAAATAAAGACCCACTTTCAAAATGCTGTGAAAAAAGAAACACTGGTCCGAATGACTTTGAATATACTGGAAGAAGGGGGAAACGGTATAGCATAAGAAAAAAAAGTTCCAAAGTGTATCAATAGATGGCGCTGTAAGCGGCATACTATGCAAAGTAAAGGACATACGCACAACACATTGCATGTGGTATGAAAACGCGTGGTGTGTGGCGTTTCCCTCATATTGCATATGAGCAGCTTGTCATGAGTCTCTCAATGAAGGATCGCGTTCTGCTGCTGAAGCTCTTTTACAAGAACGTCGACTGTGCGCTTGCAGCATTAAAGAAATTCCGGTCATTAAAGGGTATGAAAAAAGGCTGTCGTCCAATGTCTGCCAAGGGTATGAAGAATAAGATTCAGAAATTCGAAGAGACATATAGCTGTTTTGAAGAGAAATCTGGAAGAGGGAGGAAATCAATTGCTTTGACATCAGTAGAAGATGTGGCCACAGTATTAGAGGAAGGGAATACCAGTGGTGTGCAAAAGTGTAGTGCACGGGGAACTGCACGATCTTTAGACATGCCTGTGTGCAGGGTGCATAATATTATACGCAATATCATGCATTGCTATCCTTACAAAAATACCCAAGTTCAGGGGTTGTTTCCTGCTGACCTGCCACGAAGACAGACGTTCCCTCTGGAATTTCGCGCTCACATGGAAGTGGCCAATGACATGGAACATTTTGTAGACAGACGAAGCCCATTTTCATCTCCAAGGGTTTGCCAACACACAAAATTGCAGGATATGGGCAAAAGAAAATCCATTCACAACTCAACTAGTACCGATGCATTCGCTAAAGGTAACTGGGTGGTGCTGATTGACGGTATCGTGTATGGTAAGGCCATTTTTTTCGAGGAGATGAGTTCTGCGGGTCTCGTTACCTGTACCGTGAAGGGTAAATGGTATAAGAGTCTTTTGAGCAACCAGGTCATTCCAACACTTCAACAGCGTGCATGTCTGGATAGAATCCTTTTCATGCAAGATGGCGTACCTTTGCACATCGCAGAGCCAGTCATGCAACTGCTGAAGAGTAATTTCGGAAATGATCGACTTATCAGCTGTCATTGTCCAACAGCCTGGCCTCCAAGATCACCAGACCTCAATCTTTGCCACTTCTGGCTGTGAGCTTACCTTAAAAATGTTGTGTACTGTGGCCCGATTGCAAATTTAGATGAATTGAAGGCACGGATTACGCAACACATTCGCAACGTCACCCCTGAGACACTCCGATCTGTTGTGGAACATTCTGTTTATCAGTTTAAACTTGTGGAAGGACAGCCGCATGTCTAGCGATAATTAAAAACCCAATCATTATGTGCTTTTTATGCAGTTTTTGGCCCAAGGGCAAATTAAAAACCGAATCAATATGTGCTTTTGATGCGGTTTTTGACTCAAGGACAATTAAAAACCGAATGATTATGTGTTTTTATGCGGTTTTTGGCCCAAAGATAATTAAAAACTGATTTTTTCCAACCAATGTGGCATAACCTTGCCGTTGTTTATAGGCTTTCCACTAACAGTACCACAACTGTTGACTGATTTGTAAGTCAATTTTTCCGTGAAACAACCGAAACAATCATGCACATTGAACAGTGCGGTTGGTTTACTGTACAACTCATGCCAAAGCCATTGTATTTCGGTTAAAAATGTCGCTTTTAGCCGAATTCACTTTCGTTATGTCGCTTACAGCGATATATACTATTGATGTACTATTGATACACTTTGGAACTTTTTCTTTATTATGCCATACTGTTTCCCCCTTCTTCCAGTATATTCATTTCAAATTTGAAGTAATCCTGACCAGTCGTTCCTTTTCTACAGCATTTTTAAAGTGGGACTTTAATTATAATCACTCTGTGTATGGAATGCATATATGGAAAGGGTAGGAGTGCGCGGGGGGGGGGGGGGGAGGTAAAGATCATTGGATTAAGTGGAATAAAACAAAATGTATAGTTTTAATTAAACATTTTACTGAGCTGTGAAAGAAATTGTTTTAAATATAAAATAAATTAAACGAAAAATTTCGCAGAAATTACATAAAATAAAAGCTATAAAATACAATTTTCCTATGAAATACAATTTATGCTTGAAACTGCCAAGAATTTTTTTTCGTGTCAATTGATCTTTTAAAAATTCAGATATCGACGAAAGATTTCTCAAACGTTTTTACGTAATATTTAAGATTAGTATCTTAAAGTTTTCCCATTTGAGAATTTCCGCTAAATCTACAAAACAGGTGTTTACCTTGAAATAAGCAAACAAAACAAACCAACTAAAATAACAAAGGACTCACAAATTAACCCTTTATGTACTGAATTATGAAATCATGAAAATTTTATCATCTAAAGCATTTTTTGTGAATTGTTTAAACTACATTAGAAGATTTATATAATAATTTAATAAATTTTAGAAGGATTCATTAAATTTGAATTTATAGGGATTTTGTGCAATATTTTTAACCCCACTCAAATCTTTTATTTTAAATATTTTTCCTAGTATTTGGTAGAATTAGGAAATGTACAAATATCGTTCTTACAATAGATATATTTCCGAATTGAAACACCCCCCCCCCCCCCCCCCCCCCGCAATGCCAAGAAAGCTGAAAAGATGTAAAGGCAAAAGCAATAATTCTTTAAAAAATATTTTCGTTATGTGCAACCAATAATACTTTTTATTAAAGATAAAGTAATGCGCGGCAGCGCAATACTTATTTATTTCCAGTGTAACTTCTCAATGTTAATTTAACATGGAAAAGCTTATAGAAATCATAACTTTTTCATTTTTTCTTCACACCTTTTTGCCCCTCATGCCACTCACTTTTTATTCTTTACTAATTTTAATGATATTATAAATTTAAAGTGTAAAAACGATTGCCTGACGTCAGGGTCAAAACGAATGGTAAAATGTCTTTGCATATGGGTAAATTATAACCCAGAGAGAAACATGGCCCTTTTTTTACATTATTCAAATATTTTTCTTAATTCCAATTTTAGTTTTTTTCATTGAAAATCGACGGATATTTTTCATAGAAAATGTAATATTTTTACTTCATTGTTGCAAAAATTTCAAAAGCCGTAATAATAATTTATTTCTTTTAGTTGAAAGATTTTCACGTGAAATATTAAATTGAGCTAGTTTTTTTTTCAAAAATTAAAAAGTTGAATATGGCGTCATAGTGGAAATAAAAAGGATATTTTCAGAATAAGTTTTTGCTTTGGTCAAGTTTATATTTTAGTAAAAAGTTTCTAATGGATAGCTATTTTTACGCAAGGTAGCGAACTTAGTGGAGAATTACATAACTTAAATTTTAAAATGTATTTTTTTCCGAGATGAGAACAATTTTACCCCAAGTTAAACTTAGGTAATAATTTTCTGATGTGTTTACATCACCCCTTGGGAGAAAATAGGGTTTAAAAATTTAAATAAAACTTTTATTTTTTTTATTTTTTACCGTATCACAGCTATAATATTGTTAAATAATAGCAGTAAGGATTCAACACAATTTACATTTACATTCATAGTGTTCCTGAGTGGGAAATAGGGTATCTAAATTTAAATTAAGTTAATTTTTTATGTTTTGATTATAAATTTTTTACGTTCAGATGGAATAGTTTTTGTCCAAACTACCGCAACCTGCATTACTACAATAGTGAAACATTTTGAATTACACATTGGTAAACTGCATCCCACATTGTGATGCAATACCGCATGCATCAACTCCTGATAATGATGATACTCTCCATTAATTTTGAAATGCGTTCGTCTGAGTGCAGTAGTTATTAAAAAACTTGACATATATTAAACAAAAACATAATTTTAAGAACAAATTAAAACAACAAAATTTATTTCCTAAATTGTTTAAGCCCGAGAAGGGACAGATATTAAGATATTTCATTCAATTAGTTTTACATTTAATGTTAAATTTTTGTAACAAATTAGTTAAGCCAATTGAAGATTAAAAAATAAAAATAAATTCATACAATATGATACTTAAAACATCCTAAAAAATTAGATTCCGTTCAAATGAAATCGAAATAAATCTTAGACTTTTTTTAAAGTTTTGTATTTTGCATGCATTTTATCATTTTATGCACAATTGTCATAAACATAATGCAAAATCTGCAATACAAATATTTTCAATTAAAAATGGAAGAAGTCTAAGATTTATTTCGATTTCATTTGAACGGAATCTAATTTTTTAGGGTGTTTTAAGTATCATATTGTATGATTTTTTTTTAAATCTTCAATTGGCTTAACTAATTTGTTACAAAAATTTAACATTAAATGTAAAACTAATTGAATGAAATAACTTCATATCTGCCCCTTCTCGGTCTTAAACAATGTAGGAAATAAATTTTGTTTTTAGGTAGCTTTCTTTACAAAAAAGCTAGCTATTGTAGCTGTTCGGAGGAAAGCGATTTCAAAAAATTTTGGTATATTTTCATCGATCATGACCCCCAGACCCCGAAACCACCCTCTGTTCAAAATTTATATATATATATATATATGACCTATGTTACACTGTAACTCCCGTAATTAAGAACCGATATCGATGTAATTCGGTGTGTACATAGTACATACCAATGTCTCGACCGAGTTCGTTGGTCAGCTTCATCCGTCGTTTTGTTTCAAAATGGCGGCCATTTAAAATTTAAAAAAAAATTTAAAACTTGAAATGTGGTACCAATTTCTAGCGTGGCTGACATTTTGAAACGTCCTGAATTTTGTCACGCGATAAAAGGCGTATTTATGAACCGATTTGGATGTAACTTCGTTTATACATAGTACATACCAATGTCTCGACCGGGTTCGTTGGCCAGCTTCACCCGCCATCTTGTTTAAAAATGGCGGCCATTTAAATTTTTAAGAAAAATTTAAATTTGAAATGTGGTACCAAAAATTGAAAATTGAAAAAATATTTTCTTCTTATGTGTTTGACCTTGATAAAAAGATTCGGGAGCAGTTTTTGTTTCGTCTATATCTTAAGAAATGGATGAGTTATAGCATTTTGAATTTCTAGCGTGGCTGACATTTTGAAACGTCCTGATTTTTCTCACGTAATAACAGGCGTATTTATGAACCGACTTGGGTGTACCTTGGTGTGTACATAGTACATACAAATATCTCGACCGAGTTCGTTGGCCAGCTTCATCCGCCATCTTGTTTCAAAATGGCGGCCATTTAAAAAAATTAAAAAATAAAAAAATTTAAATGAGATACCAAAAAATTGGAAAATGAAAAAGATTTTTTTTTGTATGTGTTTGACCTTAATACAAAGATTCCGGAACAGTTTTTCTTTCGTCTATATCTAAAAAAAATGGCTGAGTAATAGCATTTTGAATTTCTCTTGTGGCTGACATTTTAAAACGACCTGATTTTTGTCACGCGATAACAGGCGTATTTATGAACCTATTTGGATGTAACTTGGTCTGTACATAGTACACACCAATGTCTCGACCGAGTTCGTTGGCCAGCTTCATTCGCCATCTTGTTTCAAAAGGGTTGCCATTAAAAAAAATTAAATTTAAAATTCAAAATGAGGTATTAAAAAATTGGAAAATGAAAAAGATTTTTTTTATGTGATTGGCCTTGATAGAAAGATTCCGGAGCAGTTTTTGTTTCTGAAAATTTGTTCTTTTGTTGATATCTTAAAAAATGGTTGATTTATAGCACTTTGAATTTCTAGCATGGCTAACATTTTGAAACGATCTTGTATTTGTCACGCGATAACACACTTATTCGCCTATTTCGATGTAAGAAGGCATGTGGATAGTATACATCAACACCTCGACCAAGTTCGCTGGCCAGATTCATCAGCCATCTTGTTTTAAAATGGCGGCCATTAAATTAAAAAATATATATATATTTAAAGTGAGGTGCAAAAAAATTAGAAATTGAAAAAGGTTTCTTTCTTAATTATTTGATCTTGATATAAGGATTCAGGAGCATTTTTTGTTTGTCTTTACCTTAAAAAATGGCTCAGATATAGCAGTTTCAATTTCTATTGTGGGTGACATTTTGAAAAATCTGATTTTTTGCATGCGACAGCGCTCCTATATATTAACCGATTCCGATGTGAGTGAGCATGTGCACAGCAATTACTAAGGTCTCGACCAAGTTCACTGCTTAGCCTCATCCACCATGTTGTCTTAAAATGACAGGCGCTTTAAGAAATTGCCGAATTTGGCAGCCAAATATAAGTTACTTTAAAGAAAAGCAGCTTTGATAAAGCTGACTAAATTCGAGAAATTCTCATTCGTTATATTGATAAAAATTAGTATTGAATCTCCTATGTTCGGTTTCCACTAAATTGAGCTTCGTGTGTTTGCATGATATAAGTTGGCTTTTTACAAATAAGGATTATGAAAGCTACCTCTTCCTCCCGGCACTGGCCGGAAGGACTTTTTTAATTTGTTCTTCAAATTATGTTTTTGTTTAATGTATCATAACTCATTCCATAACTGTATTAGAACTAATTGATGTATTAAATGAATTTTATAACAAGTTATTTTAATGGTACTTATAAGTACCGTCAGTAGATAAAGGTTTAAACTAGTCGTTGGGGGCCACCGTAATACTTACTCATCATGGATATGCATAATATAAAATATGAAAATAAAACATTTGTAAACTATTTATAAAATGCATTGTAATTCCAAAATAAAATTTAAACGTTTATTTAAATATTTTTAATACGTAATAATGCTCTGTTACTGGATTGTGGGTACTACTTGATTATCCCATCGACCCATTTCGACAAATTATATAAATTGCCAAACTACTCGCAAAATTTTACAAATTGGCGTAATTTTTATTTTAAATAACGAAAGAACAAATAAATTGGCAAAATATTAATAAAAATACAAATCAAACGTCGAATTAAAATTACTTGATGACGCAACAAACACATGTAACGTATTTAATGTCAAGTGAATGTGACATTTACGATAAGCCATTATTGGCATTTAGTCTTATAGTTTGGCAGTAGTTTTTTGGTCTACGGGATAATCAAGCAGTACCGAATTGGGTAAAAGAAGCATCCTTATAATTCCAAAAATGATAATCCTATTAACTAACAGTTTTCTGCGTCGGATTAAGCGTCTCATTTCCAATTAAAATATATCTTTGAATTGAAATTTGAAGGAAATACAGGGTCAGAAAAAATCAAAGAGTGTGGAAAATAGTATTACAAATATCTCGGCAATTAATTATCCGATCGATTTCCTTCTTTATGCAAAATTTATGTTTTTTATTGTCTTTTACATTCACGCCTTAAAATAAACGATTTCGAAAGTTTTTGTATACCTTTTATCAGAACGAATATTTCGAGAGTCCGAAAACAATAGTTCCGGATAATCGAGGTTACTGATATTTAATAGGATTCTTCCCATTATTACATACTAAGTAACACCAATTTCAAGTCACTATCTCAATTTGTTCGGGAGATAGAGTTTTTACAGACACACGCACAGAGAGACAGACGGATGGCAAACTTTTTTTTTCTAAAAATTTGCTTCTCGGAATCTCCACTATTTGAAACGTGCAAACCCGTCAATTTTTTTTTCGATTTTTAAAACGATTACACGACTTACCCTATACTATGTTTGGTGGGTAAGTAAAACGAGTCTTCTACAGCTCACCACTGCATATTACTCAGCCAGCATGATAAATAGTTCCTGTTACCCAAAATTCACTGGGAAAATATTTTCAATTGATGTAGAACTGGGCAATTGTAATTCGGTATTTATAAATTTGTTTTCATTAAGTGAAAATATACAATAAAATTTCTCTATTTTACACTCTATAAAAGTAACTTTAGTAGATTCAATGAATAATTCACTAAGAAATTTTAAATTGTTTTGATTTTTAAAAATATATAATTATTTTACTTCTTTGAATTAGGCCTCGATCCAGCTGGACCTTATTTCCAGGATGGTGAAAATGAAGTTCGTTTGGATGCTACAGATGCCATGTTTGTGGACATAATACATACCGATGGGGGCGAGAATGTCGTTGATGGTAAATAATTTTGATCTTTTTTTTATGCTATTTAAAGTAATGTATACCATATGTTCTGTAAGCAAAAGGAAAAAATACATATTAATATGTGTTTATATAAATTAATGGCGCCTTAGATTATGCTCATATTAAAAGAAATTCTACATTTATAAATTATGCAAATGAGGTATACTAATAAAATAACTGCGATAAAAAGTCAAAGTGTTAACAAAAGCAAGATGGCATTCAATTGAACGTACTATGATTCCCATATGGTTAAAAAGTCGAACCTTAAAGCGTTTTTCATATTTTTTGCTCAACAAACTCATTTTTTGACTCATTTTTAAATGTAAAGACATAAATTTGGAAAGGCTGATTATTAAAGAGATTTGGAATCGAATGGTATTTTTCATTATTTGATAAATAATTTATTTAGTTTGAAGCGATTTTTGTCACGTGACAACAAGTTTTTCGAACTTTTTCACTGTCTCTTCCTAAAATTCCGCCCAAAACGTCGATTTTGGTAGTATTTTCTGAAAAATCTTTTGTCTTTACCTAAAAATGGAAAACGCTATTCGATTACATAGTTTCTGAATAAGAACACCTGCCAATGTCACGCGTTTCCGAACAAAAATGAATTCAGAAATGTGTCAGAAAGTAACTCCTTTGGATTTGAGAAGAGCTTTAATAAGGATTCAAATTTTGATAACGTTTATTCTCGATAATCCATAAATTTAACGAACTGTTGATTTATTTCAGCGATATGATTTGGTCACATTTATTTTTGAATCGTATCAGTGCCACTTTTTAACTTGCATAATTTTGTGTGACAGGGCTTGGAATCGGGGATCCAGTTGGACACATGGACTTCTATCCAAACGGAGGAAGAAGGCAACCTGGATGTTTCTATACCTCTGAAAGCAGAAATTTGGTCGTAACAGTGGTCAACAGTAAGTTTATGTTAGATTCTTTTCTCTGTTTATCTCTGTCATCATATACAAAGTGTTGCCAAATTCGACCGACAAATTCAGAGGGGTGAAATACTACCATTTAATGTTTTCATTTTTATTATTTAAATTTGCATCTTTACTTAATTAAGGATAGCATCTCATTTACATTATTTGTTAGAAATTATTGTTAAATTTATGTTCAGGGATGTAGTGGAGGGTAACAGGGTTATACGCCGTATACCCTCTGGATTTTTTTAAGGAACACCGTATACCCTCTGTTTCTCAAGAAAGCTATAGTATATATACACTAGGGCAGGGACGGCGAACATATGGCACGCGTGCCATGAGTGGCACGCTCCAGATTATTTTTGGCACGGCATAGATTCCGGTTCTACTTCAAAAATAGAATTTCACACAATTCATTAATTAATCTGGATGTATTCTCTGTTTATCTGAATTCGATTAGTTCGATTGGTTGTCATTGTCATACGGATTGTAGAAACTGAAATATAACTTAATGTATTCCAATCTAGTTCAATATTGGCTCACAAAATTTTAAGAATAAGAGAGAATTGGGATAGTATCGCAAAAGAAAGATTAAAAGGCATTATAAGCAAAAATGCCGATGGTAAAATTATAACAACTTGGAATTCAATTCCAGACACCAAAAAGCTGTAGATTCTAGCGCTTGCTATATGGATAATTTTTTCTGCGAGACATTCTTTTCGGAAGTGAATAATATGAAAAATTCGAGTAAAAACATCTTGTCAAATGCGTCCAATTTAACTTGCATTCTCTTAAAAACAATCAAGTACGAAGATGATATAAATTAATTTGTCATCTAAGATGATACAACAAAAATAATATTTAAAAAATAAATTTCTAAAATATAACATCAAATATTACCCATATTTTTTTAACACTAACAACAAAATTTTAAGTAATTTTGATTCATTATTATTTGACGCATTCAAATTTTTTATTGTTGGCACGTCATGATCACGTAAAATATATTTTTGGAAAATTTTGGCACCTGGATGTGAAAAGGTTCGCCGACCCTGCACTAGTGTATACCCTCTGCCTTGAGCGTATACCCTCTGTATTTTTTACGACTGCACCACTGTTTATGTTCTCATTAATGTCCTTCAGACAGCTTCCCCTTGAAGGAAGTCCTAGTATGAATATTATAGGATCGAATCGTACAAGTATTCAATTCCGCCGTGCGCTATTAATCGCACTCAAAATTTGTTTGTGTTTACGATGTCACTTTTACTGACGTCATTTCAAATACTTCGATTTTAAGTCGTAAAGGCTACGCTCGCATATGAGTTTCGCATATGAGCATTCTAAAGTTTTTTTTTTTTTTTTTTTTCGCAATTGTAGAAAAAAGACATTTTCTCTTTAACCTCTTCAGTTCCGAAGCTAAAATAATAATACAAATGCTTACTTATTGTTTTTTTCCAAAAAAAATGACATCGCAAATGGCAGAAAAAATATCTTTTTTGAAATTGATCCCTTAGGCGCATAGTAATTTAGGTTCAAAAATATATATCCCAAAACTACAAACCCCTTAAAAACATCAATTTATAACCATTAACCTAAAATAACGTAATCAGAAATTTAAGAGCTTTGAACAAGTAAATAATCTACAAATCCTCAAAATTTTTTATCGAAAAATATTTAAGTTAAACACTTATGAAAATTTCTCACTTTCTTGGTCATACTGCCTTATGAGCATTTTTAGGCATTTTGTAAACTCAGATGAAAATAAAATTTATTTTATGTGGGAATCAGATGTTGCCATTTATTCGTTTGCTTTGAACGCAAAAAACATTCAGCTATTAAGAAGGGATGTGAAAATGTAAAAAAATCGGACATTTTAGTTTCTAGAAGGAAAAGAACACAGGTTCCCGTTTGGGGACAAGGGAGCGAAGGGATTGAGATGTGCAAGGTGACATCACGTATAGTTATTTGCTGCTGCTGTAGGACGGCTACAGGAACATTTAACATTGTTTTTCTCTTTGTGTGTCATAGAACTATGTAAGTTTTTCAGGTTTGCTACGGTGTAGGTCCTGTGATCTGCACAACACCATAGGACATTTTTCACCAACAGATTTTACCTTGCAACGGGTTGTGCGATGTTGTTATGGCAGCATCATTCGGTGGTGCGCCAGCTGACTGTCGGTTTCGCTATGTGTATAATGTGACCCACAGCGTAAGTAATGATATAAGACGCGTCCATCTGCCTAAAATGAGTGAAACCGATCAGTAGAGAGCACTGTAACCCTGCATCAAACTTGAAGTCTAACCAAGTTTTAACAATTGAGTCAGTTTGCAATTGTCCATAGACTGAATTATCCATAGACCTTCAATAATCGGATTGCATGGCCTTATCACAGTGTTCATTAATTGGATTACATGTACCGTGGTGTATATAGACATCGTGAGTAAGTATCTAATAATCTAATAATAATAATCTTTTAAGATTTTAACTTTACAACATCAAGTCAAGTTGTCCACCAAAAATCTTGCGCAGGGTTATATTAAAACCGGCTATGCTATTTCCGCAGTTTACAGAGAAATAGACTTGCCTTGTATTATTAGCTACGCCATAACGAAACATTTCCTTATAAACTCAAATTTTGATTCCATGTATCACTTTGAAGATATTTTCATGCGCTACATAATTATTCAAAAAAAAAAAAGTTTTTCGCTGGCATTATTTTAAAGAATCACCAATTTAAAATTGAAGATCCGTTACGGCATTTGAGTTTCTTGATTTAATATTAAAATTGTAAATAAAAATGAAGGAAAGTGAGACATTTGTTAAGAATATATTTCAAGTACCCGAGTATGCCAATTTTGTTAGCTATGTAGATGGTAAATTGCGTACAGAAGACTGCTACAGCTATGAAATTCACAAAATCGTTCTTGCAAAGAAAAGTATATACTTTCAAACGTTATTCTCAGAGAGTTGTTGTACCAAAAAAAAGGAATTCTTCATATCCGGCATTAGTGGAGATTGCCTAAACGAAATATTATTATACATGTATACTGATAATATTAGATTAAACAGTGAAAATATGATTGATATATTGATGGCTTCTGATTACTTTATGATGACAGATCTGCGTACTATAATACAAGAAAATGTTAAACATAATTTAACCCTCCGTCTACCAGACGGGTCCATTGGACCCGACAGGTACATACAAAATATTCATTCAAACCAGAAATTTCTTTAAAATAAACTAAGTATATAAACCAGACAAAAATAAGGTAAATAAATAGGTTAAATAGTTTTAAATAAAAATTCTGGTGTAGAACGTTTTATTAAAACTTGAATAAAATTCCCGGTAGATCTAGGGTTAAGTATTGATAATTCTCTGGAGCTTCTAGCGTTATCAGAGCACTTAAATGACAACGTGATTTTTCGGGAAACATTCAGATTCATTCAAGTAAAATTCGAAGAAATAATGGGAATAAAGAAAGACGACTTAAAGTATATATCCTTCGAAACTTTGAGGAGATTCTTGACGACCAGAAGTTTAAACATACAGTCTGAGAGAACGGCATGGTTAGCGATTGAAGCTTGGATTGGAACACAGGAGTCAGGAAGAAAAATATATGTGCCTTTTCTTTTAAAATTTTTAGCTTTGGAAGATATGAATGAAAACGTAGCAACAGAAATAATGGATCATGATTTGATAATTAATAATTCCTATGTCAAAAAGCTATGTCCTTCATCTAACTCATCAAGTAGAAATCACGACCGTCTTAAAAGTATAGTCTTATTAAATAATATAGACTTAATGAAGGACGTATTCAGACGCCGAATTCCAGAAAATCTACATATTATAGCAGAAAAAGATGAGGAAGTAAAAGATGAGGATAGAGACAGCTATCACCTGTACATAACATATGATGAAAATCTAGATCTTTGGCACAGACTAGATGAAGTACCATTTTACCCTCGTATTGTAAATATTGAACATAATCTCTACATTTTTCGCTCGTTTGGAGGCTTTAAACTAGATCTAAGGAATAGGGAAGTAGTTCTCTTAAATCGACATCGACGTAGCTTTTTGCGAGTAAGTGTATCAGTGATGAAGAATAAAGTATATTTCCTTACGAAATATTACGAAAATAATGAACCATATATTTTACATAGTGGGATTGGAAAGTACTCTATCAACATTTTTGATTGTAACACCAACAGCTGGGCTGTAGATACTGAGCGGTTTGACATTGAATACGGCAATTGTGTTTCAGTTGGAGAATGTATATATGTTGTTGGATCTATAAAAGATGAAGGTGTTATTACTGCTTATGTTTTCGATACAGCACCTCCTAAATGGTTTGGTTTCAGAGCGCAACAGCTCCCAGAAAGTGATTGGAGGAGAATACCAGGTCCTACAGTTGTTCGTTTCAGCTGGTTTAGACTTGATTCATATCATAATAAAATTTTCATCTTTGGAGGAGATGACCGTGACGGCAATACGTTGCGGAGCGTAGAGGCTTTAAACGTAGAATCTCACACCTGGACTCGATTGGAGGATCTGCCATTCCAACCATTTATTTTGGGTTCAGTTATCTTGAACGACAGAGTATTTGTCTTTGATACATGTTATGAAGTTAATTCGAAAATTGCAGTTTGGAATGATGATTTGGAAAAGTGGGTGAAGTTGGAAGTAAAAGGTACACTAGAAAATTTCAAGTGGGTTTTGAAGGGCTTTCAATTTGATGCAAATAGTTTTTGGCAAAACCGTCGAGATGCAAGAACGTCTAACGAAACATCTTATCGCAAGTTCTGTACAGTCAAGGACACAGAAGCCATTTCATACCTGTTTAATATGAATAAAACGTTACCCTTTGTAAGAAGCCATTTTAGTGAAAAGAACACATTTGAACAGGATTGGTTTATCGAAAAAGAAAAAAAGATAATAATCTAAATTTATTCTACAATATCTACCAGTCTCAGTATGTAACATCATTCAGAAAATAAAAATATATTCTCTTGAAATATTTATGTATTTTAACGGAAGAACATCCCAGGGCACAGATGTCGCACAGATAACTAAGGGCGGCACAGATGTCATATTCGCCCCATATTTGCTCGATTTTTTTCGGTTGCCAATTTGGCGAAAACATCAACAGCATAAACAACATAATCCGGGTTACCACATCAAGCAAAATAACGACACTTTGGCGCAAGTTAAGTACCTGTTGCCTATATGATATTGGCGGCAGAAAAAAATCGCGCCAATATGGGGCGAATATGACATCTGTACCCTAAGGGCATTCTAGGACACAGATAACTAAGAAGTACTCAGATGTCATATACACACCATATTGGCGAGATTTTTTTGATGCCAATGTCATATACGCAACGGGTGCTTAACTGGCGCCAAAGTGTCGATATTTTGCTTGATATGGTAACCCGGGTATTGTTATTTATACTGTTGATGTTTCCGCCAAATTGGCGTCAGAAAAAAATCGCGCCAACATGGTGCGTACATGACATCTGTGCCAAAAAGTTATTCGAGTTTAAAAAAAAATGGTTTTCACCTATACTCTGTAACCCGGGAAGCATGGCTTCGATCCCCTAGTATATATAATGAAGAGTAACTTAATTTTATGGTATAGTCTGCGATCATTGAATTATATTACCCCAATAAATAAATACAACACAGATGTCATATACGCCCCATATTGGCGCGATTTTTTTCCGACGCCAATTTGGCGAAAACCTAGTTATATCATCTATATCTGGGTTATCATATAAAGCAAAATAACGACACTTTGGCGCCAGTTAAGTACCCGGTGCGTGTATGAAATTGGCGTCAGAAAAAAATCGCGCCAATATATGACATCTGTGCCATAAATACCATATCTTAGGTTGCTATCCAAGTAGCATATACAGGGTGTTCGTAAATTGTTTTTACAAAATAAGAGGACTGGTAGAACATAAACATTTTTTATACCGATAACCATACAGATAACATTTTGGCACAGATGTCATACACGCACCGGGTACCTAATTGGCGATAAAATGGCGTTATTTTGCCTGAAATGGTAACCCGGCTTTTTGGGTGGAATTGTTTCGTATAGCACTCTAGTAGTTCAGATCGTGGAACAGATGCTGTATATTCCCGCGGCCGCCATCTTGGATTTTTTATTTGCGTGAAAACCTATTTTCCGCCAAGTATAAATGTCGCCAAGCAGCGATTTATGCGCGTGTTAGGCTTAATGGGGCTGCTAGAACCACTGAGCTCGACAATAGAACGGAGGGCTAACTCTCTATTCTGATACATTGAATTCAGCGGTCCGCCCATGAATACAATGCCAACGATTTTCCGAGGAAATTTTTTGGCAAAAGTGATTTCCTCCCATAGAGTAGTATGGGGTAAACATTTTCAAATTGGGTTTTCTTTTAAAAATTTGACGAAGTTGCTACAATTTTCATTGATATATATTTTTTATTGAAAAAACTATATATTTTATTTAAATTAATCGCAATTTTTTAGTTTGATATTAGTTAAAAATGAAATTTTAGGTAAGCTCAATGAAAAAAATCGAAAAACAAATTAAGTATTGCTCTTAAAAATGTCAAAAAGATGTAGAAAACAACAAAATTGATAAAAAGTATGCGAAAAAGTTTGAAAAAATGCTTCTAATATTAAGAAAAGTGCAGGACTCATTACTTGCGCGCATTGAAAGTGTGATGTGGTCGCGGCAGAAAGTGGATCGGTGAATTGGCTCTCCGTATTATTGTAGAGCTCAGTGGCTAGAACACCCCACTCGTCCGGGTTGCCTTGTCGATAGACGCCAACAAAAAATCGCCAAGAAATCCAAGACAGCGGCTTCGGGAATATACAGCATCTAAGCCCAGATGGTTTTATTATATGTATTAATATTTATTGTAATATTTATAACTTATTTATTGTTTCAACTGTTTATTTACTTTTACATTTTATTAATTATATAAATTGTTTCGTACTATAGTTACTATAATTAAACTATCGTTTATTTATCGTGATTTCCTTTTTAAAATAATAGAAAATGCGTTTATCGCTATTTTATTTTCATATTGAAATAAAAAATAACATGCTATTATAGCATGCTATATGTAATTGGTATTCGAAAATGAGGTTTTTGTCAAATTGGCGTAAAAGACTCGTGCCAAATCCGGTGCGTATATGACATCTGTGCCCACATTTTTTATACAGATATGGCTTTCAACAGCAGAAAATATATCGTGCCTTTGGTCATCGTGACCAGCATGAAGGTTGGCACGACACAAAATGAATTTGGCACAGATGTCATATACGCCCCATATTGACGCGATTTTTTCCGAACAACATCAACAGCATAAACAGTAACATCCGGGTTACCATATCAAGCAAAATAACGACACTTTGGCGCCAGTTAAGTACCCGTTGCTTATGTGATATTGGCGTCAGAAAAAAATCGCGCCAATATAACTATTTGGTATTATTGTTAAGGTATATGACATCTGTGCCATGAATTTTTGTATCAATATGGCTTGAAGAAAATACGAATACCATTGAAATGAACGAAACGGCTAAATCACAGGATTAACGACTGCTTGGCGTATGACTTGTCGGCGCTGCGATAAATTTGCCAATTCTATCAACCGATATTCAGATCCAATGTAAAGAAAATGTTGCTTAGATGCTGTATATTACCGCGTTCGCCATCTTGGAAATTTTGAAATTTCTTGGCGATTTTTTGTTGGCAATGTTTTACATTTTATTTTCGTTAAGGCTAACATGCTCATTAATCGCTGCTTGACGACATTTACTACTTGGCGAAAAAAGGGTTTTTCAAGCCAAAAAAATCCAAGATGGCGGCCGCGAGAATATATAACATCTGTTTCACAAATGTAAACAAATAATGTAAACAATAATGTAAACAAATAATGTAGCAAGTAATGTAAACAATAATGCATTTTTTTTAAATCGGCAATTTGGCAATTTTTTAAAATTACGCCAAGCAGTCATTAATTCTCTAGTTGCACCCACAAAACTGCCAAAGGAACCGATTATGGAAAATTAATCAAACAAACTTTCATTTTAAAGGTATATGGGGCATTCTCACAATCTTTTGACTTTTGGGGGAAAAAATCTGACAAAATTAAACTTGCTAAAATAACTGTTTGCATCAAATTTCTAAAATCTTGTTAAAATTTGACTTTAAAGTTGTTTATACTCCTTTTAACAAAAGTCAAATTTTAACAAGATTTTAGAAATTTGATGGCTTATATTCGGAAAATATGGAAGTATAATTAAATTTTCATTGCCGACAGTATTAACCCTGGACTGAGTAGGTTTACTTAGTTTATTATGAATGGAATCGACGATTTCAGCTGTAAAACCTCGGTCAATGGCAATGGATTTAATGTAATCTAATTCCGATTTTAGTAAACTGTCGGAAGAACAAATATTTAAAGCCCGGTAGACTGTTAAAGGTTAAAGCTGTTAAAGGTAGCCAACTTTTGATTAGGTGGATGGGATGAAAGATGATGTGGGAGTAAAGATACTTTTATTACCTTTGAACTTAATTATAAATTAACACATTAATTTTTAGGCAGTTTTTGATTAGTCCGCTACAGGTGATAAAACGCCAAATAGTCTTTGTGACGCATACAATTGTATTGGAGTTGAAACACCAATGGATTTCATGATGCATCACAAATACGCACCAAAATATACCAACTGGCTGTCATAAACTGCAACAGTAATACTTTTTAAGGGCTAAAAATTTAGAAAATAAATTATAAATAAAACATGACATGCATTTGATATATGTCAATGAGGTTTATTATAGCATGTTCGCTATATAAAATAAAGTGCGTAGCCTTTATAGTTCATTTATAGAGACACTCGAAAGAATTCAGTTACATTACGTTCTAAAGGGAAAATTTGCTAGCGGTATATTTTAATGACGTTACGAATCTACTATATAAAAATGAAAATTTGTCTGTCTGTAATTATATACGTGGGGAGTTCAATAATTATTGTCCCTAACGTATATAAAATATTTGTACTGCGATGGTTGATGTGGAATATCGAAGCCTAATCTCTTAAATGCCTATATGCTCAATTTCAGAACCATAGCTGCTATATTAATATAGTTTTGGAGGGAGGGCTGAAGTTTTAAAGACTTATTTTTGGGGGAGTTTTTAAGGAGGGGGGGGGGTGAGGGTGAAATGCTGGTTTGGAGCTTATGAGGCTACATTTCTGACAGTGGATGAGATGTGGCTACATCACTATGATCCCGAGTACAAACGACAGTAGTTACGTCTCATCCAATGTCGCAAATCTAGCCCCATAAGCTAAAATCAGCCTTTCACCCCACTCCCCCCCTTTCACTCCTCCCTCTAAAACTATGAATATAGCAGCTTCTGAAATTGAGCATATAGGCTTCTAAGACATTAGGCTTCGATATTCCACAACAACCATTACAGTACAAATATTTTATATACACTAGGGACAATAATTATTGAACCACCCTCGTACAAATCCACAGTTCGGGAGCCAGAATTGTAAAATATTGCGCACATGTGTGTTAAAAGGCGGCCGAGGCAACTAAAGTAATCTGGAATCGAAATAATTCATAGTTAATTTCTAATTAATAAAAAAACAACAATTTCCCATCAAATTTAAACATTTATCGTTATAGCAGTTGCCAACAATTGAAAATTCACAAAATAATTCTTACCACAACAAATACTTTTCTATTTCAAGAATTTCCACGTGAAAAATGAAAATGAAATAAATAGTTTGGCGAATAAAAGTTAATATTACGCTATAACTTTTCTATTGCAAGATTTTCATGTGAAAAATGAAAATGAAATAAATAGTGTGACGAATTTAAAAAAAGGGAATATTACATCATGTTGGAAATATAATGGACATCAGCAAGTGAATGTATAACGTCTATGAGTTCGAAAAAATGTATTGAAACATGATAAAAACCCGATTATGGAAATATTGGCATATTTTAACATTTTGAGGTGTTCTGAATTTGTTTTCGCCATTTCTGAATCTATTCCAACTATATACGTGTGTGTATGCGTGTATATTAGAATTTCCACCAAGTTTTAGGCTCCTAGAGCTCATTTTTAGTGAAGAACTGAAATAAAAATGGCGTTACTGATTTTTTTAAATTCTTTGTTTTATACTGTATGTTTAATTTTGAAAGTGATTTTTCAAAACAAAACATTCTTAAAATTCCGGGCAACGCCGGGTACTTTAGCTTGTTTTAAACATATTTTAATTGAGATATATATATCACCGAATTGCACAACAAGATGTTTACTATAAAATATGGTATGCATAGCATTCATTGTACGTTTACAGGGGGACACAAAATAATTCGGTTACGGTATTGTCTATTAACAATAATAGCTAAATGTGCGCTATAAGTTGTGGCACGCGTTTTTAAATTAAACTAATTTTTTGCCTATTTTTTTGTGTGTATAAATTCTATAGATCATTGATCATACACAGGATGGATGAAAAATGCTGAAGGATAAATTGCTATCCTAACTGATCTAAATTTAGCGTACTATGTTGTATTGTATGTACAAATCTATAGATCATATACAGGGGTACACAAAAAAAAATCGGATATTTTTCCGACTATTGATGATAATTTCTGAAATTGGGTTTTCAAATATGCTATGTGTTTTTCAAATAGTTTACTTACATATTATCTTTCCCCTTATTAAACGATGAAGTTTTGTTACAAGAAATTGTTTCACAATCTATGTTGGACGCATGATTTTTCGTTTTTGTTGTTTTTAACACTTTCTAACATACTTGAAAGGTATTTACGATTATTTTTGTCTGTCCGAGAGGTAACTCTCGTAAATATATTTGGATTTCCTTGTAATTTTTATATGTTATTGACACTTACTACACACAATCGCTATTGATAATGAAGTATGTAGAAGTTATAGTTCATTTACAGGGACACTCAAAAGAATTCCTTTACATTGCGGTCTAAGGGGAAAAGTAATTTCAGGTGCATCTTAATGATATCCATATAATACCACATCAAACATAACAGGATTGATATGTATTTATAAACTAAAACAGGCATTCTGTAGAATATGGAATACAAAACATTTATTATTCATTTATAAGGGCAGACAAAATAACTGTTACATAATGGTCTATGGGTAAAAACTTTTTGCAACGCATTTTAATTACACTGGTTATCAAAAATTAAGGAAAAGTCACAAAATGCTAATTCTCAAATACGCGAACACTCAAAAGGAAATAATATAATTCAAGTAATTACTATCTCTACAACACAGCTAGTCCATATAACATCTCATTCATGTCACACATGGTCACAAATGTCACAGTCACTACGGTGAAGGAAAAAAATAGGAAATTCCATACTTCTCATTATGAGTCTCAAATGATCACTATATGCGACTTCACTGAGACGTCACTGTGACTACTGCTTTGTGACGAGTCACCAAGTGACTTTACAATGTAGTTACATTGTGACTCTCATGTGACTGCCATTTTTAGACTCAATTTCAAAGTCATTATGAAAGTTGAATTATGATAAGTCATCAAATAATATCACATTATAGTCACAAGGTGACTTTTCCCCAAAAGAGCACAATGGTGACTTCATAGTGGTCTCTCTGTCACCTGAAAGTCATCATGTGACTTTAATGTGACATTATTTGGTAACTTGTCACAATGCAGCGTTCACGATGACTTTGAAATTGAGTCTACAAATGAGTCACATGAGAATCACAATGTAACTACATTGTAAAGTCACATGGTGACTCGCCCCAGAGCAGCAGTCACAGTGACGTCTCAGTGGAGTCACATATAGTGATCATTTGAGACTCATAATGAGATGTATGGAATTTCCTATTTTTTTGCTTCACCGTAGTGACTGTGACATTTGTGACCATGTGTGACATGAATGAGATGCTATATGGACTAGCTGTGTTGTAGAGATAGTAATTACTGGAATTATATTATTTCCTTTTGAGTGTTCACGTATTTGAAAATTAGCATTTTGTGACTTTTCCTTAATTTTTGATAACCAGTGTATGTTACGCTATTTCAAATATAATGAAATTGATATACATTAGTGATGTTTACTAGAAGATACTTGTTGTAGAATATGATGGCTCATGCAAGACTATCAAGGTGCTTTATCATTACTTTATTTTCTCGCTTTTCTTCCAGCTCTTTTACAAGATTTTTCTAGATATACACTACACAGCATCAGCAATGCAACAGTTATCTTCTAGAATTTTGTCGAAGGCATTTGCTATAGCTTCATATTATTGTAAACTTCGAGTGCATCTTTCATTGAATTCTGTCGATTTTCGCTACAGAGAACTAATTTCAAAGCATTTGTATATGATCTATCAAAGTGATTATTGCGAATGTACTTAATAATTCCTAACCCGTTTCTTTTGATTGTAGGATACTGATTTTGAATGTCGTTTGCATAATAAAATTAACATATGTGCTGAGCAGACATTTGTAATAGCATTTAAATGCTCATTTGTGATTAATAAATGCTGCATTTTCGTGACATTTGCTGCGTCAGAATTCAAATTAGTCTATTCAAACCTAAATAATTTTTCAGCATATTTGAAGGAAACGAAAACTATTTTTGTTAGTTTTAGAGTTTTTAATTAAAAAACCCCCATTTGGTTTAAACGAAACAACACTGATTCGATATACTAAAGGATATAGGAAAATTCAGTTTTTACGCCAGGACTGGCGTTCTGTAATGGCATTTATTTTTAGTACGAGAATTTAAGATACTAATCAACCTTCGCGTTACTTAATACTGAAATTGTGCCTTTAGATAAAGCGCAGTATACCATTTAAAAAAAGTACTACTCAAAAATCCTATATACCCTATACAAGACGTATAAAGCGACACCTGTTACGAAGGGCTTAATTTCTTGCGGTCCACAAAGATGGGCGAATATGAAAGGGGAATCCGTAGTAACCCAGAGACTATGAAACTATCTATACAACAGTACAGCTAAAAATTTTAAGCACACACTAAAATATGATAAAAAATTTGGAAGGATAAATATATGAAAATATGTCACGATAAATAATTGTAACGAAACATAGTAAAGATACAACGGTTACAACACCACTACTTATTTAAAAATGGCGGCTTTTTTATTTTTTTACAAAACCAGTTGTCTTAAATGCTTATTCTTATTATGCAAATGTCAACAAATGCTGAATTGTTTTCCACCAACCAACCTTTCCAATCTGTCAAATGTTAGCTCTGAGCGGTATAAAAAATCCCTGCCGGCTCGGGCCTACAGGCGGAGGTAGATTTCGAAGTTAAGTACTAAATTAACCAACAAAATTTAAATCAAGATTAGAGATAAACCCAGTTCCTCCACTAAGAATGAGCTCTAGGGAGCTAAACACTTTGTGAAAATTCTAATATACACGAATACACACACGCATGCATATGGAATAGGTTTAAAAAATAGCTAAAACAAATTCAGAGATCCTCAAAGTGATAAATAAGTTAATATTTCCATAGTCGGGTTTTTATCATGTTTTAATACGTTTCTTCAAACTCACATGACGTAACATATTCACCTGCTGAGGTCCATTTTATTTCCAATATGACGCAATATTTTGTTGTTGTTTTTTAATTCGTCAAACTATTTATTTCATTTTGAGTTTTCATGCGGAAATCTTGCTCTAGGAAACTTATGACGTAATATTCAATTTGTTTTCAATTCGTCAAACTATTTATTTTATTTAATTTTTCACGTGAAATTCTCGCAAAAGAAAAGCAATTGTTGTGGTGAGAATTTTATTGCTTTTTTTTTAATTGTTGGCAACTGCAATAACGAAAAATATTTATTTTTTTCTGTTATTGTTGTATAAGAGCTGATTTTATCGGAATCATGTTAAGATGGTATTCAAATTTTTGAACCCTCCCCATTTCCATTCCCTTGGTCCGATTTTACCCATTTTCAATCCCCGCCGAGATATTAGCCATCTCAAAGTTGTTGGCGAGTTTGAAGACGATCCGTGCATAATTGCGACTTTTATCGTGCGGACAAAATTTAGTACATACATACATACATATATATATATATATATATATATATATATAAACTTTTTAGGTGGGGGTGGTTTTGGGTTCCTGGGGTCCTATAATGAAAAGTTATGAAGGAATTTTTCAAAAGTCGCACCATGGTAACGACTGCAATAGGTAGTATTTCTTACGAAATCTACCTAAAATGGATAATTTAATTTCCGTCCGTTATTTAAGATGCTACAAAATTTACACGAGGAAATTTTAAAGATTTTAAAACTGAAATCGTATGGTAAAACTTTTACTAAAATTTCTGGAATTGTATAAAATTCAAAGTGGAATAAACAAAGTACCTACTAGATATAACAATTTAGACCTAAATTTAAGATGCACGTGTAAAAGTGGTATTACACAAGCGACAAAAATTGCCGCGACTCGTCAGTCTTTTAAGCATTTCATTGGCTGTTCCGGGCAAGGTTTTTCACTCGTCAGTTTTCCAAGCGTTCGATTGGTTGTTCCGGTCGACATTGTTAATCATTTACTTAAGTACACATTATAGGGACAAAATTGCTACAACGAAAAAAAGTTGCTTGTTTTTCGAGCAACTTTTTTAAAGCCATAGGTTAACACTGTGTCGCCGAAAATTGCGGCAACTTTGACGCCTCGTGTAATAACACTTTGTACACCTTCATGTACTCCCAATACCAATAAGGATCTAGTAATGTCGAGGTCTAACAGAATACACAGTTTGGCGCTAGTTATTTCAAGATCTAACAGAATATACAGTTTGGTGAAATTCTTTGCATTAATTCTTGAGATATAGTAATCAGGAAAATCATGAAAAATGCAGCATAGTAAGCCCACCTGTAGGACGATTTATATTAAAACCTAATCAGCATTAATTTATGTCAAGGTCTAACTGAGTATAAAGTCTAAGTTCCATGAATTAATTCGATAGAGTACCCACAAAATTTGTATCGCATACAGACTCGCAGATAGACAAACTCACACATACAGACAGACTCATGGAGAAACATTTTCTAAAACAGAGTCAAATCGTGTTCAGGACCTTTTTAAAATGTATAAATCCGTCGGGAACCGGAAGTTGAAATACTTCACGAATCCAATACTTTCTTCTTGTAAAGATACAAGAAAGTAAAAAGGCTAGAATGGATTGTAATCGAATGTACAGGTGGTACGGGAACAAGTGTTAAAATATTATTCAGAGAAGGAAAGAAATTGAATTTGGATGGACCCGATTGCCGGAATCGCTACTAGTGTAACCTCCAGGAACAGCCACATACTTTATTCAGTAGACAAGGAGGTAAGTCTCTGATTGTTTGACGACTGATTGGCTTAAATGGCCAAACTTCTCTGTCCTTTCTCTATGAGAAACAAAATTGAACAAGGTATCAGAAAATACTAGACACGCTTCCACTTCCATTTGGTTATATTTTAGGGGGTCCTAAGGGTATTTCCGCACGACATTTCTTCAATTCTCAACGCACATAGTACAAAATATCGTCTTTTTCTGCCAAAAATGTTAACGTTTGAAATTTTCAGGTTTAAACCCAGACTTGATATACTCAAATGTTCTCAACTGAGTTTAACTCGAAGTATACCAAGCATGGAAAGCAATGACTCTACTAAAGGACTGAAATTGGCAACTGAAAAAGCATGGCATTTCCTGCCAATAAATAATTCCAAAAACTAATTGGTTCACTGAAAACAAATTTATTTAAAGTTATCCAAAACCAGGGAACTACTTTTAATAAATAATAGCATCATGTAAAAGCGTTAAATGATGTGTTTTCTTCCATTGTACCTCAACTTTCATAGTTAGATTTTTATGAGCTTTTATTAAAGTTATGCTAATGTACACCTTTATTGCTTTTTATATGATTTATTTAAAATAATTTGACAGAGCCTAATAAGTAACAAATACATTTTTGTTTAATTTAGTATTGTTATTTAATAAATAGCATTTTCTGGTTGTGCCTCAACTTTTGAGACAGATTGTGTTATTGTAGTAATTTGCTCAGATAAATATCTAAACAATTTTAATGCGATGTGATATTTTTTTTTTTTTTTTTTTAGCTACAACTAAGTGGCTTTCTAACGGTTGCGATCATGGGCGTGCCAGCAACTACTTCTTGGAGTCGATAGACAATTCAAGATGTCGTTTCTTGGCTACATGGTGCAACAGCTACAACGATTTCGAAAAAGGAGATTGTCTTCCACAAAACTCTACGATGTCTGAAATGGGACTCCACGCCAATAGGATACCCGGAGTGCCAATAAAGTCAAAGTTCTTCCTGAGAACCAATGATAAATCACCATTTTGTATCGAAAACAGTGTCTACTTAAAAAATGATAATGATACAATATACAAATAAGACTAAAAGAGTGATAAAATTGTATCAACAAAGATATAAAAAATGATACAATGTAAAAATTATAGGATAAAATATTATAAAGTTGTATCAACAATATAGAAAAATAACCTAATATAATATAAAAATTATATGATAAAAATGATATAATTGCATCAACAAAGATATAAGAAAATGATATAATATAAAAATTATACGGAAAAAAATGATATAATTGTATCATCAAAGATATAAGAAAATGATATAATATAAAAATTATATGATAAAAATGATATAATTGTATCAACAAAGATATAAGAAAATGATATAATGTAAAAATTATATGATAAAAAAAAAATGATAAAATTGGATCAGCCAAGTTAATGCATTGTAGCTTTTCAAAAAGTGATTTATAAATTTTATTATATTGATTTTTTAATTTTATAGAAGTAATATTATATATTCAACAGGCATCCATGTGTGTAGTAAATATGAAATTCGTTATCATTTAACTATGTTCATTATTAGCCTAATATTGTTTTACAACAAACAATGGTACAGCCAGGGTGGGGATGCAGATGCTCTAGATACTACTAATATGGTAATGTTATGTTTGTCTTGTTTAATTGCTGAAAATTCCGCGATTAGATGAGACGAAGAATATTTCGTTAAAATAGTGGTATTCAAAACTGGAGTATGGTTTTCAGAAGTTTTTTAAGAAATTTTTTAAAGTGATTTAATACTTTTAAATTTTTTAGCAGCAACGTGCAAGTAACTATTTCTTGACAGATAGTTCAAAATGTCACTTCCCCGCTACATAGTGCAACAGTTACAACGTTTTCAAAAGATGAGATTACCTACCACAAAACTCAATGTCCGAAATGGGACTCCACGGCAATAGGATATCCGGAATATCCATAAAGTCAAAGTCCTTTCTGGGGATCGACGATAAATCGCCATATTGTATTGAAAAACAGCGTTTACACAAAGAATGATAATGGTATAATATACAAATAAGATTAAAATAATGATAAAATTGTATCGACAAAGATATAAAAATGATATAATATAAAAAATGATAAAATGGTATCAACAAATATAATCCCTATATTAATACACTATAACTTTTATAAAAGCTATTGATAAATTTTATTATTATGGTTTTGAATTTTGAGAATTTTGTAAAAGTAAAATTCAACAGTCATTCCAAATATGTAGTAAACATTTGAAATATACTACCAACTTTATCCATTTAATAAAGTTAATTCAAAATATAAACCCTATCATTTTCCAACTAGGGTACAATTTTCAGAAGGTTATTAAAAAGTTTTTTAAGGTGATTATATAATTTTAATTTTTTATCTACAACTAAATGGGTAGTATCTGATGAATGTAACCATGAGCGTGGCAGTAACTATTTGTTGTAGTCGATATGCAATTCAAAATGATGCTTCCTGGCTGCATGGTGCAACATCTACGGCGATTTCAAAAGGCCTACCGCAAAACTGTAGGTGATATCTGAAATGATCCATAAAATTAAAGTACTTTTAGAGGGCCAATGATAAATTCCCATATTGCAACGAAAACAGCGCTTGTTTTAGGCATTTGTTCCGAGAACGATTTCTTGTTTTATTATTATTATTATTATTATTATTATTATTATTGATTCATAGTAACTATTTGATAATGCATTTCAAATACTAATAAGACCTCAAACTATTGCTATTTTAGTAATTAAATTCAGTAAAAATGTTATAGGGTGCGTACAGTTTTACCACGAATTTTTAATTACAATGTCGGTAATAAAACAACGCAAAGTTTGTGACTTAAATATTAAATAGAAATTTTCTAATCCGAAATACTGCTGTCAGATTTCTTGGAAATTGCAAGGAATATATGCACCTTGATGTTATGTTGGTTAAAAAAAAACAACCGTGAAATTTTAATTTAGCAACTATTCTTCAAAATTTTTCATACAACACTGCTAAAATATCTGTCCTGGGCTGAACAATATTTTGAAGCTTCAGTTAGTTGCTACCATAAGATGTTGAAGTCTCTTTCCAATATTTGGAACTTTGGTCCAATCATAGCTCCGAGATTTCACCATCTTATGGCTGCAACTACTGCAGCAACAAAAGTTTTTTCAACAAAATTTTTAACAATGTATAAAATGCAAACTGATAATGGATAAAAGGAGAAAAATCAACCCTCAAAGGTGTTACAATTGTAATTGTGTAATTGTATTAACAAATGTATTTTATGTATTTTATGAATAAAATATGTTTTATCTATTAGTATTTGTTATTATTTAGTTATAAAAAAAAATCCATATTCTTTTATACCTAAAAATATACAGAAGTTTTCGTAAATCTGGTATATTGGAAATAGGAAATAACTGGCTAATCACATTTGTATGTCAGACGTTTGTTCAGTTCTGAATGTTTTTTAATAGTTCAGTAAAATGTAAATTTATGAAATTTATCCAGTTAAATGTAAATCAAAAAATCACATTGTTTCATTTAAAACACCAAGATATCACCTAGAAATTGACACGAATTTCTGCGAGTGTAAAGAAGTATCGGTTAAAATATCTGAGCATTTTCTAAAATGTTACAACTATTGTTAAAAATTTAATGCACAAAACAGATATGAAAAATCATCAGACTGATGATTTGAATGGGTATAAGTTTTTATATTCAGGATTAGATTAAAGTTCATTACATATTTAAGTGCCTTAAAACAAAAATTCTGCCTCAAGCAGCACTAAATGGCTGGGCCAACGTTAGGTAGTTGATGGTAATGGTTTTCCCATGTTGGGCAGGAATGTCCACCAGGCAATGCCGTTGGCCAACAAACCGTTTGCCAGCAGTGGTCCAATCTTTGGCTGATAAGAATTCTGTTCATATATGCTCCAAATTAAGGGGGCACAGAACCTTTAAACATTGAAAAAATCAGTTTGCAGTTTTTGTTTTATTCTGAATGTTATAAAAATTTTCAACAATATGAAAAAACCATTTTCAAAAATCTGCATTATTTCATGAGTTATAATCATTTATTAGTGAGTATAATTGAATGTCCGTAGATATTGAAACTTTAAACAGCCTGTTCTCAGATTAATAAATTTAGAGTTTGCTCGCACTGTTACTTTTAAACTATGTAAGCTACAGCTTAAAAAAAAATTAACGAAATATGTGTTTTTTTATAGTCTACATGCTAGAACCAAAAAAAAAAATCACAAATTTTTGTTATTTATTTTTTTCCCTTGAAAAACTTGAAATTTTTTTTGAAAATGTAGAACTTTTTTTTTTATTTTGTGCCAAAATTAAATTTTAAACATTAAAAAAAATTTTAAACATTTAAATTTATGACGCACCTAGTGACTGGTTGAAAGTGATGAGCAAAGCGGGCAATTCATGACGTAATGTCGGTACTCTTTATCAACAGCGGAGCAAGAGAAAGGTGAACAGTTTAGACCAGGGAATTACTTGCAACGAATGTTGAGGTATCGAATAATAATTTTAATAAAAATAAAAATGGTATTAAGAAATATTCTAAATAAATAAAAAAATGCCTCAAATATGAAGGAATAGATTGGTTATTTTTTTTTTTTTTTTTTACAGAGAGGTGTCGTTTTTAACAGATTAAGGTTTTCAGAATAAGAACTAAAATGATGCGCTGATTAAATGTTGCGTGGGATGGATATTTACGATATTATTAAAAGACATGGGTAAAAAGGTAGATATTGTAAGAATTTGGAATAATTTAATTAAGGTAAAAATGGCGAAAGTTTTTATTATTGCATGTATATTTAACCAATACCATGCACTTACTTATACTGTGGAAACATGGGCGCTAACAAAACCCATGATACAAGATTACAAACAACGCAGAGAAGCATGAAAAGACGTACGCTAGACGTAAATAGAAAAGACAAACCTGGGTAAGAAGTCAGACAAATTTTTTTGACATTATCGATATAATTAAACGGTTAAGATATAAATGGGTTAGCACATTAAAAGAAGGCAAGCCAATATAGTCCAAGAGCTGTTAAACATTTTTGGGAAGGTATTTGAGGCACCCTGAAAATTTGTGCAACACTTCTTTTGTAATGGCTGAATACAAAATCGAATGTCTGGCTGAAGGATCGTGGCCCAAAAACTGTGCCAGACACGTGTCAAGTGCCATTTTTTGACTACCCAAAAAAAAGGTATTTGAGGCACGCTGAGATTGAGACAGAATAATATTTATACTTAGAAACAAATATTTTGAAAACGACAGACACTTTAGTCGGCCCCAAAACTGTGCCAGACACGTGTCAAGTGCCATTTTTTGACTACCAAAAAAGGTATTTGAGGCACGCTGAGATTGATGCAGAATAATATTTATGCTTAGAAAAAATATTTTGAAAATTACAGACACTTTAGTCGGCACAAAAACTGTGCCAGACACGTGTCAAGTGCCAAATGGCACTTGACACGTGTCTGGCACAGTTTTTGGGCCACGATCCTTCAGCCAGACATTCGATTTTGTATTCAGGCATTACAAAAGAAGTGTTGCACAAATTTTCAGGGTGCCTCAAATACCTACTCGAAAATGTTCAACAGCTCTCCTACTAATAGATGGAGTACAAACATCCGGCAATGGTATCCGAGGCATGTAAAATGAAATAGCTGGACGAAATTTAAAAAAAATAGCTGGAGTTAATTTGATGATCAAAGCACTAGACAGGAAACAATGGAAAAATTTGAGGGAGGCCTACATCTAAGAGCGGATTAAAAACGGTTGCTTGATTATGATGATGTTTATATAATAACGCTATTCGATTCCAAATTGCTTCAATAATCAGTCTTGCACATTTCATGCATTTGCATTTAAAAATGAGTCCACAAGTGTGTGGGGAAAGTTTCGCAGTGTAGCTTGGGATCAAATATTTTTTAACCAATTAACAAAACCAAAAATCCATTCTGCTCTGAAAACAAATCAGTTCGGCTTGGATTTGAGGGATTACATACCAAGTGCTTAAAGTATTCGAAGATCTTATTTCATGTGTATCTGCGCTTGGAAAAAAATTGTACAAGTATTACGATTAAGTTAACATTTATTAAATTTGAGATTGGCTAAAATAACATATGTTTTATTTTGTCAGGATTTGAGACTGTTTTTTTATGATTTCTTTTAACAAAAATTAAGTTATTTTTATAAGTTTTTAAGTTACTTCAACGATCGTATGCATGTTTTTCCAGTTCAAAATTTGTACTCTAACTTTACCTGACTTTTAAATATCCGATCGAGATTACATTTCACATACTGGCGCAAATCCAATCATAATCTAATATTACTATCATTTTCTCTGGTTACCATTTATACTTATTTTACAGGATAACACAAAAAATTTCGGATAGATTACCGCCAAGAAGTTTAGGAAAAAGTTTTAGATTAGATAATACAAGACTGCGATTGTTGGTTTTTTAAACTTTTATGTATTTTTTAGCACTGAATACGAAAATTACATTAATTTTTAACCATCATGTCAGGATATTTCGCAAATCATAAATTGTTAAATTTAAAGAATAACAAAAATCGGATGCTATAAAATAGAGGAGATGGCTGTGTTTTTTAACTTTTGATAATTGATTTTTACTTTCTTTTTAGCACTGAATCTGAAAATGACCTTCATTTCTAACCATCACGTTAGAATTTTTTTGCAAATCGTAAATGTGTAAATTAAAAATACAGCGAAAATCTCATACTATAAAACATATGTAAAACTTTTTCTGATTTATTTTATTTTATTTTATTCAATAATTTATTCGATATTTCTGCTTATCCTGGGATTCTTACAGCTAAATAGCTGAGTGGTCCGATGAGATGGAGGAGGAGATTCAATTTTAACTTTGAACTTTTTGACTTTAAAATTTGCGAAAAATCCTGATATGATGGTTAAAAATGAAGGTCAATTTCAGATTCAGCTGTACAGAATACATAAGAATCAATTATCAAAAGGTAAAAAACATGACATAACTCAACTTTTGCAGGCTAGTGTAATCTAATAATATTTTAAAATACGTATCATTTTGTAAAGAATTGAGGCTGTTAATTTAGCATCATTTTATTTAACAAAAATTCTGTTTTTTCTTTCTTCTTAAATGTCTATTACAAATTGTATATTTTGCATTAATATGTCAGAATGATTAAAGATTTCAAATTTATATTGCAATGTTAATTTTACTCTTAACCATTTTTTAATATATCTGACGAAATTATATTTCGATTAAATTTGTGAATGACCCCCAATTTGCAGCAAAAAACATGCTCCAACTTTAAACAGCTATTACTCGGTCAGTTTTAATCGTAGAATACCAAGACTTTTTATGTATTACTTGTCAGTGTAAAAGAAAAATTTTACTAAATATAACTTATAGGATCGGGGGACCGTATAAAAATTTAAATTTCGTAATTTTTTAAGAAATGTTTTTATTGACTCAAATCGCTTTTAAAATATTTCTTTATCTGATTTTAAACATTTTTGTAATTGGAACTATATGTCTATAACTAACGGTTTAGGAATTAGCCATTGGACACCGTTGAGACCGGAAACCCTGTATAATTGTTGCAAAATTTTATCTAGTCATTTCAAATTTTATGAAAATCGGATGTATAGTTTAATGACAGGGGCAGTCAAAAGTTTTCCGGTACATGACGGTCAATGGGAAAATTTATTTCAAGTGCATTTTAATGATGTTACAGACCTTTGGACAGCATGAAATTGATATGCACTTATAAAGTGCACTAAAATATACATTCAGTACAATATGCGGTGCAAAAAATATTTGTAAAACTAGTTATAGTGCGAACGCACCTCATTTGCCACGTTTGACGAGCAATTTCCAACTTGTTTAAATTTTGGATAAGGCGCGTTTTGAAATTCACGTCCACATATGTTTAAAATTTTTTTCCGGCTGAACCTCGATAAAGCGTCCGTAAAAAAATAACAAAAATTTCGTTTGTTTGGCGATTTATCCGCTGTTGGCTACGGAATAAAATAAAAAATACACTTTTATATCAAATTCTATTTAAATAAAACCGTTTTGGTGTTGAATTTGCTTTTAAATAAATACACTTTTATAACTGGGGATCTGTAATATACATTTATATGTATCTATAATGAAATTTAGCCGATCGTTTAACGACGGTTTAGAACAAAATTTAACAGACTAAAATTGCTTTTAAACTCAAAATTAAGTTCCGATTCTAATAATAATAAACTGTTCCATCGCTTAAGTTTAAATTCATTAAATACTGCGCATTTAAACACTTTTTAATTAGCAATTTCAAAATGCATTAAAATTGCTTGGATTTGGCGACGAGAAATTTTGGTCGCCAAATGCCGTGGCGCGTTCGTCTTTTCGCGCTAAATATTAAAAAGTATTTTATTTTTTTTACGTACTTTCTACTGGAATTTCGCTGCTAAATTTCATTGATCCTTTATTACACACATAAGTAGTTTCATTAGCACTAGCCGCCCTTGGCGACCAGTTTGGTCTTCTTTAAAATTTGTGTTTAGGAAAGCATCCTAAGTATTGTATCATGTTACTTTTATTCATAATTTAGTTTACTTGGACTCCCTTAAATATAATTAATATAATATCTTAAACTAATATTAGTTTTTGTTGCATTAAAATATCTCAATTTTTACTTTCTTCTATCTTTACAAGAAGAAAGTATTGGATTCATGAAAATTTTCGAATTCCGGTTTTCGACGGATTTACACATTTTAGGGGTCAGAGATTCCAAAAAACATGTTTTTACAAAATGTCTGTCTGTGACTCTGTGAGTCTGTCTGTCTGTCTGTCTGTGTGTATGTGACACAAATTTTGTGGGCGCTCTATCTCAAGAACTAATGCACGGAATTTAATAAAAATTTATATTCAGTGAGTCCCTAATACAAATTGATGCTGATTAGGTTTTGGTGTAAATCGCTCAACAGGTGGCGCTGCTATGCTGCATTTTTCACGATTTTTGCAATAGCTCTATCTCACGAACTAATGCACGGATTTTGATCAAACTTCAGATTTAGTTAGTCCTTGATATAAATTGATGCTGATTACGTTTTGGTGTAAATCGCCCAACAGGTGGCGCTGTTATGATGAATTTTGCAGGATTTACACGATTTCCCCAATAGCTCTATCTTAAGAGCTAACGCACGGATTTTGATCAAACTTCAGATTCAGTTAGTCCTTGATATGACTTGCTACTGATTATGTGTTCGTGTAAATCGCCCAACAGGTGGCGCTTCTGTGCTGACTTTTTCACGATTGCCTCAATATCTCTATCTATAGAACTAATGGACGAATTTTCATCTAACTTCAGATTTAGTTGTATGTTGACACAGGTTGTTGTTAATTAGGTTTTGGTGTTAATCACCCAATAGGTGGCGCTGCTATGCAGGAATTTTCACAATTTTCGCTATAGCTCTATCTCAAAAACTAATGCACGGATTTTCTCCAAACTTCAGATTCAGTCAGACGTTGACATAAATTGTTGCTGATTAGGATTTGGTATAAATCACCCAATAGATGGCGCTGCTAGGCACCATTTTGCTGGATTTAGACGATTTCAGCGATAGTCATATCTCAAGAACTAATGCACGGAATTTCATATCTTTAGAATCCTCATGAGATGCATAGATTGCCATTTAATTTTGGCAGTGTGATAGCGAATTTTGAAGTATTAACATGTATGAGATAGAAGAAAGTTTTGGGATTGGTACATCCGACTAGTTTGATTTTCTGTAAGGAAGTAAACCCTATTGGTTTAGAATGAAAGTCTATGGGAATTTGGAAAAATATTAGAGATATCGTCAATTTGGCGACAAACTTGGTGACATTTGGCGACAGAACAGGGTCCCCCCTATGGTAACCCCCTGACAGATATGGAGATGCATTAAATGCTGTTCCAAAGCCAATGAGATGCCTTTCATTCAGGCTTTGCCATTAGACAATTAACAAATAATCGCGATTTCTGTGCCACGTGCGATAGCGTAATATGTATGTAGATAGATTTTTTTCAAAATATTCTGAGTAAGCGCCTTAAGGAGACCTTCCTTGTCATTGATTGTCAAACTTTTATACCTCACTTACTCTTTGAGGTATTACATGTAACTTGTGTACCACTGCTGTTTTACTGTCTACTGTTACATAAGAAGAAAGTATTGGAATCTTGAAATTTTTAGACATGCGTATTGTCATGAATTTACACCTTTTGAAATGCCCCATGCACGATTTCACTATTTTTGGAAAACTTTCTTTCAGTTCCGTATGTGGCACAAATTTTATGGGCGCTCTATCTCAAAAAATAATCAATGGAATTTCGTTATTGTTTCCGTCCACCTTCTGACCGCGACCAACAACATACAAGGCCAGTTCATGACTTTTAAAACGTCACACAGAGTAGATCATCTTTTCACGGCGATTGGTACAAAACAGTGGGCGCGCCGCTTTGTACTAATCACCGTGTAAAGATGATCTATTCCATGTGTCGTTTTAAACGTCATGAACTGGCCTTGCATGTCGTTGGTCGCGTTCAGACCCGATTTTAGTGGTTGATCGATAGGTTTATCATTGTGTTTTTGTGCATCCAAATGTATGAAAATATCGAGAGCTGGGAGTAGGAAAACACAATGGTACATCAACCAGTCAACCACTAAAATCGGGTTTGCAGTTGTTTTCCACCAAGATATGTCTTGGCAGACTGATTGCGTTTTAATATGCGAATCGAATTTTAACTAATCCTGCAATCTCAGCCGTCAACTCTATGAGGTGATGGTTTGTGCAGACGCCTCCCGATTGGATTTCATCAAACTTCATATTCTGTCAGACCTTGATATTAATTGGTGCTGATTAGATTTGGGCGTATATCGTGTAACAGGTGGCGTTGCTCTGATGTGTTTTTCACAATTCCAGCCATAGCTGTATCTTAGCATCTATGATGGGATGAAACTTCGGTAATGTCAGTGCTTCCTGTAGACACCCGAAAACTTTTTGGTGTGTGTCTTTTTGTCTGTGTGCATGTGTCGCGATAAATGCCGCAAAAATCACCCAATTAGCTTGTAATTAGGTAGACATGTTGGCCAGGTAACCGTAATTAATTGTGTAGTTTTTAGTTAAATTGGTTTCATTCTTTCGAAATTATAGCATATTTTTAGGTGCGTTGGTAATTATATATAAACGTAGCATCTATAGTCGTCCGTCTGTCTGTTCGTCTGTCCGCATTTAACAGCACAAAAACTACCCAACCGAATACTTTAAAATTTAATATATATAGTTGCAGAATTTTGTCGAGTCGTTTCACAATTGTAAAAATCGAATTAAAAATTAAAAAAATACTAACAAAAGTTTTCTTCATTCTACTAATCCTATTATACCTGATTAATTATGATAGGTAATGATTCTAGGTTGCCATGGTGATGATGCCCTATTTAAGATGGAATCCTATTGTTTCCGTATTACTGAATTTAATATATAGAATCGTAATAAATTTTGTATTCTTGTATTTTTGAATAAGAGTGAAACAGTTAATAGATAAAGATCAGAATATTTATAAAATTAGTTATAGAAAGAACGCACCTCATTTTCCACGTTTAACACACAATTTCCGGCTTGTATTTTAAGTCATAATGCTTTTCAAGAGGAATTCATGCGATTTTCAAATTTTAAGATTCATCGAATTGAAAACAACTCATCGGAATAATTGATTTGAGTGTTATGGTTGCTAAAATTTCCCAATTAAGGTATTAAATTACTCCGATTAGTTTGAAATTTTGCGAATACATATGTCGGAAATTCTAAATTATCGCTACATTTTTTGATAAAATTTTATGCTACATTAAACTTTCTGAATCAATGGGAAAATCTTATATGTTTAAGAAAATACATTAATGCATCTAAATCTAACATTACGTCATCTAACATTATTGCAGATTTCAGGACGTTAGTTTATCGTGGGAAATTAGAAGAAAATTAAAATGTCTTGCAAAATTGACGTTAAGGTCTCTGATGCTGATCTGAAAATTTACTAGTTAAAAATTACGGGAATTCAATTTAGGGCTTAGTTCACTCAAGAGTGGGCACTGATAAGCTATTTTTTGCCATGGATTATATAGTTGCTTCTGTTGGACTGAAATCGATCAGAATGTATATTTAACTTATAAATTATTAGTCGATCCCAAAACTTTCTTCTATCTCACCAGGGGGCACTGTCCTCTACGAGCTTCGCTCGTCAACCCCCGTTCAGACTCGAGAAATCCGTAAATTTGATCGACTTAAAAAAGATTACGGAAGATTGGTTTATAATTAAAAAACCAGTGGAGATATACCTGTAAACGAGTTTCCATTTATTTCTCTTTTAATGAAGGATTTTAATGCCAAAAAAACCTGCTTGAATTACTGTTTTCATGTTTGATTAAATAAAATTAGTTAAATGTCTGAAAATTAGCTATTGTAAAATGAACTGAGTCAACAGAGCCTTTGCTTCCAGGTATTTTTTTAATACAGCTATAAGAAAATGATTTTAAATTACACGTTTGAATTGTTGTCTGACGTAATTTTAATAAAACTTTTCGTTTTGTAATATTCACCTCGAAATATTTCAATTGTTAGAAATGAAATATTATTATTTGCGCTGTCTTTGGCAACAGTAGTTAAAAAGATTATCCCGAAATATGAAATAAATCTCACGTGTACGTTTAAATATAGATTTTAATTTAAAAAACTGTTTGGCAATATTATTTGGCTATTTGAAATAGGACGTAATTCCACCCGCATTTACTGCTTTTAACACATATTAAACAATTAACTGCTTTATAGTTTTTTTCTTTTTAAATATTCACGTGTATAAACAATTTTTATGACGTAATTTTTAATGTTTTCCTGCTTTTAACACGTAATCATTTAATTCTAATTTCATAGGGGTTTTTTCTGTTTTTAATAATCACGCGTAAATAAATTTTCATTTTAAAGGAAATATTATTTTTTGAGAAGTTTTTACAATTTTGGCAAAAATGTAAACTAATAACTTTTTCTAAAATATGTAAAAAATATCTCTGGAAATGCTGACAATTAGAATTTAAAATAGAAATAAACCCTCAAAAAATTAGTCAAATTAAAAAAGTGCAGTCTGCACGCCGGGAACTTCTAATATATAAAATGATCCAAAAATAATTAAATTCCTATGTATAGTTTTTGCTCCTATAAAACTTTTTTAATGGAACGATTTTGACCAAATTTAACATTAAATATCTCTTAAAATAATTCTTCGATTTGAAAACTGTCTGCATCAGCGTGTTTATGAAACATTTCTCTGTAATACCACCGATTTCGTATTTTTGTATGCAGTAGTTTTCTTAATATTAACGAAGAAAGACACTAGGTCACAAAAAATTCAAAACCGGCGGCGGCGGTGACAGCGTTAGTTACTTTTTTTAGAATGGATGTTAATACGTCAAAATTCGCTATCACAGTGCCAAAATTAAATGAAAATCTATGCCCAACATGAGGATTCTAAAGATATGAAATTCCGTGCATTAGTTCTTGAGATACGACTCTCAAAAATCGTGTAAATCCTGAAAAATGCAGCATAGCAGCGCCACTTGTTGGGCGATTTACTTCAAAACCTAATATACCAATAATATAAAAACGTGACGTCACATTTAATGTTAAATACAATGTTAGCATGTGATGATCGTATTCCCTTTTTATTTATTTTGTGGATAAGTCTGTTTGGTTTATCGGTATTTCTCAATTATCACGTCGACCCTTTCCATTAAAAAAAAACTAATACCAAATTGTTAGCTAAACTGCAACTCCCAGTAAAAAAATGGAAGAATATTACCAATGGAATCATACATACATCAATACATACAAGAAATTTGGAAAAGCTTCGCTTTTTAACGTATCAACTATCAGTAACTTTAAACGGTACTTGTTAGTTATCCCGTCGACCAAATTACTGTCGCCAAATTGTAAGATTAAATGCCAATAATGGTTGATCGTAAATGTCACATTCGCTTGACAACACTTTTTTACGTCATCAAGTGATTTTTATTTCGACGTTTTATATGTATTTTTATGTTACATTAATTTATTTGTTCTTTCGTTATTTAAAATAAAATTATGTCACGTTGTATAATTTGGCGAGTGGTTTGGCGATTTATATAATTTGGCGAAATTGGTCTACGGAAAAACTAACAAGTTTGTTTTATCATCAGCAACCAATCCACTAGTTGTATTCATCAAAAAATGTTTAGGACATTGGTTATCGAAAGGATTGTGAAGCAGTAACCATTCGGATAGCTTATTCAAATCAGAATCATCTCTTGATTGTTTGGAAGGCCGAAATTCAACGTGTTGTTCTGAGCATACATAAGTTTTTTCACAAAAATCTTCTAATACTTCCGATACTTTCATGTTCATTGGGCAAGAAGCAATCCATCTGCACAAAGTAGAATCTTCCATTCGTCGGCCATGTGTTAAGCCTCCTGCTACTTTTATGGATTTCATGAGACTCTACTCTATTATCATATCTGGTGCAACTCCACCCCATGTCCTGTCTTTTCTACGAATAGTAAAATAACCATCAACAATTTTTTTAAATTCATTGCTTTCTATTTACTCTGTCAATTCTTCCATTTGCTCAATATATAAATAGACACATTTGGCATAAAAAATGTGGCCTGCTGCATGAAAGTAAGGCATCACGGATTTAATGCTATACAAATGTTATTCCCAGTTCCCAACCCGATCTGCTTCAATATAGAAAAGAATAAGTGTAATCTGTTCCATGTACTGTAACCAAAGTTTGCCAGTTCTAGAAAAGTCTCTGCTTTCTGCAGCTGTTTCAATAGAGTTGATCAACTGTTTAATGCAGTTGTTGTCTTGAAGATCTTCAATACGGCCTCCATTTGTCACCATAAGTTCATGAATAACATCTCGAATTTTGCTTTTGGTATTGTCATCTAACTCGTGCAGAGAGTGTTGAAGAAGTTTCTCATACAGAGTTACGTATGTGAGAAAATATGCTCTTAAGGCTCTCGAATAAGCATGCCCATTCATCATTTTCTCAATCGTTTGCTTCGAATACAACAATTTCCACAGCTCCTCGATTCCACTGCCTGCCATTAGGTATCCAGTACCTAGCTAACACATGAGAAGATGGAACCCACCATGTAGGTGATTCACCCAAAATGTAGGTGAAAACTACAAAGGAAAAAACGATTTTTATTTTTTTAAATAATTTCAGTTTAAATAAATCGTATTGCCGTACATTTATAATGTCTTTATTTTATAAACCTAAGCTCATATTCAAATTAGCATATTTGCTGACTGCATTGGTTTCCTTAGAAGTGAAAAATATTCACTTTTGACGTAAATATGCAGAAAAACATCCAACAAGGCGCAATTATTTGGCGGCCACAGTTGATCCGCCATTTTGGATGGAAGCCGACATCGAATTTTTTTAGACTTTTCAGGATCCATTCTATACATATCCAGGAGCTAATCCTGAAAATTTTAGCTCATTATGAATTTCTTAGCTATCGACCCCCTTTTTGGTTTAAATTTACTGGGCTATTATACATGTTTCACGTGTTTGTTACGTCATCAAGTCTTTTTAATTCGATGTTTTATTTGTATTTTTAGTGCTTGTTAGTTATTCCGTCGACCAATTTCGCCAAATTATATAAATCGCCAAACCACTCTCCGAATTATACAAATTGACATAATTTTTATTTTAAATAACGAAAGAACAAATTAGTTAGTATAACATTAATAAAAATACAAATAAAGCGTAGAAATAAAAATCACTTGATGACGTAAACACGTGTTGTCAAGTGAATGTGACATTTACGATCAACCATTATTGGCATTTAATCTTACAATTTGGCGACAGTAATTTGGTCGACGGGATAACTAACAAGTACTCGACGTTTTATTTATATTTGTGTTAATGTTAAACTAATTTATTTGTTCTTTCGTTATTTAAAATAAAAAGTATGTCAATTTGTATAATTTGGCGAAATTGGTCGATGGGATAACTAACAAGTACCTGATTTTTTTTTTCTTCAAGACTATTATATCTAATGTTTACATACATTTTATAGTTATATCCGTCTATGTTTTTTTGACTAAATAAAGAGCATTAGATACCTTCATTATCATTGATATTTAGGCTTAGATGTTATACATTCCCCGGCCGCCATCTTGGATTTCTCATCGATGTTTTGTTGGCGTTTATCGATAAGGCAACCCCGACGAGTGACGTTTTCTGGCAACCCTATTAAGCCTAATATGCGCATAAATCTGCTTGGCGACATTTACTTGTCAGAAAAGGGATTTTCACGCTAAGAAAAAAATCCAAGATGGCGGCCGCGGGAATATATAACATCTGTTCCATATTTTATTTTATTTTTCGACGCCAATTTGGCGAAAACCTCGTTACCATATCATCTATATCCGGGTAACCATATCAAGCAAAATAACGACATTTTGGCGCTAGTTAAGCATCCAGTGCGTATACGACCTGGCGCCAGAAAGAAATCGCGTCAGTATATGACATCTCTGCCTATAATAATAATAATAATAATAATAATAATAATAATAATAATAATAATAATAGGTACAGATGTCATATTCGCCCCATATTGGCGCGATTTTTTTCTGTCGCCAATATGATATAGGCAACGGGTACTTAACTTGCGCTAAAGGGCTTGATGTGGTAACCCAGATTATGTTGTTTATGCTGTTGATGTTTTCGCCAAATTGGCAACCGAAAAAAATCGCGCCAATATGGGGCGAATATGACATCTGTTCCTAATAATAATAATAATAAGCTATGAAAATTTAAATATCTTTAATTAGTTCACAATCAAGTCAAATTACAACTGTTCCGTGTAAGTGGAGAATTTTAAACGAATTCAAAACATTACCATAACAGGTCATAATTATTATTAGAGTTTGATGCATTTCGAACTTGCTTCTTCTTTGTCGAGGAAGTCTTTTTTTTACGAGGACGTCTTCGGTTTCTCGATTCACGGTGATCTATCTGGGCAGCAGAGTGGACGAGTCCAACAGTGCCGGCATTTGGAATAATACAGTTCTTGAAATTAACATTCGCCTCTGGATCATTCTTCAGTGCCATGTTTATGTGCTTTGGTTGTACTCGCTTAGAGCCGTCCGACCTTGTAGCATTTATAGCTCCTTCTAATACTTCCACCGTAATATACTGCAGTATGGCTGTCAAACAGACTGCAGATTTATCACTTACCCTATCAGCATATTTCATTCCACGCAGCACAGTTTTTACTCTTGCGACAGGAAACGTCAATCCTGCTAGAAGAGATTTAGTAAATCTTCTATCTGCCATGATTTAGCTTAATAATTTCCGCAGTTGGTAGATTTATGATTTATCAGTTGTATTTTCTTATAATTTAATTATCAAAACTTCGTCAGTTTACGTCAAAGCGATTCTATGATTTCAAGTAGAAAGTTTTGTGCTTTGCTTAATTAGAAATGTTTGGAATAGAATAATTAAGGTGTTGCCATGAAGAAAACATATTTACAGTATTTTTTTTTTTTTTACGAATGACAGGATCTCGTGTAACATGCGCACCCTGAATTTATAACTACATTTGAAAGAAACACTTTCAAAAAAAAAAATTATGAGAAAAACGTTTTTAGGATTTTATATGATAAAATTAAAGTAGTCAGTATTCAAAGTACGCAATATTAACAAAGTATTGATTCATAGTTAAATATAAATTTGCGATACCATCTTTTATGCAGTGACCAATGGTAATTTATTAGCCTCCGGTACGGTATGCTATTTCTTTCTCCCAGCTTATATTGTGTCCAAAAAATAACGTTACCTTACAGAGGCTAGCCGTAAAACAAAATATTACGATTAAAATACTCTTTAGCAATTTTTTAAACTTCTAAGCATCACACATTTTTAATTTTTATACCGTCGTATTGGAAAAAAAAGCTCTTTTAAATGCATTTTGTTTGAAAAATGTATCTCCATTTATTTTTGAAACATTAATTTTTTTGTAGTTTTTGGAGTCATTTGCTTAATACTGGCAACGGAAGTACTTCATTTCTGTAGAAAGTAAAGGAAAAATAGTTTTAAAATAGTAATTATATATTTTTGTTGCCATTTTCTCGTAACAACCGAAAGAAAATGTAAATACGTGTTATTTTGAAAAAAATATAAACGAAAGATTTCTGTTAAAACAATGGAGCTATTATATACTATATTTAATTGTAAGTATCTATGAATCATTAGATAGCCTTTTTTTTTTTCGATTTTCTTGAATGACGGAATCTTTTTGCTGCATTTGTGCATTATTTCGCAATAGTGATGTGCTATGCATGCTTTACTGTAGATGTTTAAGTGGTGATCATAAATGTGGAATTCTTAAGCGATGCGAATGACGTCATTTTACATAAAATAAAACGTGTGCTTTAAGTCTTAAAGTTTAAATATGTTTTGTACTGCAGTAGAGTCCCGCTTAACCGAGTTATTTTCTTCTGATGGACTGGTGGCTTCTATTATTATGAAACAGCCATTATAAATGAAGTGTTAGGTGAAGATGAAAGAGCAGCCGTAAAAAAAAAAAATTATGGCCATCCCCCCCCCCCCCCTATTCTGACCAGAAAATCAGAGTTTTAACATTTTACGGCTGCTCTTTCATCTTCACCTAACACTTCATTTATAATGGCTGTTTCATAATAATAGAAGCCATCAGTCCATCAGAAGAAAATGAAGTAATGGAAATGCTGGGGGCGACACTAAATTCTGAAAAAGCAGAATTCCTGTTCTCTAGTAATTTTTTTTATTCATTCACACTCATCTCAATTTTAAAGTAAACTGCGAGGGAAAAAAATTAGAAAACAGGAATTCTGCTTTTTCAGAATTTAGTGTCGCACCCGATGAAAAAAAAAATATATATATGTATATAAATATAGATAGTGCAAAATATATTTCAGTTTACATAATTAAAATGGTTAGGGCTGACATGCGAACAACAATAAACAGCATAGCAACCATTTCCTAAACCTTCCACACAGATTCTTCTGTCGCAATCTCAACTGGACGAACACTTCGCTCTTCGTCAACAACTTTTGAACAACCCTGCTAGTCTTTACAACTTCTGTCTCCTAAATTCGAAATTAACATCTTATAGTTGGATTATGCTGCCACCTATTGGCATATTTGGAAACAATTTACTACTAATTTCCGACCTCTTATATCAGTTTGTAACCAACTTACTGACTTATCCTCGCATATAATTATAGATTTTTGTTACATAATGCATTGAATAGTAATATGGTTTTCCTTCACTTGTTCCCTCCCTGCACGGGGGTAAGCAGAACTTCTTTTAAACAAAACTGGTGGGCAATATTCTGCCCCATTTTTTACTAAACAAGTTTTACTTAACAAGTACATATAGCACAATTGGGTGATTTTCAAAAAGTGTCGTGTTTTACTGTCCTTTCACATATGCACAGAAAAAATAGTTAAACATCATAATTTTAATTATTGTATTTTACCTATCATGTCTTTTTAATGATAATTTACAGATATATTATTATTCATAAAAAAATTAAAAATAAGAAATATATTCTTTTGTAGTCAAAATGTCATTACCATAGGTTGTCCCAACAAGCAATTTATCTGGTAAAAATTTGACTAAGTTCCATTTAAAACAGATGGTTATAACTTTTTAAATACATTTTAGGTGCGTTCGTAATTATATAAATACGTAGCACCTACAGTCGTCGTTCAGTCTGTCTGTCCGCATATAACAGAGCAAAAACTACCCAACCGAATGGACTGAAATTTTAAATATATAATTTTTGCAAAATTTTGTCGAGTCATTTCAAATTATATGAAAATCGGATGTATAGTTTAATTACAGGGACAGTCAAAAGTTTTCCGTTACATTACAGCTAATGGGAATAAATTATTGCAAGTGCATTTTAATGATGTTACAGCCTTCCGAATGGTCTGAAATTTTAAATATATAATTGTTGCAAAATTTTGTCGAGTCATTTCAAATTTTATGAAAATCGGATGTATAGTTTAATTACAGGGACAGTCAAAAGTTTTCCGTTACATTACGGCCAATGTGAATAAATTATTGCAAGTGCATTTTAATACTGTTACAGCCTTCCGAATGGTCCGAAATTTTAAATATATAATTGTTGCAAAATTTTGTCGGGTCATTTCAAATTTTATGAAAATCGGATGTATAGTTTAATCAATGCAAAAACCCTTGACGGGTTAAAAGTTTGTGACGCAGCACTTTATCTTATGCTCTAAGAATTTTAAATATGGAACTTAAAAATAATGATATCAAATTTTGAGTGACGCTATGCTATTAATTATAATCTCTCTATATATTATTTATTTCATCTTTTTATTTTCTTATAATCGCATGTGCAAAAATTATGTTCAATTTAAAAAAATGTATAAAAGTTTATTCATTGATGCTTTAACATTTACACCTCTCATAAATTCCAAGTATGAGTTTTAAAAGATATGATATCAAAATTTTAGTGACGCTTTGATGTGGCTTTAAACGATTTGTTTTAAAATTAAATTTAAATTATTTTTGTTTTGGCTAAGATATATTCACACATCTAAATAATAGTTTTAATTTTCCAATATACTTTAAATATGTCACTTTCACTGAATTTATATAATGCATTTAAATCTATTTATTTGAATAAATTGATTTATCCTTTGTCCAATGCTATTAAAAATTTAAAATAAGATTTGCGTAAATAATTTTTTTGCCTCATAGTATCCATTTGAATACATTTCCCTTATTTTGGATACAATGACGCAAAAAAATTATTTACGCAAATCTTATTTTAAATTTTTAATAGCATTGGACAAAGGATAAATCAATTTATTCAAATAAATACATTTAAATGCATTATATAAATTCAGTGAAAGTGACATATTTAAAGTATATTGGAAAATTAAAACTATTATTTAGATGTGTGAATATATCTTAGCCAAAACAAAAATAATTTAAATTTAATTTTAAAACAAATCGTTTAAAGCCACATCAAAGCGTCACTAAAATTTTGATATCATATCTTTTAAAACTCATACTTGGAATTTATGAGAGGTGTAAATGTTAAAGCATCAATGAATAAACTTTTATACATTTTTTTAAATTGAACATAATTTTTGCACATGCGATTATAAAAAAATAAAAAGATGAAATAAATAATATATAGAGAGATTATAATTAATAGCATAGCGTCACTCAAAATTTGATATCATTATTTTTAAGTTCCATATTTAAAATTCTTAGAGCATAAGATAAAGTGCTGCGTCACAAACTTTTAACCCGTCAAGGGTTTTTGCATTGATATCATTACTTTTTTGAGGTTATTGAAAAAAATAAATAAAACAATCAACACACACAAAAAAAAAATTAAAGACCAATACAAAGAATTCATAGTCAGGATTTCAATTCACCTTCAATCTCTCCCCCCTCCCTCCCCACAAAAAAGGATGACCATACTTCAATTTTAAAGAGCACCGTGCAATGAGATTTTTATAAGAACTCTTTGGTAAGATATGGAAGTAATGTACAACATGCATGTTTAGAGGGTATTTCTGTTGGTTTGCTTCAGAGATATAAAAAGCTATGTTAAATTTTACTATATAAAAAAATTACTTTGTTAAGAAAAATAGCAAGAAATATTACTCTTTAAACCTTTATATATATATATAACAATCATCGCTCATTTATAAAAGTAATTCCACACATTTATATTAAATCCAAAACTACAAATTTCTGCTTCTCCCTTTTCTCATTCCTAGTGCAAAAAAATTAAACATTCTTTAATTTTATATAAAATAATCTTTCACCATCCCTATTTAAAATTCTTTATTAACAATAATAATAAATCATATAAAATAATCCCCTGAGCTCCGAAGATTCCACTTCTGCTTTTGCACCCACCTCTCCAGCTTACCTAAATAATAAAATCTTTCAAAAATTAGTTTGAAAAAAAAAAATCTGCAACATTTGTTGCTCACTAACATAAATAAATAAATAAGCACTAACTTCCCTAATGTACAGTCATGGGAAAAAAAAGTAAACACCCCCTACTAACTCCTCAACAAATTACCGTAGAAGAAAGTTACTGGTACCGAACGATTGGAAATAAAGTCTACTTTTAAATGTATATAAAATTTGCTTAAGGGGTTATCTACATATTAAAACTAACCATAACTTTGTTTTTTTCAATAGCAGTACACAATTTTTACAGCAGAAATGAATTCTACACCATTTAATTAGCCTAAAAACAAATTTTTATGCAATTCGTACTATAAGTTCCCGAGAAATTAATTATTTTAAAACAAGCTTATTTTAAGGGCTGTATCCAAATTGAAGTTCGGTACTCGATTGTTAACCCAGAGAGCCCCCTTCTTGATCAAGGCACCTTAAGCGTCACTCAAGCAGTCAATGAAGTCTGCTAGATTACAGGACAGCGTAAGACATTTCAAAATATCTAGTCACTTCTATCATAGACGGCCCCTTAAACCATAATTTTGCCGTTTTTTAAGCATAATTTGAAAACTATTTGGAAGAAAAATGTGAAATTTTGGATTTCCATAAAGCAGGACTTAATAAATCTAAATCCATCAAAAAAATTTTAGGTTACAATTCATAATTTTTTCGAATATTAATTTCATAATTCATATCATAAAATTATAAAAATTGCAAATTCAACGTATTTATGTTTGGGTATGTTAGTATTACTGCTACACAAAAAATTAGCACATTAGGAGCATAATTTCAGGAGATATGAATAAAAATATGAAAATATAATTTAACATTAGAAGCACTAAATTTTGAATGTTTATAATTCAAAAACTTATTATTCAAATGACTTGAAATTTGGTGCCTAGGCATAGTTTGAACCGAAGATTTGAAATATCTCGTTAAAATTGGGTATTGCCATTGAAAAAAATGAAGTTTGGATTTGTTTTAATATGTAGATGGCCCCCTAAGCAAATTTTATATACATCATTTAAAAATAGACTTTATTTCCAATCGTTCGGTACCAATAACTTTTGTCTACGATAATAATTTGTTAAGGAGTTAGTAGAGGGTGTTTACTTTTTTTTTTCCACGACTGTACATTTCACCTCTTCTCCCTCCCCCTACTCCCCAACATTAAAAAAAATTAAATCTTTATTTTTATAGAGAAAATTCTTCTATATAAATTATCCTCCTATTCCTCAAAATTACCACTTTTCCACTCCAGCCTAGAGATTTCAATCTTTAAAGCTTTTTAGAAAATCGGATCTGCAAAGTCTTTTGCTTAATAATAAAATATATAATCATGTACACTTTTAATTATTTTTCACACAATCAATTGATGTCATGATAATAGTTGTTCTGAGCGAATATTGTGTTGGCTGGGCTGTCGTACAGATAGCTCAATTGGAAGAGTACTGGCAATTAAAGCCAAGGGTTATTAAAGTTCACTGTAATTTGAAGATGTTTAACCCCTTCACGACAAGAGCCCTTTGGTTAATTTTTAACCTTTTACTACAGGTTTTTAAAAACAGAAAGTTTTCTGTAATTGAATCACAGAAATGCTCCCATTAAAGAAGGTAAACTTTACAATTAAAAATAAGTGGTGAGAATAATGAAGGATTCTGAACACCTTAAGTGGCCAAGTATACCGGTCGCTCATTCCCCATTCCCAAGGGTTTAAAGATGCTTTTTTGCTATTATAACCTTTAGGATTTACAATATAAAAAAATCTTAATCACTTCTGAGGTAAATAAAGACAGTGGAAAAAATCAAGATGGCAATGTTTTGATTGGCAAATTCTAAGCTGAGTAATTTGTGCTACAGAATGAAAAAAATATAAAGTTGTAATAATGTCCTCTTGTTACAGATACTAAATCTTTAAGGTTTTTGATGTGTGAACTACATATGAATACAGTAGAAGATCTTTATAATGCACACCTTGGTATGAGAAGTTGTGCGTATTATAGAATTTTGCATTATATAGATCATATTTCATACATCATTAAATTTACTTCGTATACATGCTTTAAATTACATTCCTTGGAACCAGAAAATGTTCAAATTATGATATTTTATATAATAGGTATAGATCACACATTATTAAATTACCTTAAAGATATTACCTTGAAATATAACATCCAAATATGCCTGGGCAAATTCATTATAAACAGTGGTAAATCATGACTGACAGTTTTGGGAACACTAAATGCATGGCTGGCCAATTTATTCTTTTTCAGTATTTTTAATAATGAAATCTTTGCCTTATTTTTAGCAGAATTTTCTTCCATTAAATAAGGCAAAAATTTAAAAAAAAAAAAAAAAAACAACAACAAAAAAAAAACTTTTGGAAAGCATGCATTTTAGTGCTGCAAGAAAAACCTGTCATGAGCTGCTCTGATTATAACACTCATTTACAAAAAAATTTAATATAATAACAATGTTTTCATTACTCCAAAATAATGTGTTAAAGGCGATAATGTATCATATTTAGTGTTCCAAGAAATAGCAATATTTGTAAAATACATGTGCTTCTTAACTGAAAAATTCATTGTTTATATCTGAGAAATACATTACATCTTCTGCATTAAAATTTTTTGGTGGCAGGCTTTTGTGATTGAACAAGGACTGCTTGCAGAGTGCTTTTAAGGATTTTACAATATAAAATTATGGCTCTTGAACTACTATTAATCAAATACAGTAATAGGGATAAAAAAAATCATTAAATAGTTTATTTTAAAAAATTACTTGTATTTTCATCAGATATACTGATTATTACTACCATATGTTATATGTAACATATTTATTAGAAAAGTTACAACTATTTTCATGAAGTTTTGGATTCCCCCCTCCCCCCCCATGACGTACTGTCAAATTTCTCGAGGTTATTTTTTCTTGTGATGTTCCTCCCCCGACCGAGAATGGAGAGGGTTTTTTACAATCAACGGATTAATTTTGTTTTTCTTTTATTGCTACTTTTGTATGTTAGTGTGGTGATCTTTCAAATGCTATTGCACAACGAGGCGATAAACGCGCTACTCTGTAAGTGGCACGGCAACCCTCCAGTGTACAGGTGGAATTGATAAAAAGAGTTTTTGTAGTCGGAATATGCGGAATGTTACAGAATAGTGAATGGTTTAATGAAAGCAGAATAAAAACTTAATATTTAATTTAAGATGCGAGTCAGATTAATATATTAATTGAAATGGTTACTGAGTAATCACTTTATTAGTTTATACAAAGTCTAATTATCATGACAGCTACAATGCAGCTGCTAATGAAATTTTGTGAAACCAATCTTTTCTAAATAGTAACATGTTCTGAATTGTTCTTATTTACAATAATACTTCATTACCACAAATACCATATAAGGGAGCTGGCTACTTTTATATTTTTTTTAAAGTAAATTGTTTAAAGCTTTCTTTTAAGCATATTAACTTTAAAATTAAACAAAAACAAGTATCTTACTTTTGCAAAAAAGCTGTTTTATCTTATTTATCTATAAACTTTAATTACTAAATAAGGAAAAGTATCATGATGAAAATTTTTACTTTTAGGAGCTCAAAACAACCAGTCAGGATAAAATCGTTCATTTTGAGTTAATCGTGATAATTTAAGTATATAAAGTAGAATTTACTATCAGTCAAAAATATGTCCAAGACTGAAGGTCTTGCACCCATGGCTGTAATCAATTAGCCTAAAAGAAATGCTTCAGGTGTTTTTTTTTTCTTCTGTTTTTCTTTTGTTACAGAGATAAACGGCAATAAGAATTTTCTTCCCCTTTAGGTTAAATTTTATAAAAATAAAATACTACGATGCTTTAATTTTTGAAGCTGAAAAGAGTTATAAAAAATAAATAAATAAATAAACGAAAGATGTCATTTTAAGTCAATTTTCGTTTATAATATTATTAGAAACGATTCGCAAATGAATCATTTTATAAACGGGATTGGAAATCTTAATTTTGATTTCGTCATACCTTTTATTTAAATTGTGCGTTCTTTAAAAATGAAAGATTTTGTTTCATTTCTTTAAAAGAAAACTCAAAATTAAATTAGTAATCTATCTGTATTACACTCACATATCACAAGAAATACCTATGACACACATGAACGTTATTTTGTAAGGAAAACAGTTATAAGTATTGTTGAAAATAAAAACAATTCAGAACATTATACTAATTAGAAAGGATCAGTTGCAAAGAATGCTGTCTGGATAATTAGAAATTGTACTCACTTTCTCCCCTTGGAATACCATTTCAAGATCTTTGATATTTCTTATTTCTTCAGCCAACTTCGCGTATCGCGTATTGATACATGGCGAAGTCTTATGGCGAACGCGATGAATTTTCATTTCGATACGAGAATTTGCGATAAATATCGAATTTCGATACGAGAATTTTTTTTTTAAATGTGAAATATTTTCTCCTTAAAAAATGTTTACTTACTATGAATAACAAGGAAATAAAATACATATAATTACAAAATACTCTTCCATTTAAAAAAATCAGTCTAAGTATTTTAAAGCACATAATAAACTGTTTTTGTAGTTTAAAAAAAGATTTATTGCCAATATTCAGATTTTTAACTGTGACCTTAATCGCGCAAAACCGATGTGCAACGTTCTGTCTGCTAGCCCATAGAATAACATGTAATCCGCGATCCTAAGAAGTCCAATTTTTCATGCGGATTATATAAAAATTAAGAGTTTTCCTAGATACTAGGTTAGTGTTATCCACTTCGTCAAAAACAGATTCATTTTATATATTAATGTTTTTAAAAAAATCTAGACCGTTTCGGAGAAAAAAAAAAGACAAACTTACACCATCGAAATTGCTTTCAAAATGGGTTTACAGATCTGAAAATATACTGCACGTAGAATTGTAAAAAATTCAGAATAGGATTAGACTGCAGATATAAGACTGTTTTAAAAAAATCAGAACAATAGGACCTATATTTGATGAGTTATTAACAGGCGGCTTTTCGCATTTTCTTTGATGTCGAGTTAGCTGTATATATGAGTTCCGCCATCTACGAATTCTACGATACGATACGATACGATTTTAGGCTTAAGGCTGCGTCACTCGGAATACTACCGTCTTCCATGATTACAGGGACAGTCAAAAGTTTTCCGTTACATGACGGCCAATGGGGAAAAAAATTTATTTAAAGTGCATTGTAATGATGTTACAGCCTTTCAAACAGAATGAAATGGATATGCACTTATTGACGTGCATTAAAATATACATTCGGCACAATATACTGTGCAAAAAATGTTTATAAAACTAGTTATAGTACGAACGCACCTCATTTGCCACGTTTTACGAGCAATTTCCAACTTGTTATTTATTAAGATGCTATTAATTAAAAAATATTTATTTTCATAAATTAAACTTATCTATAATTCTTAATAATTTTTTAAAACCGCGTCCTAAGAAAGATTGTCATTACCATGCTTTTGACAGGTGGAATTGATAAAAAGAGTTTTTGTAGTCGGAATATGCGGAATGTTACAGAATAGTGAATGGTTTAATGAAAGCAGAATAAAAACTTAATATTTAATTTAAGATGCGAGTCAGATTAATATATTAATTGAAATGGTTACTGAGTAATCACTTTATTAGTTTATACAAAGTCTAATTATCATGACAGCTACAATGCAGCTGCTAATGAAATTTTGTGAAACCAATCTTTTCTAAATAGTAACATGTTCTGAATTGTTCTTATTTACAATAATACTTCATTACCACAAATACCATATAAGGGAGCTGGCTACTTTTATATTTTTTTTAAAGTAAATTGTTTAAAGCTTTCTTTTAAGCATATTAACTTTAAAATTAAACAAAAACAAGTATCTTACTTTTGCAAAAAAGCTGTTTTATCTTATTTATCTATAAACTTTAATTACTAAATAAGGAAAAGTATCATGATGAAAATTTTTACTTTTAGGAGCTCAAAACAACCAGTCAGGATAAAATCGTTCATTTTGAGTTAATCGTGATAATTCAAGTATATAAAGTAGAATTTACTATCAGTCAAAAATATGTCCAAGACTGAAGGTCTTGCACCCATGGCTGTAATCAATTAGCCTAAAAGAAATGCTTCAGGTGTTTTTTTTTTCTTCTGTTTTTCTTTTGTTACAGAGATAAACGGCAATAAGAATTTTCTTCCCCTTTAGGTTAAATTTTATAAAAATAAAATACTACGATGCTTTAATTTTTGAAGCTGAAAAGAGTTATAAAAAATAAATAAATAAATAAACGAAAGATGTCATTTTAAGTCAATTTTCGTTTATAATATTATTAGAAACGATTCGCAAATGAATCATTTTATAAACGGGATTGGAAATCTTAATTTTCATTTCGTCATACCTTTTATTTAAATTGTGCGTTCTTTAAAAATGAAAGATTTTGTTTCATTTCTTTAAAAGAAAACTCAAAATTAAATTAGTAATCTATCTGTATTACACTCACATATCACAAGAAATACCTATGACACACATGAACGTTATTTTGTAAGGAAAACAGTTATAAGTATTGTTGAAAATAAAAACAATTCAGAACATTATACTAATTAGAAAGGATCAGTTGCAAAGAATGCTGTCTGGATAATTAGAAATTGTACTCACTTTCTCCCCTTGGAATACCATTTCAAGATCTTTGATATTTCTTATTTCTTCAGCCAACTTCGCGTATCGCGTATTGATACATGGCGAAGTCTTATGGCGAACGCGATGAATTTTCATTTCGATACGAGAATTTGCGATAAATATCGAATTTCGATACGAGAATTTTTTTTTTAAATGTGAAATATTTTCTCCTTAAAAAATGTTTACTTACTATGAATAACAAGGAAATAAAATACATATAATTACAAAATACTCTTCCATTTAAAAAAATCAGTCTAAGTATTTTAAAGCACATAATAAACTGTTTTTGTAGTTTAAAAAAAGATTTATTGCCAATATTCAGATTTTTAACTGTGACCTTAATCGCGCAAAACCGATGTGCAACGTTCTGTCTGCTAGCCCATAGAATAACATGTAATCCGCGATCCTAAGAAGTCCAATTTTTCATGCGGATTATATAAAAATTAAGAGTTTTCCTAGATACTAGGTTAGTGTTATCCACTTCGTCAAAAACAGATTCATTTTATATATTAATGTTTTTAAAAAAATCTAGACCGTTTCGGAGAAAAAAAAAAGACAAACTTACACCATCGAAATTGCTTTCAAAATGGGTTTACAGATCTGAAAATATACTGCACGTAGAATTGTAAAAAATTCAGAATAGGATTAGACTGCAGATATAAGACTGTTTTAAAAAAATCAGAACAATAGGACCTATATTTGATGAGTTATTAACAGGCGGCTTTTCGCATTTTCTTTGATGTCGAGTTAGCTGTATATATGAGTTCCGCCATCTACGAATTCTACGATACGATACGATACGATTTTAGGCTTAAGGCTGCGTCACTCGGAATACTACCGTCTTCCATGATTACAGGGACAGTCAAAAGTTTTCCGTTACATGACGGCCAATGGGGAAAAAAATTTATTTAAAGTGCATTGTAATGATGTTACAGCCTTTCAAACAGAATGAAATGGATATGCACTTATTGACGTGCATTAAAATATACATTCGGCACAATATACTGTGCAAAAAATGTTTATAAAACTAGTTATAGTACGAACGCACCTCATTTGCCACGTTTTACGAGCAATTTCCAACTTGTTATTTATTAAGATGCTATTAATTAAAAAATATTTATTTTCATAAATTAAACTTATCTATAATTCTTAATAATTTTTTAAAACCGCGTCCTAAGAAAGATTGTCATTACCATGCTTTTGACAAAAAGTTCATATCCATCAGGTTTAGGTGAACAGAGTAGTTTTATAGTTTCAGTAAAACAAGCAAAGACTTTTAATGTTTTGGTGAGTATTTTTTTGTACGTCATTACCGTACCCACTTCTAATTGATAATTAAATGAACTTTTATTTCGTAATCTGTTTTTATTATATAAGAAATAGAAAATCATTGTATGGGCCAGACGATATAATGGCTGCTATTTACGTCTGGGGAAAAATAAAAATATTTTGCTTAATTTGTCATTACCATAGATGTCATTACCGTGCTCACTTATGCCATTGCCAAGTTCATTAAAATTAAAAAAAAATAGTTTAAAAATGTTAAATTACTAATTTTTGTCTCTGCTGATGCTTGTATATTAGTGTTTATGAGTTCAGGTAATTGTTTACAAAACATTAAAACTTTCTGATTATTTCTAAAAATTTCATTTTGCTATTCCAAAACATGGACAGATTTTGAAAATGACCCAAATAAAGAATAACTCAAGCAATTTTACAGAAGCGCATGCGCGAGTACTACTTTGTTATTCAATCGTTTGCTGTACCACATACGCAAAATGGCGACTCCTGATCGTAAAACGTTATTGCTGGATGAAGATTTAAAAGCTGTTAGAGCCATACGATTTTTTTTTTGGGGGGGGGGGGGCGGTGCTTTATAAAAGATCGTGTCTACGTCCTCCGCTACCTAATGATTTGCCAGAATTGAGACACAGAATTGGAGTGGCTATTGCTTCCATTATTCCGGACTTGATAACCGAAGTATGGGAAGAACTGGACTTTAGATTGGGTGTGTGCTGTATAAATAAAGGTGCAATAAGGTGCAATGTAAATAGTCTAAATTAAACTGTTATGACATACCATTGAAACTGGGACAAGCTTTTATGAATACCATATATATGTAGCAGAAGAATAGGAATAGCGAACGTTGGGCTACTTTATATTTGGGAATGATTTTATAATCATTTAATGATGCTTTTAATAATTACTTTGTATTTTCATCAAAATAAATAGGCTAAAAAAATACAAGAAAAATATAACAGACTATATTGATGTAAAGAAAAATTTACCAAAAACAGAAAATTTTAATTAGATAAAAAATGATAATGATATCAAAAGTCAAATTCCCCTGCCTCTAGAGATATCTTACGATATCAAGTGCCAGATCCTCTCCCCCCCCCGTAAAGTGATAACCTTATAGATGTACAGCCCTTATTATAGCTGAATGTTTTTTTTGTTTTTTTTTTCTTGCAACAATACCAACAAATGGCAACACTGATTCTTCCCCATAAGCTAAATGTTATTTTCACAAGAGTTTTCAAAATACCTTCAAGGCAGTGTGTCCAAGAAAATATGGAATTTTCATTAATTATTAACTTAAATTCTCTACAAAAAAGAAAAAAAAAAATGAGGAGGCTTTAAAGATACTCATTTGTTTAAAGTCCTTAAATTTGCTACTCAGTGAATTTAGTTTATTGATAATTAGATTGATATTTTATTGTGGCTTATATTTAGATCCATAATTGTAAACCTAAATTACCAGCCCCCTAAAGTATCAATTTAAAAAAGGGCTATTTCTGCGATTTGCGGTGTTATTTTCTTTGTGCAAAAGAAATAAATATGTATTTAGTATTAGTTTTTCAAGTCTCAAGAGGTTAAGTTTTGAAAATATGAAAATATTCCATTATCTTTCCTAACATGCAACTGCACACAATTTCTAGAAGTCTAGCACATCTGGAAGTGAGTGAGAAATCGATTACATTACATACATGCACAATGTTATGTTAAATATAAAAGTGCATTTTTTAAAGCAAAATTATTAAATTCTTCATTTTCTATTTACATCTTATTTTCTACCTTTTAGTGATTAAAATATTTCACTGTTGCGGTTTCAAAACGAGTTGGCCTATTTTAGCAAGCGTGTTTTGGCACATAAAATACCCCATTGTTGTTGTAACTGGTATATAGTTCAAACCATAAAGAGTAGTTGGCGATTTATCACCTGCACCCGGCTAAAGAGAAAATGTCTTATAATTAATTTTATAATTAAGTTATAAAATTATTAAAATGTTGTATTATCATACACCTGTGTACATATTTTTGTATAATTCTAGCACATCAGGAAAAATCGAGTGAAAAATCGATTACAGTATTCTATGTTTATGTACAATAACCAAGTTAAGAAAGAAAGAATAAAAGAATAAAAATCGTGAAAAACTGCCAAATAAATGAATACCCACTCTTTGGGCGTTACTAATTATTATATTTCTAACATATTTCATGAAATGTACAGAATAGTTTGAGAAAGTATGGAGGAAGAGGGATGGGGGAGGGACTATTATTTTGTTTCGGTCACATTTGTGTTTGTGCTTGCGTAATTCCTGCAATGTTACGTAAACGTTAAAAAAATATTCCGAAAATTTTTAAAACAATAACAAGGATCAACTTCAAAATGTTAAAGATGAAACGTAAACATCTGGAAAAATAAAACTTCATTGAATAAAACAATAAAGTTCTAGAAGAAATTCGAGGTTGTTTTTTTTTTTTTTTTTTTTTTTCCCGAGCGGCTTCACAAAAAAATAATCGCAGCTGTTGATTTCTGATTTAGCTTTATTTCCTTTTAAAAAACTTGAATAAATAGGAAAAAGTTCATCCACCATTGCATTTTGACGTGCGTTGTTTGTCAGAAATACCTTTAATTTTTTAAGTTAACCATGAAATTAATAAGTTTATTTCTTTTAATCGCATGGAGTTGTAGAGGAGAGGCCTTTTTTAAGAAGATTGGTGACTTAGTGCCTAAGCCACCTAAGCTTGATGATTTTATACCTAAAATACCTAAAACACTCAACCCATTAGATAGTAAGTATAGGAAATTTTGTTGTCATGTAATAACGCAATTAATTTTAGTTATACAGTCGAACCTCGTTATCCCGACACTCTAAGGACCAGAACAAAGTGTCGTCATAAGCGGGGTGTCGCAGTAACCGGAGTTGGAGAAAAATGTTTATCAAAAGCTGTATTTTTAATTAATTTAAAAGACAATTTGAAATTCATAACTGTTCTTGCAGTATTAAGCAATAAAACATTATTATTAAACAAAATAAACACCAAAACAAAATTGAAAAGAATAAAAATCAGATTTATGATCACTTGTTTTTTTTTATTGTTACATGAAATATTGATGAACTAAGGTTTGGTTATCCCTAGATGTGCTTCCTACAATTCTTTTTTCAATATTATACAATGAATTGTAATCAATATTCGTTGTTTCAGAAATGGATGTTAGATAATTTCTGATCGTTCCAATGCAATGCAATGCTTCGGTTTTAGTCGGATGAAAAACGCCGTGTAAGCACAAGAAAGCGCCGCCTGACCAGAACAAAAAGACCGCAAGTAGACTGATACGTCTATCTGGGGCTTAAGTGGGCCGTTCATAGTGTTTGGGTTTATTTATTCAGATAAAGGATTGAAGTAAAATTTCTCATTTATCTCAATGGGTGTTTTAGACACTTTTGTGAAAAGTTTGGCTAAGACATTTCTTACCGCTTAATTTACGTGCTTATAAGATGGATTATGAAAAATGGACAATTTTCCTAAATCTTCGGGATATCCGGAGTTGAAAATTATACAATGACGTAAAATCCGAAGTTTATTAACATTAAAATCATATACAGAAAATCGGGAATTTGAAAAACTGACGTGATAAGCGGAGTGACGTGAAAACCGGGTGTCGGGATACCGAGGTCCGACTGTATATACATATGAGGCATTCTCACATAATTTTGACTTTTAAGTCCCAGAATAATAATTTTTATTTTAGTACATATTCTTTCGTTTTTTTCTTTATTTCTTATACTGGAAAACACCCCATTGTATGACTGTATAACAATATTAACGAGATAAATATCTTTGGACGATGTTGGGCGTCCAAATACACCACGAAATTCCTATACCATTCCGTGTCCGTGATGCTGATTTTTAAGTTTGGAGCTGTGTGTATAAAATTGTTTCAATAAAAGTAATTCAATGTAATTTTTTTCCGAAACTGGGACTATTGTTTTACATAAATATGTAGCAAAAAATTAACCTGCACACGTTTTTACGGTTTATATTATTTTTTGAACTCTGTCCCTGGATTTTAGATTCCTTACCATCCCTCTTGCTAAAATTATACAGAAAAGCCTTTCAGATGCAGGCACAGAATTTTTTTTCAACTTTTTTTCTCATGCAGAAGTATGCTAGAGAAAGAATGGCTAAAATTCTTTGTTCTCTTTACTAAGTTTTATTTCACCAGATTTTTATTCCTGAAAGTTAAAATTTTGTGAGAATGCCTCCTATATATTTTATAGCTATTTGCGAGCAGTTGTTTTACACTTCTTTGTGTTCCATTTTTAACAATTTTCAACATAGTTGCAAAGTGTTTATGAATTCGGTTTGTCTGTCCGTCTCTAACTCGCGTGCTCTAACTTCGCAGGTGCTGAACAGGTGAGTAGCATTGGGGGGTTTCCTAGCTAATATCAGCTTAACACCCAGTCTAGGATTTGAAATATCTTATATTTAGTGAGCCATTGGGATAAGTTTAACTGTAGTTTAGAACTACTTAAGATAAAAAAATTAAGAATTTTAAGGAGAAAATAAAATAGAAAAGTATAAAAATGGAGTAAAGTTAATTTTTTAAGCTAGGACTTAAGATGAGTAAATAATTAATAGAAATCTTAAAAGCTATTAAAAAATGGTCTATGTGTAGCTTTTCGGTGTCTTTCATTTGTGTAATTTCCCTTTTAAATTTGTTCGGTTTTAATTTTTGATTTTTTTTTTTCAAACTGGCTTCCGCAAAACAGTCGGAATAAGAGCAGAAAAGCTTAAAGGACAGCGGGCGGAAAGAGGCCGTTCACCACGGCGCACAGAGGAGTATTTTATGAAAAATGTGGACAAAATTATTTTGTGAGCTATATCAAGTTGAAATGTTGTAAAAAGCTATTTAGAATCATTATTTATAATTTTTTCAAAAAACATATATTTTTTTACGAATTTACAAAAAATCTTTGCTTTTAAAAAGTAAACTACTATTTAAAACAGTTTAGGATAAATATTTATGATATTTAGTGAAATATTCCGTTTTTTTTTTTTTTTTTTTTTTTTTTTTTTTTTTTTTTTTTTTTACAAATATTTATAAAAAGTTCTTTCTGTAACTTACTATTCTAATCAGATTCATCTTCATCTGTTTCGTCTTCATCTTCCTCTTCTTTTGGATGTTGTCCGTATGGTGTTTCTGGTTGTTTCGCTAGAATAAGGCGTTCTTTTTTTCTTATACTTTAGTCTTGAACTACTTATAAAAGGATCAGGATTTAGTAAACGTCTGTTCAAAACATTCTTATTACATTGCTCTCTAGAAAATTTTCTGGAAAATATTTGTCTATACTGGCGTAAATGTTTGTTTCTAGCTTCAGGAGCCTCCTCCGAAAGTTGACCGATAGGCAATATTGCATGTTTAATTTCTGCGGTCCCATGTACTAAAATTTTATGTACTGTTGGTGACATTGGGTGCCACTCATATAATTCGACATAAAGCTTTGAAGTTTCTTCGGTGTAATTTTCAAATTTCCTAACATCAATTCTATGTCCACTGGACAGTGCCTCTAAACGTAAAGGAACAAGAGAACTCTGAAATATATTTGTATCACTATCAAAAGTATTCTGGTGGGCCGACTGCCGCAGAATTCGCGGAGCGCGGCGTTCCGCGTGTCCGTCCAACTTCCCTGCTTGTGCTCCTTTAGCCGAGTCTCTTTAGCGGAAGCCAGGTTGAAAAGGGAAAGAAAAATCGGAATATTGAAACCTGGACAAAATCTGAAGCTATCGCATGACCGCTGCTGCTTCGATATTATTATTGTATAAATATTATAATATAATTTCATAATAATATAGAAAATATTATATAAATCCGGGAAGCAAAAAAGGTACTGAAAGTTGATATGCAAATATTTTGCATGTGTAACTTAAATATTAAATAAACTCGTTCTAAACTTTTTTTACACCAAATTGTGTTACACAGAAATTAGCTATATTTTTCAGAACATGTTATTTTAATTTAAGATATATAACAAAACTTGCGTACCTTTGTTTGTATAATTTTGTAATTATATAAGTTTTTCATTAAAGTAAGAGCTTTATTGTTTTTGTTGGTGGTCTTAAGCTTTTTTTCCAGCACTATATTGTATAAGTGATTCCTATTGAATTAAGACGATAGATGGTGCTGTCTGTCTAACTTATTCAATGAAGTGAAAGAATTTTATGTTATAACTAGGGGGCGCTGCCCCCTACGAGCTATGCTCGTCAACCCCCGTTCCGACACCCCAGATTAAAAAAACAGGCTAATTTCATCGGTTTTAAAAAGATTGAATTATAATTTTTAAAAACAATGGCGATCTCTCTGTAAACGGGTTGTCATTCATAGTCCTTTTATTGGAGATTTTTAAGGCGAAATCAGCGTTTGTTAAGGGATACAATGGCTGTTTTCGCCTTTGATTAAAAAAAAAAAAAAGTTACAAATTTGAAAATAAGCTAATGTAAAATGAATTAAGTAAACAGAGTCTTTGTCTCTCGGTTTTTTAACAGCTTTATAAGAAAGTTTTTTTAAATAACACATTTGAAATGTATCGTTTTATATCTGACGTAATTTTCAGCAAAGTTTTCTTTCTCTTTTTAACATTCACATGAAAATACTTTTGTTCTCAGAAAGGAAATATTATTTGCGCTGTCATAGAATTCATGATAATAGTTGAAAAGATTATCTCAAAATATGAAATAAAAATGTCTCTCGCAAATATATTTTTAATTTAAACTGTTTTGCCAACTATCAATTATTTGGCCTTTTTAAATATCACGTAAATTTCCTCCATTTGCAACTTTTAACGTATAATAATGAATTTATTATTTAAAATTTTTATTTATTTATTAAAATTCATGTGTAACTATAGTTTTTATGACGTAATTTTCAATATTATCCTGATTTTTAACACGTAATTACTTAATTCTCATTTGAAAGTTTTCTTCATGTTTAAAATAGCCACGTGTAAATAAATTTTTAATTTGAAGGAAATATTATTCTTTGCGTTGTTTTTAAAATTGGCAACAGTTTAAAATAATATCCTTTTCTAAAATATGTAAAAAATATCTCTGGAAATGGGATCTCTGTGGCTGAATGATCAACGCACCAGTCTGCTAATCACTTGTGCGTAAGGGATTGTGGGTTCGATTCCCGCTGGTTCCATTGCACACAATCTTTATGTGAAACTCCCAGGGTGTATTTCTCTTGTGTTGTAATATTTCCTTGTGATATCTTGTCTCCGATTTATAAGCGGGCTCTCATGTCAAAGCACACAAGTCGTATGTTTGTTATTCAATAAATAAATTAATCTCTGGAAAGGCTGAAAATTTGAATTTAAAATGGAGATAAATTCTCAGAAAATGAGTGAAATTAAAAAAAAAATAAATGCAGTCTGCACATCGGGAACTTCTAATGTATCAAATGACGTAAAAATGTTTAAATTCCTCTGTATAGTTTTTGCTCATATACATTTTTTTAATGAAACGATTTTGACCAACTTTAACATTAAATATCTCTTAAAATTATTATTCGATTTAAAAACTGTCTGCATCAGCGTGTTTATCAAACATTTCTCTACTATAGCACTGATTTTCATATTTTTGTATGAAACAGTTTTCTTAATATTAACGAAGAAAGACCCCCGGTCACAAGAAATATGGATGCCGATCTAGGAGTGTACCGGAAAGATCTACGCAGATTTTTATTAGTCTATTTCCAAATCGTTACTTTTTTTATATATAGAAGGATTTATAACAAATTATGCTTGCTTTTTATCAGAAGTTTAACTAAAATACTGAGTAGAGCATTTATGTTTACTTACAGGCGGTCTCAATTTTTCTTTTTTTTCTTTGAAAAAATGCCCATACAGGAGAACTCCGACTTACGTCACCCGCATTTACGTCGTTTAGCCTGGAAAAAAAAATTCCTCAATTAAGACGCACGTTGAACTTTTTTCAAGACTTTTGGTTCTATGAAAGGAAACTTTCCCGCGACCGTCAAGTAATAGTGACAAACAAATAAAAAAGTCACTGCAAAAAGCTTGGAAAACTCATTCTGCCATTACTAAAAGCTTCGAAAAGTAAAAATGAAAAAAAAAATGCCTGTTCGAACTTCATTGCAATGTTTTTTTCGCATCCTAAAAGACTCGAACAGGGCAGCAAGAAGATCGATACATTATAAGTTAACAACTTATTGATTTATCCCATTCTTGTATTGCAAACTCATTATTTTGCTGATGTTAAATGTATGTAACATAATCCCTAAATGTAATAGAATATGTTCATTAGATTTTGGAGAATTTTTATTACTTATCCCTTTTTTGCTTATCTAAATGTACCTCGATTTACGTCGTTTTCGACTTACGTTGCTAGTCTTGGAACGAAATGTTGATGTAAGTCGAGGTATTATTGTATTTACATAGTTGTCAACTCTTACACTTTTTTGTACCACAAAAGTTTTATAGTAAATTTTACCTTTTTAAATCGCCGCAGTCCGCTGATTAAATAAGGGAAAACATTTTATTAAATTTTTGCGGTGCAAAAAAGCGGAAGAATTGGCATTGTATTTATTTTTTTTTAACTGCACGACCATTATAAGCTGTCATGAATTTTATTTTTATCATTCTCATTCTCTAAAAGCCTAAATTTGAAACTTGACGCAGCTAACGATTTATAATATATATACAAGGTGGCCATAATTAAACTGCCAGTTCTCAGAGTGTTCTGTAGCGCAATCTAATCGAGAGAATGACGCCAAATCTTGTAAGAAGATTAAACAAGACGGGAGACGAAGGATTCCGCGAAAAACAAATTAGTACCAAAAGTCACCGATAGGGGAATATGTGGCACTGTGTAACAGAAATGAGAGTTTTAAAAAATGCGGAATCAATACTAAAATCATTAAATGGGCTAAATAAAAAATAATTTTATATCAGTATTGATTCTGCATTTTTTAAAACTTTCTTTTCCACTCTGCTCTTACACAGCGCCACATATTGCTCTAGCGGTGACTTTTGGTACTAAATTTGTTTTTCGCGTCCTCCATCTTGTTTATTCTTCTTACAAAATTTGGCGTCATTCTCTCAATTAGATCGCACTACAGAACACTCTGAGTTTCACCCAGTTTAATTATGGCCACTTTGTATATATATATTTATTACTTGATTCTTATTTTACATTTTTATACATTTTTTAAATATCAAACTATGGATATCAAAGGTAATTTCTTTTATAGTTCTTATATGAATATTTTTCTTTTAAATTTCATTAAAAAAATGACAAACTATTCTTTCTAACATACGCATACATATATATTCTTGATATTGGTCAGAAAATATAATAAAAATTGCAGATCAGCTCACTTTATTTAATTGATAATTAGATGCAAAATACTTTAGCTTAAATATTTTAAAAATAAAATTCTAATTTTTTAAAAAATATTGTTGTTTGTTAAAACTTATTTAACTATAAAGCATTCAAATAATAATAATAATAAAATAACAAATCATACAATTTCTTCTCCTAATAAAATATATCATTAATGAAATGAATTATCGCCTAAAATATTATAGAAATCCTTTTCCCAGGCGTTGGGGTCGAACCAGCGTCCTCTGCAAAAATTTGAAGCTTTAAACTTATGATTTAGGCTACTGCGCTATCCGGATCTCGTCCTACTTCACTCTAAATTGAAGATGTTCTAAATTTAATTTCAAGTATGCTCAAATGTGTCAATTTTGTGCTAAACTGATCTTACAGAAGTACCGTAACTTTTTAATACATATCATTAATACACTACTTTTAAGGCATTTCCCGCCACGGGTAATAAACAGCCAAATGTTATCTGTAACTCTTACAATTGTATACAAGTTGAACAACAATAGATTTAATGATACGCCTATAAATACTCGCCAAAGTAGGCCAAATGACTGTGAAACTGAAACAATGAAACATTTTAAAGGTTAAAAATTAGAAAATAAAAATAAAAATAAAGAATTTAATATTTAAAAAAAGTTTCTGCTAATTAATAGTTCGATATTAATTAATTTACGATTATGTGCTAAGAAATAAATTTAGAAATCCCCAAAAACTTAGTTTAAATAATGTTCCATTATTCTTTAATTTTGCCTTATCTTAAAAAAAGAAAAACAGAGTAAAAATATATATTTTATAATAAATTCACTTGTTTGCGCTTTCTAACAAGCGCAACAAAAAAAAAAGCAGTGATTTTTGCATAATTGGTTCGGTGCATACGCACAATTAATGTATTTTAACGGAAAATTTTAGGAAAAACCATACATTCAACTAAAAAAAAATTAAGTGTGATTTTGAAGATAAACATTAAATGTTTATACACATTTAATAGTATATAATATAAGAGTGGTTTTTTTTTAAATATTTTATTTTTATTCTTATATTTATTTCCTTTTATTTTTTGCAGTGGTATTTCAGAACAAGTGTATGGAAGATTTAGGGTGTTTTTATACGGGACCGCCCTTTTTTCACCCAATTGACCGTCCAATAAGCTTAACACCTACTAGTAACTTGAAAGTACATTTTCTTTTGTACACGCCAAACAATCCTCAGGAAGCAGAAGACCTCGATACCACGCCGAAGTCCGTGAAAGAATCATCTTTTAATCCTAAATATCCACTCAAAGTACTGATTCATGGTTTTCAAACTGATTTGGATAAAGACGATGTCCGATTTGTAAGAATTTATACTTTTAAAATACTTTCTCTAGTTTATTGTATAAATTGTACATAAGTTATGCATTTATTATTCCTTGCACAATTACAAAATTATTTTTACACTCTCTAAATTTCCTCTTAATGTTCATGGTTACAGAGCTGATACAAAAAACATCGAAGTCTAGTTTGGAAGAAATTGTTTAGTCCATTGAATTATTCTCAAACCCAAACTCATGTAGCGATATCATCTCACTAAAATGGTATATAGGGTGTATCATGAATGATCGTTCTAATTTGTGGGAGGTAGAAAATAGCAACAAAATGCAATTTCACATAGAAAAGTATGGGCGCTAACGAATACTTGACGTTGTAGAAGGTGCTGTGTATCCGCAATTTCTTCTCACGCGAACAGCTCTCTGAAAAGTCAAGCCGGTCGTCATTCGACAACGTAACTTTGCAGAAGTAACACGAGTCATAAAAAATGAAATAAATATGCAGAACTGCATCTAACTTAGTAAGCGGCAGCGGAGTTGCATAAATGTATGCAGATCGCTGCTTCAACTGGCACAAATTTCAGGATCAAATGTTTGGACGTATTTATCAACAAATGTGTAAAACTGGATAAGTTACCAGTACCTGTCATAATAGCGGAGGCAAACGATCGGCAGGGAGAGTTCCAGTCTATGAAGCTACCTTAGAGCACTCTGCATACATTTGCTCAGCTCTCCGGCAATTTCCCCCCATCGCAACGCAAGTTAGATGCATATCTGAATCCTTTTTTTTTAAATCTTAAAATGACTCATGTTACTTCTACAATGTCACCCTGTCGAATGACGGCCGACTGGACTTGTCAGAGGGTTTTGCGCGGGAGCAGAAATTCTCGATGCACAACGCCCTCTACAACATCATGCGTTTGCTTATGTCTACTTTCCTAGATGAAATTGTCTTCCTTTGTTATTTTCTGTCTCCCCACCAAATTTGAACGATCATCTCTGATACATCCTGTATAGTAAGTTACTATCTTAGAGTAACTGGTTTGGCCTTTACCTCGACGTTCTATCTCTTGCTTACTCTTCACGTAGTTCCTGGTTCAATCTTCGCCAGCACCTGTCCGACATCTATATTGGTGACCCGGATGATAAGTAACTCGCTACATTAAGAACAAATAGCAGCAACAAATAAATCATTCCCAACACGCGAAGCTTGTGAAAAGCTATTAGCACAAAGCTTGTAATGATGCGTATCAAACATGCATACAGCAACATGACAGCATCGCTCGAGAGCGCACATCGTTCATCCACTTTCAACAAGACATTATTCCAACTACGTTGTAGTGTGTAGCGATGGCATCTCATCTGAACAATATATGGCGAGTTACTAGCTTTGAGTAACTGGTTTGGCCTTTTGCTCGACTATGTCGCTCGCATCTCATCATGAGATTCCTAATTTGATCCTCGCCAACGCCTATCCTACTTCCACATTGGTGACAACGGAGACTGCGCACATAACACAACCACAATAATTTCTTTCCAAGATCAAGAGATGGCAGCAAGAAATAAATCATCCCCAGCATCTAAAGCCTGTCATTCCGCACATCACATATGCACACAAAGCCTATCACTCCGCGCATCACATATGCACACAAAGCCTATCACTCCGCGCATCACACATGTCACGGCAATGCAACACCATCCGTTTACTAGTGCACACATTGCTCGTCCAACGTCAACAAGACGTCTTCTTCACTGGGGATGGACTGGTCACTTTCCGCACAGTTTCGAAATATTTTACATTTTACACGCATAGCCCAATTTTCCTTTAGGCGCAATAGACCTGAGAAGAATTCGTATTTCAATTGCTTCACAAAGTACACTAATTCCCCAAAATTAAGGAAAAACAATAAAAATAGAGATTACTCAAAATGTTACATGTAGATTTTAATAAAACTGAGCCATAATATACGACGCATAGTAAGGTATAAAATAACATTAAAAGAAATTGCCAGGCGATTGTGGTGTTTCGGAAATTAACACAATTATAAAATATACAAAATAAATGTGTCAGTTTGGTATACGAAAAATACCTTTAAAATGGATTATGATTATCCCTAGAAGCAATACAGCACATACAGCGATTGTGATACTGTTAATTATGCGATCGATAAGTTCACTGGGAAGTGCAAGTCATTGCTCTTCTAAAGCATTTTTAAGCGTAGCAGGAGTCTGAGGAGGGGGATTGAGAGTAGAAACACATCTTTCTAAAACATCCTAAACATGCTCGATGGGATTCAAGTTCAGTGATCCAGCTGGCCATTATATGCGCTGAATTGTTTGGTGCTGAATATAATCTTCCACGATGCGAGCCCTGTGCGGTCTAGTTTTGTCATCCTGTAACAGGAAATCATTATCTATTGCGCCGGCATAAGGGCGCACCTAAGCATCAAGAATGTCATCTGAATAGACGTGAGCATTAGCAGTTCCACGCGGAAATACATGGAGGCTGTACGTCCAACCAAAGAGATACCACCCCAAATACAGACACCGCCTCTTCCGTATGAATCTCTTTTCACGAATTTTTGATGGATGATAGCGTGTTCCATGTTCTCTCCAAATCAATCAACGACTACTATCGCTTTGGAGGCTGAACTGGAACTCATCCGTGAAGAGAACACGCCCCCATTGATCAGCTGTCCAGTGGACATGTTGACGTGCCCATCTTAAACGTTTTCTCCGGTGACATGAGGTCAGCGGTATACAAATGTCTGGTCACATCGCATAAAGACCACCTTCATGAAATCTTCTATGCACAATAGACGTTGATACCAACTTTCCAGTGGCTTCAGCAAAGGAGGCTTTAAGAGGAGAGGGGTTGCTGTTCTATTCCTTTGTACACATAACTGAAATTATCGGTCATCGGTGCTTGTCGCAGTTCTTTCCCGTCCTTGACTGAATCTTCTGGAGGCCAAAACAGTGGTTTTAAATTGTTGCAAAAACCTGTGAACAACAGAAGGACTCACATTTAGCCATTTGGTTACCTTTGTCTGACTTTGACCTGCCACCAATCGCCCAATAGCTCCATATCGCAGTTCAGCGGACAAATAATACCTCGAGGTCATACTAATGAATTGGCTATCTCAGTTTTTTTATCTCACAATCACAGCGACAACTGTAGCCGTATTCTCAAGCATGCATCCTTTTTATGCTCCTCACAGATGACGCAATCCGATTGCAGCGTCACTAATTTGCATTTTGTAATTTTATGCAGCATCTTTTAGTTAACAACATATGCAAAATTCTTACTGATAGCTTTCTTTTTGAACGAGTTATCTCTCTTTTTGTGATTTTTCTTTAATTTTTGGAAACCAGTGTATTTACAATTTCTGAGTTCAATTTCTTGGGGAAAATGTTGCGAATTAAATGAATTAAATCCTTAAAATTATCAACTTATCGCTGCTCTTGCATAGTTTTGCTTTGTGTTTATTTTACTTGTAATTTTTAAAGCTGATAAGGGACTGTTCAAATATTACGTAAGCATGTTTTTGTCATTTTTTGACCCCTCCCTCCCCCCTTGTCAGCAAAAATAAGCAAATCGCACCCCCCCCTTAATAATTACGTAAGAAAATTGCAACCCCCCCCCTCCACTTAAAAAAAAATTAGTAATACAAATAAAAAAAAAAAACTCTACTCGACTTAAAAAAAAAAAAAATAATAAATGCTTGTTTTATTTCCTTACAATTCTATTTAAGAAAATTTCTCAGATCACAATTTTAGAAGAACTTAGCCATTTGAAAAATTAAAATTTGAACATGCCCATATCTATTCCGATGCTGACCACGGCTGCTCCAGCCATTTTTCCATACCTGTTATGATATTGGTTTCCAGTTTCACTTGATTATCTTCATCGCTTTCTTTTCGGATGCAATCTTGATCAACTTCATCTTCCTTGATACACTCAACATCTTCTGTATCTTTCACGAATTTTACGAAGCACATAAGTTCATTTGCTCGACGAGCAGCAATTTGCAATGGTCGTATAAGGCAGGCCTTCTCAGATATTTTCTATTTAAGAAAATTTCTCAGATCACAATTTTAGAAGAACTTAGCCATTTGAAAAATTAAAATTTGAACATGCCCATATCTATTCCGATGCTGACCACGGCTGCTCCAGCCATTTTTCCATACCTGTTATGATATTGGTTTCCAGTTTCACTTGATTATCTTCATCGCTTTCTTTTCGGATGCAATCTTGATCAACTTCATCTTCCTTGATACACTCAACATCTTCTGTATCTTTCACGAATTTTACGAAGCACATAAGTTCATTTGCTCGACGAGCAGCAATTTTCAATGGTCGTATAAGGCAGGCCTTCTCGCTTTTTCCACTGTGCTGAATTTTTTTGTGTCTGTTTGCGGACTTCCGAGATGCATGATATTGGCCACAACTTCCACAAGTTCTTGGAAATAATTGCAATTTTATGGAAGGGCAAAAATAATTATACAGCGTCTTTAAAAATCCCTTTGCTGTAATATTGAGATTTAAGGCCAGACGGAGACTTAAATCTATAAATTCCCCTTCCTCACTTATAATGATGTCATTTTACGATTGTATCATTTTAATTGGAGGAGGAATGAATCGTCCTTTTAATATACGAAATAATCCACTACGTGCAGGAGAGCAACAATTCATTTCTTCGCATTTTATAATGTGCAGCAAGTATTGATTTTCTTGTAAGTGCTTCGAATACCAATCCAAGTCAAACCAAGAGAGTCTGGTTCGCCTGAATCAACATATGTGGCAGTAACAGGATAACCGTCAATGTTTAATGAGTTCCAGATATCTGCGAGAGTTTTACCAGCATATGCAAAGTTAATTTGCTCTATTTCTTCATCAATAGTGCTACCGTTCTCATCGAGATGGGAACCATAATGGTCATAAGGGTGTATAAGACCAGACAGTTCTCGACTGAGTGGTGCCATTCGCCTTTCTACTCAGTTATATGCACTTCTTCCAGGAGCATTGCACGCAATGAAATTTCCATCCAAATCATGCTTTTTGAAATGGTTAATAGCAAACGATATAACTTTCTGGTAGCGGAGATTCTCGTCTGGAGCTCTATCAACCGTAACTATGATTACAGGTTTGATGAAATCCTCTTCTGTTTTCACTAATTTTTCAAAGTCTTTGAGTATTAATAGAGTTTCAAAATCCTGAGCATGAGCATTTGCTGTGGAAGAACTGTGTTTCCCACTTCTTATAGCAATAAACGTTGGACCAGAATAACCTATGGCTTTACTTTGACCTGCCTTGCCAGGAGCAATCACAATACCAGCGTAAATAGATGGGATAAGTTTGTGGCGTTCAGCGATGACCCACTCGTGGTCGGGTAAGGATACACGATACTCCATATGCATCAGTATCGGGGACTGTTTATTGGCTGCTGTAATTCCCAAAGGTACGCGCACTACGTCATCCTGTCAAGGAAGAAACAGTTGCATGGGTCCAAGAATTGAATCTAAAGTTTCTAAATAGCGGATGGATGTTACTGCAAATTGGGTATCAATGTGAGATCAGTAATAACCAGTCTGAACACAAGAAAGTTTTATCGGCACTGTGGTGACATGTCTTCGACCCTCGATGGTTGAAGAATTTTTTGGAAGCAAACGAAGATATGTTCCACTCATGCTTATTGCAAAACCAACCTTTTTCAGTTCTACAGTCAAGTTATCGAGAGTTTTGACACTTCGTATTGACTCGCTTCTTCTTTTTGCATCTGCAGCGCTTCCAATAATAGCTATGTCTGCTATTGCCTTAAGCAATAATGGTTGATCTACATTTAAACTTGGTCTTTCTACTGATTTCCTCAAAGCTATTTTTTTTTAATGTCTGGATTATCATGGCAGATTTCTTCAAGCTTTGTTTGTTTGGTGGTTCGATGTTTTCTTTGGTATTCATCAGTTTGTCGTTTCCTTTTTAAAGATTGTTTTTCTTTTTTTAGATCACTGGAAACCTTATTTATCTGTTTTTGAAATTAAGATACACTGGTTTCAATTCAATTGGATTACATTTCATTTTTAGTAAGGTACAAAATTTGAAAACAGTTAGAGGATTATCTGCTACAAAACTTACATATTTTTTAATTTTTTCCCCCATGGATACATTAATTTTCGAGTTATTTGAAAAGAAAAAATAAGGTTTAGCTTGGCTACGCCATATTTAAAAAGTAATAACTCATTTTTTGACATTTCTTTGGTCTTTATTTATTCCCATTCTGACCATGTTTCGCCAAGACTACATGGTCATTTTATCTTATCTATCCTTTTTCCCATTTTTACAAGTAATCATGTAAACTAAAAGTTATGATAAAATATATTTAAAATTTTAAGAATAAATTGATTATAATTACCTTTATAAAATAATCAAGAAAGACTGATTTCTTTTTGGTTGCCTTACGCAGTTCGTCCTCAATTATTTTTAGCACCAATACCTCTAACTCTTTGTCAGTTTTAGAAGACTTTTTGTACTGCCTTCACACATCATTAGTTTTACATTGGATATCCTTCAAAGGTTTATCTGATGCAGACTTTTTGAAACTTTCAAAAAGTTTTTTACACAAGATTTTTCGAAATGAAGACATATTTCTGATTTTATTTATTTTAAACACCACTACACTACAGTACTGAGAGTTTTTCAAAACTTAAGAGACACCAGACAGTAAAGCAGTCGGTCATTTTGGTTATGGGGTTCAACCACTTGACAGAGGAGGGGTGGAAACAAAAAAGATGGAATTTTACTTACTTTTGGAAGCTTTCCGGAAGACTCATATTGTCACAATACAACATATCGCATCCGTCTATTCAATTCTATTCTATTCTCACAATTGGAAATAGTAGTAAGTTCTCAGAGATAATAAGCACAGGGCTTAATTTGCATCGGAGCCGACCGGAGCTCAGCTCCGGTACTCCTCCATTCTTAGTAAATATTTAAATATTGGTCGGAATTCAGCGGAGCTCATAAATACAGGGCTCCGGAGCCCAGTATAGCAACGCTTCCGAAAAAACGAAGCCTAAATTACCCTTTCATTCCTTCCCATATCCAAGTTTTGCATTCTTTTTTATCAAAACAATTATATGTGACGTAATGTGTCGCACACGTAGGAGATGGAGATGAAATGGATTCAATTTTTATATCAGTTTGTGGTCTTGGCTAGAAAGCAGTCGAGCAGGGTTTCCTCTTTTTCTATAAAAGCATCGAATCTTTCCAATAACGGGGTTAAATTTTTAATTTAATCTGATTTTCAGGGGCTCACCACAAAAGATCGTTATACGGAAGGAATCGTTTGTAGTTTAAGATATGCTCCTTTTATAGGAAATTGAAAAACGTTGTTCCATTCTTCAGCATATAAATATAAATCTCTGTAAATTTGATTCAGTTTTTCATAAAAATGCATAGCTGCGAACTATTCCTTTTTGGTGTTAACACTATTTCCGAATCATAATCCTTACCACATTTAATCGCAGAATTCTGCAATTAACAACATTAAAATTAGGCAAAGAATTCTATTCGGAAGGAGTGATAGCTAAAAAGTGGAATAGTTCCCAACTAAGTATATGCTGATAGATACATTTATTTTTTTTATTTTTCTATAGAAAAAAATACTTTACATTTTGGCAAATAATGTATGAAATATAAATATGCAGATTGCAGTGGCAGGAGGGGAGGAGGACGGTATGGCTCTTAGTACCGGTACTTTTTTGTTAGAAATTGAGCCCTGCTCATGCATCAAACATGAACAGTTACCTCTAGATAAAAGAGATTGTTTATGTTTTCCTTGTGCGGTCAAAATAGCTGACATCAGAACTTCAAGTTAAATATTCTTTTGCTATTTCTTTTTTTCAATTTGAAATTTTTAATAGTTTTTTTTTTTTTTTTTTTTTTTACAAGTTAAGAGATTTTGAAAATGTCTTACGTAAGCATCATTCAAACTCCCCCTCCCCCCTTGTCAGCAAAAATAAGCAAATCGCTAACCCCCTCCCCCCCCTTAGGTGCTTACGTAATATTTGAACGGCCCCTAAGTATAAAAATAAAAGTGTACTTTTATATTAGCCGGGCGCAAATTTCACAAACAGCAAATATTTTTTCACGTCAATACTAGTTTTATTTTTAGCATGTGTCAGTTAGAAATAATGGTTTGAAGTTGAAGCATTTTGTTTTATAGTATTAGGTTGAGCAAAAAATTCTGGAAAATTTTTAATGTAATAGTTACCAGAATTAGTATCGTATATAGGTGTACTAGTGGTGCAGTCCAGACGTGGCTCCATCCAATTATGGCCTCTTTCGATCAATGCAACACTTTTTCAAGGACCGTCGATTTGAATCCTTTAATGAAGTTAAAGAAGCATGTCAAGAGTTTTTCGATTCCAAGGAGCCACCATGGTACTTCCAGCAAATCCGGAATCTAGCAGAACGATGACAGAAAGTTGTGTACTATGATGGTCTCTACTTTGAAGAATAGTCCTTGTTGCCTTTATTATTAATTTGCGCATAACAATGTAACTTTCACAAATTTCCCAGAACTTTTTGCTCGGCCTAGTATTATCTATTATGTCTTATCATTATTGTTGTTATTTTTATTATTATTGTTATTGATATTTTTGTGTTTTAAATTTTATGTACTTTAGTTTAAATCAGTGAAAGATTGATATTTTAAAAGAAATGAATTCAGTAAAAATAAGGGAGATGGAAACAATATTTGACGGTATATCACATGTGCCCGGAGAACATAAAAGGACCAAAATATTTCTTAAATGTATTAAAAATGATTCGTCATTGTTTTAATCTAAAAATTACAAATAGAACTATAAATCGAAATTTTTTAAAACGCGACATTCGACATCGGTAGAAATAGTGTTCATGTTATTATTATTTTTTTTCATTCAATTTTAATCCCCCTCCCCCCTTAGCTTACTAAAGATGCATTCCTGAACTCAAGTAATTACAACGTTATCATCGTGGACTGGACTGAAAACAATGGTCCGCCCTACCCTCAGGCCGTAGCAAATACAAGGGCAGTTGGAGCGAAATTGGCACAGCTGTTGAAAGTAATTATGGTAAGATTTGTTTCGCATTATTAATTAAAGTGTTATATTCTAATTAAGGGTGCATGCCAATCCAAACTGCTTATTTTCTGATTTATTTTTAAATTAATTTTTGCTCTCAAACGCATCAAACTGGCAAATTCTCTTATTTAGAAACTACGTAAGGTGCCGTGCTTGTCGATGTTTTGATAAATGCAGAAAATATTGCAAAAAAATGGTGTCAAAGTGGGCGTTTTGAACCGAATTTTCCGAAGCTGGAGATGAAAAAAATGGTCATACTGAGAAAATAATTGTTTAAAAATCAAATTCTAATTAATTGAGCGAAAAATAAAATCACACGGCCTCTTATTCATCTCTTCAAAAATTTTCATGTTTCATGTTTTTATACTTTTAAAAATGAATCTGAAAATATCTCAGAAAATTTCGAGCTGTTGAGGGTGGAAAAATATTTATTTGAATACACCCTTAACTCTTTCTGGCGCGGAGTAATGTTGTTTATAAACTGATGAAACGCTGGACAGACACAAGAATTTATAAACGAATTTGTTAGAAAATACCAAATTGCTTATTTTCGAGTACGTTATAAAAGGAAAATTTCAATTAAATATTCTGGGTGCCAGTAAAATAAGAATTATGTGTCCCTTTTTCAGGGCACCGCCCGCGAAAGGGTTAAAGAAACAGAAAAATGTTGTAATGCACAATATTCTTCCTTTTGGCTTGGGGCTATAAAAATTTCTAAATGGAAAACTCCCATTCATCTGAAGGCATTCTGCTTTTGAAAAAATCACTTATTCTTTGTTATGTTTCTTTAAATGATAGAAATTTATCCGATAGATCAGAATAATATGCATAATCCATTTAATTGCAGAAAAAAAATTGTAAAAATTGTTGAATTTATCAGAGATATAATGTTAAATTAAGTTAAAACAAAAATAAGATATCCACGCTTGCGTTTTAAACTTATATGTTAACCCTTAATTGCATAGTGATGTAAATTTCCATCATCTTTTTATTTAATTTTTAATACATAAATTAAGTACAACCACTATATTTATATAGAAATATTAATCCTGTAAAATTTACAAAATTATGCTACTAAATAAAGTTAAAAATCTATCTTAAGATTTCTGGTGTCAAATCCTTAATATAAAAATAAAAAACACAATTCTAAAAGAATAATTCATGCAATTAAGGGTTGAAAAATTTTATTATTGAAAGGTTTGTATTTTAGAAAAATAGATTTTTAAAAATGTCATATGATTTCTGCAAATACAAATTATGAGGATATAGGTTTTACGCAGTGTTGAATTTCTGAAATATAGTTTTCAACGATCAATAAAGGCTTTGATTCTAATCTTTCGAATTAAGAAATGCAAAATCAGTGAAAATTACGCCATGTTGACACAATTATATCAATTTTTCTCATTAGTTTTATTAATGTAAAATACATTTACAGATAAGCATAACTTCACCGGCGCAAAATTTTCAAACATATTTTATATACGTACTTTTATGCTGAACCACAGTATATTCAAATAAAAATATATTTTCTATTTAATTGTAATGAAAAAAAGTAATGCAGTCATAATGCATAACATAAAATAAACGCAATAGACAATATTATCGTGATGTCGCAATGAATAAGAATTTTTATTCGCTTTTAAAAATAAGGTACACGTCCATTAATTATTTTACCGAAAATAAATTAAATTAAATAAAAACTAGTTGAACTTGAATTAAACTTAAACTTAAATTAACTTAATTAAAATTAAAATAAAAAATGGGAATATTTTTAAAAATAACTGTTGCGGGCACATCTACAAATGAACAGATTTCATTAAAAAAAAAATTAATTAGCAGCATCGGTTCAGTATAAAGCTCAATACAGATGACTAAAAAAAATCCTTGTATTTTAAATATATAGACGGCGCGGTTCATCCCAAAATCGTTACCTATACTTTTCTGTACTTGGATTTTATATAAGTAAATTTTTTAAAGAAATATAAATAAAAAAGTGTAAAAATAATTTAACATTAGAGGATCAACACTTTTAACGATTGTAACTACAATTATTTTGATCCAAATGAGATTTGGTATTTGAGCATAAATTTTAACCCTTTAGTGCGCTGCTTTGCATATCTGCAAACTACAGTGTTTTGAATTTAATAGATTTTTATATTCGTATGTACCTAATTCACACCAGAAAATTAAAATAGCAATATTTGCTTTAATTAATAACAGGCATTCCGTATTTAAATAAAGGGAAATTAATCATCGAAACTTTCTGTGTAAAGTCAGATTCTCTGAACTACGTAATTTCTAAAACGTATTCTATCATGGGAATTAAAAGGTTAAAGGTTAAGTTTCATAAATTAAATAATTATATAAAATAAGGTAGTATTTGGAGACATACTTGTTAAAATATTTAGTAATTTGCAATATTTTAGCGTAAAAGAGCCACACCACCGTAGTTTTTAGGGTTTCGTTCATCTGACGAAACCCTATTCGTCTCGCTCCTCTGTCTGTTTGTCTGTCCGTCACAGAGTCCGTTCTCAGAAACTATACATATTGGAGACTTGAAATTTTGAGTAAGCTGAACACCTCACATGAAATGACAAATCCTAAAATTATGAAAAAGTCTTAAATTTAACCCTTTGGGCTCTCACATGCGTATTTCAAAAAATTCTTTTATAAGTGAGCCGCTAATAAGGTTGGAGACATGAAATTGCGCATACTTATAGCTGAATAACTGAGACAACAAGCCAAATCATAAAATTTTGAAAAAAGTTTTATATTTAACCCTTTGGGCTTCAACTTGTGTATTTTAAGCAACTTTTTCTAACAGAGCCCCTAATTAAGTTAGAGACATGGAATTTTTAATTATTCTAGTTAAACACATGAGCCAACACAACAAATCATAAAACTTTGAAGAAGTTTTATATTTAACCCTTTGGGGTCCAAATTGTGTATTTTCAGCAATCCTTTATAACAAAATTCCTAATAAAATTCGAGGCATGCAATTTTGTATTCTGATAGCTAAACACCTCAGATCACACGACAAATAATAAATTTCGAAAAAGTTTTATGTTTAACTCTTTGGGCTCCAAATTGTGTATTTTCAGCAATCCTTTATAACAAAATTCCTAATAAAATTCGAGACATGAAATTTTGCACACTTATAGCTGAACACTTCAGATCACACGACAAATAATAAACTTCGAAAAACGTTTTATATTTAACCCTTTGGACTCCAGCTTGTGTGTTTTAAGCAATTCTTTCTAACTGAGACCATATTTAAACTGGAAATTTGAAATTTTGCATACTTATTGCTGAATACTTCAGATCACACGACAAATAATAAACTTCGAAAAACATTTTATATTTAACCCTTTGGACTCCAACTTGTGCATTTTAAGCAATTCTCTCTAACTGAGATCATATTTAAACTGGAGATTTGAAATTTTGATTACTTATAACAGAACACCTGAGGCCAGGCGACAAATTATAAAATCTTGAAAAAGTCTTACATTTATCCCTTTGAGCTCCCACATATATATTTTAAGCAATTCTTTCTAAATGAGACCCATAATTAAGTTGGAGACATGAAATTTTGCATACTTGTAGCAGAACACCTGAGACCGCACGACAAATAATTTTTTTTCGAAAAAGTTTTATATTTAACCCTTTGGACTCCAGCTTGTGCTTTTTTAATCAATTCTTTCTAACTGAGCACCTAATTAAATTGGAAACATGAAATTTTGCATACTTATAGCTGAACGCGTCAGATCATAAGACAAAATATGAATTTTTGAAAAAGTCTTATAATTAACCCTTTGGGCTTCAACTTCTGTATTGCAATAAGCAATTATTTCTAACTGAGCCCTAATTAAGCTGGGGATAAGAAACTTTGCATACTTATAGCTGAACACTTGTGATCACACGACAAATGATAAATTTTTCAAAAAGTCTTATATTATTGACTCCTCTGGGCTCTAACTTGTGTTTTTTAAGCATTTTTTTCTAACTTAGCCGCTAATTAAGCTACAGCGAGCTAGTTTCACTTGAAGGCTCCGGGAGGGGGTGTCAATTTTTCCCCAAACCCCTCATCTGATATATCATTTGACGACCCTTCGGTCACTCTTTCATTTTATGCACAATAGCCTTTCATATTTTATTTCCACTTGGCCAGGAGGCCTTTCCTATTTTAAGTTTTATGGGTCCAATTTCCTCGACTAATATAAGTGCGAATAGGTTTTAAAACGGAGTTTTGTCGGGCAGATGTTTGTTTAGAACAAAGTGCACTCCCTAGTTGCGAATTGTGGAGCTAACAGATTTTGAAAAAGGATAGTGTTTTGAAAGAAATATTAAACGAAACCGTCTGTGCGATCTGTGATCACACTTACCCACTTGTTACTTGTATTGCAGGTGTGCTACAGAAGAAAAGACTGACGTATTATATGAAAAACGTACCTTTGATTTTTTTCCCCTTATTTTTCCTGTGTAATAAACCTTTCAGAGAATCATATATAATTTTTACGAAACAAAATAAAAAATCACGTATTTATGGGTTAAAATTTTTGGTCAAAAGTATGTGCCGTTATTGAAATTTAAAATTTTAGTTCAAATTGTAACATGTATACGCTATACGGCCCAAAACATGCATGTACGTTTATTGTAAACAGACGGTATTTCCTACAGTTAGTAGTTTTTTAGCCTCTGATATGCTATTTCTTTTATGCAACAATTAAAGTGCCGTCACTAAAAAATAACGTTCCATAAGCAGCGACTGACAAAAGTTGAAAATTCTTAGGCGCCAGCTTGAAGAATCATTTCTCTGACATTAGCGCATTCAGTGCAAAATGGAACACTGGATACTCATAATCGTATTTGGCTATTTTTGAGTTTTCTAAGTGTCATTTCGCAGTGAACAAGATAACTATTCAATTAAAAAAAAATCGAAAATTTTCAGATAATACCACTTTTACATTGTAAAAAATAAATAGAAACAAACTATGAAATTAAACATTAAAACAGTAGACAAATTAGTATGCTTACCTTTAATTCTCAACAAGAAATTATATACATACATTAACAATGCCTTTGGAATTTTGATTTGAAATACCATTTATCCATTTGTCATTTTTGTGAGATATATCTGACAATTGCACATTTTGGTACGTTTCACTTAATGAAATGCCATTTAATTTTGTTTCCTTTTCTGATGAAATATTTTTAAGGTTTTCTAATCTAAGCAGTGCTCTTTCAACATGCACTTTAGTTTGGCTTAGCAAAAACTTTGATTTCTGAAGAATTAGGGAGAGTTGTTGCGCCGGTATGGTGTATTTTCTCACACTGCAAATAATCGCGCTATTAAAAATAAATAATTTCACACATGGAATTTTTTTGGTTAAAGGAAAAAAGTTAAAATTAATAAGTAAGTAAAAAAGTCACCAAGAGGAATCTTTTAGTCGCTCAGGCGACCTGGCGCCCGAGGTTTGTCGGACCCCGTAAAACGAAGCACATTTATCATTTTACGGTTAAATACAGATAACTTTTACTGCAATTTTTTTAACTTTTTTAAGCAACGCACAATTTCAATTTTTACATCTTCGTATAGGGGAAAGAAGTACTTTTTAACTGCAATTTGTTTGAAAACTGCATCTCAATTTATTTTTGAGATATTAATTTATTTTTGTAGTTTTTAATGTCATTACTGTGATGGTGAGAACTGAAGTATTCCATTTCTGTAGAAAGTAAAGGAAAAATAGTTAGAAAATAGTAGATTACTATAACTTTTTGTTGCCATTTTCTCATAACAACGGACAAAAAATTGTAATTCAAGTATGTGCTATTTTCAAAAAAATATAAATGAATAATTCCTGATAAAACAATGAGCTATTATAAACTATGTTTAATTTTAAGTATCTATATTAATGTTGCAAACAAAGGAAAGTATATGAATCATTGGATAGTCGATTTTTCTTTTCGAGTTTACGACATCGCTTTTTGCTGGGTTTGTGTATTATTCCATGATATTTAATTTTTGCATTTTTGCGTCCTATGCATACTTTTCTATAGATGTTGTTTAAGACTGGATTGTAAATATGGAATTTTTCAGTGGATGCAAATTACATCATTTTATATAAAATAAAAAAGTGTATTTTAAGTCTTAAAGCTGAAAAACGTATTGTAGAAGTGCATCATTTTCATTCCAGTGGTTTTGCAATTCTTCACAAGTAGAAATGCTTCACTTTTGAAAATAATGCAATTAAAATCACACGCTTATAAAACGCAAAGTTTTTACAAAAATTTAGAGTGCCTTTATATAAGATCACTGATCTTACGTTAAAATAATATTTGTTTGATAGTTAGGTTATCTAATGAAAGATGCATTTCTTATTGTAACTAATTTTATCGGTTTATTATAAATTAATGAAATACATCCTTCTTAAGGGGGCAGATCACGTTGAAGGTAAAAAAAATATGATTTTTCACAAATTTCAGAATCGATGCATTGAGCAGTTACAAATCCACGGTAAAAATAATTTTACAAAAATACCAATTAGAACAGAAATTATGGCTAAAAATATCTTGAATAAAAGCATTTGCTGTATTGTTATAAGCCAACTTTGAAGCCGTTTCAAAAATTGATTTTTTTTTGGTATTGCGTGCACTCTCATTTAAAAAACTAATTTTCATAAAACCTTGAAATTATGTATATTCTTAGCTTACGTGTGTTAGTTTATGCTGAACCTCAATTTAGTCTGATGTTTGTCACAGAAGATTGTGGATTGAACAAATAAATATACATTTTTCTGTGAAATTTAGTGAATATGATTAGAAAAGCCATTAATTATGCTAAAGATTTGGAATATACTTTCAAATTTAGATTCAGTGTAAAATATAGTATTGTAAGTAACAAAATATGAAACATTAAACATATATGTGCAGTAGAATTTGCAAAACCATGCACGCAAAATGCATATTTCAATATTCCTATTTTTCAAAAGCCCCTTTTGTCGTTATGATTTAATTTATTAATATTACTAAATATATGTGTAATTGAATATTTTATCAAACCATAAGAATGTGTGAAAGTAAAGAAACAGAAATTGTTGAATTTCATGTATTGGTTAAGAAACTACAGAGTTTTTCGTACTGCTTTATATACGGTCATTTTCTGAATGCTCAACGTGATCTGCCCCTTAAACATTTTCTTCCGTCGAAATTCGACGGGTTCCACCTCGTAATAATAATAATATTTCCCCCCTCATTGGGGGCGACACCAATTTCTAAACAAGTGGGTAAGTGTGATCATAGATCGCACAAAAGGTTTAGTTTAATATTCCTTTCAAACGTGGTTAAAAAAGCACGTGCCTCCATTTTAATCTATGCATTATATAGGATTGGAACAGATTAATTAAATAATAATTAATATCTCAGCCTCTAATTAAGCTAGCTCTTTGAACTGGGTATGTATAAAATCTGCGAGAGATTTCCCGTCCGGATGTCAAAAAATTTTATCAAAAAATTTAATATTTAAAAAGTTTAAATTTCGTATTAAAATAAAAACCGCAAGTGCGTCGTCATGTCTGAGATAAAAAACCCGTTGAAAGGAAAGTTTTAAAGCAATGATCCAATTAATGAAATAATAATTAATACCTCAGCTTGTAATTAAGCTAGGAGTTTGAACTGGGTATATGAAACCAGCGAAAATTTTTACGTCGTGATGTAAAAAAAAAATTAATCTAAAAATTTAATATCTAAAAAGTTTAAATTTCGTATTAAAATATCCTCTGCTTAAATTTCTCCAGCGCCGATATGTCTGAAAGATGACAACACCTGCTTTCCGCTGAAATGAAATCTCTTTTCATTGTCTTTTCAAATACAGAAATTAAATTTTTATCGATCGATTTTTAGTGGACTTTTTGCGTTATACCCAACGCAGAAATTTGAACTTTATACCAAAATAAAGTAGAAAATTTTCCTCGTCTTTCTATACCTTTACGAATTTGTAGGACCAATACTTTGGGAGATGCGATTTCGCTTTTTAAATGTCCACTTCATTTATTGCTTAATTTCCTCCGTGGTAACCATGCATCCGCTGATTTTACCGTGCATCCGCTGATTTTACTGGCAACCCTTAGGAGAAACTTCGCTGATTTGGAGAATTAGTTCAAAAGGTTGATTGGTAATTTTAGAAGTTAATTAGCCCGTAATTCGGTTAATTACCGACTTTTTCAAAATTTTATGATGTGAGGTGTTCAGCTATAAGTACCCAAAATTTCAAGTCTCTAACATGTATAGTTTCTGAGAACGGGCTCTGTGACGGACAGACAGACGGACAGACGGACAGACAGACGGACAGACAGACAAAGAAGTGAGACGAATGGGGTTTCGTCAGATGAACGAAACCCTAAAAAGCAGAATTCCTGTTTCCTGCTTGTTTTTTTTTTTCAGCGACTGAACATTTTTTAAGCAAATTTTCTGTTGTTTTTATGTTCGTCTAGAAAACTACTGCCTTCAAACCTCAAGATATTCATCTAATTGGTCATAGTCTTGGAGGACATATATGCGGATATGCAGGAGAAAGAATTCCAAAACTTGGAAGAATTACAGGTAGATGTAATATTGAAAATATCTAATGATCAAATGAATTGTATTTTACTGATGTACAATCGTGGGGAAAAAAGTAAACACCCTCTATTAACTTTGCAACTAATTATAATATAAGAAAGTTACTGGTATCAAACGATTGGAAATAAAGTCTACTTTTAAATGATGTATATAAAATTTGCTTAGAGAGGAATCAACAAATCAAAATAAGACTAAACTTTGCTTTTTGCACTTGCAACACCCAATTTTGACAAAGTAAATTAAATATTATGTTCAAACTATGCCTAGAAACGAAATTTCACGTCATTTGGATAATAAGTTTTTGAGTTATAAACATTCAAAATTTACAATTTTTAATGTTAAATTACATTTTCGTATTTTTATTAATATCTCCTGAAATTATTATCCTAATGTGATAATGTTTTGTGTGGTTATAATAATAAGAAACTCAAACATAAATACACTGAATTTCTAATTTTAAAAATTTTATAATATGATTTATGAAATTAATACTCTAAAATTTATGAATTGCAACCTACAATTTTTTGATAGATTTATATTTATTATGTCTTGCTTTATGCGATTTTTCTATTTCGATTTTTTCCTTCCAAGTAGTTTTCGAATTAGGATTAAAAAACGTCAAAAGGAAGGTTTAAGATGTGCAGAAAAGCATAGTTTGAAATATATATATATTAATCATTTTATTGAAAAAAATGAGCTGGAAAAATTTGAGCGAAACATATTAAGCGAGTGAAATGGTCATATTGGCAAGAAAATAATACATTAATAAAAGTGACATAATCATTCTGTAGCATTTCCAAAATCGAGTGTCGAACTTCAATTTGGATACAGACCCTAAAATAGGCTCATTTTAAAATAATTAATTTTTCTGAAACTAATCTTACGAATTTCGTGAAAATTTGTATTTAGGCTAATTGAAGGATGTAGAATTTATTTATAGTGTCAAATTTGGGTATTGCGATTGAAAAAAACAAAGTTTGGGTTCGTTTGATATGTAGGTGGCTCCCTGAGTAATTTTTATATACATCATTCAAAAGAAGACTTTATTTCCAATTTTTTGACACCAGTAACTTTCTTCTACAATAAATTGTTGTACAGTTAGTAGGGGGTGTTTACTTTTTCCCCCACGACTGTACATAACCAATAACTGATTTATATTAAAAAGCAGAAAAACCAACGTTTAAAATGCACAAATAATATATGAAAAGCAGCAAACAGCTGTTTCGAATCTACTAGCGAGATTCTTCTTCAGTGCAAAAGGAACAGCGTGCTAGAAAAAGCAAGGCTGAGCAAAATCATAGACAGAGACGCGCTGGCTTTTATACCCTATGCGGGTGGCGAAGGCGCCGAAACAACCAATGAGAGAGAAGTAGTGGAAACGACTGGGTGGACAAGTAGCGACATCTACCGGAGAAGTAGAGAAAAGAAACCAAAAAAGGAGGAATTAAATTAACGCTTTCCAAATACTTGGAAAATCTGGAGTACTAGATAAATCATTGACTAAAGAGTGAGAATTTTTAATGATATGGTAAGCTTCCCAAAAATCAAGATCAAGGTTAGAAGAGCATTTTTGGATAATGATGGCTGAGGAAAAATCGAACCTATGTTGAGAAGACCAAGAATGTTGAGCAATAGAAGAACGTTTGAGCTCCTGATTTTTAACATAACCTTCATGCTCTTTTAAACGAAATCTAAGAGCACGTTTAGTCTGACCAATATAAGAAAGACCACACTGACAAGAGATCTGGTAAATGCCCCAATTATCTAGGCGATCAACGGGGTGTTTGAGATTTGAAAAAGGGATTTTATTAACAGGAGAAAAAATAACTTTAAAATCAAACCTTCTTAGGATTTTAGCAACTTGCTGACTGATTTTAGGAAAAAATGGTAATACAACTGAAGTATTAGAGTTGGAATTAGAATGCTTTTCAGAATGGTCGGATTTCGTCAATTTCTTATAAATAGAATCGATAATATTAGAGGAATAACCACGATCGACAGCAATAGCTTTGAGGTAATTAAGTTCAGCACTAAGTAACTGAGGAGTGGAACAAATATTAGTAGCCCGAAAAACAAAAGTATTGAAAGCAGCGAATTTCTGGTTAGGGGGATGAGAAGAATACCTGTGAGGTGGGAGACTGACAGCAAAAGGTTTACGAAAGACGGTAGTCTGAAAGCCATTTTCACAACGAATAACAAGGACATCCAGGAAAGAAAGACAGTTATTGGTCTCAATTTCAGAGGTAAATTGAATGCAGGGATCAATGGAATTCATAATAGAGAGAATATGATTAATATCCGAATTCATTTCAATCAGGACATAAACATCATCAACATAACGAACATAGAACGGAAATTTTAAGATTTCAAAAAGCTTGACCTCAAAATAGTGCATATAAATATCGCATAAAATTGGACTAAGAGGATTACCCATAGCCAAACCGTCAATCATACGGAAGAAATTACCATTGAAAACAAAAGTATTTTGCGACAAGCAAGCGCGAGTGAGAAGTATAAGTTCCTCGATTTCAAAATAAGAGAAATGGAATTCACAAAGCCTTTTCTTGAGGCAATCTAAAGCCCCCTCAACCGGAACGTTTGTAAATAATGATTTAACATCAAAAGAAACCATCATGTGACCCTGCGGCTTAAAATTATGAAGTTTTTTAACAAAATCAAAAGAATTCTTAACAGTGAAACAGTTACTGCTCAAAAGTGGGGAAAAAACAGAAACTAAATATTTGGCATAATAACTGATTTATAATTTAAATAAATTTAAAAAATCTAAAGACATGATAAAAATAAGAGATTGATCTTTAAAATATTTTTTGTAGCTATACAATTCAAGTTCTTTAAAATCGAAATTCATCTCATGCCTGCTTTTTTCGTATTATATTATGTTTTCTCGTCATTGCTTTCGAATGACAAGGTATAATGTCATAATCGTGCAATAATGATACAATGAGATTGTAAACAGTTGTTCACAGACATTATACTTTTATTTTCTGGGATAAATTGCATTCTGCACTTTGTAACCATTCCTTGCCTTGAAATGTCAATGTTCTAACTGGCAAAATTGGACAAATTGAGGTGTTTTCATTTACTGAGAGCCGTTATTGAATTTATATGCATGAGTAACAAAATAATATTAAACTCAATGTTATTAATTACATTAGGGGGTAAGATACCTTTAAACCATCAAAATTTTCGAATTTTTTTTTAATACATATTTTGATTCCGTAGTCATTTCTGAACGATATGCAAAATACCGCATTAAAAAACTCCCGTTAGTTTACTAATTATGGCAGTTTTATTATGACTACATATTAAGACTACATAGGACAATTAAACTTTGCGTAAACTCGCGTTTACTCATAACGACGAATTTTGATACTGCGCGGAGTGTTACTAAAAAACTATGCATGGCAATCAAAAGAAATTTTTACCACATATTCATTTCTGTATTATCTACAACTTAAAACCAGAAAAATGTAAAATTTTATTTTTTTTCTGTTTTTGTACTTTTGAAAATATTTTTCAAAAGTGAAAATTTTTAATTTTTTGTTAATTTTTTAATTTAGTCAATATTTTTTTACAAATATTCTGGTTTTAGTATAAAGGTAACTCTATTATGTATTTATTTTCACCAAAATTTCTTCTTTATATGCATATTTTCTGATTTTATCATGCGCGCAAGATTTTTTTCTCTTATTATCATATATTTTTAAACTTATCATTTCAATATTTATCAATGAACTTACAAGTATATATATATTTTTTTAAATATAAATTTTAATATAAGCTTTATATTTAAATGAAGTTTGATTTTTATTTTTGACTTATTACACAAGTTTTGAATCTTGGAACATAGTGATATTTTTTACTTTTTCGACGTGTTCAAAGGTATTCTACCCCCTTAATACAATTTTTATTTTGTTGCAAATTTTTTGCTTCATTTAAACGGCTGTTTATTTATTATGTTTGTCTGTGTGAAACATATTTATTAAACATGAAAATGGTTTATTTGAGAATTAATAGCGATCGAAAAACCTATTAGACAGGGGGGAGGCTGCACAGACCATCCCTTCATCGAGTTGACGGCTAAAATTCCAGGATTAGAGAGAGCTCGATTAGCATATTAAAATGCAACTAGCCTGCCAAATCATATTTTTGTGGAAACTACCTGCAGACCCGATTTTAGAATTTGATAGGTAGGTTTATCATTGCGATTTCCTGCACCAAAATGTATTAAAACATAGAGGTCTGGGAGCAGAAAAACACAATGGTAAACCTACCAGTCAACCATTAACCCCTTCGCGACGGGAGCTGTTTACGAAACGTTTATTACTTTGCTACAGGTTTTAAAAAACAGAAGTTTGTGCCTATTCAAATCGGGAAAATGCTCGGATTAAATAAGGCAAATTTTACAGTAAAATTTTATTGGTGAGGATAAACGAGGATTCTTAGGCCTATTTCCGGCACGTATACGTGTCGCTCTCCTCAAGGGGTTAAAATCGGTGTTTTTAACGTATACATTTTATTTATCATTAAAATCGGGTTTGCAGGTGTTTTCCACCAATAATGACTTCGCAGACCATCTGCATTTTAATATGCTAATCGAGTTTTAATTATTCCTGGAATTTCAGCCGCCAACTCGATGAGGTGATGGTTTGTGTAACTGCCTCCTGGTCTATATGTTCCACATTGAAAAAACTGATTAATCTGCTATATAATATTGAAAATTTGTCTGTCTGTAATGCTATACAAATCCAGAGTTTGGAAGTGAGAATTTTGAAATGTTACGTATATGTGTATTAAAACACGGCCGAGGCAACTAAAGTAATCCGGAATCGAAATAACTTATTGTTCCATTTTAATTAATGAAAAACCACAAATTTAACAGCTATTCCCTATCAAATTTAACCATTTTTCATTATAGCAGTTGCCAAAAATAAAAAATCCACAATAAAATTCTTAACACAAATATTACTTTTCTATAGCAAGACGCATTGCATATTACATACGCCACGCTGGAAATAAGCTACTAAAAAGCTGTAGCGGGTATTACGATAATTCTTTTACCTCACATGCAAATAATTTATATGTTATTTAATTGCGCTTAATTATTACAAATTTTTGAAAATAAAGAAACACATTTTATCACAAACATCAACAAAACTTTTTATTCTATTTATTCCCTTATTCCAAAGATATCGTTCATCGTCTGCGGCCATAGTAATACCATAAATTAAATTTCTTTAAAAAAAAAGGCACAGTAGTAGAAAAATATTCTACTAAATCAAATAGTTATTTTTAATTTTGGTTTTAGAATTAAATTCATGAACTCCCGCGCATAGAACGGGTTAAACAGCTAGTAGACTATAAAAACTACTGGGAAACGTTTCCAAGGATCAATGGCAGCAAAAGAAACTTTGATGAAACTTTAAAGGTTTCTTTAAATTTTGAAAATATAAGGTAAATGTACCTATAGTGGGCCACGTACCAATAGTGGGACACTAATTTTTAAAGTTTAAAAACAAGCCCACAATGCATTTCTGAAAAACGACTGAAAGAAATCTGATTGATTAACATCTTTAAATGTTAACTTTCCATTATTGTTTTTTTTCTGCCGGTACATTTGTTTATTTTCTAGCGTGTCTTCAAAAAAAGATTTTTTTTTTTTTTTGGCAAATTCTTAAAGATTTCATTAAGAGATAAGTATTGTTTCTTTAATATTATGTTTTATTTTTAAATTAAACTACTGTTGATTATTACATTGCAAATAATTTGTTTGATAAGCCGAAAACTTAAAAGTTCATGCATCAGAAATTTACTAGACCTACTACTGGAGCACAGAGGAAGGTCACATTTTTTTTTTCATTTTTTTCGAAGCATTACATTTTGAAACTTTGTTTATTCTGATACATGAAGATTAGGATTAAGCTAAAAAAATATTGTGTATATTTTGGAATTCCCTAACAGTTTAATAATAATTAGATAACTGTCTTTAACCCATTCCGGCACAGTGTGTCCGTGTCAAGATACCTAATTTTAATTCCAAACTTACGAACGGCACCAAGAATATTTTAGTAAAATTTTGCTTTTACAATGAATAGTTAAAGTAACATGTTTTTAATTTCTAAAAAAGGTAGTTTTAAAATTCCGGTGTCAGTCAATCAGTTCATCATTTCACTACAAAAATTGCCCGTGCCGGAAAGGGTTAAGTGGCCCGCTACTGGTACATTTTACCTTATTATGTTCTGGGTTTTTTTTTTTTAAGATATAGAAGTCTTTTAGGAATTGTGGTTAATTGTGAAGATGCATTGTATATTTTGGTTCGTGGTTATATTGTGTTTCTCTAGATTAAGAACCATTTGTCTTTTTCTAGTGCACTTTTTTCGTATCACTGTTTTCGAACGGGAAAATTTGCTTTTTTTAATCGTAAAATTTCAGTGATTAAATGAGACATTTTTTTCTGCTCAAAACAGTGTTTGGGGGAAAAAAAGCGTTAAAGTTGGCACTCATGTCTACAGCTGAAGCTAACGTACAACGTTTTCTAACAAATAATGTGAATTATATCACTGCGCAGATATAATACAGTTAATATCAAAGCAATATGAAGTATGTCTGTCCGTCTGTCCGTGATTTAACTCGCGTAAATACAATCCGAATGCAACGAAATCGATATATGTTACTGGGGTTTATTATGGCATGTTTGGTATTGAAAATGAGGTGTGTAGCGTTTACGGTTCATTTACAGGGACACTCAAAAGAAATCCGTTACATAATGTTCTATCGGGAAATATCTTAATATTTTAATAATATTACATTATTTTAAACATATTGAAATTTAAGTATATCACTGAGGTATACTGCGAAGAGGGTATACTGTAGAATCTGGTCTGCACATAATATATCGTTCATTTACAGGATACACAAAAGTATTTGGCTACAATACTGCCTATGAAGTATAATTGTTGGAACTGCGTTTTCAATTGTGGTACGCGTTTTAAAATGTAACTATTTTTTTTTTTTTTTGCATATAACTTGATATGTTAAATTCTACAGATTATATACAGGGTTACACAAGAGATCTCAAGTATGGATCGACCGAAACAGGTTCTTAACCCCTTGGGGACGAGCGACCGGTATACGTGCCGCGTGAGTTGTCCAGAATCCGTGATTATTCTCACCAGTAAATTTATATTGTAAATTTTGCTTTATTTAATCTGAACATTTTCCCGATTCAATTAGGCAAAAATTTCCGTTTTGAAAAACCGGTGATAAAAGATTAAAATTTCTGTAAAAGACGCTCGTCCCGAAGGGGTTAAGACCGAAAACGAAACTGTATTTTGGTAATCTTCCTATTTTCGGCCGAAAATGAAAATGTCCAAATTTTTTTTTAATTAATTAATGCATATATAAATATACATAATTATTAATTAATTATACGTTTAATTATACGTGCGGCCCAAGTTGGCTTTCTGTGCTTCTGAATAAAACTTTTTATTTTCATATAAAATGAAATGTAATTGATTCATCAAGGACACAAAATGATTTTTTAATTAACGAATTTCATCTAATTAAAAAAAGTTTTGGGTATACATACCTATATTTATCTTTCATAATGATTTTTTTAAATGATCATCCGCTATACTAGAACTTTCTCAAAGAGTATTCGAAACATTTCTGTGGTTTCAAAAAAAAAAAAAAATCTATTACTGTTAAGTTTGTAGCTTGTAATGAGCACGTGAAAAGCGTCTTCAAATTTTAGTCATATATAAATTTCTTTCTTTATAAATTGCACTCACGTCTTCAGTCAGTCATGACTGATAATTATAAATAGTGAAGTTCATAGCAATAAATAAAATCTCTCATTTTAATGGATACACCGCAAATGAGTGAGTAATGATGAAAATTTCCGAAGGAAGAAACGAGATTTTTAGAATACAGATGGTTTCAGTCGAGTTTCAGTGCGGCGAATTTTCAGCAGCATTTTCGCCCAAAACGAATTTTCGGCTAAACTCAGATTTTGGGCAGAAAATGAAACCGAATTTTGGATCAATCTCTAATCTCGAGTACGTTTTAAACTTATTGACGGAAGTCGCTTAGAAAATTCCAACTGTGTGTGGTCCCGATCTGCAGATTTACTAGTTTATTGTAGGGTAAAGTGCCCATATTTCGCCCCCTTTCCTAATTTCGTCCCCTTAATTTCTCCGCTTCTGCGAAAGTGGCGCCACTTATGACGCAAAGCACAAAGGACGGAAGGTAAAAAGGGGTCAGTAATGAAAGTTTCGTTCGCCAAGATGCATACATAAATTAAAGACGCCGAATTTCCCATTTTTAGAAGACGTGAGTTCTTATTACGTCGTTTGTAGAACGTTATTTTCCGCACTATAATTATTTATTTCCTATTCAATGCATGTATTTTACGCAGGTAAGATGCTGACAGTAGCATACAGTGAGTTTTAGGACGCTCAGTTCATCTTACGGGAACTTAAACTCCGCCATATTGGGAAGTAGTGTGGTCCGAATTTCGTCCCTATTGCAGTTCTTATTTTCATCCCGGGGACGAAATTAGGAATGCTTTTTCATGTCAATTTTTAAAAATTTTCCCCCATGTTTGGATGGCTAATGTTCCGTTATGCTATTCTTCCACTGATAATTAGTACATTTCTTTGTGCCTTACTTTAATGTAAATTAAATTACGTACTCATTCAGAAATAAATTTTGATTTAGTTATGTGTTAAGCCTCGGCGTATTGGATTTTTCGGGGGGACGAAATTGGAACCATTTTTTTTTCTTTTGCATTTTTTAGATACTTTTGGAAAAACAATTTTTCGCTTTATTAAAACTTTTTTGTACGATATTTGCCTATGTTTCTATGTGCGTGAGCATTTAGTCTATATAAAATCCAAATTTGGTAGGCTTTCACTGAAAATTACAACATTTAGGGCCTAAAAGTGGCTGTGGGTCGAAATATGGGCACTTTATCCTACTTGTTATTGCACATTAAACTTTATTTTCTCTTCGAGATAAAACGATTCTTTTTCTTTTTACATAAAAAATTCTCAATTTTAACACTTTCCAACATAGTTGAATAGTGTTTATGAATTCGGTTTGTCTGTCCGTCTGTTTATCTGTCTGCCCGTGTTCTAATTCGCGTAAATATAGTCCGATTGCCATGAAATGAATATATGTTATTGGATATCCCTATAGCATGTTCGTTATTGAAAATGAAGTGTGTAGTCTTTACGGTTTATTTATAGCGCCACTCAAAACAATTCCGTTACATTACGGTCTATGGGAAAAAATCATTTGCGATGTATTTTAATGATATTACGCATCATCATTTTAAACATAGTGAAATTAATATTTATCACAGAAGTGTACTACAAGGTTCTTAGTATAGAGCATGTTGAGCATAGAATTTTTCGTTCATTAATAGGGATACCCGACAGAATGTGGCTACAGAAGAAAGAGGACAATAATTAAACTATTGAAGCCTACGAACAATAATATGCTGAAAATGCGTTTTCAGTTCTGGTCTACGTTAGTAAATTTAATTAACTTTTAAATATTACTTGTTGTGTATAAATCTGTAGATCCTATACAAGGCTGCATAGAAGTTTTCAACAACATTCATTTATTGGTGGAAATTGCTGAATGGAAATTTTCAGCTGTGCTATGCTTTTAAATGAACTAACTTTTAGTATACAACCTAGTATACGAGGGTCACTCTGAAATTTTTGAGATACAAGTGGGTTTTTAAAGTTATACTTACAAAATTTTAGGTGTGTTCAAAGTAGTCTCCTCCAGCATCAATGCACTTTTGTAGACGAATTTTCCACAGATTAAATGCCTCAAGTGCCTCAAGATGCCTCATTTCTTGGAATAGATGAAAAAAATGCATTTATAGCCACATCGATCTCTTCTTCTGAATGAAAACGACGTCCACGTACGTTCTTTTTTAGATTAAATAACCAAAAGTCACACATCTGGTGAATACGGCGGATGTTCTATCACTTTAATTCGTTTTTGTTTAAGAAACTCAGCTGTTAATCCGGCTGTATGTGAAGATGCATTGTCATGGTGAAGCATTAGTCCCCTAACATTCACTTCTTGTAGAATTTCTGGAAGACATTTAGTGGTATACCAGTTTGCTGTTACTGTCTTCTGTCCTTCCAACTTGATGGCTTTGACCAATCCCGTACTTCTGAAGAAAACGGCATACATCACTTTTTTCAGTGTGCGTTGTCTTTTCACCATTGTCGGCGTGGAATCATCTTCAAAGACCCATACTTTGCTTTCTTGACGTGTTGGAACGTCAAAAAACGGTATGTACGTTTCATCACCCGTTACAATTTTAGAAATGATGCGGTGGCCACCATCATTTAGCAATTTAAGAGTTTCTTTACTGATTCTGACACGCTCCTCTTTTTGGTGCTCAGTTAGATTATGGGGAACCCAACGGCAAACTACTTTTTTCACATGCAATTCTTCATGAATAATTTTGTGTATGGCTGCGGATCCAATGTTAAGTTCCTTCTGTATCATTTGATAGGTACAGCGATTATCATCCATTAACATTTTTCGTATGGCAGACACATTATCCGGGATTACTGCCGACGGCGGACTTCCTGTGTGTTCTTCATCCTGAAGAAAATTGTGACCTCTGCTAAGTTCTTTTAACCATCTGAATACAGTAGCGCGAGCTGGAGATCCATCACCAAATGCTAATTTGAACCGCTGAACGCATTCTTCTTGATTTAATCCTGCTTTAAAATCGTAGAAAATCATAGCGCGAAAATGTTCTCGCGTCAACTCCATTTTCTCTTCTGTTTAAAATTTATTCTACGCTAAACAAGTTGAAGTAAGTCAGTAAAAAATCATCTGCTGTGTTAAAATACTTTGTATTTTAAAATTAAACCATTATTTTTATTTTGTAAATTCTCGTCTGCGCGTATCTCAATAATTTCAGAGTAACCCTCGTATATACAAATCTATAGATCATATGTACAAAAAATTCGGATATTCTCTCTACTATTGAAGACAATTGCTGTAATTGGATTTTCTACTGCTTTATGCATTTTCTTAATTGTTTATTTAGACATTTTTCACTTTAATAAATTGTATAGTTTTATTACAGTATTCTGAATGTGTGGGAAAGTGTTACATAATCTATACCGGACGCATAAATTTTCGTTCTTATTCTAAAAGAAGTGTTCGAAGTACTTAGAACCTTGTCATTCTATGTTACAGATATTTAAATTTAACTATGGAACATTTCGTATATTTTTTAATGCGATGTTACTTATTTAAATTGAATTAGGTCTCGATCCAGCAAGTACTTATTTCCAAAATGCACCAAAAGATGTCCGTTTAGACACAATTGATGTTCTTTTAATGCTTTTTTACTTATTTAATGTGTTTTTCAATGCATTTTTATTTCTTTTAAATTAAATTAGGTCTCGATCCAGCAGGTCCTTATTTCCAAAATGCACCAAACGAAGTCCGTTTAGACAGAACTGATGCTGTTTTTGTGGATGTGATACATACAGATGGAGGGGAAAATTTCATTGACGGTAAGCAAATGGACTAAAAACTTTTCAATAAGATATTGTGCGCACAAAAATTTACAATACAGTAAAAGGTTACTGATAAAAGTCTGGTGAGTTGTGAGTCAGCAGTTTAGCTTGAGCTAAATTTAGCCCTAATTTACTTTATTTGGCCCTGGCATATTTTTGGTAGGTTTTTTTTTATTCCCTTTTTTATTATATTCTTTTAAGAGGGTTTATTTATTGATTCAGCTAAGATAAATCGTTCAGGTACTTTTTAGGTATAATTTATAAATAATCTACATAGCTATGATTTAGCTTCTGTACTTTCCCACTTAGGGGCATTGGCGTTTTTTAAGAAAACATTTGCGCCACTTTAGCTTCAGAAAGTGAGATTTGTTGCCAAATAAAATGAAAACATCTATGAAAACAATTGAACTCTATGCTTGTTTATATATATATATATATATATACCGGGTGTCCCAAAAATGACTGATGGACTCAATAACTTTCAAACGGTGACATATATTAAAAAAATTCTTGCGGGAGGGTTATCTATGATGTAAGGAGTTTTTTTACTGTGATTCTTGATTTTAGTTCGAATTTCAAACAATAGATGGCACTGAGAGCAATAGGTGCTCAGTCCAGACCCGAATTTTGGTACTTCGGGATCCATCCAATACATTTTATTCTCGTTTTTTCGCATGGAAGAAGAGAGAGGTCGAAAAATCGATCCTGGATTTAGCAGTTATTGCTTGCAGTGCCATCTATCGATGCTATTTGTAACTACAACTGAGAATCGCAACATAAAAACTCCTGCCATCTTACATAACACTACTGCAAGGCTTTTTTTGCTATCTGTCATCGTTTGCAAGTTATTGAATTTTAAAATCCATCAGTCATTTTTGAGGCACACGGTATATATATATATATATATAATACCTTTGAAAATCAACAGACAACTAACAAATCCTGGCAAAAAATAAAACTAACGTATTCGAGCACCAAAGGGACCTAATCTCCAAATTTTTGAGATGCTAATAACCCACAAAACTGTCGGAGGAAAATTGCAAAACAACAGATTAAATATTTCCAACATTAAATTCTATTGCAATACAATATGAATAAAAACTTATCAATTGACAATTATCAATTAACAAATGGAACATAGATGTAAGATGATATAAATTTAAGAAACCGAAGCGGCATGTGGATGTTTAATCTTCAGTCGGCAGGATACCACATGTCTCTAATAAATGCATTATTTCATTTATAGGCTGGCATATTGGCTAAGAATAGTCTACACTGCCGATATAATGCATTGGAATAATAAAACAGAAGGAAAAACAAGAAAATCAGAGAAATATAGAAAATTTATACTCACATAGCAGAAAAACATTTGGAGGCACACTAAATGGGAAGTAAACTAATAAAATTACCAGGGAAATTAAGCAACCGAGTTTTTCCTACTATTATAAAGAAATTCACTAATTTTTTTCGTTGAATTTGTGTAATTTATTAAGGCGAATTTTACTACACAAATATACCGGTATCCAAAACTCACATGTAATATTTCCCTGGCATCCCTAATCCATAAATCATTTACAGGGCTTCACAAGAGAATTCGGATATTTTTCTGACCATTAATAGTAATTGCTGAATTTGAATTTTCAAATCTATTCTGCATTTTCCAAATTATTTACATAGACATCATATTTCACCTTATTAAATTGTGAAGTTTTGTTACAGTATTTTGATTGTGTCTGAAAGTGTGATTGACGCATGTCTTTTACTTCTTGTATCTCATTAGAATATTTTTGGTGATAGGTCTTGGACTTGGCGAACCAATCGGACACATGGATTTTTATCCCAACGGAGGAAACAGGCAACCGGGATGTGCATTCACCTCTGAAAACGAAAATGTTATTGGATCATTCATCAATAGTAAGTCATGTTGCTTGAATTGTGTTTTAACTGAAATATTTTCAACTTCTAAACATTCTACAATTTAATTTTTTCCAACGTCAAATAGGAAAAAACAATGTTCTTTAAAATGCAGTTTGTTTGAAATCTGTATCTCAATTTACTATTTTTTTTATGATTTTTAAAATAATTTCCAAGCATTATTTTTTAAAAATATATTTCTATCACGCGTAGACGAAAATATCATTTTTAATAAATTTAAAAAAATTATTTTAATATATTATGCACTTAAATCGTTGGGATAATTAGAATCATAAAGGCTGTTGTAAGTAGCGAAATCTTGGCGATTTCTTCGGCTATTAACTTCTGGTATGTGGCTAATACGAAAATATTACTTTTAATAAATTTCAAAACTTTATTTGAATATATTATGTGCTTAAACCATTAAGACCGGGAGCCGACAGCAAAGACGACCATTGAGTTCACGGATGAAATTCTAAGACTAGTTAAATCTTGATTCGCATATTAAAACTCAATCGGTCTACTAAGTCATATCTTGGTGGAAAACACCGGAAAAACCGATTTTAGCGGCTGACTCGTAGGTTTACCATTGTGTTTTCCTGCTTCCAGTCCTTCATGTTTTCATATCTTTGGGTGCAGTAAAATACAATGGTAAACCTGCGAGTCAGCCGCTAAAATCAGGTTTTCAGGTGTTTTCCACCAAGAAAGGACTTGGCAGACCGATTGCGTTTTAATATGCGAATCCAGATTTAACTAATCCTAGAATTTCAGCCATGAACTCGATGAGGTGATTGTGTGTGCTGCCGGTCTAATTAGGATTATCAGAATCATAACGTCTGTTGTAAATAGCGAAATCGTGGAGATTTCTTCGGCTATTATCGTCTGGTGTGTGGGTAATGCGAAAGTTTCGCTTTTAATAAATTTCAAAAATTTACTTCAACATATTATGTACTTAAACCATTGGGATTATCAGAGTCATAAAGTGCAGTAATTGTTCAAAACTGTTCTTAAATGTATTATCCGTTGTCTAAAATGTTTATTTATAGGTCTATTTTTCAGACTATTAAACGGCAAAGTTTTGTTTAATTAGTCTTGAAGTGTTGGAAAGTATTTCATAATCTATTCTTAACGCATGATTTTTCTTTCTTGTTTTTTATCAAGAAATCGTTCCAACAGGTGAGAAGACCGTTTCGTGAGAAATGTGGTGAACAGTATATGCTATCCGACTCCTCTAATAACTGGTAAATGCAACGATTTCATAAAGATCATATAATAATCTGAGATGCTGTCACGACTCTTCTTCAACATCATTAACCCTTTGTGAGTCAACAACTCCGATTTGAAAAATATTCACTAAGATGTTATAAATACATACTTTTAAGCATGCAAAAAACAATTAAAAAAATTAGATCATAGAAATAAAAAATTATTCATTTAAAAGTGCTTTCACATTTGCAATAAACAGAAAATTACACATTACTCATAAATATTGTTAATTTTCTAATACAAAATTATAAAGCATGTGAATTTATCTTTGTAAAAGATCTATTTTCGGACGTCTCAGGCCTTTTTAATTTGATAAATTCATGAAATTCCTTTCAGCAATAACGATGAAAAACTGCTCAAATAGTGTATAAAACTTTGGCATGAAAAATTAACTCACTACCGTCGCGCCGCCTGTTGAGAATTTTATGAACAATTTATATTAACTGGTGTGTTGGAAGATAGCGGCAATAGATAAAAATCGTCTTTTAAAGACCACTTTATTACCCGACTGCCATGAAGGGTTATGTATTTCACTCGTATCTGGGTATGTGGATTTCTTTATATCCTCGAAACATCCCAACGGCTGGGTGGTTTTTAATGAATGAGGTCTCTATCAATTCGTCTTAACGGCCCGATGGTTATAGGGTAGGTTTTGTTTTTATAAATTCAAAATGGCGGCTGTAAAATACAAAATGGCGGTAGAGACGCATTTTGTATTTTACAGTCTTATTTTTGAATGAGGTCTCTATCAATTCGTCTTAACGGCCCGATGGTTATAGGCTAGGTTTTGTTTTTATAAATTCAAAATGGCGGCTGTAAAATACAAAATGGCGGTAGAGACGAAAAAAAAATTACGCACCCTATTGAGTGGCATATCATTGGATAAGTCTTTCAAAATGAAGACGATGATTCATTGACTATTTTACAGTCAGAAGCTCCGTTAAAATATTATACAACCTGGAAGTTGTGTAGGTAGGATCTCTAGCTTTACTGCAACTCTAACCATCATAGACACCTATAGACCTCATCAAAACAGTGTTTATAGATAGGAACTAACAATTAAACACAACTTAAAAGTCACCAATATAAGTAAATAAAAAAATAGGTAAGTAATATAAACAAGTGATACAATTGAAAAAAAATTTAAGTCGATTCCTACTTAGGTCAACAAGAGAATACTTTTTCCCCATTCTTCTTTCCTCTTGCGTGGCGCTTAAAAGGCCTTGATCAAGAGGAGGGCTCTCACGATCTTAAAATACCTTGATCAAGAAGAGGGCTCCCTCGATTATTGAAAATTAATTAATTTCATTTAATTAATGAATTAATATTTAAAAAAAACTGGATTAACATCAAGTGTTATCCACTACAAGTTTTAAAAAATTTATTTGAGCTTGATTGGATGAATAATAAGTATTTTATTAACGATTGAAAATTTGAACAAGATATATATAGCGAGAGTGTGAGCTAATAGTGGGAATTGAAAAAATAGTTTCACGTTGATGAATAATAATTAATTAGTTCGCTTTTCACGCAGTCGGGTTTTTTTTATTTTTTAAATTTAATTGTTTATAAGTAAAATTGGCTTTTGGGTTATGATGCAGAAATGCAAGACGATGATACAAAGGCTTAAACATGAATATAAGTGTATAAAAGTTGAAGGATGGCAACTGGAACATCTACTGCAGTTTAGAACAAATAAATATGCTTTTTGAAAATTTTGCGGCATTTCATTAGCACTTTTTTAAGGGAGTGAGGGGTACTATTTGTATAACTTTATCCCTTCGAAAAAAATCTTTTTAGCACTTTCCAACATGGTTTAAAAGTACAGAAATTCGGTTTGACTAGCCGGATTATAAGGTAAGCTGGGGCAACTGGATCCACTAGGTAACTGGGCCATAGGCTGTTTTGTAAAAAACCGTTGATGTCTTTTAAGTTTTAGCTCTTGTCAACATTTCACCTCCATCTCTACTTTTTAAAACAACGTGTGTTAACTCAGTCATAACTTTGTCTTTGCTGTGATAGGTTACCGAAAATTTATATTTCTTTTTTTTTTAAAACAACGTCGATTTGGTTGAACTTCTTCGGCTTTTCATTAAAATACGGTAAGTACTTTTATTAAACAAACCATTTTTCAAAGATTACGCATATAAATACATTAATTATTATTAGGTATGTATACATACAAGATATTTACTTCGTGTTTCAAATGTAAGGCCGGTGTCCCAGTTATCCCATAAATTTTTCAAGAATGGGGTAACTGGACCATGTGGGATCCAGTTACCCCAACAGTTATAAATATTTTTTTGTAGTTTCTCTTACTACGAGAAATTAATTTCTCCATTGTTTTTTTCCTTGAAATAAAGAAAATTACATACTACCTTATTAAAATTACATGACAAATTTTAAAAAAGCATGTTGAGGGTATCAAACCAAATTTCTTAAGTGTGACAGCTATAGCTCGAAATTTCACGATACAGATGAAGAGGCATACATAAGGCAAAGTGAGATTATTAGAAAATAATCAAAACGAATAAAAAATAGTTGTGTTCGCTATAACAATGTTACATTCTCCACACATTTATTGGACATATCGAACTTTCATTGTGGTAAATACAAAAGAGAATGAGATACTTAAGTACTTACGTAGCCTTTTGTTCATAGATTTACCTTGTTATTTTTTCCCCTTAAAATACCCATGTAACTTTTATACTTATTACCTATACTAAAGTATACATAAGTACGTACTTACTTAATTTTTGTGCTTTTTGTATAAATAAATCTAATAATTTCACTTTTAGTGCTTTTTTTAGACATATTGACAGCGAAGGTTTCCCTTACAACTCTCTTTAGTTGACATATAATTTAGATGATCTGCCTGGTTTAAATTCTTTAAAGTTGTTTACACTTTTTCAAACAGGAACCTGACACCACATATTAAAAAAACAAATGCGTGTGGAACATAGATCCTCCTGGTCCACTTGCCCCATTTTTATGGGGCAACTGGGCGCATGAGGAAATAAAGATGAAATATATATATATATATATTTATTTATTTTTAGATAGTAAAATTTAATTTTGAACATTTCTGTCTGGTAGAGGGAACCTAACGGAACACATTTACAAAAATTCAGACTTTAATTCAAATGAACATTTTTGAAGCTGAATTGCCAGAATCTCCAGAGTCACATTGTAAAATCATGGCCCAGTTGCCCCACATAACCCTAACTTGTGTAAATATACTATGATTACCATGATATATGCTATTTAGGATTAATATGGTACCTTCGTTATTGAAAATGAAGCGTATATGATTTATAGTTCGTTTAACACGTTGAGTACCACGGTGACTGACACTGAAGCTGAAAAATTTACAATGTTTCAAGTAATTTTTAAGAAAGTATAATCCTGTAATAAATAAAAGGTAAGTAATTTTTAAATAAACTTTCATTGATTACTTAAAACAATACATATATTTTTAGTCTTATATTATACTTTAAACCGTGAGTCATCTGTGAATGACGCGTTTTAAACGGAAAGTTCACTGTCAGTCACCAGTGACTGAAGTGGCGCTTAACGTGTTAAGAACTAGTCGCTCAAAAAGACCCGGATATAACGTTAATCCTATGGGGAAGTTATTTTCAAATATTTCGCTTGAATTTTGATATTTTCCAATGATTTTTTTGCATAGGATAGCTGAGGACGATCTATAACCGGACTAGTTTTTACTTTTTTGATTTTGGTTTCATATATTTTTTTTAATTACTTTTACTTCCGGAACCGGTTTGAACCGGTTCCGAAATTGAAACTTTCCCAATATAAAAAAAACTATTACCAAAATCGAAAAAGTAAAAACTAGCCCGGTTGTAGATCATCCTCAGCTATCCTATGGAAAAAAATCATTCAAAAATATCAAAATTCAAGCGAGATATTTAAAAATAACGTCCCCATAGAATTAACATTATCATCCGGGTCTTTTTGAGTGACTAGTGTAGGCTCTTAAGAGGCCACACTAGTCACTAAAAAAGACCCGGATGATAATGTAAATCCTATGGGGAAGTTATTTTCAAATATCTTGTTTGGATTTTAATATTGTTACACGATTTTTTTTTTTTTGCATATAATAGCTGAGGACGATCTACATCCGGGCTAATTTTTACTTTTTGATTTTGGTTATAGATTTCTTATATTCGGATAGTTTCAATTTCGGAGCCGGTTTCAACCGGTTCCGAAAGGGAAAGTAATTTTTAAAAAAATCGGAAACCAAAGGAAACCAAAATCGAAAAAAGCAAAAACTAGCCCGTATGTAGATCGTTCTCAGCTATCATATGAAAAAAAAAGAAAAAAACATGTAAAAATATTAAAATCCAAACAAGATATTTCAAAATAACTTCCCCATAGAATTTACACTATCATCCGGGTGTTTTAGAGTGACTAGTGTGGCCTCTTAACTCCAAGTATAGGATGTCCGTAAGAGAATGTCTCAGTTATAAATTTTAATAGTATCAACTATAAGCATTGTAGAGTGTTGGTTCAAGCTCACAAATCAAGAGCAACTCAAACAGTTTTAGATAAGCGCATGCGCGAGTTCTGCTTTGTTATTGACTTGCTCGCAGTGCCACACACGCAAAATGGCGACTCCTGAGTGTAAAGCGTTACTAGGCTGGAGATTGAAAAGCCGTTAAAGCCATGCGATTTGTTCCTTTGGGGCTTTATAAAAGATCGTGTCTACATCCCGCCTCTACTTAATGATTTTCTAGAGTTGAGACACGAAATTGAAGAGGCTATTTCTTCCATGACTCAGGACTTGTTAAACGTTACCGTCGCGGGGTAATTCTGTTTATAAACTGATGAAATAATGGACTGACACCGCGATTCATAAACGAATTTATTAGAAAATACGAACTTGCTTATTTTCATGTACATTATAATAGGAAAATTTTAGTTAAATATTCTTGGTGCCGTTTGTCAGTTTTGGAATTAAAATTATGTGTCATTTTTTAAGGTCACCGCGCCAGAAAGGGTTAACCGAAAAGTAGAAAGAATTGGACTTTAGGTTGGATGTGTGCCGTATAACTAAAGATGCCTATATTGAACATTTGTAAGAAAAACTACGTTAATTTACCTTCAATTTGACGTATGATTTGTTATAAATAGTCAAAATTAAACTATTACAATATACTATTAAACAAGGATATTATTTTATGGGCACCCTATATAACCACAAACGGTCATTTGACCAGCAACAAATGAAAATATTTTGATTCAAACCAGAAATTTCTGCATAAAATTAATAACATACAAATCCAATGGAAATAAGTTAAATATAAAGTCAAATAATTTTAAATAAAAAATTTGTTGTGACTTTATAAAACTTCAGTGAAATTCCTGGTATGATTACTGTAAGAGGAACACTAAAAAAAATTCCTTTACATTATGATCTACTGGAAAAAGTCGTTTGCAATGGATTTTCATAACGTTACACCATTTTAAACACATTGCAATTGATATAGTCGTTGAGGTTCATTACTAGATACATACTGTAAAATATAGCATGCATTGCATTTATCGTTCATTTACAAGGACACACAAAAGAATTCGGTTGCTGGGCTGTCTATTGGCGATTATTTCTCGCAGTCCGTTTTCAGTCGTGGCATGTATTTTTAAATTAAATTTATTTTTTTTCATATTACTTGCTGCATATAAATTCCATTAGTCACATACATGGTTGCACAAAATATTTAATTTCCATTTATTGGCGGAAATTGCTGAAGGAGAATTTTCAACTGTGTTCATAATGGAACTAAATTTTAACCTTCTGTGTAGTATAATATTATGCAAATCTATATATCATATACAGGATTTCTCAAAAGAGTTAAAAGACTTTTCCAAGTGTAGATGGTAATTGTTGAAATCGGATTTTCAAATGTATTATGTGTTTTCAAATTTTTTTACTTAACAGTAAAGTTTTATTACAGTATTCTGAATGTGTATGAAAGTATTTCATAATCTATGCTTTAAGCATTATTTTTCTCTCTTGTTTTATTAATTAAATTTCATTCAATAATTCTTAATTTCAGCAACCTCTAAGGTGTTTTCAACCGTCTGCAGCCATACACGTGCCTGCAACTACTTTTTGGAGTCCATCGACAACTCTAAATGTCGCTTCTTAGCCACTTGGTGCAACAGTTACAGAGATTTTGAAAAAGGAGATTGCCTGCCAAAGGCGTCTACGGTCGCTGAAATGGGTTACCACGCCAAGAGGATAAAGGGGGTTCCCGTCAAGTCCAAATTCTATTTGAGGACCAACGACAAAGAACCATTTTGCATCCAAAACAGTGTATACCTAAAGAATGACAACGAATGATCCAGAACAACGGATAAATTTGTAGCACAATTCGGAGATCTGAAATTATTACAGTTTTTCAAATAAATGGGTTATCAAAAAGTTTCAGTTTATTTATTTGTTACTAGCTAAAAGACCCGGCATTGCCCAGAATTTTAATAATGTTTGTTTTGAAAAATCAATTTCAAAATTAAACATACAGTATAAAACAAATGATATAAAAAAAAACAGTAAAGCCATTTTTATTTCAGTTCTTCTTCACTAAGAATGAGCTGTAGGGACCTAAACCTTTGTGAAAATTCTAATATACATGCATACACACACGTATATATTAGCGGAATAGATTTAAAAATGGCGAAAACAAATTCAGAGAACCTCAAAATGTTAAAATATACCAATATTTCCACAATCGGGTTTTTATCATGTTTCAATATGTTTTTTGAAACTCATATGACGTTATATATTCACCTGCTGACGTCCAATATGATGCAATATTAGCTTTTTTTTTTATTCGTCAAACTATTTATTTTATTTTCCTTTTTCACGTGGAAATCTTGCAATAGAAAAGTTATGTCGTAATATTCACTTTTTTTTAAATTCCTCAAACTATTTATTTCATTTTCATTTTTCACGTGAAATCCTGCAATAGAAAAGTAATTGTTGTGGTAAGATTTTTATTGTGAATTTTTAATTATTGGCAACTGCTATAACAACAACAACAACAACAAAAAAAAACGTTTAAATTTGATAGGAAATTGCTGTTAAATTGGTCTTTTTTTAATTCATTAAAAATTCACTATAAATTATTTCGATTCCGGATTACTTTAGTTGTCTCGGCCGTGTTTTAATACACATGTATGTAACATTTCATAATTCTGACTTCCAAACTGAGGATTTGTATCGAATTACAGACAGACAGACAAATTTTTATTTTTATATGTTAGATTTGGAAAGCGGATGATGCGTTTCAGATATTTTTCAAACTCCACAGAAGTCGATTTTAGTGAATTTAGTTATAAGTTAATTTTTAAAAAAACTTAACATGACAGATTGGTGCAATCTCTTACAAGCCAGGGTTCGCGCGCTTCAAGGACTTTCAAGCGCCTTTTATCAGAAATCTTGTAAAATAATATTTACCTTATTTAATGAAAAAAAAAATCTATCTTCAGATATAGCGACCAGTACGTTACGAAAAGTCTGGTACTAAAACACCTAAAATTCCCTGAATCAATTGATGCGTACGAACAGGGTTCGCACGGGTCGTTGAATTTTTAAACTGAGAAATTCTCCAGTACCAGTATTTTCTTATAGAAAATCTCTTCTTAAATAAGGCGAGATTTCGCGCGTGGTCATACTACATTTATTTCTCATTAAAAAAATACTGATATTTGGCCTTGAAAGTAACGGTACCCGTAAGAACCCTGAAGCATCTCTTACAAACCTCTTACGTTATGGGAAGCACAGTGTGCTTCGGGCACAGCACCCTAGATTGGAGTAAGCCTTGACACGCGTCACGAAAACATAACACAATGCAGGAAAAACAACGAAAAAAAATTCGAACAACTTGCATCTTTCTTTTTTTTTTTTTTTGTTCTTGAAATTATTATTTATTATTAGAAAATAAGAATTAATAATTTCACGAGCCAACAAAATCAAAATATGCAAGTTGTATTTTAGGGTTTCGTTCATCTGACGAAACCCTATTCGTCTCGCTCCTCTGTCTGTCTGTCTGTCCGTCTGTCTGTCCGTCACAGAGCCCGTTCTCAGAAACTATACATGTTAGAGACATGAAATTTTGGGTACTTATAGCTGAACACCTCACATCATACGACAAATCATAAAATTTGGAAAAAGTCGTACATTTAATCCTTTGGGATCCCGCATGTGTATTTTAAACAATTCTTTCTAAGTGAGCTCCTAATTAATTTGGAGGCGTGAAATTTTGCATACTTATAGCTGAACATCTCACATCAAATGACAAATCATAAAATTTCGAAAATGTCGTAAGTTTAACCCTTTGGGGTCCCACATGTGCATTTTAAACAATTCTTTCTAAGTGAGCCCCTAATTATGTTGGAGACATGAAATTTTGGGTACTTATAGCTGAACACCTCACATCATACGACAAATGATAAAATTTTGAAACGGTCGTACATTTAACCCTTTGGACTCCCGCATGTGTATTTTAAACAATTATTTCTAAGTGAGCGCCTAATTAGGTTGTAGGCGTGAAATTTTGCATACTTATAGCTGAACACCTCACATCCAACGACAAATCATCAAATTTTGAAAAAGGTCGTGCATTTAACCCTTTGGGGTCCCACATGTGCATTTTAAACAATTTTTTCTAAGTGAGCCCCTAATTATGTTGGAGACATGAAATTTTGGGTACATATAGCTGAACACCTCACATCATACGACAAATGATAAAATTTTGAAAAAGTCGTACATTTAACCCTTTGGGCTCCCGCATGTGTATTTTAAACAATTATTTCTAAGTGAGCTCCTAATTAGTTTGGAGACGTGAAATTTTGCATACTTATAGCTGAACACCTCACATCAAATGAGAAATCATAAAATTTTGAAATTATAGCTGAACACCTCAGATCTCACGTCAAATAATAAATTTTGAAAAAGTTTTATGTTTAACCCTTTCAACTCCAGCTTGTGTATTTTAAGCCATTCTTTCTAACTGAGCCCCTAATTAAATTGGAGATTTGGAATTTTGCATACTTATTGCAGAACACCTGAGGCCTGGCGACAAATCATAAAATCTTACGTTTAACCCTTTGAGCTACCACATATGTATTTGAACAATTCTTTCTAAGAGAGCCCCTAATTAAGTTGGTGACATGAAATTTTGCATACGTATAGCTGAATGCCTCAGACCACACGACAAATCACAAAATTTTCAAAAAGTCTTTTATTATTTACCCGTCTGGGCTCTAACTTGTGTATTTTAAGCAATTTTTCTAACCTCCGCTCTTTTAACCCGGGGAGAAACTTTCCAACTTTTGCCGACACCCCTTTGACCATTCTTTCATATTATGCACCATAACCTTACATATTTTAGTTCCATTTTTTTCCGCCAGGTGCGCCTACTTATCTCGGGTGCTATGGGCCCAATCCCCTCGACTAATATATCTACGGATAGTATGTAAAACGGATTTTTGTTCGGATACAGGTTTGTTAAAATCAAGTGCGCCCCCTGGTTGTGAAATGTGGAACTAACAGATTTTTCAAAAGGATAAAGTGTTTTGAAAGGAGTATTAAACGAAACCCTCTGTGCGATCTGTGATCACACTTACCCACTTGTTTCTTTCGTTGTTTTGCCTGCTTTGTATGACGTTTTCGTGACGCGTGTCAAGGCTTACTCCAATCTAGGGAGCGTTGCTTCGGGGCCCTCTTTCATTCGAGAAGAGTTTGCTAAATTCGACATACCCGAAAACTCACCATGCTAATAATGCTAAAACCACATATTATTAAAATTACTACAAATATTATATTACTAGCCGCCCTTGGCGACCAGTTTGGTCTCCGTTAGATGTGTGCTAAGCATTGTACCATGTTACTTTTATCCAAAATTTAATTTACTTTCTCAATACTTCGCTAAATAAGAAGGTTCTAGTAGAGAAATCAAGAACTCCGTATTTTTATGGGTACTACTTGGTTATCCCGTTCACCAAACATATATCGCCAAACTATATGATTAAGTATCAATAATGGTTGATCGTAAATGTCATATTTGCTTGTTTTTAAGCAAGTTACACGTGTTTACAAGTTATTTTTATTTCGACGTTTTATTTGTATTTTTATTAATGTTATACTAATTTATTTGTTCTTTCGCTATTTAAAATAAAAATTATGTCAATTTGTATAATTTGGCGAGTGGTTTGGCGATTTATATAATTTGGCGAAATGGGTCGACGGTATAACTAAGTAGTACCTTTTTATGCTAGCCAGGCGCAAGTGATAAATCATCAAACATTGTTTTTCCAATCGCATTTTTCCATATTTCGTTAAATTCATCTAATAATAATTTCTCTCATTTTATTTAAAACACATAATTTTCATTTGAAATTCATGACTTTCACTTTTTCTTTCCTTTTTTTAAGAAAAAGAAAAGAAAAATAATAAATAATACCAAAAACCATGACTTTTAATTTCAATATCAAAGCATTGTTTTAATTTACCACGCGAAAAATAAAAAATGTAAAAAATGGTCACCTGGCATATAAAAAGCGAAGCGGTCAGCCCGGAATTATTGATGACAGTCACATGACTTAGGCTATTATTATAGAGATTGGATTAAGCAAGTTACACGTGTTTACGTCATCAAGTTATTTTTATTTCGACGTTTTATTTGTATTTTTATTAATGTTATACTAATTTATTTGTTCTTTCGCTATTTAAAATAAAAATTATGTCAATTTGTATAATTTGGCGAGTGGTTTGGCGATTTATATAATTTGGCGAAATGGGTCGACGGTATAACTAAGTAGTATCTTTTTATGCTAGCCAGACGCAAGTGATAAATCATCAAACATTGTTTTTCCAATCGCATTTTTCCATATTTCGTTAAGTTCATCTAATAATAATTTCTCTCATTTTATTTAAAATACATAATTTTCATTTGAAATTCATGACTTTCACTTTTTCTTTCCTTTTTTTAAGAAAAAGAAAAGAAAAATAATACCAAAAACCATGACTTTTAATCTCAATATCAAAGCATTGTTTTAATTTATACCACGCGAAAAATAAAAAATGTAAAAAATGGTCACCTGACATATAAAAAGCGAAGCGGTCAGCCCGGAATTATTGATGATAGTCACATGACTTAGGCTATTATTATACAGATTGAATTTTATCGATTTTGATTGGTTGCACGATAATACTGCCACACAGTGGATCAAAGTATAGGCGATGACGAACATAGCATTATCACGATAGTATAAGCCTACATATATGATGTTTTTTGTTATATTTAGGTTTAAATGAGTAAAATAAATGATACTGAAATTATCTGCATGGTTTTTATGAACAATTTCGCGCTTTTTTGTCGCAAGCAGGAAGTTTAGGGAGATGATGAATAACAAAAATAAGCTGGAAAAACAAAGCATGCAGTTTTTACTTATATCCAAATGACATTTGTGGAATATTTAAAACATTTGTTCAATTTTTAATTGGCAACATATACATAACTCTTTAAAATCGTTCTACAAAACTGCAACATTCTACTGCAACATTTTAGAACTTATTTCAGTGCATATTTGTTATTATTGGATTTGAGTTTTTTTTAATTATCTTGTAGTAATATTAATTTTAGCATATTTCTTATTTATTTGAAACAAAATTATTTCATTTTGTCTTTTTTCTTACAATGTTTTGAAATATGATAAACAGACATTTGTTTTTGTTTCTGAAAAATTTAAATAATGATTTTAGTTATGAAAAATCAATGCTTTGTTTTGTAAGTGAAAAGTGTGGGCCTCAGACATTGATGAAGAAAATTTAAAGGAGCGTTTACTTATGTTTTGTGTAAAGGCAAAAGATAGCTGGCTGAAATCTGAACGAAAATTAGATCGTTTTAGTAACAAAAACTATTCTTCGCTTCAGTGTTCCTTTAAAGTTGGCAATGAGCTTAAACCATTTGCAGTTGAAGATGTGCAGAAATCAACATCAGGAAAATCTTATTCAGACGTAACCGAAACTCATGAAAGAAGACTAACTCAAAGTTTCAGAGAGGATACTTCAGGAGAAGCTAAATTAAGAAGAATCAATGAGTAAATTTCAACTCGAATTCAGAAAAGAATTAGGTTTACTAATAGATCTTGTTAAACGGGGAAGTGGTTTGACACACGTTGGAAACACTGCAAGGACATTTTTGCTGAGTTTAAAAAGGCAGCTGAGATCACTGGATTGGATAAAGAACTTATTAAACGTTTTGCCATTATAATGGTGATCGCCTGTGACGAAGTAATTAATGCCGAAAAATTTGGCAATTCCGCACTGGGAACAGCTAAACAATGTGCCTCAAAGTACGGTTGGTATTTTTATGCCAGGATCTGTACATAATTACTAACTCATGAAAAGGTTATGATTACAAATTTTGATGTTCCAATTGGATAATTATCGGAAGAAGCTAGCGAAGCTCGAAATAAAGAGTTTCGAACGTACCGGGAGTCTCATAAGAGAAAAATAAGTCGAAGAGCATCTAACGAAGACTTATTGCTCCATTTGCTAATAACGTCTGACGGTTTGATTTCCAGTATTAAACACAAAATAAAAAATGTTCAAAGGAACAGAAAATTTCTAAAAGCATTGGGTCTTTTACTTTAAAATATAACCCTTTATTACTGACATAGCACCGTATCCATTTATTAGAGTACATTTAACCCTCTGAGAGCTTTTGCGCTTTTGAGCATTTTCATGTAAAAGTTTATATAATTCTAGATACGAGTATATTACATTTAATTTCGAAGTTTAATGTTAAATTAGTTTTTTTACATCATTTCATACCAGAAATTTCTTACAGTATAATCTTCTTTAAAAAATATTTTTGTTTACAGCCGATTTAACATGTTTTCTGGAAATGGAAAATTACGTAATAGCCGCTTCAAGTCCATTTATTTCAAAAACGCGCAGGTTTGCGCAAAAAATCCTCTATACCACATTAAAATATAGGCTTTCAGGAATACCAGCATGTGTTTGAAATTTTAAACAACTTTAAACAATTTAAGTTACGCAATTTTGAAGATTATGAATCCGTTAATTCTATATGTGTTGTTCATAATGTAGAAGGAGACATAAAATTCAATCAAAATGTAGCCAGTAGTGGTTTAAAATGTGTTTCAAGAAATTAATAATGATATTTTAAATGAGTTAGTAGTAGAGGTTTCTTGGGTTTTATTTCCGAGCACAGCAAAAAGTCACTAAAATTCGCAGAAAAATTCCTCTTCTGAAAGATGTATATTCCGAGTTATACAAATACGATATAATTTTGTATAATTTAAAAAATAAACATATATTCGTATTTTGTAGATATTCTTTTAAAATATTTCATTACAAAAAATTAGTTTTTTAATGATTATTTTCTGGCTCTATGTTCGCATTTTCTTAAGGATTGATCCACTGTGTGCCGGATAAATTGAATGGAGTTATGAATAAAGAGGAGATGACGTATAGTGTATTGTCTACCAGTTGCGAGTGAAGTAACTGAGGAGGTTGTCACAAGATGGCGGATGATTTTTTACATCGGATAAATAGTATCTTATTACCACCGAAGCAAACTTCCATCAGTAATTTTTGAATGGGAAATTCTGCCGTATTTTAGCGGTGTTTTCAATAAAAAAATTCTCTCACAAATTTCGTTAAAATTTCTTTTTGTTTTTACTGGTAGCAGTTTGCTAAGCTATTATATTTTTTTTCACTGACACTAACAGGTGGTTGTCTAGGTTGTCACAATATGGCGGAAACGCAGGCAATGATTACCGCCAAACTAAACTCCCACCAGTAAAAATGAAAATCTGTTTTTGCCATTATATACGACAGAAATAACTTAAATAAAAAGAAAATCTTTACTTAAATTGAGTGGTGCAAGTTTCCCCCGTCGGAAATCAACACCTGCGAAAGCGGTTACAGTTGAAGCTTCACTATTTTAAGGATACGTCAGATACCCTTTTTTAATAGTTCTATGATAAATTGACGACTTTGGTTGGTTGGACAAATTGAGGAATTGCGATCGTGTGGTTGAAACTGATCTATTTTATGAAAAATTAATTTGTTATGAAAGGTGTTTTTATGAAACAATTTTCTAAAAATATATAGCTATATAAATGTTTTAATAATTTGAAAATAAAATAGAATTTTGGAATGGAATTAATTCAGTATAAAATTTGCTGCAACCTGTTTTCTCAATTTCGAGTCATTTCCAAATTTTCTAAGGAAAGCACGTGCTTCTCGTGGCTATTCGGTATACAGGGCCTGCTTACGGAGTTGAGTTCACCTTTAATATTCTGAAATTTGTTTTATAAAAGAAACTGACAAGCTGAGGATAGTGAGGATATGATATTTAAATTCCTGATTTTCGAAATTTATGTTTTGTGAGTTTGCCTTTAACACAGCGCTTTTACAATTTGTTGAATTTCGTAGATTTTCCAACTAGAAGTTTTCCAAAAAAATTATTTCAAAATATGAAAATGCAATTTTTCAAATTTTCTTTTTCTTTTTCTTTTTTTCTTTTCTCTCTCTCTTTTTTTTTTTAAGCATTTTGATAAAAGTAAAATTTTATTCAAAAATTCTGGTGCAAACCTTTATTAAAATTAAGTGGTATAAACTATATCTTATCCCTTTAAAAGGTTAATATCCGCAACGACTCATATGTAGTAAAAGGCATAAACATGCCCGTCATTAAGGCTCCTGTTCTGCCGGCGAAGGCACTCAAGAGCTAATGCTAATCCTATGGGAAGGGATTTTTCTAATATCTCGTTTACATTTCGACATTTTTAATTTTTTTTTTTTTTTTTTTTTTTATTGGATAGCATAGGTCCGTTTGTACATCGCACCTTTTTTACTTTTTCAATTTTGGTCGCAGATATTTTTTATGAAGCTACTTTCACTTTCAAAACCGGTTCTGAAAATGAAAGTGTCAATCTAAAAAATGTCTGCAACCAAAATCGAAAGAGTAAAAAAAGTGCGACGTAGAGACGGGATCTGGGCTATCCAATGCAAAAATAAAAAATAAATAAAAATATTTGAAAATGTCGAAATGCAAACGAGATATTAGAAAAATCCCTTCCTATAGGATTAGCATTAGCTCGTGAGTGCCTTCGCCGGCAGGGACAACACAAAGCACATCAGCGAAACTTGAAGTTGCGATTAGTAATGAAGAGAGTGATTTATTTTGTCATCCGAATGAATCATTCGTGCATGCGCGAAAGCATAGTTGTGAATCTTCATATTTTTTTAATCATTTATCACCAGAAATTTCGTGCAATAAAAAGAAATATAAGCATAGTTGACAATCTTCGTATTTTTAGTTGCGCTTGTAATTATACAATTACATGGCACCCATAGTCGTCGTTTGGTCCGCCGCCTGTCTATCTGCATATATCAACGCAAAAACTACCCAACCGAAAGAAAATGGATTCTCGAAATTTCTGTTTTGTGAGTTTGCCTTCCACGCAGTGCTTCTACAATTTGTTGAATTTCGTCGATTTTCTAACTAGAGGTTTTCCAAAAAATTTATTTCAAAATATGAAAATGCAATTTTTCAGATTTTTTTTTTTTTTTTTTTTAATCGATTTTATAAAAGTAAAATTTTATTCAGAAATTCTGGTGCAAATCTTGATTAAAGTTAAGTGGTATAAACTACATCTTACTCCTTTAAAGGGTTAATATCCGCAACGACTCATATGAAGTGAAAGGCACAAACATGTCCGTTGTTAACACTATGCTCAAGAGAAAAACTTGAAGTAGCGACTAGTGATAGGCAGAATGAATGATTTTGTCATTCGAATGAATCATTGGGGCATGCGCAAAAGCATAGTTGCAAACATTCTTTTTTTTTTTTTTAATCAATTATCACAAGAAATTTTGTGAAGTACAAACATAAGTATAGTTGAGGACCATATCGCACTTTTTAGGTGCGTTCGTAATTATATAAATACGTAGCACCTATAGTCGTCGTTCTTTCTGTCCGTCCGCATACAACAGAGAAAAAACTATCCAACCGAATGGGTCTGAAATTTTAAATATATAATTGTTGCAAAATTTTGTCGAGTCATTTCAAATTTTATGAAAATCGGATGCATAGTTTAATTAGAGGGACTGTCAAAAGTTTTCCGTTACGTTACGGCCAATGGGAAAAAATTGTTTTAAGTGCATTTTAATGATGTTACAGCCTTTCGAACAGAATGAAATTGATATGAACTTATGAAGTGCACTAAAATATATATTCAATACGATCTGCGGTTCAAAAAATATTTATAAAACAAGTTATAGTATGAACGCACCTCATTTGCCACGTTTGACATGCAATTTCTAACTTGTTATAATCAATTACCAGTTGAAATTTTGAAAAACCAAAGAAGTTTCTTATTTTTACGCGGCTCGTTTTTCTCTTAGACTGGTGCATTTTGCCCTGTCCTGATGTGTTTTTTCGTTGAACCTGTACTAATTTCATTTCATTAAATTTTCTAAATTTTCACATATTGTTTTTACATTTCCGCAGTAGTTTTCATAACTACAGTTATACTTTATTTCTTATACCATAATATAACCTTTCTTTCAGTGAATCATATACTTTTCATAACTTAAATTTTAATTCCTATATTATTGTCAAATTTTCTAATTTACCCTCTTTTTGCTCATTTTTTCATAATTCTTATTTTTTTTTTAAATAATTATTACTTTTTAAGTAGTTTTTTACTACATTTTAACTTTTTCCCAATAACTCATATAATAGCAAGACATTTTATGTTTACACTGGGCGTTCAGTTGACTGCAGCTAGGAAGCCCATCAATGATTATTACCTATTCAGTAACTTGGTTTTAATTAAAATAAAAACATACCTTTTTATTTACAAAATTTCTGGTAGTAAATGATTCTTAAAAAATACCATAGTTGGTAGATACGCTTTTGCGTATGCTCAATTCGAATCTCAAAATCATTCTTTCTGCCCATAACTAGTTGTGACATGCGCAATGGCTTTCCCTTTGATTGCCTGTATCTTCGCAGAATAACTCACGCATAGTTGTATCTGTATCAGTTATATTTAATCATTAAAAAAGTAGTAGTATACTTTCCCAAAAAAATCTTTAATGGTATCCCTAAAAATAAACTTTATGATGACTTTAAAAAGACACAAGTTGCTCTTGTTTACAATGTCACTATAGTTCTATCAAATCTTAGTTTATCATATAAAATATAAACTGCTTACGAGACCGTATCCATAAACTGCTTACCATAATAAATAATAAACTAAGATTTAATAGAACTCTTATTGCATTGTAAAGGAGGGGAAATAATGTTTTTATAAAGTGGTAATGAAGTCTATTTCTAATCCCTTTAGGGGCGGTGGGATATAATATATACCACTTAATTTTTATTCCGAAATACCAAATTGACAGCAGAATTTTGAGATAAACTTTTACATTTATATTCCACGTAAAGAAAAACTTTTACTTATTTTCAAATAAATTTGTTTCTAAATCCTGGTGTAAATCAGTCTTTTCAACGTTTTAACAACAGAAGAACTTTGCCCCTGAAAGGGTTAAAGACACTATTAAAGATTTTTTGAAAAACTATAATATCTAATACTTTCCAATGATGATATATAATGGACATAACTATGCATGAGTTATTTATTCTCTTTTCTACAATATAATGCCGGATAAAGTGTAAAGTAAAAAGTTTAAAGTAAAAAATATGTTCATAAAAAACTATGATTGGAAAGATAATGTTTTAAATGAAATTTACTCAAAACTCATAACTAAAATAAATAATTATATATTTTTTTTACAGCAGGTAATTTATTCAATCAGGAATGCGTTAATGAAAATAATTCACTTTCGTAAATATATTATTACATAGATGACAGCACTACAAAAAGTAGTTCAAGTTTTACTTTCACAATACTAATAAGAGATGGCAGGACTAGTTTAATTTTTCACTGTTAAATTAAAAAGTGTAGAATTATAGTCTCTTTCAATCGTTATATTAGTCTTGAAAATATCTACAAGGGAAAAAAAATGACACTTTCTGACAAAAAACAATTTTAAAAGATAACAGTCACTGGTTTAAAACATAAGTTGAGCTCTGCAGTCATTATTTATTCTGGATCAAATTGGTAGGTTGTAAAATGACCTATTGAGTTAAATATGATTATGTTCTCAGTCATAGTGAAGTCAGTACTGAGATACAGAGCGCAATTCTGCACAACTATTCCTTTATTATAAATCAGCTTTCAAGAAAGCATTTTTACTAAAATGATTGGTTAAATAATTTATGCCTAGCGCAAGAAAATTGAGACGTTTTGATTTTTAGTAAATAAATTAATATATTTTTGGATAAACTTCTTTTTCATTTTTAAAGATTATTCTAAGCAATTCATAAACAGGGATTTTAGAAAAGCATAATGTTATAAGTATTCTATTATACATAAAGCAGTTATAATCAAATAAAGTACGGAAAGGGGGATATTCAGGCGCGAATGGATAATTAAATTACCTTTCGTAAATATATTATTGCATAGATGGCAGCACTACAAAAAGTAGTTTAAGTTTTACTTTCTAAACGCTAATAACAGATGGCAGCACTAGATATAGTTAATTTTCTGCCTCTAATCTATGAAAACAAATATAAAATTTTATGTTTGTTTTCATAGAACGATTTTCTTAAGCTGTAACGCCCATAGGTGAACTTATAACTTTTTTTTTCTTAAATTTAATAGGTTGTATTCAGAAGAAAGAATAATAAAGAACATATCTAACAAACATCAAAAGTACATAGGTGCAGTCAACTTTTTGAACAGGGGGTGCCCAGGCCGTGATTTTTTAACCTGAACGTGCTCGGTACAAACAAAATATTGTACAGCACAACTTACTAAAACGGAATCTCATAACATCGGGAAACTTACCGTTTTAGGCAGGTTTCTGACTTAGAAGATATAATTGTCTGCTATTACTTCTTCTCTTGAAAGGGGCACAGACGCAAGATTTTTATTTGATTGGGGGAGCGGGAGTTCAAAATTAATTTTTACTTAAAAAAAGTATTTTAATATCTTTGAAGGCTCTTAGAAGCGAAGTGTGTAAGGGGCTATACATATATAACGTTATCAACATTTTGCGGATTTTGGACCCCCTCCCCCCCTCTCCATCGATGATATCGTCATCAATGTCTGAAATTTCTTTTATTTTTAGATTCTTTTTCTTTCTTTTCATACGCTTGCAGTGGCATACACATATGATTATACATTTATTACTCGCATACTTTACGGATTCTAGAAGTCAATAAAATATAAATACATAAAATATGTTAATATCAAATAACGTCTAACAGAGTTAAAAAAAATATACATCTAAAAGAGGTAGTTACTATTTAAAAGCAGGGCTTAATTTGCGCCGGAGCCCACCGGACCCCAGCTCCGGTGCTTTTCTGTTTTTAGTAAATATTTAAATATTGGTCGAAATTCACCGGAGCTCATAAATACAGGGCTCCGGAGCCCAGTGCAATTCGGCCCCACCAGTGGCTGAGAGGTTCTGCTCTCGAAGCTGGTAGACGGGAGGTGCTGGGTTCGAACCCAATCGCGCCCGTCGGCCTAATCGTTCGGAGTTTTCGTGGTTTTCTTCGAACCGTGGATTTCCATGCGTTAATACGGATTAGGTTCCCTCAGAAAGACCTCCACGGAAGGCACTCCCCCTAGGGCCTATATCCCTCGTGTAGATAATTGGCCGTCAACAATCAACCCAACCCAACCCAGTGCAATTCGTATATATGCATTTTTATGAAAAAATGCATAGCTACGAACTATTCATTTTTTGTGTTAACACTATTTCCGAATCATAATCCGTACCATATTTAATCGCAAAATTCTGCAATTAATTAACACTAAAACTAGGCAAATATTACTATTCGGAAGGAGTGATAACCAAAAAGTGGAATAGTTGATAGCAAGGTACATGCTAATAGATATTTCAAAATTTTTATTTTGCTAAAGGAAAAAAAAATGCTTTAAATTTTGCAAATAATGTACGAAATATAAATATGCAGATTGATTGACAGGGGGAAGGGGGTATGGGAAAGCGGTACAGTTGTAGTACCGGTATCACATAATATTAGGGCTCCGGTACTTTTTTTCTTAGAAATTAAGCCCTGTTTAAAAGTATTTAGTAATAGTTTATTGTTACATAATGCATTCAACAGTCATATTGCCTTCTTGTACTTGCCCCCTGCCCTGAGAGGTTAAAAGCAGAACAAAACAGTTGGGCAACATTCTTTGTCTTTCTTTATAGGTAAACGCAAGTATCATTTCCTACATATTATGCTCCTCATTCTCTAATAGCGAATTATATGCGCATATGGCTGAAGAACAGGTATGCCAAACGTTGGGGTATTCTAAATTTTGGAATGAAATGACTTTATAAACATTTAAAGTCTTTAAAAGCTTTGAATTTTCATAAAAACATATAAAAATCACATGTTGTAACTCCATGAAGATCTAAGATAAAATGGATTAACTATATGCTTTTCTGGTTTAATTTGATTGAAGGAACACAAATATAGAGTAAAAATGGGTGTTACTTCATGAAAAAAGAAAGTTTGTACAGCTTTTAACGTTTTAACCCCCCAATATTTTATCACCCAATATGCGCATAGTATTTAATACACTATATGGCCAAAGGTGACCGGTCTCTTGCAATTTTAGACGTTTTGTTAAATATCTAGAAAAATACAAGAGGAATTAACCTGAAACTGCAGGTGTGTAAACAGTATAGTATAGTTCATATATTTCCGCGAAGATTTTTATCCGAAACATCATAGGGGACCGTCAACAAATTGAAAAAGAACGAATATCTTTTGGATAACCCTGTAAAAACTAATCTAGCAAAAGCTTTCAAACTCGAAATTATTAATAAGTGGCTTATTGTAATATACTGTGTTCATTTTTATGAGGATTGCATGTATACTCGTAGAGAAATTAAGGTTTTTATAAAAACAGTCCCAAATTTCGCTAAGTTTTTTGCTTATAATTTGCAGAGTTTTTAATATAAAAAAAAGTTCTTTTCAGAAAATATGTCAAACAATATTGTACACAATAATCTGCAATCGGAATTAAAAAATAATTAAATTTGGATGAAAAAATGAGCAGGTTTACTAAAAAATATTTCACTGCGCATGCGGGAATGCAATCTAAATATAATATGCATAATGAATTAGCTAAGTAAGCAACTTTTGTGAAAGTATCAAAATCATAGCTTGAAAATTCTGAAAATTACCGTCGATAGAATAAGCTCGAAATCCGTTGTTCCCAAAAAAGAAGCAAAATGATGAGGGGTTGTATCAAATATCTATTGATTAGTGCTAAGATAGCGTACATAATATTGCACGTACTACTATATTTGGATACAACTCCTCAACTTTTTGCTTCCTTTTGGGAACAACGGATTTCGAGCTTGTTCTATCGACGATAATGTTCAGAATTTTCAAGCTATGATTTTGAGACTTTCACAAAAGTTGCTCTATATACTTAGCTGATACATTATGCACATTATATTTTGATTGAATTCGCTCATGCGCAGTGAAACATATTTTAGTAAACCTGCTCATTTTTCATCCAATTTTTATTGTTTTAGGTAGCTTTCTTTACAAAAAAGCTACCTATTGCAGCCGTTCGGAGGAAAGCGATTTCAAAAAATTTTGGTATATTTTCATCGATCATGACCCCCAGACCCCGAAACCACCCTCCGTTCAAAATTGATATATATATATATATATATATATATATCTGACCTATGTCACACTGTAACTCCCGTAATTATGAACCGATTTCGATGTAATTCGGTGTGTACATAGTACATACCAGTGTCTCGACCGAGTTCGTTGGCCAGCTTCATCCGCCGTTTTGTTTCAAAATGGCGGCCATTTAAAATTTTTAAAAAAATTTAAAACTTCAAATGTGATACCAAAAAATTAAAAATAGAAAAATATTATTTTGTTATGTATTTGACCTTTATACAAAGATTCCGGAGCAGCTTTTGTTTCGTCTATATCTTAAAAAATGGCTGAGTTATAGCATTTTGAATTTCTAGCGTGGCTGATATTTTGAAACGTCCTGAATTTTGTCACGCGATAAAAGGCGTATTTATGAACCGATTTGGATGTAATTCAGTGTGTACATAGTACATACCAATCTCTCGACCGAGTTCGTTGGCCAGCTTCATCCGCCATTTTGTTTCAAAATGGCGGCCATTTAAATTTTTTTTTAAATTTAAAATTTGAAATGTGGTACCAAAAAATTGAAAATGGAAAAATATTTTTTTCTTATGTATTTGACCTTTATAGAAAGATTTCGGAGCAGTTTTTGTTTCGTCTATATCTTAAAAAATGGCTGAGTTATAGCATTTTGAATTTCTAGCGTGGCTGACATTTTGAAACGTCCTGAATTTTGTCACGCGATAAAAGGCGTATTTATGAACCGATTTGGATGTAACTTCGTTTATACATAGTACATACCAATGTCTCGACCGGGTTCGTTGACCAGCTTCACCCGCCATCTTGTTTAAAAATGGCGGCCATTTAAATTTTTAAGAAAAATTTAAATTTGAAATGTGGTACCAAAAATTGAAAATTGAAAAAATATTTTCTTCTTATGTGTTTGACCTTGATAAAAAGATTCGGGAGCAGTTTTTGTTTCGTCTATATCTTAAGAAATGGCTGAGTTATAGCATTTTGAATTTCTAGCGTGGCTGACATTTTGAAACGTCCTGATTTTTCTCACGTAATAACAGGCGTATTTATGAACCGACTTGGATGTACCTTGGTGTGTACATAGTACATACCAATGTCTCGACCGAGTTCGTTGGCCAGTTTCATTCGCCATCTTGTTTCAAAATGGCGGCCATTTAAAAAAATTAAAAAATAAAAAAATTTAAATGAGATACCAAAAAATTGGAAAAAGAAAAAGATTTTTTTTGTATGTGTTTGACCTTAATACAAAGATTCCGGAACAGTTTTTCTTCCGTCTATATCTAAAAAAAAATGGCTGAGTAATAGCATTTTGAATTTCTCTTGTGGCTGACATTTTAAAACGACCTGATTTTTGTCACGCGATAACAGGCGTATTTATGAACCTATTTGGATGTAACTTGGTCTGTACATAGTACATACCAATGTCTCGACCGAGTTCGTTGGCCAGTTTCATTCGCCATCTTGTTTCAAAAGGGTTGCCATTTAAAAAAAATTAAATTTAAAATTCAAAATGAGGTATTAAAAAATTGGAAAATGAAAAAGATTTTTTTTATGTGTTTGGCCTCGATACAAAGATTCCGGAGCAGTTTTTGTTTCTGAAAATTTGTTCTTTTGTTGCTATCTTAAAAAAAAGGTTGATTTATAGCACTTTGAATTTCTAGCATGGCTAACATTTTGAAACGATCTTGTATTTGTCACGCGATAACACACGTATTCGCCTATTTCGATGTAAGAAGGCATGTGGATAGTATACATCAACACCTCGACCAAGTTCGCTGGCCAGATTCATCAGCCATCCTCTTTCAAAATGGCGGCCATTAAATTAAAAAAAATATATATATTTAAAGTGAGGTGCAAAAAAATTAGAAATTGAAAAAGGTTTCTTTCTTAAGTATTTGATCTTGATATAAGGATTCAGGAGCATTTTTTGTTTGTCTTTACCTTAAAAAATGGCTCAGATATAGCAGTTTCAATTTCTATTGTAGGTGACATTTTGAAAAATCTGATTTTTTCCATGCGACAGCACTCCTATATATTAACCGATTCCGATGTGAGTGAGCATGTGCACAGCAATTACTAAGGTCTCGACCAAGTTCACTGGTTAACCTCATCCACCTTGTTGTCTTAAAATGACAGGCACTTTAAGAAATTGCCGAATTTGGCAGCCAAATATAAGTTACTTTAAAGAAAAGCAGCTTGGATAAAGCTGACTAATTTCGCGAAATTCTCATTCATTATATTGATAAAAATTAGTATTGAATCTCCTATATTCGGTTTCCACTAAATTGAGCTTCGTGTGTTTGCATGATATAAGTTGGCTTTTTTAAAATAAGGATTATGAAAGCGACCTCTTCCTCCCGGCACTGGCCGGAAGGACTTTTTTTAATTCTGATTGCAGAATATTGTGTACAATGTTATTGGCCATATTTTCTGAAAAGAACTTTTTTAGGTAGCTTTCATTACAAAAAGCTACCTATTGCAGCCGTTCGGAGGAAAGTGATTTCAAAAAATTTTGGTATATTTTCATCGATCATGACCCCCAGACCCCGAAACCACCCTCCGTTCAAAATTGATATATGTATATATATATATATATATATATCTGACCTTTGTCACACTGTAACTCTCGTAATTATGAACCGATTTCGATGTAATTCGGTGTGTACATAGTACATACCAATGTCTCGACCGAGGTCGTTGGCCAGCTTCATCCGCCGTTTTGTTTCAAAATGGCGGCCATTTAAAATTTTTAAAAAAATTTAAAATTTGAAATGTGGTACCAAAAAATTAAAAATAGAAAAATATTATTTTGTTATGTATTTGACCTTTATACAAAGATTCCGGAGCAGTTTTTGTTTCGTCTATATCTTAAAAAATGGCTGAGTTATAGCATTTTGAATTTCTAGCGTGACTGACATTTTGAAACGTCCTGAATTTTGTCACGCGATACAAGGCGTATTTATGAACCGATTTCGATATAATTCGGTGTGTACATAGTACATACCAATGTCTCGACCGAGTTCGTTGGCCATCTTCATCCTCCATTTTGTTTCAAAATGGCGGCCATTTAAAATTTAAAAAAAAATTTAAAATTTGAAATGTGGTACCAAAAAATTAAAAATAGAAAAATATTATTTTGTTGTGTATTTGACCTTTATACAAAGATTCCGGAGCAGTTTTTGTTTCGTCTATATCTTAAAAAATGGTTGAGTTGCAGCATTTTGAATTTCTAGCGTGGCTGACATTTTGAAACGTCCTGAATTTTGTCACGCGATAAAAGGCGTATTTATGAACCGATTGGGATGTAACTTCGTTTATACATAGTACATACTAATGTCTCGACCGAGTTCGTTGGCCAGCTTCATCCGCCATCTTGTTTCAAAATGGCGACCATTTAAAAAAATTAAAAAATTAAAAAATTAAAATGAGATACCAAAAAATTAGAAAATGAAAAATATTTTTTTCGTATATGTTTGACCTTAATACAAAGATTTCGGAACAGTTTTTGTTTCGTCTATATCTAAAAAAATGGCTGAGTAATAGCATTTTGAATTTCTATTGTGGCTGACAAATTAAAACGACCTGATTTTTGTCACGCAATAACAGGCGTATTTATGAACCGATTTGGATGTAACTTGGTCTGTACATAGTACATACCAATGTCTCGACCGAGTTCGTTGGCCAGCTTCATTCGCCATCTTGTTTCAAAAGGGTTGCCATTTAAAAAAATTTAATTTAAAATTTAAAATGAGGCATTAAAAAATTGGAAAATGAAAAAGATATTTTTTATGTGTTTGGCCTTGATACAAAGATTCCGGAGCAGTTTTTGTTTCTGAAAATTTGTTTTTTTGTTTATATCTTAAAAAATGGTTGAATTATAGCACTTTGAATTTCTAGCATGGCTAACATTTTGAAACGATCTTGTATTTGTCACGCGATAACACACGTATTCGCCTATTTCGATGTAAGAAGGCATGTGGATAGTATACATCAATACCTCGACCAAGTTCGCTGGCCAGATTCATCAGCCATCTTGTTTCAAAATGGCGGCCATTAAATTAAGAAAAATATATATATTTAAAGTGAGGTGCAAAAAAATTAGAAATTGAAAAAAGGTTTCTTTCTTAAGTATTTGACCTTGAAAAGGATTCAGGGGCATTTTTTGTTTGTCTTTACCTTAAAAAATGGCTCAGATATAACAGTTTCAATTTCTATTGTGGGTGACATTTTGAAAAATCTGATTTTTTGCATGCGACTCGTATATATCAACCGATTCCGATGTGAGTGAGCATGTGCACAGCAATTACTAAGTCCTCGACCAAGTTCACTGGTTAGCCTCATCCACCATGTTGTCTTAAAATGGCAGGCACTTTAAGAAATCGCCGAATTTGGCAGCCAAATATAAGCTACTTTAAAGAAAAGCAGCTTGGATAAAGCTGACTAATTTCGCGAAATTCTCATTCATTATATTCATAAAAATTAGTATTGAAGCTCCTATATTCGGTTTCCTCTACATTGAGCTTCGTGTGTTTGAATGATATAAGTCGGCTTTTTAAAAATAAGGAATATGAAAGCTACCTCTTCCTCCCGGCACTGGCCGGAAGGACTTTTTTTAATGTTAAGAACTCTGCAAATTATAAGCAAAAAGCTTGGCTAAATTTGGGACTGTTTTTGTAAAAACCTTAATTTCTCTACGAGTATACATGCTATCCTCATAAAAATGAACACAGTATATTACAATAAGCCTCTTATTAATAATCTCGAGGTTAAACGCTTTTGCTACATTAGTTTTTACAGGATCATCCAAAAGGTATTCGTTCTTTTTCAATTTGTTGACGGTCCGTTATGAGGTTTCGATAAAAAATCTTCGCAGAAATATATGATCTATACTGTACTGTTTACACACCTGCAGTTTCAGGTTAATTCCTCATGTGTTTTTCTAGATATTTAACAAAACGACTAAAATCGCAAGTGACCGGTCACCTTTGGCTATATAGTGTAGCAGATGTTTTACCAACTGGTTGTTATTTGCGTCGTTTTATACGATGACTTACGGCAAAAGTAATATTGGGTATAATTTCTTTCTACAAATGTAACATAACATGTCATCCTAAATTTGACTGCTTGTTTTTAAAATGTAGTAACAACCAAATGTTGACAGCTAGAAATTTATTTTTGCAAAAATTATTGCATAAAGTCGGCAATTTCTTTATTCTGCTTCCTTGTTTTATTACCAATTGTCACCGGCAGATGACGTTGCGCTACCTCAAACTGTAAGGAACTACGAAGAAACTGCAACTAAAATCATTAATTAACTGATTTAATGCATGAGACATCGTAATTAAAAAATAAAAATCTTAGAATTCCATACAAATGGTTCGAAAATTGAATTTTTATATGATTTTTAACATTGCTTTAAAGTAAAAGATGTTGAATAAAATTTCTTTAATTTCAAAGTTTTCGTTCTTAAATTTGTCTGCTTTTAATTTTCAAATTTTTTTTTTCAGATTTGGTGTCCGGTCAGGTGTCTCGGCATATGGAGCTACGAGGGACGCGCGGAACCAGAGTTGAATTCAGGAGGTGTTCCGGGTGAGATATCTCCCCCCCCCCCCCCCCCCCTGAGCAATGATTCCCCTGAAATTCCACCAATAACAGTTCAGTTCTTTTTCAACCTAATATTTTAAAAGATCGTAGAACATTTTAGGAAATTTTGACTCTATTCTTAGATCTCAAATAGCAATTTATTTTCTTCTTGTTTTCAATTTGTAAATAAATAAATGTTTCACTTCAGTGTTAAAAATCTGCAGCAAACGTCCCAGTCATTCGACCGTTTTTGCAAATAACGGTTATATAAAGAGTTTCAGGACCCCCCTCCCCGGAAGATTTGAGATTTTGTGTTTTCAATGGTCAAAAAGTACAATCCCCCCCCCCCCCCCAGAACTCTATAATGTCCCCCCGGAGCCACAGAAATCTCTCCAGGATAAAAGCGTCTGAATTCAACACTATGCGGAACGCCGTTCTCCCTGAATTCCGCGGTGTTCGGCCCGGCCGCCACCGAGACCAACATTAAACTTTAGCATAACGGCTTTTAACTCGAATAAGTCTAAATTGAAATCAATCAATGTTCCAAATCATCAAAGTTAAAGCAATATCAAAATTAAAATTAAAGAGCGCCTACTATATTTTATATTTTTTACAACAAAACTCACAATAAATAACAAAAATAAAAAACACAACAATGATGAAGAAGGCAGTGTAGGTTATATAAATCTATAAAAGATGTCATTGAAATGGCGGTAATTGTCTTAAGATAAATTACTTGAAGTATTAGACTACACTATTTCTTAGAGAAGTCTCTGAAACGGCTTCTTCCTTTGCTTCTACAGAAGCTATTCGTAATAGCCCGTATGCAATGAAATAATAATAAGCCAGGACATTGACATTGACGAAAGACCAACAGGGCATCTAAATTTATTACCGAGTATAAATAATAAACGTGTATTTTGCTCATCGAAAATTGCAGAAATGCGGAAGTTTACTTCAATTATTTCAGGGTGTTGTGTTGTTCTCTTTAGCGCCTCGTTAATTGCTTCTATACAAGATATTGAAGATATTCCAGCTTTAAATACTCTAAAAGGTAAGTGAGCAGACTTTTTTTTAACACTTTCTAACATAGTTAAACAAGAACGAAAGATAATGCTCCCAGCATAGATTATGAAACACTTTCCAACACATTCAGAATACTGTATATCAATGGTTGGAAATATATCATAATTTTTTTTGTTCATCACTGTATATCAGGCATGTCAAACACGCGGCCCGCTGGCCACAACTGGCCCACCGACAATATCTTTGTGGCCCACCAATGCTTTGACATTTTACCTTTGTTTAATTCAGTTAAGAGTTGCAATTTCTAACTGAGTGAAAAAGTTTGCAATGAGGCAAAGTGAGCAATTAGGCATATATTAACTATGTTCGGTAGCAAAATTTTTCTGGTAAAAGCAACATAATTTGAACGAGAAAATATGTTTCATAAATGAAATAAAATACGTAGCGCATAAATAAAAGACACGATTTATTAAGTTATTTTTTTTTCAAATTATGTTAAGTTTTTTACTTGAAAAAATTCCGGAAGATTAAAAGTTATACCTTTGCTAGGTTAAAATAGCTTGTGTAAAATAATTTTTTTTTAAGGTAATACAATTTAAAAAATCCGATTAAACTTTGTTGATTTGGTTGATAAAAAGTAATGCCAAGTATTTTTTCGAAAAATAAGATAAAATAAACTATGCATTATAATAATAACTTTGGAACTTTACTTGAATATTTGTTTAATATGGCTATGTTTTGTACGTACAAATATTGCTGTGTGCAATTCTAATAACATTATCTACTTTGTTTGATGTGGCCGGCGTCTTTGTATGAAATGTTTAATTTGGCCCGCGGCGGCAGACGAGTTAGATGACATGACATCGCGGTGCTTAAAAAGTGCCGACGCGGCGTGTAACGCCGCCGCGCGTAACCTCCAACTAAATATGAAGAAGAACTAAGATGAATTTCGAAACAATGCACGGCCTAAAAGTATAATTTGGAAGCTCTGGTGGAGACTCTAGGGCCATTCCAGAGTTGGAAGCACGAGGTTAAATATAACCTCCAGAAAAAGGGGCGCATAAGGCATCCAAGAATTTTTTTTGGTTGCCCTATACTTCAATGTCACTTCACTGACTGGCGTCGGCAAGATCGGAGAATGTAAAGGTAGTAGGGTACCAACGAGCACAGAAAAGCTATAGCATAAGGTAGCCAAGCCTATCTATCTCTAAACCTTAAAAAAAAGGGGGGGGGGGGCACATAGCTCACTAATTTAGATGTCAAGCCTAGTGCGCATTACAGGTCGCAGCAGGTCTCCCGGCTTTCGCACAAACCGTTAAGCCTTGAAAAAGGCTTTGTTGTACTAGACATCGAGAGAACACTGCTATTGCAAATTGCATTTTTGTTAGAAATAGAATAATGATTTACCGAAATTGCAAGACATGGTGAAATAATTACAGCTGTGTTTCAAGATTGCATTTGATAGATGAAATCTTATTTTATCTGAGTGAAGAGCAACTACCCATTTCCCTCTTTTCCCGTGCAGAGAGAGAAAAAAAAAGGAATTTCCAACATCTGGTATACATAAAAGTGTTGCACAACGAGATGCAATAAGAAAGACTAATGAACTGAAAACTTTTCTTCCTTTTTTAGTCAGTCTCTAAATATATGCCCTAAGCAAAACACGCAGTGTGTCTGCGCTCTGAAAAACCTTAAAGATATATGTTAATTAAATATATAACTTTGAATGTAAATTTAATTTTAACTTTATCTATGTGCTTTTAATTAAATAGTGTAGTCCTGTGATCCTGTGCCCTCTTTTGTTACTGAGTGGAATATTTTCATGCTGATTCACTTTGGATTTTTATAGCAGGTTGGATTACCTTACGCGGATTCAATCAACGCTGAAAATAAAGGTAGGAGCATGCCAATTTTATCTTTCTCCTTTTTTTGTGAAGATGTTAAAAGGGAAAACATTATTTTCTAAATATAATTCATGAAGAGAAGCTCAGTTATTTAACTGCCGTGATTTCACAATAAAAATTCAATAGATTATGAGACTGACTGAAGGCTGTGAACACGGCAAGTTACCGCTCTCTTCTATTTAAACTATTGTGACAATAAATGAAAATAAACGAAAACTCTGGAAAGTTAAGAAACTAAAATAAAAGAAACCTTTTAAAGATAAAACAATGGCCTCCTCCCTTAAAGAAACATTTAATATCGAAAAATTAAATCCGCATAACTATGCCCAATGGAGTTTTAAAACCCAGATGCTCCTAATGAGGGAAGATTTATTTAATTATACACAGGATGACCCCCCAACACCACTAACTACTGAGTGGACTAAGCGAGATAATCGTGCCAGGGCTACAATTATATTAACTTTAGAAGACTCACAACTTATTTATGTGAAAATGAAACGACAGCCAAGACAACTTGGAATGTTTTAAAAACTATACACGAGCGCGCAAACCTTTCGAGCAAATTATATTTACTCAGAAAGTTATACAGTATAAAACTCGGGGAAAACGGAGATATGATAAGTCATATCGTAAAAATACTAGAAACAGCCGACAGATTAAAGGCGATAGGGGAAGAAATTAAGGACACGCATTTATCCGCGTTACTTTTATGCTCCCTCCCACCGAGTTATGATACTTTGATTATCGCACTTGAAGCGAGAAAGGAAGAGGAGTTAAACTCTGAATTTATAAAAGGAAAATTGACCGATGAGTATCAAAGGAGACAAGATAGCTCGAATAATACGTCGCGCGAAAATGCGTACAAAGCAGAAAAAAATAATACTAAACCACAATATCGCAAACAAGAACAAAATATGTTTTGTACATATTGTAAAAGACGAAATCACATAAAATTAAATTGTTGGTTCCTTAAGAATAAAAATTCAAATTCTAAAAACCAAACAATGAATAAAGGGAGACAGAATGCTGCATTATGTTCTGAAACGAACAAAATCACTCCGGAAGTAGAAGTACAAACAAACACACAGACTCTGGGGAATAGTAGCAAAGAAAACAAAACCACTTTAGATACAAAGGTGTCTCAAAACAATTGTTCCTTTTACGCGAACATTGAAAATAAATCTACCTGGATAATTGATTCAGGGAGCTCTTCACACCTTTGTAACGACATAAACCTATTCAGTGACATTGATACAAATAATAAGAACACAGTCACGATTGCAAACGGAAAAATTCTTGCTTCACACGGGACAGGCACAATAAAATTACAAACACAATCAAACGACATTACTTTAAATGAAGTTTTGTACGTGCCAGAAATACAGTCAAATTTAATGTCTGTTAATAAAGCAGTGAAGCATGGGTGTAAACTCATTTTTGAAAACGAAACCTGTAAATTAATCCAAAACGGCATAACCTTTATAGAAGGGAAAATTAAAGGTAATTTATATGAAGTAGACCTTTACAAACATAAACAAGTAAACTATGCGAATTTAGCTCATCAATGCAAGAATAAAAACTGTATTGAACTCATGCATAGGAGATTCGGACACAGAGATATAAATGCTTTAAAGCAACTGCAAACTAAAAGTTTAGCAACAGGTTTTAATATGGAAAATTGTAAACATGAAGTAATATGCGAAAGTTGCATAAAATGTAAATTAACAAATGCTCCGTATCCTAAACAAGCTACAAACAAAGCTAGTAAAATTCTCGATTTGATTCATTCTGATGTATGTGGCCCGATGCCAACAGAAAGTATGGGAGGAAAGAAATTCTTTCTCACATTTACTGATGATTTCAGTAGATTTACAATGGTATTTCTTTTATCAAAGAAAAGTGAAGTCATCACTAAACTAAAAGAGTACGTAGCCATAACGAAAAATAAATTCGGTCGCAATATAAAGGAATTAAGAACTGACAACGGCGGGGAATATACCAGTGATGAGATAGAAAATTACTTAAAAGAAGCAGGTATACACCATCAGCTAACCGTGCCAACTTCTCCAGCTCAAAACGGTGTTTCGGAGAGGAAGAATCGTACACTAGTTGAAATGACGCGATGCCTGTTATCGGAAGCGAAACTACCTCAGAAGTTTTGGGGTGAAGCTCTAAATACAGCGGTATACTTAACTAATCGACTCCCCACGAAAGCTCACAATTCTACTCCATACCAATTATGGACAAATAAAATACCGGATTTAAGCAACATTAGAATGTTTGGCTGCAAAGCTTACGCTTATCTCGACAAATCCCAAAGAGGAAAACTTGATGATAAAGCGATTGAAGGAATTTTTGTCGGTTACGACAATAGATCTAAAAGTTATAGGATCTATACTGGTAATAATAAAATTATACGAGCAAGAACCGTCAGATTTCTAGAAAACTTTAATTCAAACACAACACCAAATTTAAATCTGAAAAATGATAGCGAAGTTCAGAAACAACCCGAAAAAGCAGGGGAAAATTCCTCAGAAATTATAATAAGTATGCAGGAAGAAAAACCAACAGACAGTGAGGAAAATACAACAAATGAACCTAGAAGATCACAAAGATCGAATAGAGGTGTTCCACCAGACAGACTCGCATACATTACTAAAGAAAATAAAATTATAGAGCCGAAAATTTTCGAAGATATTAAAAATCTAAACAATCCACATGAGAAAAACCAATGGTACGAAGCAACTAGTGAAGAAATTGCTTCATTAATAAAAAATAACACCTGGGATCTAGTTGATCCTCCACCAGGCGTAAAAGTAATTGGAAATAAGTGGGTTTTTACGGTTAAATATAATTCAAATGGAGAAATTAATAAATACAAAGCGCGTTTGGTAGCGAAAGGCTATTCTCAAAAATTTGGTAGTGACTATTATGAAACCTTTGCACCAGTAGTAGCCTATACAACGCTAAGAGCATTTCTAGCGTGTGCAGCTCACAAAAACTTAAATGTAAACCATTTAGATATTAAAACCGCGTTTCTCCATGGAAATTTAGAAGAAGTTGTTTATATGTCGCAACCAGAAGGACATATTAAACCGGGTGAAGAAAATAAAGTATGTAAGCTAAGAAAGGCTATATATGGCCTAAAACAAGCAGCAAGAGCAAGGAATATTAAAATAGCTGAAAGTTTAAACAAACTAGGTTTTGTGCAAAGCACCGCTGATCCATGTCTCTTCACACGAGAAACTAACGGAAATAAAACTTATATCATCATTTATGTCGACGATCTGTTAATTTCAGGAGATACTAAGGAAATAAATGAAATAATGAAACAACTTAGTAAAGAATACGAAGTGAAAAATTTAGGTATGGTAAATTACTACTTAGGCATAAACATAAAAAGAATTAAAGAAGGAACTTATGCACTCGATCAGGAAAATAAAATAAAAGAACTGATTGAAAAATTTAATTTAAAGGACTCTAAACCTTGTGATACTCCGATGGAGGCAGGTTACTTAAACTTAGATGACGATGAAAATTTACTACCTAATAATCATAAGTATAGACAAGCCATAGGGGCATTGCTATACATAGCTACGATAACTCGTCCAGATATTTCAGCGGCTATTAACATCCTTAGTCGCAGAAATGAGAAACCAAGAGAAAAAGACTGGAGGGCAGTCAAGAGGGTTATAAGATATTTAAAAACAACACAAGAATTAAAATTAGTTATAAGCAACGAATATGATCCGATTCTGACGACATTTGCAGATTCAGATTGGGCAGGAGATAAAAGTGATCGAAAATCAACCACAGGAAATTTAAGTAAATTAGGAAATGCAGCGATTTCCTGGTCAACAAAAAAGCAAAACTCAGTTGCATTATCATCTGCTGAGGCTGAGTATATTTCCGCAGCCACATCAGCACAAGAAACCATATGGTTGATAAAGCTATTGAAGGATCTAGATTTAAACCAAAACCTACCAATTATTCTGTATGAGGATAATGTGTCATGCATCAAGATGACTCAAAATTATAAACATCATTCAAAAACAAAGCACGTGGATATCAAATTTAATTCAATTAAAGATTTACGAGAGAAGGGAATCATAGAATTAGAATATTGTCCCAGTAAGGAAATGACTGCAGACATCTTTACGAAGCCCCTTCCCAAACCTGACTTTATCAAACACAGAGACAACTTGAACTTAAGAACTATTGCAACTTCAGAAATCAAGCAGGGGTGTTAGAAATTGAATAATGATTTACCGAAATTGCAAGACATGGTGAAATAATTACAGCTGTGTTTCAAGATTGCATTTGATAGATGAAATCTTATTTTATCTGAGTGAAGAGCAACTACCCATTTCCCTCTTTTCCCGTGCAGAGAGAGAAAAAAAAAGGAATTTCCAACATCTGGTATACATAAAAGTGTTGCACAACGAGATGCAATAAGAAAGACTAATGAACTGAAAACTTTTCTTCCTTTTTTAGTCAGTCTCTAAATATATGCCCTAAGCAAAACACGCAGTGTGTCTGCGCTCTGAAAAACCTTAAAGATATATGTTAATTAAATATATAACTTTGAATGTAAATTTAATTTTAACTTTATCTATGTGCTTTTAATTAAATAGTGTAGTCCTGTGATCCTGTGCCCTCTTTTGTTACTGAGTGGAATATTTTCATGCTGATTCACTTTGGATTTTTATAGCAGGTTGGATTACCTTACGCGGATTCAATCAACGCTGAAAATAAAGGTAGGAGCATGCCAATTTTATCTTTCTCCTTTTTTTGTGAAGATGTTAAAAGGGAAAACATTATTTTCTAAATATAATTCATGAAGAGAAGCTCAGTTATTTAACTGCCGTGATTTCACAATAAAAATTCAATAGATTATGAGACTGACTGAAGGCTGTGAACACGGCAAGTTACCGCTCTCTTCTATTTAAACTATTGTGACAATAAATGAAAATAAACGAAAACTCTTGAAAGTTAAGAAACTAAAATAAAAGAAACCTTTTAAAGATAAAACAATGGCCTCCTCCCTAAAAGAAACATTTAATATCGAAAAATTAAATCCGCATAACTATGCCCAATGGAGTTTTAAAACCCAGATGCTCCTAATGAGGGAAGATTTATTTAATTATACACAGGATGACCCCCCAACACCACTAACTACTGAGTGGACTAAGCGAGATAATCGTGCTAGGGCTACAATTATATTAACTTTAGAAGACTCACAACTTATTTATGTGAAAAATGAAACGACAGCCAAGACAACTTGGAATGTTTTAAAAACTATACACGAGCGCGCAAACCTTTCGAGCAAATTATATTTACTCAGAAAGTTATACAGTATAAAACTCGGGGAAAACGGAGATATGATAAGTCATATCGTAAAAATACTAGAAACAGCCGACAGATTAAAGGCGATAGGGGAAGAAATTAAGGACACGCATTTATCCGCGTTACTTTTATGCTCCCTCCCACCGAGTTATGATACTTTGATTATCGCACTTGAAGCGAGAAATGAAGAGGAGTTAAACTCTGAATTTATAAAAGGAAAATTGACCGATGAGTATCAAAGGAGACAAGATAGCTCGAATAATACGTCGCGCGAAAATGCGTACAAAGCAGAAAAAAATAATACTAAACCACAATATCGCAAACAAGAACAAATATGTTTTGTACATATTGTAAAAGACGAAATCACATAAAATTAAATTGTTGGTTCCTTAAGAATAAAAATTCAAATTCTAAAAACCAAACAATGAATAAAGGGAGACAGAATGCTGCATTATGTTCTGAAACGAACAAAATCACTCCGGAAGTAGAAGTACAAACAAACACACAGACTCTGGGGAATAGTAGCAAAGAAAACAAAACCACTTTAGATACAAAGGTGTCTCAAAACAATTGTTCCTTTTACGCGAACATTGAAAATAAATCTACCTGGATAATTGATTCAGGGAGCTCTTCACACCTTTGTAACGACATAAACCTATTCAGTGACATTGATACAAATAATAAGAACACAGTCACGATTGCAAACGGAAAAATTCTTGCTTCACACGGGACAGGCACAATAAAATTACAAACACAATCAAACGACATTACTACAAACATAAACAAGTAAACTATGCGAATTTAGCTCATCAATGCAAGAATAAAAACTGTATTGAACTCATGCATAGGAGATTCGGACACAGAGATATAAATGCTTTAAAGCAACTGCAAACTAAAAGTTTAGCAACAGGTTTTAATATGGAAAATTGTAAACATGAAGTAATATGCGAAAGTTGCATAAAATGTAAATTAACAAATGCTCCGTATCCTAAACAAGCTACAAACAAAGCTAGTAAAATTCTCGATTTGATTCATTCTGATGTATGTGGCCCGATTCCAACAGAAAGTATGGGAGGAAAGAAATTCTTTCTCACATTTACTGATGATTTCAGTAGATTTACAATGGTATTTCTTTTATCAAAGAAAAGTGAAGTCATCACTAAACTAAAAGAGTACGTAGCCATAACGAAAAATAAATTCGGTCGCAATATAAAGGAATTAAGAGCTGACAACGGCGGGGAATATACCAGTGATGAGATAGAAAATTACTTAAAAGAAGCAGGTATACACCATCAGCTAACCGTGCCAAATTCTCCAGCTCAAAACGGTGTTTCGGAGAGGAAGAATCGTACACTAGTTGAAATGACGCGATGCCTGTTATCGGAAGCGAAACTACCTCAGAAGTTTTGGGGTGAAGCTCTAAATACAGCGGTATACTTAACTAATCGACTCCCCACGAAAGCTCACAATTCTACTCCATACCAATTATGGACAAATAAAATACCGGATTTAAGCAACATTAGAATGTTTGGCTGCAAAGCTTACGCTTATCTCGACAAATCCTAAAGAGGAAAACTTGATGATAAAGCGATTGAAGGAATTTTTGTCGGTTACGACAATAGATCTAAAAGTTATAGGATCTATACTGGTAATAATAAAATTATACGAGCAAGAACCGTCAGATTTCTAGAAAACTTTAATTCAAACACAACACCAAATTTAAATCTGAAAAATGATAGCGAAGTTCAGAAACAACCCGAAAAAGCAGGGGAAAATTCCTCAGAAATTATAATAAGTATGCAGGAAGAAATACCAACAGACAGTGAGGAAAATACAACAAATGAACCTAGAAGATCACAAAGATCGAATAGAGGTGTTCCACCAGACAGACTCGCATACATTACTAAAGAAAATAAAATTATAGAGCCGAAAATTTTCGAAGATATTAAAAATCTAAACAATCCACATGAGAAAAACCAATGGTACGAAGCAACTAGTGAAGAAATTGCTTCATTAATAAAAAATAACACCTGGGATCTAGTTGATCCTCCACCAGGCGTAAAAGTAATTGGAAATAAGTGGGTTTTTACGGTTAAATATAATTCAAATGGAGAAATTAATAAATACAAAGCGCGTTTGGTAGCGAAAGGCTATTCTCAAAAATTTGGTAGTGACTATTATGAAACCTTTGCACCAGTAGTAGCCTATACAACGCTAAGAGCATTTCTAGCGTGTGCAGCTCACAAAAACTTAAATGTAAACCATTTAGATATTAAAACCGCGTTTCTCCATGGAAATTTAGAAGAAGTTGTTTATATGTCGCAACCAGAAGGACATATTAAACCGGGTGAAGAAAATAAAGTATGTAAGCTAAGAAAGGCTATATATGGCCTAAAACAAGCAGCAAGAGCAAGGAATATTAAAATAGCTGAAAGTTTAAACAAACTAGGTTTTGTGCAAAGCACCGCTGATCCATGTCTCTTCACACGAGAAACTAACGGAAATAAAACTTATATCATCATTTATGTCGACGATCTGTTAATTTCAGGAGATACTAAGGAAATAAATGAAATAATGAAACAACTTAGTAAAGAATACGAAGTGAAAAATTTAGGTATGGTAAATTACTACTTAGGCATAAACATAAAAAGAATTAAAGAAGGAACTTATGCACTCGATCAGGAAAATAAAATAAAAGAACTGATTGAAAAATTTAATTTAAAGGACTCTAAACCTTGTGATACTCCGATGGAGGCAGGTTACTTAAACTTAGATGACGATGAAAATTTACTACCTAATAATCATAAGTATAGACAAGCCATAGGGGCATTGCTATACATAGCTACGATAACTCGTCCAGATATTTCAGCGGCTATTAACATCCTTAGTCGCAGAAATGAGAAACCAAGAGAAAAAGACTGGAGGGCAGTCAAGAGGGTTATAAGATATTTAAAAACAACACAAGAATTAAAATTAGTTATAAGCAACGAATATGATCCGATTCTGACGACATTTGCAGATTCAGATTGGGCAGGAGATAAAAGTGATCGAAAATCAACCACAGGAAATTTAAGTAAATTAGGAAATGCAGCGATTTCCTGGTCAACAAAAAAGCAAAACTCAGTTGCATTATCATCTGCTGAGGCTGAGTATATTTCCGCAGCCACATCAGCACAAGAAACCATATGGTTGATAAAGCTATTGAAGGATCTAGATTTAAACCAAAACCTACCAATTATTCTGTATGAGGATAATGTGTCATGCATCAAGATGACTCAAAATTATAAACATCATTCAAAAACAAAGCACGTGGATATCAAATTTAATTCAATTAAAGATTTACGAGAGAAGGGAATCATAGAATTAGAATATTGTCCCAGTAAGGAAATGACTGCAGACATCTTTACGAAGCCCCTTCCCAAACCTGACTTTATCAAACACAGAGACAACTTGAACTTAAGAACTATTGCAACTTCAGAAATCAAGCAGGGGTGTTAGAAATTGAATAATGATTTACCGAAATTGCAAGACATGGTGAAATAATTACAGCTGTGTTTCAAGATTGCATTTGATAGATGAAATCTTATTTTATCTGAGTGAAGAGCAACTACCCATTTCCCTCTTTTCCCGTGCAGAGAGAGAAAAAAAAGGAATTTCCAACATCTGGTATACATAAAAGTGTTGCACAACGAGATGCAATAAGAAAGACTAATGAACTGAAAACTTTTCTTCCTTTTTTAGTCAGTCTCTAAATATATGCCCTAAGCAAAACACGCAGTGTGTCTGCGCTCTGAAAAACCTTAAAGATATATGTTAATTAAATATATAACTTTGAATGTAAATTTAATTTTAACTTTATCTATGTGCTTTTAATTAAATAGTGTAGTCCTGTGATCCTGTGCCCTCTTTTGTTACTGAGTGGAATATTTTCATGCTGATTCACTTTGGATTTTTATAGCAGGTTGGATTACCTTACGCGGATTCAATCAACGCTGAAAATAAAGGTAGGAGCATGCCAATTTTATCTTTCTCCTTTTTTTGTGAAGATGTTAAAAGGGAAAACATTATTTTCTAAATATAATTCATGAAGAGAAGCTCAGTTATTTAACTGCCGTGATTTCACAATAAAAATTCAATAGATTATGAGACTGACTGAAGGCTGTGAACACGGCAAGTTACCGCTCTCTTCTATTTAAACTATTGTGACAATAAATGAAAATAAACGAAAACTCTTGAAAGTTAAGAAACTAAAATAAAAGAAACCTTTTAAAGATAAAACAATGGCCTCCTCCCTAAAAGAAACATTTAATATCGAAAAATTAAATCCGCATAACTATGCCCAATGGAGTTTTAAAACCCAGATGCTCCTAATGAGGGAAGATTTATTTAATTATACACAGGATGACCCCCCAACACCACTAACTACTGAGTGGACTAAGCGAGATAATCGTGCTAGGGCTACAATTATATTAACTTTAGAAGACTCACAACTTATTTATGTGAAAAATGAAACGACAGCCAAGACAACTTGGAATGTTTTAAAAACTATACACGAGCGCGCAAACCTTTCGAGCAAATTATATTTACTCAGAAAGTTATACAGTATAAAACTCGGGGAAAACGGAGATATGATAAGTCATATCGTAAAAATACTAGAAACAGCCGACAGATTAAAGGCGATAGGGGAAGAAATTAAGGACACGCATTTATCCGCGTTACTTTTATGCTCCCTCCCACCGAGTTATGATACTTTGATTATCGCACTTGAAGCGAGAAATGAAGAGGAGTTAAACTCTGAATTTATAAAAGGAAAATTGACCGATGAGTATCAAAGGAGACAAGATAGCTCGAATAATACGTCGCGCGAAAATGCGTACAAAGCAGAAAAAAATAATACTAAACCACAATATCGCAAACAAGAACAAAATATGTTTTGTACATATTGTAAAAGACGAAATCACATAAAATTAAATTGTTGGTTCCTTAAGAATAAAAATTCAAATTCTAAAAACCAAACAATGAATAAAGGGAGACAGAATGCTGCATTATGTTCTGAAACGAACAAAATCACTCCGGAAGTAGAAGTACAAACAAACACACAGACTCTGGGGAATAGTAGCAAAGAAAACAAAACCACTTTAGATACAAAGGTGTCTCAAAACAATTGTTCCTTTTACGCGAACATTGAAAATAAATCTACCTGGATAATTGATTCAGGGAGCTCTTCACACCTTTGTAACGACATAAACCTATTCAGTGACATTGATACAAATAATAAGAACACAGTCACGATTGCAAACGGAAAAATTCTTGCTTCACACGGGACAGGCACAATAAAATTACAAACACAATCAAACGACATTACTTTAAATGAAGTTTTGTACGTGCCAGAAATACAGTCAAATTTAATGTCTGTTAATAAAGCAGTGAAGCATGGGTGTAAACTCATTTTTGAAAACGAAACCTGTAAATTAATCCAAAACGGCATAACCTTTATAGAAGGGAAAATTAAAGGTAATTTATATGAAGTAGACCTTTACAAACATAAACAAGTAAACTATGCGAATTTAGCTCATCAATGCAAGAATAAAAACTGTATTGAACTCATGCATAGGAGATTCGGACACAGAGATATAAATGCTTTAAAGCAACTGCAAACTAAAAGTTTAGCAACAGGTTTTAATATGGAAAATTGTAAACATGAAGTAATATGCGAAAGTTGCATAAAATGTAAATTAACAAATGCTCCGTATCCTAAACAAGCTACAAACAAAGCTAGTAAAATTCTCGATTTGATTCATTCTGATGTATGTGGCCCGATTCCAACAGAAAGTATGGGAGGAAAGAAATTCTTTCTCACATTTACTGATGATTTCAGTAGATTTACAATGGTATTTCTTTTATCAAAGAAAAGTGAAGTCATCACTAAACTAAAAGAGTACGTAGCCATAACGAAAAATAAATTCGGTCGCAATATAAAGGAATTAAGAGCTGACAACGGCGGGGAATATACCAGTGATGAGATAGAAAATTACTTAAAAGAAGCAGGTATACACCATCAGCTAACCGTGCCAAATTCTCCAGCTCAAAACGGTGTTTCGGAGAGGAAGAATCGTACACTAGTTGAAATGACGCGATGCCTGTTATCGGAAGCGAAACTACCTCAGAAGTTTTGGGGTGAAGCTCTAAATACAGCGGTATACTTAACTAATCGACTCCCCACGAAAGCTCACAATTCTACTCCATACCAATTATGGACAAATAAAATACCGGATTTAAGCAACATTAGAATGTTTGGCTGCAAAGCTTACGCTTATCTCGACAAATCCTAAAGAGGAAAACTTGATGATAAAGCGATTGAAGGAATTTTTGTCGGTTACGACAATAGATCTAAAAGTTATAGGATCTATACTGGTAATAATAAAATTATACGAGCAAGAACCGTCAGATTTCTAGAAAACTTTAATTCAAACACAACACCAAATTTAAATCTGAAAAATGATAGCGAAGTTCAGAAACAACCCGAAAAAGCAGGGGAAAATTCCTCAGAAATTATAATAAGTATGCAGGAAGAAAAACCAACAGACAGTGAGGAAAATACAACAAATGAACCTAGAAGATCACAAAGATCGAATAGAGGTGTTCCACCAGACAGACTCGCATACATTACTAAAGAAAATAAAATTATAGAGCCGAAAATTTTCGAAGATATTAAAAATCTAAACAATCCACATGAGAAAAACCAATGGTACGAAGCAACTAGTGAAGAAATTGCTTCATTAATAAAAAATAACACCTGGGATCTAGTTGATCCTCCACCAGGCGTAAAAGTAATTGGAAATAAGTGGGTTTTTACGGTTAAATATAATTCAAATGGAGAAATTAATAAATACAAAGCGCGTTTGGTAGCGAAAGGCTATTCTCAAAAATTTGGTAGTGACTATTATGAAACCTTTGCACCAGTAGTAGCCTATACAACGCTAAGAGCATTTCTAGCGTGTGCAGCTCACAAAAACTTAAATGTAAACCATTTAGATATTAAAACCGCGTTTCTCCATGGAAATTTAGAAGAAGTTGTTTATATGTCGCAACCAGAAGGACATATTAAACCGGGTGAAGAAAATAAAGTATGTAAGCTAAGAAAGGCTATATATGGCCTAAAACAAGCAGCAAGAGCAAGGAATATTAAAATAGCTGAAAGTTTAAACAAACTAGGTTTTGTGCAAAGCACCGCTGATCCATGTCTCTTCACACGAGAAACTAACGGAAATAAAACTTATATCATCATTTATGTCGACGATCTGTTAATTTCAGGAGATACTAAGGAAATAAATGAAATAATGAAACAACTTAGTAAAGAATACGAAGTGAAAAATTTAGGTATGGTAAATTACTACTTAGGCATAAACATAAAAAGAATTAAAGAAGGAACTTATGCACTCGATCAGGAAAATAAAATAAAAGAACTGATTGAAAAATTTAATTTAAAGGACTCTAAACCTTGTGATACTCCGATGGAGGCAGGTTACTTAAACTTAGATGACGATGAAAATTTACTACCTAATAATCATAAGTATAGACAAGCCATAGGGGCATTGCTATACATAGCTACGATAACTCGTCCAGATATTTCAGCGGCTATTAACATCCTTAGTCGCAGAAATGAGAAACCAAGAGAAAAAGACTGGAGGGCAGTCAAGAGGGTTATAAGATATTTAAAAACAACACAAGAATTAAAATTAGTTATAAGCAACGAATATGATCCGATTCTGACGACATTTGCAGATTCAGATTGGGCAGGAGATAAAAGTGATCGAAAATCAACCACAGGAAATTTAAGTAAATTAGGAAATGCAGCGATTTCCTGGTCAACAAAAAAGCAAAACTCAGTTGCATTATCATCTGCTGAGGCTGAGTATATTTCCGCAGCCACATCAGCACAAGAAACCATATGGTTGATAAAGCTATTGAAGGATCTAGATTTAAACCAAAACCTACCAATTATTCTGTATGAGGATAATGTGTCATGCATCAAGATGACTCAAAATTATAAACATCATTCAAAAACAAAGCACGTGGATATCAAATTTAATTCAATTAAAGATTTACGAGAGAAGGGAATCATAGAATTAGAATATTGTCCCAGTAAGGAAATGACTGCAGACATCTTTACGAAGCCCCTTCCCAAACCTGACTTTATCAAACACAGAGACAACTTGAACTTAAGAACTATTGCAACTTCAGAAATCAAGCAGGGGTGTTAGAAATTGAATAATGATTTACCGAAATTGCAAGACATGGTGAAATAATTACAGCTGTGTTTCAAGATTGCATTTGATAGATGAAATCTTATTTTATCTGAGTGAAGAGCAACTACCCATTTCCCTCTTTTCCCGTGCAGAGAGAGAAAAAAAAGGAATTTCCAACATCTGGTATACATAAAAGTGTTGCACAACGAGATGCAATAAGAAAGACTAATGAACTGAAAACTTTTCTTCCTTTTTTAGTCAGTCTCTAAATATATGCCCTAAGCAAAACACGCAGTGTGTCTGCGCTCTGAAAAACCTTAAAGATATATGTTAATTAAATATATAACTTTGAATGTAAATTTAATTTTAACTTTATCTATGTGCTTTTAATTAAATAGTGTAGTCCTGTGATCCTGTGCCCTCTTTTGTTACTGAGTGGAATATTTTCATGCTGATTCACTTTGGATTTTTATAGCAGGTTGGATTACCTTACGCGGATTCAATCAACGCTGAAAATAAAGGTAGGAGCATGCCAATTTTATCTTTCTCCTTTTTTTGTGAAGATGTTAAAAGGGAAAACATTATTTTCTAAATATAATTCATGAAGAGAAGCTCAGTTATTTAACTGCCGTGATTTCACAATAAAAATTCAATAGATTATGAGACTGACTGAAGGCTGTGAACACGGCAAGTTACCGCTCTCTTCTATTTAAACTATTGTGACAATAAATGAAAATAAACGAAAACTCTTGAAAGTTAAGAAACTAAAATAAAAGAAACCTTTTAAAGATAAAACAATGGCCTCCTCCCTAAAAGAAACATTTAATATCGAAAAATTAAATCCGCATAACTATGCCCAATGGAGTTTTAAAACCCAGATGCTCCTAATGAGGGAAGATTTATTTAATTATACACAGGATGACCCCCCAACACCACTAACTACTGAGTGGACTAAGCGAGATAATCGTGCTAGGGCTACAATTATATTAACTTTAGAAGACTCACAACTTATTTATGTGAAAAATGAAACGACAGCCAAGACAACTTGGAATGTTTTAAAAACTATACACGAGCGCGCAAACCTTTCGAGCAAATTATATTTACTCAGAAAGTTATACAGTATAAAACTCGGGGAAAACGGAGATATGATAAGTCATATCGTAAAAATACTAGAAACAGCCGACAGATTAAAGGCGATAGGGGAAGAAATTAAGGACACGCATTTATCCGCGTTACTTTTATGCTCCCTCCCACCGAGTTATGATACTTTGATTATCGCACTTGAAGCGAGAAATGAAGAGGAGTTAAACTCTGAATTTATAAAAGGAAAATTGACCGATGAGTATCAAAGGAGACAAGATAGCTCGAATAATACGTCGCGCGAAAATGCGTACAAAGCAGAAAAAAATAATACTAAACCACAATATCGCAAACAAGAACAAAATATGTTTTGTACATATTGTAAAAGACGAAATCACATAAAATTAAATTGTTGGTTCCTTAAGAATAAAAATTCAAATTCTAAAAACCAAACAATGAATAAAGGGAGACAGAATGCTGCATTATGTTCTGAAACGAACAAAATCACTCCGGAAGTAGAAGTACAAACAAACACACAGACTCTGGGGAATAGTAGCAAAGAAAACAAAACCACTTTAGATACAAAGGTGTCTCAAAACAATTGTTCCTTTTACGCGAACATTGAAAATAAATCTACCTGGATAATTGATTCAGGGAGCTCTTCACACCTTTGTAACGACATAAACCTATTCAGTGACATTGATACAAATAATAAGAACACAGTCACGATTGCAAACGGAAAAATTCTTGCTTCACACGGGACAGGCACAATAAAATTACAAACACAATCAAACGACATTACTTTAAATGAAGTTTTGTACGTGCCAGAAATACAGTCAAATTTAATGTCTGTTAATAAAGCAGTGAAGCATGGGTGTAAACTCATTTTTGAAAACGAAACCTGTAAATTAATCCAAAACGGCATAACCTTTATAGAAGGGAAAATTAAAGGTAATTTATATGAAGTAGACCTTTACAAACATAAACAAGTAAACTATGCGAATTTAGCTCATCAATGCAAGAATAAAAACTGTATTGAACTCATGCATAGGAGATTCGGACACAGAGATATAAATGCTTTAAAGCAACTGCAAACTAAAAGTTTAGCAACAGGTTTTAATATGGAAAATTGTAAACATGAAGTAATATGCGAAAGTTGCATAAAATGTAAATTAACAAATGCTCCGTATCCTAAACAAGCTACAAACAAAGCTAGTAAAATTCTCGATTTGATTCATTCTGATGTATGTGGCCCGATGCCAACAGAAAGTATGGGAGGAAAGAAATTCTTTCTCACATTTACTGATGATTTCAGTAGATTTACAATGGTATTTCTTTTATCAAAGAAAAGTGAAGTCATCACTAAACTAAAAGAGTACGTAGCCATAACGAAAAATAAATTCGGTCGCAATATAAAGGAATTAAGAACTGACAACGGCGGGGAATATACCAGTGATGAGATAGAAAATTACTTAAAAGAAGCAGGTATACACCATCAGCTAACCGTGCCAAATTCTCCAGCTCAAAACGGTGTTTCGGAGAGGAAGAATCGTACACTAGTTGAAATGACGCGATGCCTGTTATCGGAAGCGAAACTACCTCAGAAGTTTTGGGGTGAAGCTCTAAATACAGCGGTATACTTAACTAATCGACTCCCCACGAAAGCTCACAATTCTACTCCATACCAATTATGGACAAATAAAATACCGGATTTAAGCAACATTAGAATGTTTGGCTGCAAAGCTTACGCTTATCTCGACAAATCCCAAAGAGGAAAACTTGATGATAAAGCGATTGAAGGAATTTTTGTCGGTTACGACAATAGATCTAAAAGTTATAGGATCTATACTGGTAATAATAAAATTATACGAGCAAGAACCGTCAGATTTCTAGAAAACTTTAATTCAAACACAACACCAAATTTAAATCTGAAAAATGATAGCGAAGTTCAGAAACAACCCGAAAAAGCAGGGGAAAATTCCTCAGAAATTATAATAAGTATGCAGGAAGAAAAACCAACAGACAGTGAGGAAAATACAACAAATGAACCTAGAAGATCACAAAGATCGAATAGAGGTGTTCCACCAGACAGACTCGCATACATTACTAAAGAAAATAAAATTATAGAGCCGAAAATTTTCGAAGATATTAAAAATCTAAACAATCCACATGAGAAAAACCAATGGTACGAAGCAACTAGTGAAGAAATTGCTTCATTAATAAAAAATAACACCTGGGATCTAGTTGATCCTCCACCAGGCGTAAAAGTAATTGGAAATAAGTGGGTTTTTACGGTTAAATATAATTCAAATGGAGAAATTAATAAATACAAAGCGCGTTTGGTAGCGAAAGGCTATTCTCAAAAATTTGGTAGTGACTATTATGAAACCTTTGCACCAGTAGTAGCCTATACAACGCTAAGAGCATTTCTAGCGTGTGCAGCTCACAAAAACTTAAATGTAAACCATTTAGATATTAAAACCGCGTTTCTCCATGGAAATTTAGAAGAAGTTGTTTATATGTCGCAACCAGAAGGACATATTAAACCGGGTGAAGAAAATAAAGTATGTAAGCTAAGAAAGGCTATATATGGCCTAAAACAAGCAGCAAGAGCAAGGAATATTAAAATAGCTGAAAGTTTAAACAAACTAGGTTTTGTGCAAAGCACCGCTGATCCATGTCTCTTCACACGAGAAACTAACGGAAATAAAACTTATATCATCATTTATGTCGACGATCTGTTAATTTCAGGAGATACTAAGGAAATAAATGAAATAATGAAACAACTTAGTAAAGAATACGAAGTGAAAAATTTAGGTATGGTAAATTACTACTTAGGCATAAACATAAAAAGAATTAAAGAAGGAACTTATGCACTCGATCAGGAAAATAAAATAAAAGAACTGATTGAAAAATTTAATTTAAAGGACTCTAAACCTTGTGATACTCCGATGGAGGCAGGTTACTTAAACTTAGATGACGATGAAAATTTACTACCTAATAATCATAAGTATAGACAAGCCATAGGGGCATTGCTATACATAGCTACGATAACTCGTCCAGATATTTCAGCGGCTATTAACATCCTTAGTCGCAGAAATGAGAAACCAAGAGAAAAAGACTGGAGGGCAGTCAAGAGGGTTATAAGATATTTAAAAACAACACAAGAATTAAAATTAGTTATAAGCAACGAATATGATCCGATTCTGACGACATTTGCAGATTCAGATTGGGCAGGAGATAAAAGTGATCGAAAATCAACCACAGGAAATTTAAGTAAATTAGGAAATGCAGCGATTTCCTGGTCAACAAAAAAGCAAAACTCAGTTGCATTATCATCTGCTGAGGCTGAGTATATTTCCGCAGCCACATCAGCACAAGAAACCATATGGTTGATAAAGCTATTGAAGGATCTAGATTTAAACCAAAACCTACCAATTATTCTGTATGAGGATAATGTGTCATGCATCAAGATGACTCAAAATTATAAACATCATTCAAAAACAAAGCACGTGGATATCAAATTTAATTCAATTAAAGATTTACGAGAGAAGGGAATCATAGAATTAGAATATTGTCCCAGTAAGGAAATGACTGCAGACATCTTTACGAAGCCCCTTCCCAAACCTGACTTTATCAAACACAGAGACAACTTGAACTTAAGAACTATTGCAACTTCAGAAATCAAGCAGGGGTGTTAGAAATTGAATAATGATTTACCGAAATTGCAAGACATGGTGAAATAATTACAGCTGTGTTTCAAGATTGCATTTGATAGATGAAATCTTATTTTATCTGAGTGAAGAGCAACTACCCATTTCCCTCTTTTCCCGTGCAGAGAGAGAAAAAAAAAGGAATTTCCAACATCTGGTATACATAAAAGTGTTGCACAACGAGATGCAATAAGAAAGACTAATGAACTGAAAACTTTTCTTCCTTTTTTAGTCAGTCTCTAAATATATGCCCTAAGCAAAACACGCAGTGTGTCTGCGCTCTGAAAAACCTTAAAGATATATGTTAATTAAATATATAACTTTGAATGTAAATTTAATTTTAACTTTATCTATGTGCTTTTAATTAAATAGTGTAGTCCTGTGATCCTGTGCCCTCTTTTGTTACTGAGTGGAATATTTTCATGCTGATTCACTTTGGATTTTTATAGCAGGTTGGATTACCTTACGCGGATTCAATCAACGCTGAAAATAAAGGTAGGAGCATGCCAATTTTATCTTTCTCCTTTTTTTGTGAAGATGTTAAAAGGGAAAACATTATTTTCTAAATATAATTCATGAAGAGAAGCTCAGTTATTTAACTGCCGTGATTTCACAATAAAAATTCAATAGATTATGAGACTGACTGAAGGCTGTGAACACGGCAAGTTACCGCTCTCTTCTATTTAAACTATTGTGACAATAAATGAAAATAAACGAAAACTCTTGAAAGTTAAGAAACTAAAATGAAAGAAACCTTTTAAAGATAAAACAATGGCCTCCTCCCTAAAAGAAACATTTAATATCGAAAAATTAAATCCGCATAACTATGCCCAATGGAGTTTTAAAACCCAGATGCTCCTAATGAGGGAAGATTTATTTAATTATACACAGGATGACCCCCCAACACCACTAACTACTGAGTGGACTAAGCGAGATAATCGTGCTAGGGCTACAATTATATTAACTTTAGAAGACTCACAACTTATTTATGTGAAAAATGAAACGACAGCCAAGACAACTTGGAATGTTTTAAAAACTATACACGAGCGCGCAAACCTTTCGAGCAAATTATATTTACTCAGAAAGTTATACAGTATAAAACTCGGGGAAAACGGAGATATGATAAGTCATATCGTAAAAATACTAGAAACAGCCGACAGATTAAAGGCGATAGGGGAAGAAATTAAGGACACGCATTTATCCGCGTTACTTTTATGCTCCCTCCCACCGAGTTATGATACTTTGATTATCGCACTTGAAGCGAGAAATGAAGAGGAGTTAAACTCTGAATTTATAAAAGGAAAATTGACCGATGAGTATCAAAGGAGACAAGATAGCTCGAATAATACGTCGCGCGAAAATGCGTACAAAGCAGAAAAAAATAATACTAAACCACAATATCGCAAACAAGAACAAAATATGTTTTGTACATATTGTAAAAGACGAAATCACATAAAATTAAATTGTTGGTTCCTTAAGAATAAAAATTCAAATTCTAAAAACCAAACAATGAATAAAGGGAGACAGAATGCTGCATTATGTTCTGAAACGAACAAAATCACTCCGGAAGTAGAAGTACAAACAAACACACAGACTCTGGGGAATAGTAGCAAAGAAAACAAAACCACTTTAGATACAAAGGTGTCTCAAAACAATTGTTCCTTTTACGCGAACATTGAAAATAAATCTACCTGGATAATTGATTCAGGGAGCTCTTCACACCTTTGTAACGACATAAACCTATTCAGTGACATTGATACAAATAATAAGAACACAGTCACGATTGCAAACGGAAAAATTCTTGCTTCACACGGGACAGGCACAATAAAATTACAAACACAATCAAACGACATTACTTTAAATGAAGTTTTGTACGTGCCAGAAATACAGTCAAATTTAATGTCTGTTAATAAAGCAGTGAAGCATGGGTGTAAACTCATTTTTGAAAACGAAACCTGTAAATTAATCCAAAACGGCATAACCTTTATAGAAGGGAAAATTAAAGGTAATTTATATGAAGTAGACCTTTACAAACATAAACAAGTAAACTATGCGAATTTAGCTCATCAATGCAAGAATAAAAACTGTATTGAACTCATGCATAGGAGATTCGGACACAGAGATATAAATGCTTTAAAGCAACTGCAAACTAAAAGTTTAGCAACAGGTTTTAATATGGAAAATTGTAAACATGAAGTAATATGCGAAAGTTGCATAAAATGTAAATTAACAAATGCTCCGTATCCTAAACAAGCTACAAACAAAGCTAGTAAAATTCTCGATTTGATTCATTCTGATGTATGTGGCCCGATGCCAACAGAAAGTATGGGAGGAAAGAAATTCTTTCTCACATTTACTGATGATTTCAGTAGATTTACAATGGTATTTCTTTTATCAAAGAAAAGTGAAGTCATCACTAAACTAAAAGAGTACGTAGCCATAACGAAAAATAAATTCGGTCGCAATATAAAGGAATTAAGAACTGACAACGGCGGGGAATATACCAGTGATGAGATAGAAAATTACTTAAAAGAAGCAGGTATACACCATCAGCTAACCGTGCCAAATTCTCCAGCTCAAAACGGTGTTTCGGAGAGGAAGAATCGTACACTAGTTGAAATGACGCGATGCCTGTTATCGGAAGCGAAACTACCTCAGAAGTTTTGGGGTGAAGCTCTAAATACAGCGGTATACTTAACTAATCGACTCCCCACGAAAGCTCACAATTCTACTCCATACCAATTATGGACAAATAAAATACCGGATTTAAGCAACATTAGAATGTTTGGCTGCAAAGCTTACGCTTATCTCGACAAATCCCAAAGAGGAAAACTTGATGATAAAGCGATTGAAGGAATTTTTGTCGGTTACGACAATAGATCTAAAAGTTATAGGATCTATACTGGTAATAATAAAATTATACGAGCAAGAACCGTCAGATTTCTAGAAAACTTTAATTCAAACACAACACCAAATTTAAATCTGAAAAATGATAGCGAAGTTCAGAAACAACCCGAAAAAGCAGGGGAAAATTCCTCAGAAATTATAATAAGTATGCAGGAAGAAAAACCAACAGACAGTGAGGAAAATACAACAAATGAACCTAGAAGATCACAAAGATCGAATAGAGGTGTTCCACCAGACAGACTCGCATACATTACTAAAGAAAATAAAATTATAGAGCCGAAAATTTTCGAAGATATTAAAAATCTAAACAATCCACATGAGAAAAACCAATGGTACGAAGCAACTAGTGAAGAAATTGCTTCATTAATAAAAAATAACACCTGGGATCTAGTTGATCCTCCACCAGGCGTAAAAGTAATTGGAAATAAGTGGGTTTTTACGGTTAAATATAATTCAAATGGAGAAATTAATAAATACAAAGCGCGTTTGGTAGCGAAAGGCTATTCTCAAAAATTTGGTAGTGACTATTATGAAACCTTTGCACCAGTAGTAGCCTATACAACGCTAAGAGCATTTCTAGCGTGTGCAGCTCACAAAAACTTAAATGTAAACCATTTAGATATTAAAACCGCGTTTCTCCATGGAAATTTAGAAGAAGTTGTTTATATGTCGCAACCAGAAGGACATATTAAACCGGGTGAAGAAAATAAAGTATGTAAGCTAAGAAAGGCTATATATGGCCTAAAACAAGCAGCAAGAGCAAGGAATATTAAAATAGCTGAAAGTTTAAACAAACTAGGTTTTGTGCAAAGCACCGCTGATCCATGTCTCTTCACACGAGAAACTAACGGAAATAAAACTTATATCATCATTTATGTCGACGATCTGTTAATTTCAGGAGATACTAAGGAAATAAATGAAATAATGAAACAACTTAGTAAAGAATACGAAGTGAAAAATTTAGGTATGGTAAATTACTACTTAGGCATAAACATAAAAAGAATTAAAGAAGGAACTTATGCACTCGATCAGGAAAATAAAATAAAAGAACTGATTGAAAAATTTAATTTAAAGGACTCTAAACCTTGTGATACTCCGATGGAGGCAGGTTACTTAAACTTAGATGACGATGAAAATTTACTACCTAATAATCATAAGTATAGACAAGCCATAGGGGCATTGCTATACATAGCTACGATAACTCGTCCAGATATTTCAGCGGCTATTAACATCCTTAGTCGCAGAAATGAGAAACCAAGAGAAAAAGACTGGAGGGCAGTCAAGAGGGTTATAAGATATTTAAAAACAACACAAGAATTAAAATTAGTTATAAGCAACGAATATGATCCGATTCTGACGACATTTGCAGATTCAGATTGGGCAGGAGATAAAAGTGATCGAAAATCAACCACAGGAAATTTAAGTAAATTAGGAAATGCAGCGATTTCCTGGTCAACAAAAAAGCAAAACTCAGTTGCATTATCATCTGCTGAGGCTGAGTATATTTCCGCAGCCACATCAGCACAAGAAACCATATGGTTGATAAAGCTATTGAAGGATCTAGATTTAAACCAAAACCTACCAATTATTCTGTATGAGGATAATGTGTCATGCATCAAGATGACTCAAAATTATAAACATCATTCAAAAACAAAGCACGTGGATATCAAATTTAATTCAATTAAAGATTTACGAGAGAAGGGAATCATAGAATTAGAATATTGTCCCAGTAAGGAAATGACTGCAGACATCTTTACGAAGCCCCTTCCCAAACCTGACTTTATCAAACACAGAGACAACTTGAACTTAAGAACTATTGCAACTTCAGAAATCAAGCAGGGGTGTTAGAAATTGAATAATGATTTACCGAAATTGCAAGACATGGTGAAATAATTACAGCTGTGTTTCAAGATTGCATTTGATAGATGAAATCTTATTTTATCTGAGTGAAGAGCAACTACCCATTTCCCTCTTTTCCCGTGCAGAGAGAGAAAAAAAAGGAATTTCCAACATCTGGTATACATAAAAGTGTTGCACAACGAGATGCAATAAGAAAGACTAATGAACTGAAAACTTTTCTTCCTTTTTTAGTCAGTCTCTAAATATATGCCCTAAGCAAAACACGCAGTGTGTCTGCGCTCTGAAAAACCTTAAAGATATATGTTAATTAAATATATAACTTTGAATGTAAATTTAATTTTAACTTTATCTATGTGCTTTTAATTAAATAGTGTAGTCCTGTGATCCTGTGCCCTCTTTTGTTACTGAGTGGAATATTTTCATGCTGATTCACTTTGGATTTTTATAGCAGGTTGGATTACCTTACGCGGATTCAATCAACGCTGAAAATAAAGGTAGGAGCATGCCAATTTTATCTTTCTCCTTTTTTTGTGAAGATGTTAAAAGGGAAAACATTATTTTCTAAATATAATTCATGAAGAGAAGCTCAGTTATTTAACTGCCGTGATTTCACAATAAAAATTCAATAATTTTGGCATTGACAGAGATCGAAAATGGGGACAAGTTAAGATTAAAATTAAAAGCTAAAAAAGACAAGTAACTTCAAAATTAACTATAAACTGGGTCATGATTTTTCTGAGCGGGGTGTCAGAGTACCGCCGGTCAAAAGATCCGAAATTGGGGGTGAAAGGAATAAATGGCCGGGGTGCAGTGAGCAAACACCCCAAGGCCGGTCGGGAATTAGGTAGGCGAACCTAACCTCTCCCTGGGTGGAAGTACCGAACTGTTGAAACAATCTAAAATTTTGAAAACGAGTTAGATATTCCTGCTGTATATGATCCATAGACTGGTATTTATACTACATCGTATGCTATATGTTATTTCAATTAAACGCATAGCGCAGTTTAAAATTTTCATTCAGCAATTTTCTTCAATAAAAGGAAATGTATTCCATATCCTTTGTGTATTCCTGTATATGATCTGTAAAATTTATGCTCACCAAGTAATGCGTAAAAAAAAATGGTTAATTTTAAAACTCCTACCACAAATGAGAAACGCATCCATCAAATATTCTTCATAGGCAGTAGCGTAGAACAATACTTTTGCATGTCCCTGTAAATGAACGATAAATTCTAAGCACACTTAATTCTACAGTAAACGCTTGTAGTACACCTCAGCGCTATATATAATTTTCAATACGTTTAAAATACTGTAATAACTATAAATTACATTGCAAACGATTTGCCCCATAGGAAGTAATGTAATGGAATTTTTTGAGTGTTACTCTAAATGAACCGTATGTTCTGTACACTTCATTTTCAATACAGAACATACCATAGTAAATAAACCCCAATAACATATATCAATTTCGTGGTAATCGCACTATATTTACGCGAGTTAGAGCATGGACTGATAAACGGACAGACAAACTCAATTCCTAAACACTTTTCAAGTTTGTTGGCAAGTGTTAACCCTTTCCGGCGCAGTGTCTTAAAAAAGGACACCTAATTTTAATTCCAAAACTGTCAATAGTCACCAAGAATATTTAACTAAAATTTTCTTATTATAATATACTTGAAAATAAGCGATTGCGTATTTCCTAATAAATTCGTTTATAAATTGCTGTGTCAGTCCATTATTTCATCAGTTTATAAACAGAATTACTCCGCGCCGGTAAGGGTTAAAAAATGTTTATGAATTGGGTTTGTTTGTCTATATGCCGCCCGCTGACTGTCTCCCGCTCTCTAACTCGCGTAAATATACTCAGATTGCCATGCAATTGATGTATGTTAATAAGGCTTATAATAGCACGTTCGGTATTGAAAATGAAATGTGTGGCATTTTTAGTTCATTTACACGGACACTCAAAGGAATTCCGTTCCATTACGCTCTATGGAGGGAAACGTTTCCGATGTATTTTAATGATTTTAGACTATTTCAAACATACTGAAATTGGTATATATCACTAAGATGCAGTAGAAGAGACTTACTATACAGCTCATATTCAAAATATTAGAATAATTGGGAAAAAGTAATAAGAAAAAAATTATTTTTCATTTATTTATTTTTGATTCTAAGTAAATGCAACTAAATTTCTTATAAATTAAATTTAGAATGCTTAGATAAGATTTTGACATTTGCAAAATATAAAATACATTATAATAAATTAGGTATACAGCTTTCTGAAACGCATCAAAATATTAGAATAAAATTTAGATCGGTTCAAAATATTAGAATATTTTACTTTGCGCCACAATATTACCTTATGAATATGAAGTAAATGGTAGTTAATATTTTGTAGCATCCCCTTTAGCTTTCATATCAGCGTACAATCGATCTTGCATACTATATACGAGGTGTTTACAAACATTTCTATCAATATTAGCCCAAATAGACTTTATACGTGCCACTAACTCAGTTTTACTTGAAGAAGGTTTTTCTTGGAGTTTTTTCTTCCTTATACACCATAAGTTTTCGATGGGATTAAGGTCTGGTGAGTTTGGTGGCCAAGGAAGTACCTTAAAGTTACGTTGGAGGAACCAATTCTTAGTTGACACCGAGGTATGCGGTGACGCTAAATCTTGCTGAAAGATCAAATCATCTTCAAATAAATCTTCTGATGATGGAATCATGTGATATTCCAAAATTTCTTCATATATTTGAGAGTTAACCTTTTTGTAGACGATGCATAACTTTCCATGTCCTTCTGCACTCATGCAACCCCAAACCATGACACTAGCATCAAATTTTACGGAACATTTAAACCCTTGGGGACGAGCGACCGGTATTCGTGCCTCGTAAATTGCTCAGAATCGGGGATTATTCTCACCAGTAAAATTGTATTGAAAATTTTGCCTTATTTAATCTGAGCGTTTTCCTGATTCAATTCTGCAAAAATTTCTGTTTTAAAAATTTGGTGACTAAAGATTAAAAAATCTGTAAAAGATGCTCGTCCCGAAGGGGTTAAGGCATTCTTTATCAAATGCTTCTTTCTTCATTCTCCAAACTCGAATACCTTGATAACCATATGAAACACAAAACATATTTTCATCACTAAATAATATATTTTTCCAATCTTCATTGCTCCATAAACGTCTTGATTTACACAAATTCAATCTTACACGCTTTTGTTTTGCAGTCATGAGAGGTTTTGTTTTCGGTACACGAGATTCAAACTTAAATTTATGGAGACATCTTAATGTTGTCGATGTAGAAACTTCAACTCCTTCTTCTTTCCCTTTTCGGTGTAAGAATTGGACACTTTTAAAATGGTTTTTCTTAACTAGACGCTTCAGTTTCCTGTCATCTCTAGTAGATCTTTTTTGTTTTCGTCCGCCATTTCGGCGATTATTTTGAAATTTTCCATTTTTTGAATATTGTGTTAGTATTTTACTAACGCTTGATTACGAACAATGTAAATAATTCGCTATATAACATTGATTTTTACCGTGCCGATACAAATCAACCATAGGAAGTTTAGTACATTCAGGAATATCACTCACAAGACCCATTTTAAGACGAAAAAGCAAACAATCTGCAAAAAGAATACTGATATTAAATAAAATCGTCTGAATTTAATCATTGATGCCACCAGTTATGAATTGGTGAGAATTAAAGGAGAATTAATGTGAAATGTTCTAATATTTTGAACCACTTGAATAATTATTCTAATACTTTGACTTTTCAAAATAATTTTTTTTTCAATTAATCCTTTCAAAAATGGTTTTAATTTTAAGATAATAAATAAGTTTAATGAACAATAAGTTCTTAATAAAAATATCGTTTGCATATTTGCATTAAAAGACACGCAATTACCAAACGATGCTTTCAATTTGTAAAAAAATAAATTTTTCTAATATTTTGAATATGAGCTGTAGAATCAGGTGTGCATAGCATTCATCTTTCATTTACAAGGAGACACAGGAGAATTCGGTTACAGTACTGTCTATTAACAATAACTGCTGAAAAAACGTTTTAAGTTGTGGTACGAGTCTTTAAATTAAACTAATTTTTTGCCTATTACTTGGTTTGTATAAATTTTATAGATCATATACAGGGTAGCATAAAAGATTTTGAGTATATTTCTGTTTGTTGGTGGAAATTGCTCAAGGGGATTCTACAACTGTGGTGTGCGTTTCCTAACTGATCTAAATTATAGCATACTACGTAGTATACTAGTATCTTCAAATGTATAGATCATATACAGTGTTTCCCAAAAGAATTCGAATGTTTTCCGACTATTGAGTGTAATTCCTGAAATTGGATTGTAAAATGTGTTAAGCATTTATAAAATTGTTTACTTTGACCATGTTAAACTGTGAAGTTTTGTTACTGTATTCTGGAAGTGTTGGAAAATGTTTCCTAATCTATGCTTGACGCATGATTTTTCGTTCTTGTTAAAGTTTTCTTTTAAGACAGGCAAGGATTTTAAAATTAGAGTTGGCGGACCGTTAAGATTCTGTGCACAGTAAAAAAAGACAAATGTTTCTTAACCCTTAAATGCACAGTGTAACACAGGCGTTCCATGATCTTTTTTTTGTTATTTGGCGTTTTCTATTGGTCGTTTGGTGGACTATTATGTCTTACTTACGTGTGATAACATGGCCTTGAGGTCGTGAAGTATATTTTTGTTCTGATTTGTTATAATGGGGAAGTTATAACATGTCTTGTTGATATGCCTTGCAATGGGCTCGACTGGCGTTTTTTCTCTATCTTTATAAGTTAGCCTCATTAATTCTTCAAACTATTAAAAGCATTATAAAAAGTAATATATCGTTGAATAGTTGTTGTTGTGCAGTGTAAACACTTTTAAGTAAGTATATAATTTAAAATTATTATTTTTTGAACAGTTTTTGTTGAGTAACTTAGGAGTGACATTATGAGATTATGTCCAACAGAAACATAAAAAAATAAAATAAAAAAATAAAAAAAGCAATTTAACAAATTACAATGACCATTTTGAAAATGATTTTTTCAAAGACTAAAATCTAAGACATAAAAAATAGCACGGAGTTGATCATGCATTACGTACGCCATGGATTAAACATTAACATTCCTGGACCCATCATGAACAAATTTTTAAAAGAAATTTCAGTTTTACAATTTTCGGTACTGTAAATTTTTAAACTTCTACGGAGCTGGTCATACATTACGTACGCCATGGATTAAACATTAATATTCCTGGACCAATTTTAAATGAAATTTCATTCTTAAACTTCTAAACATCCCACAATATTACTTTTTATATCGTCGTATAGAGACAAAAGATGCATTTTTAATTGCAATTTGTTTGAAAGCTGTATCTCAATTTGTTTCTGAGTTATTAATATTTTTTTTGTAGTTTTTATTACTTTTTTGTCATAGTGGCAACAGAAGTATCCATCTCTGTTAAAAGTAAAGGGAAAATACAGATTACTGTATACACCAATCAGGAAACGAATAAAACGCGGGATTCAACTAATAAAACGCTTCAGATATGTTTTTGATTTCCTACCCTGACCGAGGACAATAACCATTTTTCCAAATGGTTAATAAATTTTTTCACTGTTTTTCTATTGGAAAATTAACAAATATAACTCAAACATAGTTTTTTACAAACGAAATAAAAAATCATGCATTAAAGGGATAATCAGCAAACATGTAATAAAGCCATGAACCAAAACATACAATAATCTTTTTATCTTATCCATGATTCCAAAACGCGTTCTTTAATCTTTATAAAATTTAGAACGCAATATATTTTCAGATTTATAAAAGCATTTATAAAAACAAAATTTCTGTTGCTGCCACTGATATTCCGAGATGTTTGGATAGTGTAGTTAAGCAGTTTTCTCAGACCGGAATATCAGCTTTCAGAATGCTATCAATTCACAATTAATCCTTATTTTTCAGCTGTTTATATATGAAAGAGTAAAAAAATAATATTTATTTTATTGTTAACTAGCAGCCTTCGCCCGCTAGCCTGGTGCAGAGTTGCCAGTTTGTACGTTTTACCCGTAAATTATACGTTTTTTTTTTTGCATGTTTTAGGCCTATCGTACAGTGTATGTTTAACTTTGTCTCGTACGATGACTTTTTCTGCTTTTCTATCATACTTTACTTTGATAGTTTGAAGATTTGTTTTCTTTTTCAGCTTGCTTTAAATTTTCACCTTTTTCCCCCCCAAAAAAAGTTAGACACATGCTAATTACATATAAAATCGGCTTGTTTCCGATCAGGATGACAAAAATCTTGAGAGAGTTGTGTAATATTAATCACGCAGTCACAAACCCTTGAGTATTATTAGTCCTTCTGAACTTGACATCATTATAGACTATAAGTATCTACAGGGTGCAATATGTTATCTATCGCCGAGCTTTAATTTCTCAACCGTTGATCATAGACATATAGTTACAAAAACGTTTCAAATGAGCTAAATATTTATTTACACATGTCATATGCATTTATTTACACATGTCATAACAGATATAACACAAAAAGTTTGACATCTGTACTACAAAAAATGACACAGTTATTAAATTTCAAAGTTTGAGATTTTTGCAGATGATTTTGTCTTTCATTGAGGGATCAGTTAAAAGATGAATTAAAGCAATTCGAGATCAAAATCAGAGTGCCATTGTTCTGCCATTTATCTATTCCTTAGTGAGTATGTTTTATTTTTCGGTTGTCGATTCTACCTACTTTGACGTTTGAATATTGCTCGACCCATAAAAGTTAGCTCAAATTTTTAGATTCTCAAATTTTAGATTTTTAGATTAGAAATTTTTAGAAATTTTTAGAATTTTTCTTTGGTGATTCCCCGATTCGGCGATACCGGCTAAAGGTGGTTTCGCCGTAAAAAGGACATTGCACCCTGATTTTTAATCTGGAATTACTTTAATTCGTCTTATAACTAATCCCTCAAAGAAAGGTAAAATCATGTGCGAAAATCTCAAACTTTGAAATTTAATAACTATGGGGTCATTCCATGTCAGTTCAGGCAGGCATGTAACCCACCATCACAGATTTTGATGAAAGTGCGTGTTTTTGTTCCTTTTATTAAGATATGATTCCCAGTATTTTTTTTTACTCCTTAGTCAAATAGTTTCTGAGAAAAAAATTGTCAAAATTTTGAAAACTGCCATCAGTTGGCATTCTTGACTGCTCGATTTTCAAATGTAGCATGACATAAATATGATCATATTTCAATATCTATTCCACAAATCATCTTCAAATAATTTATGCATAATATATAGGGTACGTATTTTATGAAAAAAAATACTGTTACGCTTATATAACATTTTAAGTGTGTCTAAAAAAATGTTTAATCTTTGAAGTCGTGATTTTTTTATGAAAAATAATGCATTACCTAAAATAGCATTATTAACAAAAGGCGGTATTTTTATTAAATTTATTTTTTGTGGGGGGATATACTTAAAGGTGTACTTTACCTGATTCTGAAATAAAAGTAGTGGGATTTTGGGTGTTTTTAGTAGTATTTCATATTTAAAAATATTTTGAGGCGTATTTCAGATCAAATCAAGCAGAGTCATTCCATGTCAGTTCGCCTAAGATATTTAATTCACTGTCACAAATTTCAATGAAACTGGGTATGTTTATAGCTCATTTTAAGACAGGATCAAGGAAATTAAAGGTGATTACAAGTAAAATATTTTTTAAGATAAAAAAAAATATCTAAATTTTGAAATTTTTTTAAAAATGTTTTTAATGGCAGATCTATATTCAAAGACTGCATTAAAAAAAAGTCATTTCAATATAAAATCACTAAATACGTTTCAAATAATGTATATGTGACAAATAATGTAGGCAGATTATTATTTATTGTTGTTTGTCATGTTTAAATGCTAAGAGTGTGTTTAATCTTGTGAATTCTTAAAATCAAGAATTTTGTGAAAAATAATGTGTTAATCAAAAATTTATTATTAACCGAAGGCAGGCTGTTATTACTTTTTTTAATTGTACGTAAAAATATCTTTTCAATAGTTATAAAATAAAAATAGTGAAAATATGAGCAATTTTAATAAAATTTTCATAAAATGTGAATGTTTAATGATAAATATTGAAGCTTTTCATGCTAAGATGTTCTAAAATGACTACGGTATCGTGTATTTCTACTCTTGCTTAAATATAATACATACAATAATAAAATAACAAATATTATTTACAGCAATAAAAATTAAATTAAATAGTACCAGTTCCTTTACCAACACTACATTGCTCAACAGCCGACTTAAAATCAACAGTCCGCACTCTTATTGAAAAATACTTTCAACTGTTCAAATAATAAATAAACTGCATTTAAAAATTTTAATATCAACTTATTATCTTAAGACGATAATAATAACTAAACAACATGATGAATTTATAAATCAGCTTTTAATTGAAAAGTCATGAAATGGTCCCTTTAAATATTGTTGTTCATCGAGTTAATCAAAACAAATTATATAAAAAAAAAATAGTGAGCCTAATATGCTGACTGCAATGACACTTCTAACAAAACTAATTAATTCATTATAATCTGAAATCAAACCCGAAAGATCAAAAGAAAAAAAAAATCATCTGTAGTGTGAATGTGACATACTCAGTGGTTGTTGAGGTATGTATGTCTTTGTGACATTTTCACCTGTACTTCAATAAAATATAAACATGTAAGCTTTTTTCATTCATCCAAATTAAGTAAAACAATTATAAAATTTTGTTGTCATTACACCAGATGTTAAATTTTTCGTTACATACTATTAGATAAGTTCTTTACTTTTAGACATTACTGACATAATATCATAAAATTTGCTATATGTATTTTCTGTAAGTGTATAAACAATATATATATGCTTTATTAAACATAAATGAATAATTTTTAAATAATTTGTTTGAAAACAGGGATATATATACTCACATATATATGTTGAAAATCTATCTTTCAGCAATATTGTGATGAAATAAATCAAATTACCGTAATTTCCGGTGTATAGCCCGCGGATCATACAATCGTGTTTCGACCCAGAAATTTTTAAAAATAAAATGTAACTTTTTAGATCACAGTAAATATTGCTCTTCAAATACTGAATAAAATTTCTGGGTCCAAACTGAATTGTTTGATCTGCGGGCTATACACCCGAAATTACGGTACATATCATTAGAAACTGAATAAAGTTACAAAAGTGCAACTCATTAAGTTTTAAATATTTTTTTAGATATAGTTATTTGAAAGATATAAATATAATGGATTATGCATTTTTTGCATATATTTAAAGCACAATACGTCAAAATTTTCTTCAACAGAGTGAAATTTGTTTTTTTTTTTTTCAATATTAGCAGCTCAATGCTAAATTTTCAATATTAACAGCCAAATATGAGTTTAAAGATTAGGACTGTCATTTTGAAAATTTCTATTGGGCGGTGAGGAGCTAGTGATTTTTCTCTTTTTTGGAAAGGGATAATTGCTCTTCGCCCTAGAAGTTTTACTAAAAAACAATATTGTTTATTTTTTTCCTTAAGAAACGAACATAAAAGATAATTTGAAAAATAAAATAAATGTATAAATAAAAATATTTCCAGGGATGATGCATTGGATAGGTTTTACATTTGAAAATATTGATAATTTTAAATATGATTTAAATACTACTAAAACCAACCAAAATCCCACTATTTTTATTTCAGATCCAGTTATAATGTAGTATTATGTACAATTTAAAATTAAAAAATTAGTCATAGAAACTCCGCCTCTGATTGATAAAGATTTTTTAATAATTTCATTATTTTTTGTAAAATATTTTTGATTTCAAAGATTATACAATTTTTTAAACACATTTAAATATTTTTTAACATTACAGCAATATTTTTTTCATAATCTACATACTTTATCTACCCTGCTTAAATTATTCGAAGAAGATTTCTTTATTAGTTATTGAAATATGATTTTATATATAAAATGAGGCCTTTGAAAATTGAACAATCATTAATGGCAACTCGTGGCATTTTTCCAAAATTTTGATAATTTTTTCTCATATGTTCACTATTTTTATTTTATAACCATTTAAAAGATATTTTTACGTACAATTAAAAAAAAGCAATAACACCCTGCCTTCGGTTAATAATAAATTTTTGATTAACACATTATTTTTGACAAAATTCTTGATTTTAAAAATTCATAAGATAAAAGACACTCTTAGTGTTTAAACATGATAAAAAACAAGAAATAATAATCAGCCTACATTATTTGTCACATATACATTATTTGAAACCTATTTAGTGATTTTATATTGAAATGACTTTTTTTTTTTTTAATGTACTCTTTGAATATCGAACTGTCATTAAAAAAAATTAAAACAATTTTTCAAAATTTTGATATTTTTTATCTTAAAAAATATTTTACTTAGGATCAAGAAAATTAAAGGTGATTACGTCTTAAAATAAGCTATAAACAAACCCAATTTCATTGAAATTTGTGACAGTGATTAAATGGCTTAGGGGAACTGACATGGAATGACTCTGCTTGATTTGATATGAAATGCACCTCAAAATATTTTTAAATAGGAAATACTACCAAAATCCCACTATATTTATTTCAGAATCAGGTAAAGGACACCTTTAAGTATATCTCCCATAAAAAAATAAATTTAATAAAAATACCGCCTTTTGTTGATAATGTTTTTTTTGTTAATGCATTATTTTTCATAAAAAATTCACGACTTCAAAGTTTAAATATTTTTTTAGACACACTTAAAATGTTATAAGCATAACAATATATTTTTTTCATAAGCTGCGTACCCTAAATATTGTGCATAAATTATTTGAAGATGATTTGTAGAGTAGATATTGGAATATGATTATATATATGACATGCTACATTTGAAAACCGAGCTATCAAGAATGCCAACTGACGGCAGTTTTTCAAAATTTTGACAATTTTTTTCTCAGAAACTATTTCACCAAGGAGCAAAAAAATTACTGGTGATCATATCTTAATAGTAAGAACAAACACACGCAGTTTCATTAAAATCTGTGATGGTGGGTTACATATTGATATTTTACTGCCTGATTTGACGTGGAATGCCCCTAAGTCAATTTTTTCAGTACAGATGTTAAACTTTTTTGTTATATCTCTTATGATATGTGTAAACTTTTACTAAATATAACTATAGGGACTGTGGGACCGTATAAAAAGTTAGATTTCGTAATTTTTATAAAATTGATTTTTTGCTTTAAATAATGCCACTACATGAATATTTAGCTCATTCGAAACGTTTTTGTAATTGGAACTATATGGCTACGGCCAACGGTTGAGAAATTAAAGGTCGGCGATAGATAACATATTGCACCCTGTATATTGTAAAATTTTTAATTTAGTATAACTGTATCTTAAGTTTTAATATTTTGTTGAATTTCTGAACCCTTTTTATGCTTTAATACAAACATTTATTTTTGTAGGATGTCCATTACTAAAATTTTCATGATCATCGCTGAATTGTGAGATGCTTTGATTTGGTTTTGTTCTTACGATTCAATTAATTTTCCATTAATAAGGGGATATACAGTGCGTAGCAAAAGTTTAGACAATGATTGATTATGTTTCTATACTGAGAAGTACGTAACGAATTGTTGTGACTCAACTGTTATATATTACTGGGGACTTATCCTTTATTCACAAACAATAAATTTTAAATTATATATTTCACATAATATATAATGACAAAAAAACAAAATTAACATTGTGACAAAAGTATAGACAATCTGTCTATTTACAGAAAAATAACCATAAATTAAAATCGAAATGTTCCTATATTGTCTGCATTTAGTGCAAAAATGTGACTTTCTATCGAAAAAACTAAATCCTGCATCACTTGGGGGTCTATTTCGAACCAAACATGTTCAACAGCAGCTCGAAGTTCCTTAGCAGAGGAGCATTGTCAAAAAATTGCGTAAACCTTATGAGATATGCTGCCACAAAGAGTTTTCGATTGGATTCAGATCAGGGCTACACGCGGGCCAGTCGAGAACAGTAATATTTTGAGAGTTAAACCAATTTTTTCTTTTGTATGCAACATGAATGGAGGCATTATCTTGCTCAAATGCACATTTTGGGACAGCTAAAAGTTCACCAAATGGCTGTAAATTGTTTTCTAATGTAAGTATGTAGTCTTACGCTGCTTGGCGACCATTGAGGAACTCCAGATATACTTGAGCATTAAAACAAATTGAGGCCCAAATCATTAAAGAGTCGCCTCCTTGTTGGAAGGAAGTCCGAGGATTTTTACGCGAGTGTGCCAATAGTATACCCACCTGCCTGGGTCCTCCAAATTCCGCTTTATTTCATCACTGAATATCACAGTACACCACTTTGGTCCATATGACATATGTTTGCGAGCCCACTTCATTCTCAACAATTTGTTGTGAGATTTCAAGGCTGTTTATTTTATCATTTTCATATAAACTAATTTACATCTTTCTTTAATTCATCTGTGAATCGTATCCGTTGTCACAGAAAGCTCTGACTCACTTTTAATGCAACTAGCAATCATCATTTGTCTAGATGCTAGTTTATGGATCCGTTTACAATCTCGTTTTCTGGCTACACGAGGCCTTCCAGATCTATGTTTTGCTTTGAAAGAGTCACCCTTAGACAGTACTTGACAGACACACTTGTTTGAACGATTCAAAGTAGCTGAAATTTCTGTAACAGTCTTCTCTTTCGATTTCAGCTTCCATGCTTCAATTACTTCATCTGACTGAAAATTTCTAGCTCGAGGCATCTTCACTAACCAATACTATCGCGAAGTGCACTTAAATACTCCATGCATGTGACGTCATAAGTTTGAAATTTGCGTTTTTCCGTGAACAGTTGCCAAAAATGAAGGAAGTGTCTAAACTTTTGCAATACGCAAATTTCTCTCTTTTCGGTTAAATTAAATAATATTTCACATTAAAACCGTTATTTCCATACTAAAATGTTCAAAATATATTTAAAAATAAATACAGCCATTTGTATATCCCAAGTGTTCGTATTTTTTATTTAAAGGTTAAATATCACTAGTGTCTAAACTTTTGCTGAGGACTGTATGACTGAAAATTTAGTTAAACAATGTTAATAGAAAAATTTAATAAAAATACATTTGGACAGTAATGAGTAAATCGATTAATTAATGAACTTTTTTTAAAGAAATTTGTTGCGGAAAACATTAACGGTATTAAGCAACGTTTAGAATGGTATAAAAAAAAGGCGATAACCCGATAAAACGAAAACTAACTAGTGTCAACCAAAATCTTCCATTTTCTTCTTAGATAAATCTGGCAACCCTAGTTGGTCTGTGTTTCTAAAAGAATCTTAATTAAACGAAATATATACATAGGTGCCAACCTCAAGCTAATCTTCCGTAATACGTGCGTTAATTTGACCCTGGTTTAATACGTTTCGAACCAGAATTTTTTTAAAGAAATGAAATTAAATGCGTTCCATGTAGAAACATTGAATTAAATAAATAAAAAATCATGAAATAAATTTTCTGGTTCAAAAGTGGTTAACCTGGTTTAAATTAATCCAGATATTACAGAAGATTAGTGGAAGGTTGGCAGCTATGTATATATAGCAAAGATGAAAAAAAATATTTTTCTTAATATCTCATGGGTCGCATTACACAGGGAAAATTTTATTGTTCCTACCACTATTTCGGAAATAATAGTTTCATCTGAACATTCTACACCTTATGTTGCATAAAATTATCATGAAGATTACTGATTAAGGGTTCTGGTGGGAACAATAAAATTTTCCCTATAAAATGCGACTTCTGATATCTAGTCAAATATCCATAATTGTTGTCTTATTCGTATAATCTTACATTATCCAGTTCAAAGTCGATGTTGGCCGTATAATAGGCAAAATAGCGCTAAATTCACTGAAGTACACGCGTTTAACTATTTTTTTTTAGTATGTTTGTTATCGTCAATTTCCCGCTTCTACCCAAAACTTCTGCTGAGATATGGCGAAAGGACCTAAAATTTACGATCGCCCCATTAAATCCCCTTAGGCCAGAATTTCAAAAATCGATAGAATACATGTTTCAGTTTGTTTTAGTAGATTAGTCATTCTGCAATTCATGCCTCTATCTAAAACTGCTGCTGGGATCCAGGCAATAGAGACCGTATAGGGGAAACTACCTATCCTTTAATCCTCTACCTAGCAAAATTCATGGTAGTTCTGAAAAAAGGCTTACTATATGTTTTTTGGGTCGCTGAATCCGAATTTTTAACTTCCCACCAAAATTTCCCCGGCAAGCCCCCCCCCCCCCAAAATTTTGGTAAAATGCCCCCCAAAAAGGTTTTTATTAAAAAAATCAAATTTTTTATTGTTTTAGGGGAAAAGTATCTAGAAATTCAGAAAGTAGACAGAATTTGCAACAAATTAGATATATGACATTATGACTTAGGATGAAGGGGAAGGGGGGATCTGCCTCGGAACATGCGCGCGGTGCTGCGTGAACTAAGTTGCGCAATTCCACTTAACCACTCACAAGTTTAATTTCGCCCTCCCATCTCCCCTTCGAACTTTCTCTATAAGGTTTACTTTAAGATTTTTTTAATAAAAACCTTTTTTGGGGGGTTGCCGGGGGAAATTTTGGTGGGAAGTTACAAATTCGGATTCAGCGACCCAAAAAACATAAGGTAAGCCGATTTCCAAAACTACCATTAATTTTGCTACGTAAAATTCCCTATTGCCTGGACTATATGGCGAAATGACCTAAAAGTTTCGACCCTCATTTTAATCCTCCTAAGGGGGGGGGGGGATTTCTAAAATTGCTGAAATACATGTTTAATTATTTTCTTAAGATGTTTGTTATCTTGAATTTCTCGCTCCTACTATAAACGGCTGCAGAGATATGGGCAAATGTCCAAAAATTTTCGACCCCTTTAACCCCTTAGTGGGGAATTCTGGAAAAATCGCTGAAATTCCTGTTGAACTATTTTTTAATAGATTTATTTTCTATAATTTCAAGCTCCTACCTAAAACGGCTACTGAGATATGGTGAAATGATCTAACAGTTTCGAATCTTCCTTTATTCCTCTTGGGGGGAGGGGGATTGTCATACGACTTTAGACGTGTGTGAATACGTTTCCGTGTAGTACTTAATTTTTCATTAGAATCTTCTTCACAACATATGATATATTACTAGCTTCTTTCCCTGTAGCTCAGTGAACTCTCCCAAACTTTGGCAGCAATTTGTAGCGGGTACGGCTTGATAGTTTTACACTGAATTAAATTGTTCTAAAAATACGAAAGCTATATTTAGGATAAGACACTACAAAGTATCTACTTTAGTTGTACTACAGTCTACTTTAGTAACCCTATCTAAGACAGAATCGATCGGGGGCGAGAAAACTTTCATTATAAGACTATATTCTGCCTCAGACGCAAAGTTTATTCTATATCTATGAATCCACGTGGACATGAAAATTATCCAGAATTAAAATGATTTCCGTCTTGTACAAAGTTTGCTGTAGGCAGAGTTTCAGTTTACTGTATTTCGGTTTCTCTTTAACTGGTACATTGTCGCAGTTAGGCAGCTCGATTTACTTAGAAAAAAGATTCCAACAAAACTACTGGTAATGCAAGAAAAAATTTTTTAAATGTTTTTTCCACTTTATTTTTCTGGTATGTAATTTTCGATATATTTTCCGGGTAGAAATATATGCTGTTGTTTTCTGTTCAACTATCTCTTGTTCTGTTTATCGTACAAAGATCATATTCTGTATTCCAAACTGAGAATTAATTTCTATCTTTTGCAATTTCCTGAAAAACGATTGATCATTGACAGTCATTCTTCCGACATGTTTTGACGTTTTGAGGTACTTTAGTTAGAGACCAACAACATTTTCAGTAAAGTAAATTGAAAAGATGCAACTCCGAACATTATTAATAAATAACACTGTATTTTAAGGGGAAAAACATACTTTTACACCGCTTGTTTAGTTTGTAAAAATTGGTCTAATCCAAAGTATGATAATCCACATTATGAAATTTGGTGATATTCGCCTAAACGAGTTTTGAATGAATAAATTGACGATATTGTTATATTCACCGAGTCTGCACCAGAATTAGTATATCATATAGTGATATCCATGTCATATTGTACTTCTCCATACATAAACAACAATCATTTTGCAATTACGTGAATTTTTATTGTGATTTTACAGGTGGAGGCACCAAACTTCATAATCTAAATTTCATTTTGTTTGTATCTAGTTTTGGGAAGCCTGCCTGTCTGTGGATATACATGCATCAATGCTTGTTTATGACAAAGCATTAAACCTTTCAAGGGGCAGAAAAATTATGTTCCGAAAAGTATGAAATAATTCAATAACACCAGAATTTTCAAACAAATTTATTAGAAAATAAAAACCTTCTCTCTTTTTCAATTCCTACTATTAGCTCACACTCTCCCTATATTTATTTATTTATTTATTTATATATTTATCTTGTTCAAATTTTCTATCGTTTATAAAATACTCATTATTCATCATATCAAGTTGAAATAAATTTTTTTAAACTTGTAATGGATGACAATTGATGTTAATACAGTTTTTTCAAATATTAATTCATTAATTAAATTTTAATTAATTAATTTTAGTTTTGCATGGGAAACAAAATGGCGGCCATTGGCTATTGAAGATATGAAAGTATTTTCAATAAGGGGTTACCATAGGGGGGACCCTGTTCTGTCGCCAAATACCGCCAAGTTTGTCGCCAACTTGGCGATATATCGCCAAATTTGGCGGCCAAAAGGAGTCGCCAAAAGTGACGCCAACTTGGCGATATCTCTACTATTTCGCCAAATTCCCATAGAGTTAAATTGTAAACCTACTTGCTTATAGAAAATCAACAAATTGAGATATTTTAATGCAATAAAAACTAATATTAGCTTAATATAAGTAATATAAGTAATATAAGGGATTATATTAAATTTTTCTTTGATGACCTAAGTAGGAATTGACTTTAAAAACAAAATTTTTATATTACTTGTTTTTTGTTTACAACTTTCATTTTTAAGCAAAATTTTATTAAAATATTCTTGGTGCCGTTTGTCAGTTTTCGAATTGAAATTCGGTGGCCACGCCGTGTGACCACAGCCCTTGAAAGAGTTAAAATGGAAGTGAGACTCCATCAACAAATTTGAGGTTCCGATCAAGGTTGGCAGCTTGGCCTCCCTTTTTATTCAGAAATTGCTATTTCATAGCAGGAATTCCGAATAGTATTTTTACTTTCTTCTATCTTCACAAGAAGAAAGTATTGGATTCGTGAAAATTTTCGACGGATTTATACGTTTTAGAATGTCCTGAACACGATTTGAGGGTTTTTAGAAAATGTCTGTCTGTGAGTCTATCTGTCATTCTGTCATTCTGTTACTCTGTGAGTCTGTATGTGACAAAAATTTTGTGGGCACTTTATCTCAAGAACTAATGCACGGAATTTCACAAAACTTTAGAATCAGTTAGACCTTCATATAAACTGGTCTTGATTAGTTTTTGGTGAAAATCGTCCGACAGGTGGTGCTGCTATGTGGCATTTTTCACGATTTCTGCAATAGCTATATCTCAAGAGCTACTGCATGGATTTTCATAAAACTTCAGATACAGTTAGTCCAAGATATAGTTTGGTGCTGATTACTTTTTGGTAAAAATTTCCAACAGGTGGCGCTGCTATGCTGCATTATTCATGATTGTCGCAATAGCTCTAACTCAGGAAAAAATGCACGAATTTTCATCAAACCTCAGATTCAGTTAGTACCTGATATATATATATATATATAAATATCCGGGATACACTAGAAAAAATGATCGAACAGAGACATTTTACGACTATCTTATGATTGGTAATTTGAGAATTTTAAACGACCCAGATGCACCCCATACATACATACAGGACGAGAGAAAGGGTCGTCCGGACCTAACGCTGGCTGGTTCTGATATTGTTCCGCTATTGGATAACTGGCAGGTTATTAATAAAGTTGTCTCATTCTCCGATCATAGGTATATTTCCTTTGACCTTAAATCGGAAGTTCTTTATAGTCACATAATGAGATATAAAACTAAAAATAAATCTTTTGCAAAGTTCAATAGACTTTTTAAACAGAAGAGTGATCTATTGCATGATACACTAGAAAGAGTTAATAATGTTGCTGCTTTGGAAGATTGGTTAATTAGTTTTAATGATTGTATTCAACATATCATGCAAAGAAGCTTTAAATTAGGTAAATTATCTCATAAGCCAAGAACGAGTTGGTATACAAAACAGTTGAAGGTTGAGAGAAATAGATTGAACGCACTTTACAAAATACATCGGAAAAATCTGGATGTGGAAAAATATAGAGATACATATGTCTTGGCTCGTCGGCAATACAAGAGGAATCTGCGACGTGCGAAGAAGGTTGGTTGGATAGATTTCTGTAGAAAAACTGAGGATGCTTACGGCAACCTATATAAATATGTCTTTGGCTATCTATTAAATATGCCGATTTGTTTTTTACAACTCTTGAAAATTCTTCAGTTTTTGATAGTTATGATGAGGTTGCAGCGACATTGATGCAAGAGCACTTTAAGATTAATGATATACCGCCTTCCATTCATAATTTTATAAATAATGTTGATTATACAGATCATCCAGATTTAGTGTTGTTTACAACCCGTGAATTAAATTTTGCTTTAAAAAAGCAAAGAAATAATAAGGCTCCAGGCGAGGACAATATAGATGCCTTAGTTGTGAAAAATCTCTGCAAGAATTTTAGATTTTTGATGTTCAGCATATTTAATACCTGCCTAAGGCTCGCTCATTTTCCAACATGTTGGAAAAGGGGTCTGATAGTATTCTTCAGGAAGAGAAACAGACCTCCTGCTTTACCACGCTCCTATAGGCCTATAACATTGCTAACTGTGTTGGGAAAGATTTATGAAAGACTGTTGAAAAGTAGAATAATTTTGATGCTGGAAGATACAAACTACGAGGGTGAATCAAATATTAACCGGAATTTATGCAGAGAGGCATGAAGGTTGTAGCGAGGGCGCTCAAATCACTGCGCATGGTAGGTGGGGATGTCACATGACTATCTATGCGCCGGTACGTGTTACTCTCTCCGTTCTTCAGTTGGCATCAGGATGAATGAGGAAGAGGTTCACCCTAACGTTGCGCAACGCATTATCGTTAAATTTCTCACAAATGAAGGCGTAAGACCGGCTGAAATCATACGAAGACTTCAAGCACAGTTTGGGGAGACACCCAGCCAGGAAACTCCCACCAGTTTTGTTTTTTTTTAATAGTGTAAATGGCTTTATTTTCGCATCATTTTATCTGCCGTAAGCTACGGTGGTGGGAATCAAACAATCTGAATAATAAAAAAAAGTAACCTACATTTCTCGGAGGCGGAGCTTAAGAGGTTAAGACACATAATTCTCGCATGATGGCTTTTCTACAAATATGAATATGGCTATAAAATATTGTTTTTCGGCTTAAAAATAAACTAATTGCATATTTTATTTAGAAACCTTATAATTATTCAATTTCTGTAATAAAAAAAACAGGTACAATTTTGATGGTTTTTCAAATATTAAGCGACCGTGAAGGGGTTTTAAACTAATTAATAGAAGTATTCCTGTGAAAGATAACATTATGTACCTCGGTTTTATGTTAGACAGCACATTTAACTGCTTAGAACATTTGGACATGGTCAGAACGAAAATTACAGGATTTACATGTAATGTAAGAAAGACTCGGATAAGGGATCAAGGTCTTTCTATTGAATTTATGAAGATTTAGTACTTGAACGTTCTTAAGAAACAAATTCGTTATGGCCGCGAGGTCTGGTATAATGATTTGAAGCATTATGGTCTACAAAGGTTATCGTATTGCCAACGAATGTGTTTACTTTCATTAATAAGATCTTATCATTCAACATCAACGCCTACTTTTTTTAAATTCGGCTTTTTTGATTGGCAACATTTTTTTAAATAGTAAAATTTGCCTTATTGGACCTTATTTAATGACATATTAATTAAGGAGAAAACAAGGAGAATTTTACTATTTCAGAAAACTGGTGCCAATCAAGAAATCTGAATTTAAAAAGAGTACCCCACTGTTTTCACATTGGATAGTTTGACACGGTACTGACGATATCAGCAGTATATCAATGCTCAAAAACAATTCGTCCTTTAAAAAGCAAACATTGTGCAGTGTTGCCAGTGGGCTACTTTTTTTAAATTCAGATTTCTTGATTGGCACCACTTTTTTGTAATGGTAAAATTCTCATGTTTTCGGCTTAATTAATATGCCATCAAATAAGGCGAATTTTTCTGTTTCAAAAAAGTGGTGCCAATCAAGAAATCTGAATTTAAAAAAAGTAGCTCAATGGCAACACTGAACATTGTGTGTTTCAAAATAAACGTCTTTGTTATATATATATATATATATATAAAGAACTTAAAGGTTAACAAACCGTATAAATGTCTGCATATACAGTATCATCAAAGATAGTTTAACGGAAATTCAAATTTTGATTTTTTTTTTACTTGCTCTTGTTAGATTACAAAATGTTTAGGAGTGCACATTAGGTCTGCGCCTTCCCAGAAAAAAACCCGCACTGTTTTACTTTTCGTATTGCTACTTGAAAAGTGCTTATAAGTTCAATTTCTCAAACTACCTGTTTATCAGTCTAACCGTAACCGGACCCTTAGTAGCAATACAATGCTCAGAAAATTAGCTCTTTCCCCCGAAATAAAGGAGAAAGGATTTATTCATGTATTTTTATTTAAAAGAAAGTCATTGTAATAGCTAAAACTTAGTTCCCTTACCCCTCTAAAAAAATAATGAAAAATAATAATTAAAATTAAATTAAATTAAAAATCCTGTTTACATGTTGGAATATTTTGAACTTTTTTTTTTTTTTTTTTTGCTTTGACATCATTCGCTTAGAAAACTAAAAGCTACAAAAAAAAAAAAAAAAAGCTTAAGACATTCAGATGTAATAACTGACGCAATGTTAATGAATCAAAAAGGTCAGATTAAAAAGGGCTGCCACAGGCGACTATTTTTTAATTCTCTCTCCCACCATTTTTTAAAGCAAAAGTTTTTAGAATGCACATTGACTACATCAGGAAGAGAAATATACCACAAAATTAATTTTCTTAAAATAGCGGTGCGAAAAGAATATAAAAATAGTTGCCTGTGCCAGCCTTGCGGGTAAAAACAGCTGTTTCATATTTACGGTATCTTATTACTTTTATCCAATATTTAACCCCTTAACAGCGTGGCCCGAACTGGATTCGGGCAAGAACACTTTCCTTGCTTCATTATTAAAAGCATTTTGATACCACTAATTTGTAACTGTAAATTTATCTTTATTGATTGCCAGGTATTTTTCGATTAAGTAAGGTAAATATTTTAGTATGGAAAAAGTGGTGTCCAGCCCCATTTTTAATTTTTTTTGTAAGAAAACAAATGTCACTGTTAAGGGGTTAAGCTGGGAGGGGGGGGGGATGGAATTGCAGAACCTTGCCTATTACCTTTGACCACCTCCCCTACATACGCCCATGGCAGCTCTGTGCATGTTATAATTGTAATAAATAGCACAATATCCCAACAAAAAGTTTTCGGTAAAAAAAAAAAAGGCGCCAAGTTCTCCTTAATGTTTCGGCCAGAAAAAGTAGTGATATCTGAAGTTCGCACAAGGGCACAAGTTAAAAGCCAAACATCCCAAATCTTTCATTGAAAATGGCTTCCTGCGACTTGGCCATTAATGCCTTCTACAGCATTTCAAAATTAATGATTAGAAATTTCGCATTTATGAATTATTTAAATATTAAAATTAATATTAGTATGCAAAGAGGCAAATTCACATAAAGACATTATAAGTAAAAGATTTCTGATAAATACCATTCAATTTCAACAAACAATAGTTTTGATTATAGATCATTTAATCCACATGTGGTTTAATTGCCATTTCGTACGGTCTAAAGCTAAAGTCATTAACGTAAAACCAAAGAAATAAAACAAAATTCACTTTCTTCAAATCTCACAATATGTTACAGTATATTTTATTGTATAATATTGAAATCTTGTGCATTGACGAAAGAGATTTTTTTCGTTTGAACATTTATTATAGTTTGTTTGCATACATTAAGAGGTATTCGATGTATAAACTGTTAAAAGCTGATACTAATTATGTTTTAGAAATTAGGGATATTACCTTCTGAATACAAGTATTTTGTTATATTTAACTTCTAAGCATTTAAATAGACTGAAGTGGTTTAAATGCTTTTTTAAAATGTGTATTTTATTTCTGTACTTTGTGCCACAAAATGCCTAAAATAATCAAAAAATATAGTTGTCATGTAGCTTATTTGTACATACTTTAAAATTTGAAAAACCCTCTCGAAGGCATTAACGGCTAAGTCGCAGGAAGCCATTTTCAATGAAAGATTTGGGATGTTTGGCTTCTAACTTGTGCCCTTGTGCGAACTTCAGATATCACTACTTTTTCTGGCCGAAACATTAAGGAGAACTTGGCGCCTTTTTTTTTTTTTTTTTTTTTTTACCGAAAACTTTTTGTTGGGATATCACTACTTTTTGTATGTTTTTTCTAGTTTTTTTCTAAGCTATATTAATATAAAAAAAACTTAAATTTCAGTACTTTTATGTTAGCCGGGAGCAAATCTCCTAATTAGCATTTTGTTTTTTCGCCAATAGTGGTTTTCATTTTTCACATGTGTAAATTAAAAACAATGCTTTGATTTTCAAATAAAATATTTTGGTTTATGTTATTATTTGTTATTTATTTATTTATTTCTATGTTAAATATTTTATTAAATAAAATAAGGGAAATGTATCTATTTTAAATGAGATGACTGAAAAGTTTATATTTTTAAATGAAATGAATGCAATGAACAATAGAGTTGGGAACAGTATTTGGCGATTTGCCACTCGCGCCCGGCTAGCATAAAAATACCTAAATTTATTTTATTGAGCTTTACAAATTCATACTTTATTTCTTTTTATATTAAAGTACTAGCCGCCTCTAGCAAGCAGTATATACTCTATTAATTGCATGTTAAACGTTGCATCATGTTACTGTTATTCATATTTTAATTTACTTGCCCATTCTTTCGCCAATTCGGAAGCTTTTGATAGAGAAATCAAGAACTCTTTACGATCATGGAAGCACATCATATATTTTGTGTTGTTATGTATTTCATTCTTTCATGACAAATATCTCTTAACTCACTTATGCATATTTCCTTATCAGTTACGATTCGTCCTCTAATGCGGAAATTTTTAATCGTATTAAATAATGGTTTCTAATTGGGTTCACTGCCAATTATTGTATTTTAACTGATACGATTGGGTACAAGTAAAATGATTCTTATTAAATCCTTTGATAATATCAGCATTTACATTAAACCATATTGATGCTAATATCTTTTTGTTTCATGCTAACCTTTTCAATGGACTCGATTACGGAAGAATAGAAGGTCCACGGTCTCACTGCTATGATCCATTTGAAAATCTATCATTCTTCTCATCTAATCGTGTTGAAGAACGAGCCAATTTGCCATGGTTTTAAGTTTTTGGCTAATTTTATTCGAAACCTGAAAACTAAAATACGAGGAACCGGATTATAGAAGATTCCTTCTAACGGTACATATCGATTAACAGGTTACATATTATAAAATTATAATAATCATAAGGAGAATTGTCAGTTTCGGTGCTTTAATAGTTTCTGTAAATTCTATTTATATAATACAGAAGTTTCAGCAGAGTAAAGATTAACAACATAGTCACAGTAAGTATAATAACAGTACAATATATTAACAATAGCAGAGGTTTTGTGCAGTGACGAAACTACTGGCACTTTGGAAATATTCATACGTTATATTATTTAACTATTCAGATGATATGCGGAAAAATATAAATAGATGGCTCCCATTAATAATTAACTCATTGAAAAATAGCCAGAAACGTCAAATACTCGCCAAGCTTGGCGACATTTAGCGAAGTGTCACCAAATTTGGTAATATATCATGTCAATTCTCAAATTTGGCAACAAAAAATGTTTTGTTTGTTCTGACGTCATAATGATGCATATGTATTATTTATTATACACATACCTATAATATGTATGATGCAAATGTATTACGTATTATATGCATATGTATAATATGTATGATGCATGTGTATAAAGTTCTTTAAGATCACTAAAACGCACTTAAAGGAATAGTGTTCCATAAATAGTAGGGATATTTGCCAGATTGACCAGAGTGCTATTGAGATTAGAATTCCGACATTTTTAATAGACCGGGAGGCGTCAGCACACCATCACCTCATCCAGTTTACAGCTGAAATATTAGGATTAGTTAAAACTAGATTAGTACATTAAAATGCAACTGGTCTGTTAAGTCATATCTTGGTATAAACAACCTGAAGACCTAATTTTAGTGGATGACTGATAGGTTTACTATTGTATTTTCCTGCATCCAAAAGTATGGAGACATGGAGGAATGGGTGCAGGAAAACACAATGGAAAATCCACCAATTAACCGGTAAAATCGGGTCTGTAGGTGGTTTCCACAAAGATATGACTTTGCAGACCAGTTACATTTTAACACACTAATCGATTTTTAACTAGTCCTAAAATTTCAGCCGTCAACTCGATGAGGTGATGATCTGTGCAGACGCCTCCCGGTCTTTAATAAAATTTGTTTTAAGGAAGTAAAAGATAGAAATATGGACAGATAAACTGAAAAATTTGCCTTAAGATTTTTGCAAAAGCATATAAAATTTCATTCAGCTTGAAATCATGTAACACCTTTATAACTCAGGCTAATTTTCTGTAATCGAGTTTTGGCAACCAACATATCTATCTGATCTATAACTATAATCTTTCTTTTACAGATTTAAAATTAACAATAAATTAACAGTAAGTAGGCTAATAATAAAATATAATAACATTAGCAGCGGACTTCGGACACCGCATCTGTTGTACATCGTTAAAGACAGCTTTATTAGTTACACATTTCATTTAATTAAAAGCAGATTTTTAAACTTTCATATGAGAATTAGGATATTTTTCCACTATAGGGATCTTGGCGTTTTTAAAAAATCTTGGCGCAATTCGGACTTCAGAAACTGAGATATGTTGCCAAATGATATAAACAACTATGAAAACAAACTTGATGAACTTATGTTATTTATATATGTATTTATATACATATAAACATTTTATTTATACACGTATAAAATATTGTTTTTTATATACAAATTATTTATGTTGGTACATAAAAATAAATAAACGGGTTCCTTACATTAAATAAATTGTATACATATGTAAAAAATTGCTTGTGTATATGACACAGTAGATAGGTTGCCAGAAAATACGTTATTATCAAATTTCTTTTCTCTTCAAGGCTATTTTCTCTATTTCGCCAAGGCTACTATATCGGAAACATACCGAATTGCGGTTATATTTTGTTAAATGTTTTATTGTTTTAATATCGTGAATATATCATAACCTATACTGATTAAAATTTTTAGGTATATTCATTTTTTTCTATTTAACAAACATCTTTGGAAAAGCATATATATAAAGTTTTATTCTGCTTGAAATTACGTGACCCCTTCAAAACTCTGTAATTGAGTATTGGCGACCAACATTGGCGCAATTGAATGTGAAGGAACTGTTTACGGCCAAATCAACACCCCCTGTTTGAAGGGTTTAGAGGCGGAAATTTTGTGTTTTCAGATTTTTCTGGTTAATTGTGCTACAAACCCGACTTACTTGTGAAATTTTATGATTCTACGACTTTTAGAAGTACCTTAGTTATTTGATGATGCGAAGTGAGTCAGTGACAAAAAAGCGCTTTTTCGGAATTTAATATTTCAAAAACTACTAAATACAGAAACATGAAATCGTGGAACCTTAGTTCAGTTTTATCATACGAACATGTGTATAAAAGAAAAATTTCTATATCTCTCCCTAAAACGACGTTATGAGGGGGTGAAAAGTATGCCGAAATGGTTCAGGAAAAGGTAGCTTACGGCTTGTGCGAACTTGGCGGACGCACTGCCGTGCTCCCAGATTCTGTTTTGAAGCATAATTTTTCAGTTTTGTTTTAACCTTTCACTGCTCGTTTTTTTTTTTTTTTTTTTTTTTTTTTTAATGAAAAAAAATATTTTAAATCTATATATCGGTCTAACAAAGGGAAAAATAGTAAAAAACAATAAATTTAAAATTTTCAGCTAATATTTGATATTTTATGGTGTACCATATGTACGCAATTAGGGTTTTAAAATATTGTATTGCTACATATATATGTATATACAGTCGAACCCGGTTAAGACGCTCACGGTTAAAAGGCGATCCCGCTTAATACGCGGATTTTTTCCGATCCCTTGAACATCGCCCATACGGCTAATGCAAAAATATCATGTTTAATACGCGAACGGTTATGACACGATCCCGTTTAATACGCGATAAATTTTCGGTTCTTTGAAGAAAAAAATCACGCTTAAGACGCGTATTCATTGATCATGATGCGAATTCCTTCTCTCTTCTCGAGTGTTACCAATTTAGTGGATTTTTATTATTCAGGTAAAAAACACTGTTTCAGAATAGTATTTAATTTATTTAACAACAGATAAAGGCGAAAATTACTAATCGGAAATAGCGGTAGATATTTGAATAACAAAAGACCCCCTAAATTAACAAAACTACAATTCTTTGATCCCACATCCTAGCATTCTTTTTCTCCCTCTTCGTGTATGTTTTTACTGTAGTAGAGAGATATAGACGAATTCAGGTTACTGAAACACGACATAAAAATTATTATGATTAGAGATGTTCATACCTGTTGTTAGAGAGGTTTTAAATGTACTTTATATCGGTACTATGTTTTATAATGCATATCATAGGCAACAAAAAATGAATCTCGTAAAGATTAAATACGACTGCGATTGGATAATTCTTTTATGTTTACTTTACTTTTTGCTATAACAATATTTTATAAGGATAATTTTTCTTATTATATTAATAATGAAGAACAGATTATAATTGTACTCATTATCACAAGTACTAAATATGATTTTAAAAACTGGGTTGTGCTTCAAAGATTTAATTTTTTTTCTTTCGGTTAAAAAAATGAGTCTAGTAGGAAATTATTTTTGGTTGCAACGTATTAATCGACAATAAAGTCAGGTTGGAATCCATTATTATTTTCCGCTATTATTCCAATTTGTCCTATAAAAAGAAACAATCAGTTAAAGTGGAATACAGTTAAATTTCAATATGAATATATGTCAAAAACAAAGTTTTTGACCGTAAACTTATAAATTAAAGCTCTGATGTTCATTTAGATGATTAAATATGTAAATAAGCCCATTTCCTGCAACATTATACAAATCACGTTTAATACGCGATCTCGCTTAATACACGACTTTTGACCACTCCCTTGAAACGCGTCTTAACCGGGTTCCACTGTATATATATATATATTGCAACTAAATGAGCTTAAATTAATTAATTTTGTGGTGCTTAACACGGAGCAATTTTCTTTAACCCTAGATCTACCGGGAATTTTATTCAAGTTTTAATAAAACGTTCTACACCAGAATTTTTATTTAAAACTATTTAACTTATTTATTTACCTTATTTTTGTCTGGCTATACTTAGTTTATTTTAAAGAAATTTCTGGTTTGAATGAATATTTTGTATGTACCTGTCGGGTCCAATGGACCCGTCTGGTAGACGGAGGGTTAAATTAATATTTTTAAGTACTCAGTAAAAATAATGAAAGTAAATCTTACCTTAATAGCTTGATTGAATTTTTTTTGTTTTTGTTTCCGAAGAACAAATTCTAATTTTTTGTCTAGTGCAGACCTCGGACACGGACAAAATAAGTGTTATTCCATTCTTTGGATTGTTCTTGGTCAGTTATAAGTGATCATGATAGCGAAATTCATGGCACATAATGAAAATTATAATGTTTTTAGGTATGTGCCAGATATGGTACGTGGTGCAGTGAAGGGTTAATATGGTTTTTGTTCTTTCTTTATGTACATTTTATGAATATTAAATCATTTTAACTGTATTGTCTCCAGGTGCATGGAACTACTAATAAAAAGGAAATGACATATCGTCGGTACCATGTCAAACTATCTAATATGAAAACAGTGTTGCCAGTGGGCTACTTAAAAAAAAAAAATCAGATTTCTTGATTGCCACCACTTTTCTGAAATTGCAAAATTTCTCTTGTTTCTGCCTTAATTAATATACCATTAAATAAGGCGAATTTTAGTATTTCAAAAAAGGGATGCCAATCAAGAAATATAAATTTAAAAAAGTAGCCCACTGCCAACACTGTTTTCATATTGGATAGTTTGACATAGTACCGACGATAACTTTAATCTCTTGAGGGGCACCGGTATATATTATATACCACCTACGATTAATGAAGTTTTATACCAGAAAAATTTTATTAAATTTTACTTTTTTTAACTTTGGTGGAAAAAAAGCCGTAAAATTGCGTTTACTTATTTTGAAATAGAATTTTTTAAAGATTCCGGTGGGAATTCAGCATTTCACAAATGTAATTGCTTGCCCCTCAAGGGGTTAAAATAGTGAAGCTTCAATTGTAACCGCTCTCGTAGGGGATGTTTACAGCCGCGAGGAACTTTCACCAACAAATTTAAAATAGAAATTTTCTTCTTGTTTAAACGCCATATTAATGCAAAATTTCAGTCATAAATAATGGCAGAAACAGATAATGATTTTTACTGGTGGAAGTTTACTTTGGTGGTAGTCAGGCCCTGCGTTTCCGGCCCGCCATATTGTGACAACCTCCTGTTAGTGTCAGTGAAAAAGCGTATAACGCATGGGCACACTGACACCAGTAAAAAAAAAATTTGAAAATTTTAGGCTATTTGTAAGAATATATTTCCATATGAATAAGGAATTTAAATAAGAGAAAATTTTCTATTCAAATTTACTGGTGGGAAGTTTCCCCGGCAGTAATCGAAAAGTGTTGGTCCTATTTAAAAAAATTATCCGCCATCTTGTGACAATCTCCTCAGTCACTTCACTGGCAATTGGTAGACAGTACACTATATGTCTCTCCCTCTTTATTCATAACTCCATTTCCAGGTGTCTTCCAGAACAAATGCATCGATGATTTGGGTTGTTTTTATACGGGACCGCCATTCTTCCATCCGATATATCGTCCTATCAGCGTTCCCCCTTCTCAGAACTTGAGTACGCAGTTTCTCTTGTACACCATCATGAATCCCAATGATTCTCAAGTGCTGATGCCTACAGAGGAGTCGCTAAGGACATCTACCCTTGACCCAAATCTTGAAACGAAGATCTTAATACATGGATATACAACACGACTCGATCCAGATGATGTTCGCTTCGTAAGTATGTTTTGTTGCTTTCTTCATAAATATTACACAAACAATTGAACTATTTAAAAATAAAAAATATATTACAATTCATGAGGCATACAAGTAAAAATTACATAAATACATTTAATACAATTAAAAATACAAACGTTTCGAGCTAAATTTTAGCTCCTCATCAGTGCAATAACATTCAAATGACCAGAAAACTATATATCATGTTTACAGTTAATAATTATTAATAGTTAAAATTAAAGAAAATATAAAAAATATCAAAGCTATGCTATGTGTTCATGTGGAAGTGCACAGAATTCATTAATCGGCGAAATTTGCTTACGAGTGAACACACCTTCCCCAAATCCTTTCCCAAATCCTTCTCTTCCTGAGAAAGTGTATTCACTCGTAAGCAAGTTTCGCCGAATTATGAATTATGGGCACTTCCACCTGAACACATAGCATCGCTTTGATATTTTTTATACTTTCTTTAATTTTAACTATTAATAATTATTAAGTGTAAACATGATATATAGTTTTCTGGTCATTTGAATGTTATTGCACCTATGAGGAGCTAAAATTTAGCTCGAAACGTTTGTATTTTTAATTTATTAAATGTATTTATGTAATTTTTACTTGTATGTCTGATGAATTGTACTATATATATATATTTTTTAAACCGTATATCAGACGTTAAACAATGATTATTTATTTTAATTGAACTATTATTTAAAAACTTCAATTTTATGAAATATTCAATGTTTAACAAAAATACCCTCTTCATGTCGCACATTAATTCTGCTCCAAATAATCTTCTAAAATTATTATTAGTACAGTCCTAAGCAAAAATTTAGACACTGGTGATATTTGACCTTTAAATAAAAAATACGAACACTTGGGCTATACAAATGGCTGTACTTATTTTTAAACATATTTTAAAATTTTTAGGACGGAAATAATGGTTTTAATGACGGATTTTATTTTATTTAACTGAAAAATGTGAAATTTGCTTATTGCAAAAGTTTAGACACTTTCGTGATTTTTTGGAAACTGTTCACAGAAAAACGCAAATTTCAAACTTTTGACGCCACATGCATGAAGTACGAGGCTAACGAGAAAGACAGGCTACCACGGTGGGTCCGATTCTCCTTTTTTTAACAGACCGCTGGAGTCACGTGATGCTCATTTCGTACACCTTCATTGGTGCATTCGAGCATCACGTGACTCCAGCGGTCTGTAAAAAAAGAAGAATCGGACCCACCGCGATAGAATGCCTTTTTCGTTAGACTCGCATGAAGTATTTAAGTGCACATCGCAATAGCATTGGTTAGTGAAGATGCCTCGAGCTAGAAATTTTCAGTCAGATGAAATAACTGTAGCATAGAGGCTGAAATCGAAAAGGAAGACTGTTGCAGAAATTTCAGCTGTTTTGAATTGTCCAAAGAAGTCTGTCTATAAAGTACTGTCTAAGGGTGACTCTTTCAAAGCAAAACATAGATTTCAAAGGCCTCGCGTGGCCAGAAAACGAGATGCTAGAAGGACCCATAAACTGTCATCTAGACAAATGATGATTGCTAGTTGCATTAAAAGTGAGTCAGAACTTTCTGTGCCAACGGATACGATTCGTATAGGAATAAAAGAAAGCTGTAAATTAGTTTTTATGAAAATGATAAAACAACTAGCCTTGAAATCTCACAACAAATTGACAAGAATGCAATGGGATCGCAAAGATATGTCATATGGACCAAAGTGATTTACTGTGACATTCAGTGACGAAAAAAAGGCGGAATTTGGATGACCCAGATAGGCTGGAATACTATTGGCATGAGTTGCGTAAACAGCCTCGAGCTTTCTTTCATCATCAACAAGGAGGTGACTCTTTAATGATTTGGGCCTCACTTTGTTTTAATGCTCAAGTATCTCTGGAGATCCTGAATGGTTACCATACAGCGTAAGACTACATACGTACATTGGAAAACAATTTACAGCCATTTGGTGAACTTTTAGCTGTTCCAAAGTATGTATTTGTGTAAGATAATGCGTCCATTCATGTTGCATACAAAACAAAAGTTGATTTAATTCTCAAAATATTACTGCTCTCGACTGTCCCGCGGGTAGCCCTGATCTGAATCCAATCGAAAACGTTTGTGGCATCATATCTCATAAGGTTTACGCAATTTTTTGACAATACTCCTCTGTTAATGAACGTCGAACTGCTGTTGAACGTGTTTGTTACAAAATAGACTCCCAAGTGATGCAGGATTTAGTTCCCTCACACAGTTTAGTTTCCTAGTCACATATTTGCACCAATTGCACACAATATAGGCGTAATTCGATTTTAATTTATGGTTATTTTTCTGTAAATAGACAGATTGTCTATACTTTTGCCACCATGTTAATTTTTTTTTTGTCATTATTTATTATGTAAAAGGTATAATTTAAAATTTATTGTTTGTGAATAAATGATAAGTCCCCAGTAATATGTGACAGTTGAGTTACAACAATTCGTTACATACTTCGCAGTACAGAAGCATAATAGATCATTGTCTAAACTTTTTCTGATCACTGTATTAAGCGATTAGTACTAATAAGGTCTACTATATGGATTAGGATTTGGGGGTGATCTGCATATTAAAAGCTGTATCAAGTTTATCTTTTAAAATGGTATCACACTCAGATGGTGTAACACAACCAGATTGAAACAAGAATTATTTTTAAAAATAATTTTTCTAGTTCAAATTTTGATTATTTGACTATTTCACCCGGAAATTTAGTAGCAATGGTTTTAAAAATATTGAAAAGCGAATGAGAAATTTGTAAAGAACGACTTCATTGATTTATCATTACTTTACAAGCGTCGTGGACTGACTAGTGACGCAATGAGTGATCGCTAAGAGCCTAAGATTATTAAGAGACTGCACTAGCCATGCGACGACATTCGCAAGTTAATGGTAAATCAGTGGAAGCTTTATTTGCATTTAAACATTTTTAAGGATTCTTTTGACATAGAATATCTGAGATCAATGTCTAACGTTGTAATCACTTAAAGGAATAAAAAAAAGTCTTCGTTTACAAGATAATTAAAGTATACCCGTCGCGGCCAAAACCCGAAATCGGTCGGTTCGCGAATTGGCCGGCAAATTCGAAGTGATCATTTTCTTTTTAAATTTTGTCCTCACCAGTGGCTCTGCTCTTGAAGCTGGTAGACGTGAGGGGCTAAGTTCGAACCCAATCGCGCCTGTCGGCCTAACCGTTCGGAGTTCTCGCGGTTTTCTTCGAACCTTGGTAATCCTTGAGTAAATACGGGTTAGGTTCCCCTAGTAAGATCCCCACTGAGGGCACTCCCCTTGAGCCTATATACCTCGTGCAGGTAATCGGCCGTCATAAATAACAACAACACTTTTTTTAATTGATTGATCAATTCAAGAATTAACCGACCAGTTCGCGAAATGGCTAGAGGCTATCGGCCAGACCGCAAAATGGTTGGAATTTCAGATATAGAGAATCATTCTGATATGGAATATCAGAATGGAAATTCAGCTAATTCAAGGTAAATTCAGGAAAACTTTCTTTAGTAGGAAAAAAAAAGGAAAGTGAAAAGTAGCAAGGAAAAACGCACATTCTCTAACAGGGTTCGTACGGGTTCTTACATTTTTCCTTTTGAATATCTGTATTTCTATAAAGAAAGTTTCGTACCATGTAATATTCAATTACACACAACAGAATTTTCTCTATAGAAATACTGGTATGCTAAAGGGAAAATGTAATCGCCCGTACGAACCCTGTCTAAATTGCAAATTAAATGTTAATGTGCTTTTCTTTATGTTGGCATTACATAAAGTTAATTATACATACACAAAAACTGGATACATTTATGTTTCAATTTCAGCGACGAGAGAATAAAATTTAAGAAAGGGAAAGATATCCGAACACGTTTAACTGGAATCCAAGATTTTTCTTCTTTTAAATGGAGAACATAAAAATGAATTAAGTTAAACTTAGATTTTTTTAATCAGAACCTTACGTAAGAAAAAAGAAAAAAAAAATTAAGTATATGATAAAGAACTTTTACAGAAATACAGAAATATAACAACCCATATTAAAAATGTCGAATTGAAATAGTTTGTTATTTTTCTATAATGGAGGAGATTGGGAGGTGGGGTGGGGGGTCGTTAGAAAGCACGTTTTAGATAATTCTTAAACCTATGAACATAAGGTAAAAAATTAATTAAAAATTGTGTTCGACGCCGATAGAAGAGGGAGGGGCTCAAAGACTCTCTGACCTTGCCCCGTACACACTAGCAGGTTCTAAAACATAACGTAATATTGAATGATATTATCACGAGCAATGGTGATCTTCTGTAATCAGATTGTCATTCATTTCTCTTTGACTGAGGGATTTTTCGGTACCCAAGGCCGCATCCACTACTGCCGTCACAACTGATCACTGATTTCCGGATTAAGTACGATCAGTTACACATTTGCAAATCAGCTTGAGCAAAATGCATAACCCTTTGTCTCCTTGAGGGGAGGTGGGACATATTATATTAATGATTAATACCTACGATTAATGAAGATTCGCACCAGAAAAATTTTATTACATTTTACTTTTCTAACTTATGTGGAAAAACCGCCTAAAATTACTTTTCTTTATCTTGCATTAAAACTTTTGAAAGATTCCGGTGCGAATTCAACATTACAGAAACACAATTACTTGCTCCTGAAAGGGTTAAGACCAGAAGAGTTTTGGTAGAAATTAAAAGTCTTGGTTTTTAACCCTAATTAATAGGATCATATTTGATTGAAAAAAATATTTAAAGAAAAAAAACCGTTGTCAGGATACTTCAAGGGGGGATTCACACAATTGAGTGGTACAGGATCGTTTTTAAATAACAGAAAAAGAGGAAATTGCTTTTTTGTTTACCTTAGGATCACCTACACAATTGTGTAGATCAGGTCTTAACATCTAAAAAAAAAATTAAAATTTCGAAAATTTTGAAGCTTTAAGAGTCCTGAGACCAGGGGTCGTACTCTTCAGAAAAATTTCAGGACAATTATCAGTATTTTTTTTTTTTATAGAAAAATAAATCTGGTTTAAAGTAGAAACGTTTATAAAAATCCGCCTACGACAGCCGCCATTTTTGTGTCAGCGATCATGCTGAGTATTCAGCGAGCGTTGCATAGCTGTTTTATTACCCGACTGAAAAGAAGGGTTATATGTTTCACGCGTAGTGTATGTGGATTTCTTTATACCCTCGAAACATCCAAACGGCTGGATGTATTTTAATGAATGAGGTCTCTATCAATTCGTCCTAACGGCCCGATGGTTATAGGCTAGGTTTTGTTTTTATAAATTCAAAATGGCGGACGTAAAATACAAAATGGTGGTGGAGACGAAAAAAAAAATTTACGCACCCTATTGAGCGGCATATCATTGGATAGGTCTTTCAAAATGAAGACGATGTTTTATTGACTCTTTTACAGTCAGAAGCTCCGTTAAAATATTATACAACCTGGAAATTGTGTAGGTAGGATCTCTAGCTTTACTTCAACTCTAACCATCATAGACATCTATAGACCTCATCAAAACAGTGTTTATAACTATATGATAGGAACTAACAATTAAACACAACTTAAAAGTCATCAATACAATTAAATATAACAAAAACAGGTAAATAATATAAACAAGTAATATAAGTAATATAAAAAAAAAAATATTTTAAGTCAATTCCTACTTAGGCCAATAAGAGAATTTTTTTTCTCCCATTATTCTTCCTCTTGAGTAGCGCTTAAAATGCCTTGATCAAGAAGAGGGCTGTCTCGGTCTTAAATACCTTGACCAAGAAGAGAGCTCTCTCGATTATTGAAAGTTAATTAATTTAATTTAATTAATGAATTAATATTTGAAAAAAAATTGGATTAACATCAAGTATCATCCACTACAAGTTTAAAAAAATTATTTGATCTTGATTGGATGAATAGTAAGTATTTTATTAACGATTGAAAATTTGAACAAGATATATATAGCGAGAGTGTGAGCTAATAGTAGGAATTGAAAAAAAAATAGTTTCACACTGATGAGAAATAATTAATTAGTTCGCTTTTTACGCAGTCGGGTTTTTTGGTTTTTTAAATTTAATTGTTTATTCCAACAGCAATTCCATTTGTTCTGTTCTCGGGATGTGTGTTATTGACCAAAGGTGGCTCGGTCAAATGCCTTTGAAGTTGGTGTCAGTGTATTATGCATAGAGAAAAAAAAAAGTGTTAGGCATATGAAACATAATGTTTAGGCACAATTGCCGTAAAGGTTTAAACAGGCATCCAAGCGACCGATCCACAACATTGTGAATTTCTTGGTTGCTGAACCACTTTTCAAAAGCGGCCTGGACCTCATTATTATTTGCAAATCGCGTCGCTTAACCCTCTCGCTGCGCAACCCGAGATGTTCTCGGGCATGCATTTTTCCGTCTAATTAATACTATTTGGTTATTCCCAACAGTTATTTTTTATCAAAAACTTTGTCTGATTTAATCAGGACATTTAATCCGATTACGATAGTCAAAAATTTCTGCTTTAAAGAACCGGTGACAGAAGATTAAAAATTCTGTAAAAACACGCACATCGTGAAGAATTACTTACGCAGCGAAATAGTTAACCCTCTAATTCCCATGGTAGAATGCGTTCGAGAATTTACGTAATTCAGAGAATCGGAATTCATACCAGAAAATCTAAACAGTAATTTTCTTTTTATTCTCAATAACAAAATGTCTTTTATTAACCCGTTCGGGAACGACGGCTCTTACACAAATTTTATTCGGTTGGCATCACTTTTTAAAAAAGGTTATCTTTACTTAAGTAATCACGAAAATGCTCTAATTAAACAAAGCAAATATTACTTTTATTTTTTACTGGTACAAAAATAAATTATGTATGCACTTTTTGAAGGTACATGCATGCACCCGTGGTCCCTAATGGGTTAAATAAAGCAAAAACTTCTATTTAAATTTCTGGTGTGAATGCGGAATATGTGAATAACAAAATACACTAAATCGGGAACACTGACGCTAGCATAAATACTACCATGGGCAATAGAGGGTTAAGAGTATTCTTGAGTGGTCCAAAGCCATAGTAATCGGACGGCAAGAGGTCTGGACTATAAGGGAGATGCCCTATGATTTCCCATCGAAATTTTTCTAACAAGCTTTTGAACGCGGAAACAACATGAGCGAATCATGCAAAAGAATAATTCATTTGGAATTCATGTAACGTCGATGACTCTTGATTTCGGTATTCAGTTTCTTTAGCAACAGGTGGCGTTGAGAATGTTTGGAGGCATCTACATTAATAAAAGAAAGATTAGATAGTACTCGTCAAGATTTGACAACAAACATCTTAAATGTTTCATTAAAAAAATGCTTGAAGTTTTAATTAGTAGCTTTAAAATTGATTAATTATTGAAATTTTGATAAATTTGTTATATAAGTGATTCCCATAGATTTAAGGCGATAGATTGCGCTGTCAGTCTGTCCTATTTAATAACGTGAAAGAATGTTAAGTTTGCAATTTATAACTAATTATGCTTGTTTTTTTTTCAATTCCTACTATTAGCTCACACTCTCCCTATATTTATTTATATATTTATATATTTATCTTGTACAAATTTTCAATCGTTAATAAAATACTCATTATTCATCCTATCAGGTTGAAATAAATTTTTTTAAACTTGTACTGGATGACAATTGATGTTAATAAAGTTTTTTCAAATATTAATTAATTAATTAAATTTTAATTAATTAATGTTAGTTTTGCATGGGAAACAAAATGGCGGCCATTGGTTATTGAAGTTCAATGAAAGTATTTTCAATAAGGGGTTACCATAGGGGGGGGGGGAACCTGTTCCGTCGCCAAATACCGCCAAGTTTGTCCCCAACTTGGCGATATATCGCCAAATTTGGCGGCCAAAATGGGTCGCCAAAAGTAACGCCAACTTGGCGATATCTGTAATATTTCGCCAAATTCCCATAGAATTCCATTGTAAACCTACTTGCTTATAGAAAATCAACAAATTGAGATATTTTAATGCAACAAAAACTCATATTAGCTTGATTATATTAAATTTTTCTTTGATGGCCTAAGTAGGAATTGACTTTAAAAACAAAATTTTTATATTACTTGTTAATCAGAAATTTAAATAAACTGTTGGGTGGAACATTTATTTTTACTTACTACACTCACAATTAAAAAAAAAAAAAAAAAAACAGTAAGGACTGTTTCCTGGAAATCCGCACAAACTTTGGTATTATGCAAAGTAGCAAAGGAATACGAATCAGGCGAAACCTGTGCGTGAAGTGTTGCGTTAACGTATACATGGGCACGCCCGTTAGCCGAGAGTTCATTAAGTAATCTGTGTTTTCCGAGCATGGAGTCCAAAGCGGAGTGTCTGAGTATGCGTGTGTACAAGCTTTACGAAGACAATATTCATCATGGGATCAAGTTCATCGTGAACCATTTTTTGGCCAAAAATATCCCCAAACGAACTATATACGGTGTTCTACAACATTACTAGAAGAGACTCTTGGCCAAAATACAAGAAGGATCGGATAGGAAGGCCCAGAAACACACCAAGCAAAAGTTACAGCAGTTGAAACAACTGTTTGGCAAAAATGACCGAGTATTCATCCATTCCATGGGCTGCCAAATTCAGTGTTTCACCTGGCCACCTACATAAGACAATCACCAAGAAGCGGAACATCAAATATCACAAGAAAAGGGTCATACCAAAACAAATAGAAAAGAAAATGGTTGCCGCAAAAACGAAGTATGTTCGCTTGTTCAGATAATTCTCTGATCGAGAATTGATCTTGGATGATGAGTCATATTTCACTGTCACTCACTCCACTTTTAAAGATAATGGTAGCTACTACACATCTGATGTCTGCGCAACACAACCTATCATCGAGTTCGCTACTAAAGCGAAATTTGATTACAAGATCCTCATTTGGATTGCGATGGTCCGAAAGGCTTGCGTCTTTCGTTCATTCGAAACTCTGGGTTCGCTGACAGCGGGAAAAGACATTTGAACAAGTGCTTTCGCAGTCGTATCATCCCCTACATCCGTAGCAATTGCAACGGCGGTGATTAGGTCTTCTGACCAGACTTGGCCCGCAGTCATTGCTGCAAAATCGTTCTCAGACACGCCAGCAAAACATCACTTTCGTAGAGCAGCCCGACAACACGGCTAAAGTTCCCAAAGTTCGACCAATTGAGCGGTTCTAAGTGTATCTTAACTCCAAAGTGTATGCAAAAGGCTGGAAAACAGATAACATCCAGAAATTGATGAATCCAATCAAGTACTGTTTCAAAAACATGGACCTAAATTTTGTACAACATCTAGCACAGGGGTGGCCAAATGTGGCACGCCGGATACCAGTAATTTTTTACAGAAATAGCCGATTTCTTGAATCGCAGAGATTCCATGATTAGATAAGGCAATGATTTCTGTAAAATTTTAGTGGTGTCCAGCGTGCCACAGTTGCCCACCCCTGCTTTAGCAAGTACCACCAAAAGTAAAATCGATAATGTCCGACGAAACGGTTTAATTGAAACCCGATGACAGTTAATGTGGTTATTAAAGTTACCTTATAGTGCCCATTTGTGTTCTTTGTCTCGTTTTATCGTAGCTTTCTCGTCAAGAAAAGTTTGTGTGTATTTCTAGGAAACCGTCCTTATTTAGTTTTTTACAATTTTCCTTTATCTACACAACTATTAAGAGTTTTCATCAATTTTATTTTTATCAGTCTCATTCTAAAACCGTAAACTTAAAACTTGATTCTAGCAGCTAATGTTTTTCAATACATATGTTTTAATTATTTGAATTTTATTTTAATTTTTCATACATTATTTATTTATTAAACCACGGATATCAAAATATTTTCGTTTATAGCTCTTATATGAATATTTTTATTTCTCTCAGTTATCTTGTGTTGGGGGAAAAAAATGACAAAAATTTTTTTGTAAATTTTGTTGTTTGACAAAAATATATATTTGGTTGAGCAAAAAGTTCTGGAAATTTTTAATCTAATAGTTTCCAGAATTTGTATCGTATATAGGAGTACTAGTGGTATATCTATAGCAGTTCAGGTATTTCAGCTCCAAAATGCAGTGATGGAACAGTGGCGCAGCAGTTGAGCGATTGTCACCACTAAATTCTTATAGTATTCTTCGCCTTCCAAATTCGCAAAAATTTTGTCCTGAAGTGAGATGAAGCATACTAATAAAATTTTGCGGTGTCAATGGATTCTTTGCTGCTACACTGTTCCATAACTGAAAATGGCTATAGAACAGTATGATTTGCGTGTGTTTATCTGGCATTATTGGAGTAAATGTCTAACGATACTGAAAGCCGTCGATGAGATTAGTGAGAGTGAAGGTGCTTGTACGGCGACAAACTTCGTACTTCCAGCAAATACGGAATCTGGCAGAAAGTCATCGACTATGATGGTCTGTACTTGGTCTGAAGAATAGTCCTTGTTGCTTTTGTTGTTAATTTGCGCATAACAACGCAACTTTCACAAATTTCCCAGAACTTTTTGCTCAACCTAGTATTTTCTTGATAATGATAAAAAAATAGAGCAAAAATTATAGATAAGTTCAATTTACCTAATTGATATTTTCATGCAAAATATTTTATCTTAAATATTTTTAAATAAAATTGGTATTTTTTGAAAATATTGTTGAGTGTTTAATTTTATTTAATTATAAAGCATTCAGATAAAAATAACAAAAGAAATACAAATCACATCACTTCTCGTCCTGAAATAAAATATGACATTATTAAAAGGTATTATCTCCAAAAAAATTTACAGAAATTAGTTTTCCGGACGCGGGGACAGAACTCGCGTTTGCTACAGAGATTCACAGCTTTAACCTAACGTCTTTGACCATTGGGCTAACCGGATCTTGCTCTGCTTTCTTGTAAAATTGAATACGATTAGATTTATCTTTACGCATGAGCATTTATGCTCATTACGCAATGAACTGGATATATGAAATTGATTAATGCCGCTATCACTACAATATCGGACAACTGAACTCATACAGAATTTTTCTCATTAAAACAAAAAACTGCAGCTTTCTTCTTAAATATTTCTTACCAAAAACTTAGACGTTCTTCTATTTCTAAGCCCCAAGTAGAGTCTTTCCAAGGGCCGGTGCACCCGTCCCGAATCTGAAATTTCTGCTGAAAGTCAACCCAAAACCCGACAAAAAGGAATTCGTCAACCAAATCCGAAAATGAAAAAAAAAATCGTCAATCCGACTCTAATTTGAGACGAAAGAAAATTAGTTCATATTTTATAGAATACACAATTATGGAAAAACCTACAATTTTATCTTTTTTGTATTAAAATGAACTTAAATACACTCATTAATATTCAAATAGATAGATTTTTCATTTGAAAAATATTCAGTACATATTTTCTTTTGAAAAATCAGGTCATATTAAAAGTGTCAAAACCTGACCCGAAGCATTTAAGGTCTATCTGGTTCCGGCTAAATTTGGTTATCGGGTAATTCTAACCTACTGTAGAAAAAACAATTATTTCACGAATTTTCAGAGCAAAGTGAAGAAACTCATTTCATGCGTCAGAATGGCTAGTTTTTTTTTTTTTTTTTTTTTTTTTTTTTTTGTCTTTTGTAATATATGTTTTTTAAGATTTTTCTATTTTCTCTCTTTTTTTCAGGATTAGTCCTTATTCGTCGATTTTTTACCTACCCCCCCCCCCCCACTTTCTACCGAAATCGACATTAATTTATTTAAGATTTTTTTAGTAAAGTGTAGATGTAGATAATAGCATTTACGTCTATGAATGAAAGGAAATGACAACTTGCCAATCTTTCACATAAAGTGCGGTCGAAGCACAATTTTCCTATACTCATTCTGTTCAAATTGAAAATATCTTTGTTTCTTAAGCAGTCATATGTTCTTTTCGCGTAATTTGGTTTTAATTTGTAGCTGACAAGATAGAAATCCTTTGTTGGTATCTGTAACTTCAAATTATATTTAGGTAAGTGGATCTTTTTAATTGTAAAACAATTACTATTTTTATTTAATGTATTGCATATTCCGAATCGAAATTTATAAACGTCCGTTATACGGTGGTTATAAAAATAAAATATTAGAAACAGGATTATTAGGATTCAGGACCGTATAAAAAATTGTTTAAAAGGATAGCAGGGCTCGCACCGTTCCTAAAATTTTCGCACTTTTCTACCAGTATTTTAAATAAGAATTCTTCGTGGTAGATTCCTTTAACATCCATAATAGGATTATACAACTAAGATTATCGTTTTAATTTAGTGGTAGCAAAGAGCGAAAATTTTAGGAACGCTGCGAGCCCTGGGATAGCTTTTTAAAAATTAGTGGCCGAACTCAGTATAATCTTACTCTAACTCAATAAAAACGTTTAATGAATATAATCTTAATTAGAGATCAACTGAAAATTACTGACCGAAACTATCTGTATTCCAAAATTCTCGTATTTTCCTTGGGACATTTTCAACATAATTCATTGATTCGAGCTGTATTGACTCATATGAGACACTCTTTATTCATTGCTATGGACTTCACTGTTTACAATTATCAGTTACGACTGACTCAAGATGTGAGTGCAAATTGAAAAACAAGAAATGCATATATGACTAAAATTTGAAGACGCTTTTCACTTGCTCATGAAAAGCTGCAGACTTAACTTTAATAAAATTTTTTTAGTTTGAAACAGAAGTGTTTCAAATATTCTTTGAGAAAGTTCTAGTAGAATAGATGATCCTTTTCAAAATTCATTATAAAAGATAAATCGAGGTATGAATACATAAAAGATTTTTTAATTAGATGCGATTCATAATTAGAAAATCATTTTCCATCATTGATGAATTACTAATTACATTTCATTTTATATGAAAATAAAAAGTTTTGGTCAGAGTCACACAGAGCCAAATTGGGCCACAGATATAATTACACCTACAATTAATTAATAACTATGTATATTTATTATGTGTTAATTACTTAAACATTTTTTTGGAAATTTTCGTTTTCGGCCGAAAATAGAAATATTACCTAAATTCGGTTTCTGTTTCAGTTTCGGTCGATCCTTAATTTTAATTACTATTTTATGTTCAACACTTTTTCAATTTGCATTATCTATATATCTTCAACAGGTAAAAAATTAAAGCGCATTTCAATCTTTTTGAGAAACCCTATGTGTATGTCGGAGTCGGTCATTTTTCCTACCGACTCCGCAGCCCTGCTCTCAGCTAACTATCAAGTTCTGCTGCTATCGCCTACCTTCCTCATTCTCAGAACCCTCTATAGCCTCATGTTCTGCTACTATCGCTTATGTTCTTCACTCTCAGAACCCTCTATAGCCGCATACGCAGCATACAGCCTCTTCAAACGTGAATGTGCAATCGACAGTCTCACTATAATTTAAGCTACAGTTATAGGTTGGTTGACCCGTTTATGTGTGCTATAACGTGTGCTTATAATTTTTTCTGTAATAAATAATTGTTATCTTCAATTTAGAGAATGAAAGATGAACTACTGAGTCACAATCCAATGAACGTGATAATCGTTAACTGGACCAAAGATAACCAGTCACCTTATCCGAAAGCTGTAGCCAATGCAAGGGCTGTCGGCTGTCAAGTTGCCAAACTCATTAATTATCATGTGGTAAGACCATGTCACCGTTCATTTTATTTTCTATTTTTGAAGGGACTTCAAACAAAAAGTGTTGCACAATTCGTTTGTATATTCTTTTTAATTGCATATCCGCGCATGACTTTTGAACGAATGCTCTGATTTTGAATTTCGTTTCCCTTGAATAAAGCTGATTTTGATTGTGGTACCATATAAATTTCACCAGGCTTTAAAAATGATATGTTTATCAATCTATATTCTAAGCGACCCCCAAAGAAGAAATTTCTTTTTTTTTCGTTATGGATGTATGTATGCATGCATACTATAGGTGCAGATTCACGGTCGCCAGTCGCCACGTGACGACTAAATTTTTTGCTTTGGCGACTAATTTTCGGCGTCTAAGTCGTCATCCTTTGGCGAATTTCACGTTATTTCCCGCGATTATTTGACGAAAATTGCGTTTTTTTTTCGCAATCACCTGACGAAAATCACGTTTTCTTCGCGATCCTCTGACAAAAACGTTTTTTCTACGATCCTTTGCCAAAAAACACATTTTTTCGCGATTCTTTGACGAAATTCTTTTTTTTTTCGTCAGTTCTTGACGAAATGTGTTGATTTTTTTTCGCGCTTCTTTGACGAAATTTTCGTGATTTTTTTTTACGATCCTTTGACGAAATTTCCTTGTTTTTTTCGATCATTTGAAGAAAATCGTGCTTTTTCCATCAATCCTTGGACGATAGTAGCTTATTTTTCTGCTGACAACTAAAAAAATTGATTGTTTTGTCGACCTTTAACAGAATGAGATAAAGGAAAATCACTCTACCAATTTTCGGATTCGTACATTCGATAAATGATTAAACGAGAAATAAAAATCGTACCTAAGGGGACAGTTAACCTTTTCAACAATTTTATTTATTTTAAAAATATGGTTCAAATGGTGAACTCACTGCATTTCAATGTTCAACTAAAAGTACATTTTGAAAAAAAAAATTGTCTTAACTGCATTTAAAACTGTATTTTAACTGCTTTTTTAAAGATTTTCAAATGTGTATTACACAAGACTACGCGTGGAGTTTTAGATACAGCTAATATGACATTTAATATAATTTTTTTACTACTGTATATAGTTTAAAACGGGGAAATCTGACGCATCTTCATATACTTTTATTTTTAAAAAAATAACAAAAATCCTGAAATCTAATTCCATGCGCAGATATCTCACATATATAATGAAGAACAGTTTACAAAAAATTTTAAATACCTATCTCAAGTACAAAAAGGGGCCTCCGTGGCCGAGTGGTTAAGACACCACGCTGCTAATCGCTTTAGAGCGTAGGAAGTTTGTCGGGTTCGACTCCCGCTGGCCCCATTGCACACTCTTTGTGGAGTTCCCGGATGTAAAAGTTCTCTGTGTTGTAATTTTCATTGTGCTATCTCGTACCTGTATATCGACGATGACTTATAAGCGGGCCTTGTTGTCAAGCACACAAGTCTGATGTATGTGTCCAATAAAACAAACAAACAAACGAGTACAATAAAAGCCTTAGCATTTTTAAAACATCAAAGTGAAGAAAATATGAACAGGGAGAAAAAGCCATTTAAAGTTTTAATTTCTGCGGGGAATTGCGCTATGTGCATTAACAAAATTTGCAATATCTCGCGATATAATTTCTGTATGGGTAAAAATGATGTGTCAAAATATTCACAATTAAACAGACTTTCATTTAATACTCTAAAAGAAAAATCGATTTTTTGACCAATTTTGTGGTAAACTGTCTCTTTAATCATAGATTATGAAACACTTTTCAACACATTCAGAATACTATAACAAAACTTCACCGTTTAATAAGGTGATGCATGATATACAGGGTGTTTCTAAATGAAAATCGGGGTTTTAACGTTTTGTAGTATCTGTTATATAACACTTAAAATTATACTTAATACATAAAATGAATGAGCAACTCAAACAGTTTGTTAGTACCTTGCTATATTTATGTGTGTGTGGCCGTGGATCGCCGTAGTGGTTGTCTGAAAATTAAAATGAATTGGCAACCAATGAAAATATTAAGAATTAAAGTTAAATATACAAAATAATTAATTTAGAAAATGTTGCCTTTGAAATATTCAATGACGGAAGCTGAAAAATAAAAAAGTGTAAAATAACTCACCCGGAGATTGAAGGTACAGTTGACACATATTTATTGAAATATTTTATATGCACTGCATGCATAATAATTTGAATGACTATTATTGGTAGAAAATTAAAATTTTCCTGGCCAGGAATACGACATATTTGTGTGAAGAGGAAAATACATTTACATGATATTGCACTGTGTAAACAATCCTTCAAAATTGTTGAAATTGATGCAAACCTGAGAGTTCACTATATAAACTAATTTTATACTGTCCGAAGTATTATGTCCATAGTCCAGATTAAAGGTCCTGTATTTAGGAATATAGGTAGATGAGAGTTTGAAGATAAACTGGAGATTGTATATTTTTTACTATTGAAGATTTATGACGATAAGCAATAACTGTATAATTGATGAAGGCACAAAGGATCACAGTGTTGAAATAGTCATCACAATAGGTTAGATGCAGACCCGTACTGAAGTTGTCGGAGCTAAACTGGAGATTATATTTATTACTATTGAAGATTCAAGACGATAAGCAGTAACTGTGGAATTGATGATGGCACATTATCGGTGGAGCTCAGCTCGACATGGCAGATGTTTTTACGAACGGGAAAGGACACTCAGTTATTAAGCAAATCCTTTGAGGGCTATTAATAATCTCAAAGAAATGAATACATTAAAGTAGAATTGATGATGAAGTTTCAGCTACTGGGAGTACAGAAAATTGACATGGGAGAGCTTACAGTTCATAAAATTGAAAAGAAAATAACATTTCTTCGTCTGGCTCCAAAAACTAAAAAAATGGCTTCCAAAATGCAGTAATGCTACTTCTTCCTGAAAAATTCTTAGTCTGGGGCTAGAGCCCCAAACATACGTGCGTCCTCCTCCTTACATTGTTGACAAGACCCCGAGACGAAGCGCACATGGCCCCTCAAAAGATCGTTGGGCCGACGCTGAACTCAAATTCGCCAATCAGCGACCGGCACGTGCACATGTGAGTCATCACGATAGCGATTTTCATCGCAATCGAAATATCGATAACGATTTGTATCGTAATCGAAGTTGCATTCCCCCTGCATTCCTGAATACCGGCGATATCACGCCGTGATACCAAAACAAGATGGAGGATAGAGTGTCGTCACGACGTTCTTTTCTGCGAGGAAGAAAGATAAAAAATGTCTAACTGCGTCGGGGAAAAAAATGGATCGCGCGTCTTTTAAAACTGACAGAAGTGATTAAATTTTGTAATGCGGATATCTCGCTAAATTATGGTTTAAAATTAATGAAATTTTGGCAAACGCTTAGAAATAAATAGTAGCATCCAATAAAAATAGTTTTGGAATAAAATAATTAATATTAAATAACTTTTTAAATTTATATTTTCGGAAGTTAGCGATTGTAAGAAAAGCATCGTAAGTTACTTTAACGAACGATATGCCTTAATGTTTATATTTTAAAAGATCCGTACACTATTAGAATTATTTTTAATTGCATATTATAATATTTATTACTTTGAATAATTATTAATTATAGGATTATTAACGGAATATAAATTATTTAGAATGCTTTTTATTTATTTACTTAATACGTTTTTAAAGTTGTTTTTGAACTTAAATATTTAAATTAAAATAGAGAAATAATACAGACGATAAATTAATAATCTGAAATATTGAAAATGTAACATACCTGTTCATGCGCATGCGCAGGCAATGTTTCTTCCGTCATCCGTTAGAAAGCGCTAGTAGCAAAAATGGCGACTAATGAACAGGCAGCATTTTGTGTTCTACAGTTTGCGAAGACCGAATCTCGTAGTTACTGTGCAACGTGCGTTCCGAATTAAGTTCAGATGTGATCCTCAAAGTGATAATAACATCCGTAGATGGTATCATCTGTTTGAAAATACCGGCTGCCTTTGCAAAAATGACCCCACAAACACTAATCAACGTTTGGGAAGAACTGAGTTACTGACTTGATGTGTGCCATGTGACGAAAGGTGCTCACATTGAATACGTGTAGCTTGTTGGTATAACTGTTTGAGTTGCTCTTTTATTTTATGTATTAATTATAATTATAAGTTTTATGTAATAAATATTACCCAGCGTTAAAACCCCGATATTCATTTAGAAACACCTTGTACAAGAAGACAATTTGAAAAACGTATAACACATATGAAAATTCAACTTCAACAATTACCATCTATAGTCGAAGAAGTACTTGAATTCGTTTATGAAGCCCAATAACTGATCAATGGAATTTAGACACACAATAATATACAAGAACATTAGTCCAATTTAAAAACGCATACTACAACTGTAAAACGCAGTTCCAGCAATCCTCATAGACCGTACTGTAACCAAATTAAATTCTTCTGTGCGTCCCTGTAAATGGACAATAAATGGGCAACAACTCATCATATTCTATAGTAAACATCTCGTAGTACATCCCAGTGATGTAGTATTATCAATTTCAGTATTTTTAAAATAGTGTAACGTCTTTAAAGTGTATTCGAAATGATTATTTTTTCTATAGACTATAATGCAAAAAAATTTTTTGAGTATTTCTGTAAACGAACTAAAGACAGACGGCCAGACATACAGAGGGCACACTGACAAATCTAACTCTTAAAAAATTTTCAAACATGTTGGAAACTGTTAAAAAAACCTTACATCTCATAACAACATATTGCATATTAATTTTGATTATATTCAGTATTAACTTAATGTGTGATTCTAGTGTAATTAATACAAGTTTTTTTTTCTATAGGAAAACATGAATATGGATCCAAAAACTGTACATGTGATAGGTCACAGTTTAGGAGCTCAGATGTCCGGATGGATTGGAGAAAAAGTTCCTGGTCTGAGTAGGATAACAGGTACAGTGTGACTTCAAAAATCCGGCACCAAAACCATCTTTTTCCTTCTTTTTTCTCTTACCCTTTCAAGTTATGGGAGAAGAAAAATAGCAATTCTTTATGAGTTAAAAACATCAACGTCTAAAGTAAAAATGCAAAAAAAGAATATTTAATTTGTTTTCATTTGTCAGAGGCGTTGCGGATACCATGGACAAACTCGCAAAATACATGTGTTGAGAAACAGCAGTTTGAAAATTCCGTTTATCATTGACAGTAGCCAAATTCAACCTTTTTAGCCTCCGGTACGGTATGCCATTTCTTTCTCCCAGCTTATTTTGCGTCCAAGAAAAAAAAAAAAAAACGTTACCTTACAGAAGTTAGCCGTAAAACAAAGCATTACGATTAAGTAACTCTTTAGCAATCTTTTAAACTTTTAAGCATCGCACATTTTCCATTTTTATACCGTCGTATTGGAAAAAAAAAGTTCTTTTAAATGCATTTTGTTTGAAAACTGTATCTCCATTTATTTTTTAAATATTAATTTTTTTGTAGTTTTTGGAGCCATTTGCTTAATATTGGCAACGGAAGTACTCAGTTTCTGTAGAAAGTAAAGGAAAAATAGTTTTAAAATAGTAATTATACATTTTTGTTGCCATTTTCTCGTAACAACCAAAAGAAAATGTAATTAAAATACGTGCTATTTTGAAAAAAATATAAACGAATGATTTCTGTTAAAACAATGGGGTTATTAAATACTATATTTAATTGTAAGTATCTATGAATCATTAGATAGGCATTTTTTTTCGATTTGCTTGAATGATGGAATCTTTTTGCTGCATTTGTGGACTATTTCGCGATAGTGATGTGCTATGCATGCTTTACTGTAGATGTTTAGGAGTAGATCGTAAATGTGGAATTTTTAAGCGCATGCGAATGACGCCATTTTAAATAAAATAAAACATGTGCTTTAAGTCTTAAAATTGAAATATGTTTTGTATGGTAGCAGAGTCCCGCTTAACCGAGTTATTTTCTTCTAATGGACTGGTGGCTTCTATTATTATGAAACAGCCATTATAAATGAAGTATTAGGTGAAGATAAAAGAGCAGCCGTAAAAAAAAAAAAAAAAAAAAAAAAAAAAAAAAAAAAAATTATGGCCATTCTCCCCCCCCCCCCCCATTCTGACCAGAAAATCAGAGTTCTAACTTTTTTACGGCTGCTCTTTCATCTTCACCTCACACTTCATTTATAACGGCTGTTTCATAATAATAGAAGCCATCAGTCCATCAGAAGAAAATGAAGTAATGGAAATGCCGCGGGCGACACTAAATTCTGAAAGAGCAGAATTCCTGTACTCTAGTTTCTTTTTTTTTTTCGCGAGCCTCAAAAATAGATTTAAGCAGCTGAGCGGGCCGTAACATACTTATATAAGGGTAAAAAATATAGTAACTAAAATAATAAGATAGCCTAAATAGTACAACAAAGCAGTATAACAAAGTTAATAATATATGTGGTATTGAAATATTTAGCTGCACTAATTCTCAAATAATAATCTTCGTGCTAGATTTATATTGCGAATACAGTAGTACCCCGACTTACGTCACCCCGCATTTACGTCGTCTAGCCTGAAAAAGAAAGGTTTAATTTAGACGGACTTTGAACGTTTTTGAAGACTTGTTGTTCTGAAGAGAAATTTTCCCGCAATAGTCACTTGATAGTGACAAACAAATAAGAAAAGTCGCTATAGAAAAAGCTTAGAAAAGTCACTCTGATGTTACAAAGAGCTTCTAAGGGGAAAAAATAAGGAAAATTTATCGGTTCAAACTTTATTGGAGGATTTTTTTTTACATCCTGTAAAACTCGAACGGGTCAGCTAGAAGAACAATAATTTGTAAGTTAACCCTTAAATTCCGGGTGTTGCTTTTCGGCAACGTACCCAATTTAGGCTCTAAAATACTATTAGAATAATATTGAAGCTATAATGTCTAATGTTGCCAATAAAATACATTCTGAAAATATTATTAAATCGATTTTCAATATGTAGATGGCAACACTTGTGCTGTTTAAGAATAAAGATAGCTTTATTTTTTCAATTATTGCTACTTGTTCTTTTTATTTTGTTTGAAAGCTTACGAAATACCCTATTTTGTTCTGCAGTGTGCAAGTAAAATTTATTTCTTATTATAGTTCCCAAAATTCTTGTGTGTTTAATATTATAGAATTTTATCAAGGGAAATTATTTTTTCAATTAAAGACCAGTATTGCCGATTAGTAACAAACTGTTTTTTAGCCGTAAACCATACTTAAAACAAAATATGATTTTTTTAAGTATTTTTCCCATGATTTATTTAAAAAATGAAAGCCGAAAAACATTATTACAAGGATTTTTCAAAAATCAGTCATTTAAGGTTTAATAGCTTATTGATTTATTCCAAACTCTTGTATTGCAAACGCAATTTTTCGCTAATGTTAAATGTATGTAACATAATCCCTAAATACAATATAGAATACCCTAAATACATAATAGAATATGTTCATTAGATTAGGGAGAATTTTTATTACATATCCTTTTCTGCTTATGTAAATGTACCTCGATTTATATCGTTTTCGCCTTGCGTCGCTGGTCTTGAAACGAATTACTGATGTAAGTCGAGGCGTTACTGTATTGTATAAATAGGCTGCGAAGTTTTGTAGTTTAGAAAGAGTGGTGTAAATTGTTTTTGGTGCCATATTTTTTCCACGACACGACAAATGTTCAACCCTAAAAAGCAGTATTAGCTATTTAATAAGTATAAAATGGTAGTAAAAGACAGTTCTGTATGAAAATACAGAATTTCCAACTTTTAAAGGAGGAAAAAATAAAATAAAAGAGTAAATTTTCTCTAAAAAATCAGTCTTTTGTTTAATGCAAAATCTTTTTATTTTATTTTTTATTGTAGAAATATATAATAAAAATTTAATTAATCTGGAATAATGCATGATTGGCAATTGGTAATGTATGACAGACATTGTATGAAGTGACACTGTGTACGCTACTGTAGAACAAATAGGACTACATGTAAAAAGATCGTTTGACTAAGGAAACGACATTTAAGATGTTTTAATATAATTTTAAATTAATCATAAATTATACAGGACACATTTTGTCTTTCCATGAAAATATATGAACAACAGTGAATGCCTTAAAAATGATTATCTGTTTCAGGCAATACATAAAAGGTCGCCGGGCCACATGCGGCCCGCAGGTTAAGTATGGCTGGTGTAAACTCACTACAATGTGAAGTTTCCGCCTTAGTAAATTTCTCGTTTGGCATTGAATAACATCGCACGTTCGATAAAATGTGGGCCAAAACACTATACAATGATATTGCATGGCTGCTTCGGATGGAGGTTTCAAACGACAGTCAGGGCCTGATTACCGAGGGGTAAATTTCCACCAATAAAAGGGAACAGAAATGTTTGCTTTATCCAGGAAAGAAATTCTGCATAAATAAGAAGTTTAAATAAGTTCTAACTAACTAACTTATATTAAAATTTACTCATGGAAGTTTCTCCCGCTTTGTCTACTGGATGGCCGTCATGCGGCGATCAAGCGAACAATCGCCACAATGCCAGAAAAGTAAACTCGTTCTGTTAGGGAAATCTAGCAGCTAGGGGTCTGGCCATCGGTTTGGAGAACAGCCGATGTCCGCCATGCACGCGTTAATGGCGCCTTGTGCATGCAAAATCCGCCGTGGGTACAAAGTCCTCCAAGTTAACCGTGAATTATACTTCTGGAGGTGCCTTACCAGGTGAAGGTCTCGTCACCTGACCAAGGTTCTAAATTACGAGATGAACTTGAGTAGTAAAGCGCAGGTACCAAACAACAAGATCAAAATGTTAGTAACCGGATTTACAACGTTCACAACTAAGCAGTAGGCACTGCCGATAGGATGAAGAATCATAGAGAAGAATAAGAGAATCATATACAATTTTTTCGAAACAAATAAAAAATCGCATATTTAAGGGTTAAATAAAATGTACATTTTAAACTTGTAACATCTTTTTCATTACTTTAGTCGCCTTTTTAGTAAAATTGTGGACTTTTTAAAGTTCACATTATATATTTTATACTTTTCAACTATTCTGGAAAGTGTTAAAAACGGGAATATTTTATGTAAAAAGAAAAAGAATCACTGCACATCGAAGTGAAAATAAAGTGTAATGTGCAATAACGAGTACAATAAACTATTTCTCAACGCGCTAATATTAGATTGAATAATAATTTTTTTTCTCCCCAAAACACATAAAACAACATATAATAATATTTTTTTTGTGTGTTTCACTCATTCATCTTACGTATCATTTAACATTTTTTACTCTTTTAGATAAGCTACTTGATGTATTTGCTGCAAAATTGGTTATGTCTTTTCTTAATTAGGGGTTATAAGCATTAATTAATAAGGAATAATTTATAAACACTTGTATAAATTTATCAGAGATATGTCGGGATTTCACCATGGAATTATTAATAAAGAGGAACTGACATATCCTTAAAATAATGAAGCCTCATCTGTGACCGCTTTTGGCGGGGTTGAATACCGCCGGGTCAAACTTCCACCAGTAAATTTAAATAGAAAATTTCTCTTTATTTAAACGCCTCTTAAGGCAAAATTTCAGTCATAATTAATGGCAAAACCAGGTTTTCATTTTTACTGGTGTAAGTTTATTTCGGCGGTAGTCAGACCGTGCGTTTCCGCCATAGTGTGACAACCTAGACAACCACCCGTCAGTGCCAATGATTATAATACCTGACCAAACTGCCATTAGTAAAAGCAAATAGAAATTTTAACCGCATTTGTGAGAGAAATTTTTCATTAAAAAGCCGCTAAAATAAGGCAAACTTTCCTATTATAAATTTACTGGTGGAAGTTTGTTTCGGCAACTACCATAAACTATTTATCCGAAGTAAAAGAGTCCGGATAAATCACGGATAATGATCACAACTGGTCCGGATAATGATCACAACTGGTAGATCATACAACACTAGCAGGAATGACCGAGCTAAGCTCGGTCAAAAATAACTTTGTGTTTATCTCGATATATTATTCCCACTAAATCATTCTTGCTGTTTTAGATACAATTAGATTGACCCTGAGACATAGTGACTCAAAATGACGCACTAATCGAATTTTTTCGAACATGCGACCTAATACAATGCTCTTCTCGAGCCTGAAAACGATGGAATACAAAATTTAGTGAAAATCGTTAGTCATATTCTAGATAAAATAAGCTTGACCCACGTTCATTCAAAAAAACACTAACCGAAATTTATCGAACGTGTGAGCTATTTCAATGGTCTTTTCGTTCTGTGAAACGGTATAACAAAAAAAAAATGTCAAAATTGTTTGAACATTTTTGAGATGGATGCAGTTATCTTGACCCCGACCCATTATCACCAAAATGACCCACTAATAGAATTTTCTTGAGCATGCGACCCAGCCCACTGGTTTTATATTGTCCAGAAACGGTGTAGTACAAAGTTTTGTAAAAATCTTTTCAGCCGTTTTTTAGATAAAGTTAGCTTGATCCTGATCCATTAGGACCCAAAATGATCCATTGATTGAATTTTCTTGAACATGAGACCCTGCCCAATGGTCTTATCATGCTCGGAAACGGTATTATACAAAATGTTTTCAAAATGTTTTAAAGCGCTTTTTAAATACAATTAGCTTGACCCTGACCCATTGTGAGCGAAAATGACTCACTAATCAAATTTTCTTGAACATGCGACCTAGACCAATGGTCTTCTCGAGCCCGAAAATGATAGAATACAAAATTTAGTCAAAATCGTTTAACCCGTTTTTAGATAAAATTAGCTGGACCCTGACCCATTGTGACCCAAAATGACCCACTAATCGGATTTTCTCGAACATGTGACTTAGCCCAATTCTCTTCTCATGCCCAGAAACGGTATAATATAAAATTTGGTCAAAATGTTTTGCGCATGTTTTTAGATTCAATTAACTTGACTCTGGCCCATTGTGACCCCAAATGACCCACTAATTGAATTTTCTCGAACATGTGACTTAGCCCAAACGTCATCTCATGATCAGAAACGGCCGTATATTAAAAAAAATTGTGAAAATGTCTTGAGCCGTTTTTAGATGTAATTAGCTTGACCCTGACTCATAATGACCCACTAATCGAATTTTCTCAAACACGTGACCCATCCCAATGGTCATTTTGTGCCTGAAAACAATAGCTTACAGAATTTCTTCAAAGTAGTAGAGCCGTTATCTAGATAAACTTAGCTGGACCCACGGTAACCCCAAAATGACCCACTAATCGAATTTTCTTGAACACGTTACCCATCACAATGGTCTTTTCGCGCCCGAAAATTGTTAGATACAAAATTTAGTCAAAATCGATTGAGCCGTTCTCTAGATATATTTAGCTCGACCCTGACCCATTATGACCCAAAATGCCCCACTAATCTAATTTTCTCGAACACGAGACCCATCCCAATGGTCTTTTCGTGCCCGAAAACAGTAGGGTGCAAAATTTCGTCAAAATCGTTTGAGCCGTTATCTAGATAACATAGATTGACCCACGGTGACCCCAAAATGGCCCACTAATCGAATTGTCGCGAACATGTGACTTAGCCCAATGGTCTTCTCGTAATCCAAAACTGTAGAATATAGAGTTTAGTGAAAATAGTTAGAGCCGTTTTTTAGATAAAAATAATTGACCCACAGTGACCCAAAAATGACCCACTAATCGAATTTTCTCGAACATGTGACCCATCCCAATAGTCTTTTCATGCCCGAAAATGGATAGATACAACATTTAGTCAAAATCGATTGAGCCGTTCTTTAGATATAATTAGCTTGACCCTGACCCATTATGACTCAAAATGACCCACTAATCGAATTTCCTCGAACACGAGACCCATTCCAATGGTCTTTGCGTGCCCGAAAATGGTTAGATACAAAATTTAGTCAGAACGGATAGCCGTTCTTTAGATATAATTAGCTTGACCCTGACTCATTATGACCCAAAATGACCCACTAATCGAATTTTCTTGAACACGAGACCCATCCCAATGGTCTTTTCGTGCCCGAAAACAGTAGGGTGCAAAATTTCGTCAAAATCGCTCGAGCCGTTATCTAGATAGATTGACCCACGGTGACTCAAAAATGACCCACTAATCGAATTTTCTTGAACATGTGACTTAGCCTAATGGTCTTCTCGTAATCCAAAACTGTAGAATATAGAGTTTAGTAAAAATCGTTAGAGCCTTTTTTTAGATAAAAATATCTTGACCCACAGTGACCCAAAAATGACCCACTAATCGAATTTTCTCGAACACGTGACCCATCCCAATGGTCTTTTCGTGCCCGAAAATGGTTAGATACAAAATTTAGTCAACATCGATTGAGCCGTTCTTTAGATATAATTAGCTTGACCCTGACCCATTTTGACCCAAAATGTCCCACTAATCGAATTTTCTCGAACACGAGAGCCATCCCAATGGGTTTTTTTCGTGCCTCAAAATGGTTAGATACAAAATTTAGTCAAAATCGATTGAGCCGTTCTCTAGATATAATTAGCTTGACCCCGACCCATTATGACTCAAAATGACCCACTAATCGAATTTTCTCGAACACGTGACCCATCCCAATCGTCTTTTCGTGCCCGAAAAGAGTAGGGTGCAAAAGTTCGTCAAAATCGTTTGAGCCGTTATCTAGATAAACTTAGCTTGACCCACGGTGACCCAAAAATGACCCCCTAATCGAATTTTCTCGAACATGTGACTTAGTCCAATGGTCTTCTCGTAATCCAAAACTGTAGAATACAGAGTTTAGTGAAAATCGTTAGAGCCGTTTTTTAGATAAAAATAGCTAGACCCACAGTGACCCACAAATGACCCACAAATCGAAATTTCTCGAACACATGACCTAGCCCAATAGTCTTCTCGTGCCCGAAAATGGTTGGAGACAAAATTTGGTCAAATTCGATTGAGCCGTTCTTTAGATATAATTAGCTTGACCCTGACCCATTATGACTAAAATCACCCACTAATCTAATTTTCTCGAACACGAGACCCATCCCAATGGTTTTTTCGTGCCCGAAAACTGTAGGGTGCAAAATTTAATCAAAATCGTTAGAGCCGTTCTCAAGATAAAATTTACACACACACACACACATACACACACAATTTTTGCTCGCATTATAGTATAAGATATTTTAGTTGAACAGACGTTCCGACCCAAATGGTTGATTCTTACCACTAAATTTTAATAGTATTCTTTGATTTATTAAATCTCAGAAATTCTGTCATTTAATACGGCGAGAAATACTAGTAAAATTTAGTGGTAGCAATCGGTCATTTGGGTCGGAGCGCTCTCATCCTGATTGAAGTACCAAAAATTATCTAGTTTTACCTAATGTATCAAGATCTAAATTACTTTCATATAATTACTGCAACATTAGATGTATAAATAGTTCAGTTTTAATTAGTAAAACCGTTAATCCTCCGCTGCGCAACCCGATATTTCCTCGGGCAACTTAAAAGTAGCAAAATTTGCACAACCCGAGATTTCCTCGGGGATGCATTTTTCAGTCTAATTAACCATCTTTGATTTTTCCCACCAGTTATTTTTTATTGTAAATTTTACCTTATTTAACCCCTTAACGCTCGAATTAAATTACGGTTGAAAAATTCAAATTGCTTATTGGCACCACTTTTATGAAAAAGAAATATTCGCCTTATTTAATGGCAGGAAAAACGACACTAAAATATAGCCAATTTCACTATTTTATAAAACTGGTGGGAATCAAACAATTTGAGTAAAAGACACAGCCCGAGAATATCTCGGGAGCGAGAATTAAGGGGTTAAGCGGAGCATTTTCCCGATTAAATTAGACAAAAATTTTTGTTTTGAAAAACCGGTGACAAAAGAATAAAAATTCTTGAAAGACGCTCATCGCAAAGGGGTTAAATACGCAATTTTTGAATTTTGATAAAACAATTACGCAGCGAGAGGGTTAATAATTAAAAATGTCTTTTTTTTTTGTTAATTCCACTTTAATGAAATATTTTAGAATTTTCTAGTTTTAACTAATTCAGTTGACATTTGTTTTGCTTAATCTGTTTAGATTAAAATAATCTTGATAGTCGTCGTTACTTACAAGCTCAGTCAAAACTATTTTGAAAAAGTGCCGTAGATGCAATTAATTTTAATTGATTTAGCATTTTGATTTCAAGTCCTCATGAAAAGTTTCAAAAACAGGAGAAATTTTAATTAAAACTGGCACCGTAAAAAATACTAAAGTAATTTAATTTAATATTGTAATTTTTTGAATTTTTGAACTCTGTTTAAATCGCTGTGTAGTTCGAGACAATCGGTTGCTTATAAATGATCGATGGTTTAATAATAGAAAACGCCATTTATTTTAGCCAATCCTATTGCGAAACTTTTAAAATCTTATTTTTTTCTACTAAACACTAATATTTAAAGAAATATCTGATCTTTGACTTTTTCAATAAGAATATTTTCGGATGCATTTTATTTTCTAACCCTTTTCCTTCAAGAGGAATACTTTATCTCTATAATAAGTATATTTATTCTGAAAATGTGAAACCATTTTCATGGTTTTATGACACTAAACCCAAGGCGTTGACAGGGCTCGCAGTGTTCCCAAATTTTTTCACATTTCCCACTACTATTTCAAACAAAAAATCTTCGTTGTAGATTCCTTTAACATCTGCAACATAAGTCTACAATAAAGATTACAGTTTTAAAATAGTGGTAACAAAGTGCGAAAACGTTAGGAACGCTGCGAGCCCTGCATTGAAGAAAAACGCAAAATTTTTTCATAATGATATGTTTAAAGAATAGACTTTTTAATAGAAAAAATAATTTCTCTTATAAACATATTTCACAATATACAGTAGAACCTCGATTATCCGAAGTAATTGGGACCGACCCTCTTTCGGAAAATCGAAATTTTCGGATAATCGAGAATGCTTCAAATTTAACAATGAGACAAATATATGCGCTGTTTCTTATTATGGTAACAAGTACTTAATAAAAATAAAGTAACAGAAAAATAGAAACAAGAATAAATTACCTGAATTTTAATTTTCAAATTAAGAACCTTTTACATATTTCACAAGGGTTCGAAAAAAAGTTGTGTTTGTCGTAGTTTCGATTGCCTTTGCTTTGAAGCTCTACCACATAATACTATTAGTTCATCACTATCTCAGGCTTTCTGCTGCTCCTTCCATGCCAAATCTTTTGCAAAACATTCAAAAGCTCCAGAATTGCTAATTTGTTCGTTTTCTTCGCCCACATCGTTGTCCTCTTCTTCGCTTTGATCAATGTGATAGTAAAAAATAAATAAATAAATAAACAAATGGGTTTTGCACACAAGAAATGTGATAGTAAAAAAAAGAGCTTTAAAAATGGATTTCGGTTAGCTGAGAGTTTCGGTTAAAACAGTTTCGGATAAAAGAGGTTCTACTGTACTCACATATCTGTATTGTATTATCTAGGTTTAGATCCAGCAGGTCCTTGGTTTCAAAAAGCTCCTCCTGAAGTTCGCTTAGATACAACAGACGCTGAATTCGTGGACATAATTCATACCAATGGAGGTGAAATATTCATGCAAGGTAAAATTCTATGTAAATAACGAAATATTTCAGCTAATCACTGTCTTTGCTAAAGGAACAGAAATTCAATCTTGTATCGCAATCGTGTAACGAATTAATCTAATGATCCTCACCTTTTCTCATCGATATCTTCTTTACATATGTGAGAGGCATGTCTAAAAAAAAAAAAAAAAAAAAAAAAAAAAAAAAAAAAAATGCATGAGTTTTTAAGTTTAGTTTAGAATTAGATCGTATATCCAAACTATGCCACATTTTAAAAAATACAGCTATAAACTAAGTACTTTTACTCAACATTACACTTTTATGTCAAATTTTATTTTGTTTCTAATCTGTCAAATTATACACTTTTAAGTCAAATTTTATTTATTGTTTCTCAAATTGTCAAATTATATACTTTTAACCCTTTCAGGGGCACGTAATTGTGCTTCTGTAATGTTAAATTCCCACCGGAATTATAGAAAAATTTTGTTTGTAAATAAGGAAGAGCAATGTTTCAACTTTTTCACATGTTAGTTACAGAAATAAAATTTAATTAAAAGTTTCTGGTGCAAATCTTAATTAAAATTAAATTGGATATAATATGTCCCATCGCCCCTCAAGGGGTTAAGTCAATGTTATACTGGAAACAAATATAATGTAAACAGATCTAACTTATAAAACGATAGATCAGATGCCTTTGTAACAATGTACTTTTGAAGTTGATGCTATTACTCACAGACCTGTAAAGAAATACCAGTTAAACATTTTTTTTTTAACAGAGATTTTTTTTTTTTACATTAGTTATCCAAAATCTAAACATACTGAAGCAATCAGAAAAATGGTACATATATATATAGGATATGTGTTAAATAGTTCTAAAAATAACAATGCTAGGCTTTATAAATTAAAAATTCAATTTATATTCCAATTACCCCCACTATACCCAAATTATCTGGACAAGGGATAACATTATATTGTTTCCTTAGATGACATCCAGTCCCTATTTCATGCGATTTTTTCCTTCGTGAAGCTCTTTTTGCCAGGTACCTTGTTTCTCGCTATATTGCTGTTGCAATTATTGAGTTTGCAGGTATTTTTGGACAATACTAAATTATGTTTTTGTTGAGTTGAGTGCCATTTAGGGATACATTTTTATGGTTTCGTTCATCTGACGAAACCCTATTCATCTCGCTCCTCTGCCTGTCTGTCTGTCCGTCACAGAGCCCGTTCTAAGAAACTATATATGTTGGAGACTTGAAATTTTGCATACTTATAGCTGAACACCTCACATCAAACGACAAATCCTAAAATTTTGAAAAAGGCTTATATCTAACCCTCTGTGCTCTAACTTGTGTATTTTAATCTTTTTGTTCTAACTGAGCCCCTAATTAAGTTGAAGGCTTGAAATTTTGCATACTTATAGCTGAACATCTCACATCAAACGACAAATCATAAAATTTTGAAAAAGTCTTATATTTACCCGTCTGGGTTCTAACTTGTGTATTTTAAGCTTTTTTTTTCTAGCTGAGCCCCTTCTTAAGTTGAAGCCTTGAAATTTTGCATACTTATAGCTGAACACCTCACATCAAACAACAAATCATAAAATTTTGAAAAAGTCTTATATTTACCCGTCTGGACTCTAACTTGTGTATTTTAAGCTTTTTTTTCTAGCTGAGCCCCTCCTTAAGTTGAAGCCTTGAAATGTTGCATACTTATAGCTGAACACCTCACATCAAACGACAAATCATAAAATTTTGAAAAAGTCTTATATTTACCCTTCTAGGTTCTATGTGCATTTTAAGCTTTTTTTTTCTAACTGAGCCCCTATTTCAGTTGAAGATTTGACATTTTGCATACTTATAGCAGAACACCTCACAACAAACGACAAATTATAAAATTTTGAAAAAGTCTTATAGTTACTCCACCGGGCTCTAATGTGTGTATTTTAAGCAATTTTTCTAACCTCCCCCATTGCACCCGGTGGGTACTTTTCTAACTTTCGCCGACACCCCTTTGACCACTCTTTCATATTATGCACATAGTCTTACATCTTTCAGTTCCACTTTTTACCTTCTTACCGCCAGAGGGCGCCTACCTATCCCGTGTGCTATGGGCCCGATCCCCTCGACTAATATATCTACGAATAGGTTGTAAAACGGAGTTTTGTTCGGGTAGAGGTTTGTGTAAAATAGAGTGCACCCCCTGGTTACGAAATGTGGAACTAACAGATTTTCAAAAGGATAAAGTGTTTTGAAAGGAATATCAAACGAAACCCTCTGTGCGATCTGTGATCCAGGGATGAGATTTCCGCGTTTTTGCACACCAGTATTTTGTTAGAGAAAATTATATTTCATTTAATCGGAACATTTTTGCGATTTAACAGAACAACATTTTCTCTAAGAATATTCTGGTGTACAAAAACGCGGAAATCTCATCCCTGCTGTGATCTCACTTACCCACTTGTTAATGGTATTCGGTAGCGTTGGTGCCTCGCAGAAAATTTTGGGGTATCAAGTACATTAGCAAGAGCCATTTACAGACATCTATATCCGTGAATGTAGTTTTGTTAAGTGTTATTTTCTACGGAGTTGAGAAAAATTGTTCTATACAGGTTCATGTACAGGGTGGCCATAATTAAAGTGCACGTGTCTGAAGGGCTGTACAAGTTAACGTATTTGAAATATTTTTAAAAGCTTTGGTATTTATACTTTTTAGAGCACACTGAAACGACTTATGCAATACAAAAGATTAGCTTTAAATTTTACCAATAGATGGCGCTTAAATGTTAGAGATGTTTTATTGGCAAATATCAGGTCATCAAGTATGAAACTCGTGATTACAAAAGGGCGAGATTACCAACGGTGCAATCTTCCACCAGTAAATTTTACTAGAAATTTTCATCTTATATAAACGCCATATTCATGAAAAATTATTGTCATGAATAACACAAAAATTTCTATTCTTTTTTACTGGTGGAAGTTTGCCCCGTTGATAAGCTGGCCCTTTCGTAGTCACAAGTTTCATACTTCATGACCTGATATTAACCCTTTCAAGGGCGGTGGTATGTTTATGAAACCACTTTGTTTTAATTCACAAATGCCAAAGTGGCACTAGAATTTCTGTATATATTTTTTCCATTGATTGTGTATGTGAAATATAGCTTTTTCTTATTTCCAAATAAATTTGTACGTAAATTCCGGTGTCAGTCATTCATTTCAACATTTCAGCAATGGAAGTGCTTTGCCCCGGAAATGGTTAAGGGAAGACACGACTGAGACGCCATGCGCACTCACATCAATTTTACGTTAAGAATTTATAATTAATTCTAACAGCCTCCGGTACGGTGTGCTGTTTCTTTCTCACAGCTTATTTTGTGTCCAAAAAATAACGTTACCATACAGAAGCTAGCCGTAAAACAAAGCATTACGATTAAATACTCTTTAACAATTTTTTTAACTTCTAAGCAATGCACATTTTCAATTTTTATACCGTCGTATTGGGGAAAAAAAATTCTCCTTAATGCATTTTGTTTGAAAACTGTATCTCCATTTATTTTTGACATATTAATTTTTTTGTAGTTTTTGGAGCCATTTGCTTAATATTGGCAACGGAAGTACTCCATTTCTGTAGAAAGCAAAGGAAAAATAGTTTTAAAATAGTAATTACCGTATATACTCGCGTATAAGTCGACTCGCGTATAAGTCGACCCCCTAACTTTCGAATGCAAATTCTGGAAAAAATCAAAAACCCGCGTATAAGTCGACCCCCTAACTTTTTACTTCAGTTTTGCACAAAATCAAATCAAAGATTTCACTTGCCAATGCGAAAGGCAGTAAGTAAACAAAAACAAATCATTGAAATTTTTTTAAATAATAAATTATTGTTATTTGTATATTTTATGCATTATTTTTTTATTCATACACATAAAAAGCCATAATTTTGCAGTATTCGAAGTTTTTGGCTTTTCTTTTTTAACTGACTCGCGTATAAGTCGACCCCCCCAAATTTGCTTACCGAAAATTGTCAGAAAGTCCTCGACTTATACGCGAGTATATACGGTATATATTTTTGTTGCCATTTTCTCGTAACAACCGAAAGAAAATGTAATTAAAATACGTGCTATTTTGAAAAAAATATAAACGAATGATTTCTGTTAAAACAATGGAGCTATTATATATTATATTTAATTGTAAGTATCTATGAATCATTAGATAGCCTTTTTTTTTTTTTTCGATTTTCTTCAAGGCCGAAATCTTTTTGCTGCATTTGTGCATTATTTCGCGATAGTGATGTGCTATGCATGCTTTACTGTAGATGTTTAAGAGTAGATCGTGAATGTGGAATTCTTAAGCGGATGCGAATGACGTCATTTTACATAAAATAAGACGTGTGCTTTAAGTCTTAAAATTGAAATATGTTTTGTACTGCAGTAGAGTCCCGCTTAACCGAGTTATTTTCTTCTGATGGACTCTATTATTAAAAAACAGCCATTATAAATGAAGTGTTAGGTGAAGATGAATGAGCAGCCGTAAAAAAAATTATGGCAATTTTTCCCCCCATTCTGACCAGAAAATCGGAGTTCTAACTTTTTACGGCTGCTCTTTCATCTTCACCTAACACTTCATTTATAATGGCTGTTTCATAATAATAGAAGCCATCAGTCCATCAGAAGAAAATGAAGTAATGGAAACGCCGGGGGCGACACTAAATTCCGAAAAAGCAGAATTCCTGTTCACTAGTTTTTATATTCTATTCGCTCCACTAAATTTTTAAAATAAATTTTGTAGTATGCGCCTGTTGTCAAAGTGCAAGTAAAAGTGTTTCTTAAAAGAAAAGGTGTACTAACCGAATAAAATTCGTGCAAGAAATGCTGGTCCCGAAGTCACTTGCGAAGTGACATAGAACCGATAAGGATTAAAGAGTTACTTCATATATTATATGCAACGAAATTTTATGCAAGTGTTTATATATGCTTTAATTCATGTGTGTGGCATAATTCAAGCATACAATTATGCAAGATATTCACACAAGTTAGAAGTGTCTTAAGTTTTTTGGCTCTCCTGCAAAATCGTAATTTTCAGGTAAAGATACCATTATCTCCAGGTACTCGAGCGATTTCGATGAAAAAAATTTCAGTGGTAGAATATAAAGATAAGATTACATGTGGCAGACAGTTTATAAAAAATTTAATTAGTTTCAGAAAAAAACAATTTCTGAAAAACGAAAAATTTCTGAAAAATTGCTATTGCTTTAAAATAAAAAGTTTTAGTCGCAGAAAAAAACTGTCTGCCATAAGTCTTGAGCAGTGCTGTAGTTGGGTGGTTTGTCACTGTTAAAAATATATATATATATCGCGTCTGAGCACAAACCTTTTTTTTTTTCTTTTTTTTCCAAGCGAAATGAACATAGCCTGGAAATGAGCCTGAGAGCTAAATCCTCTTCTTCAGACTGTGAAAACTCCATTTCAACTTCTGAATGCGAAAGAGCATTAGGCTGTATCAATAACATCATGATCAATACGAGAAATTCACTCCTTATAAAAAGATCCAGTTCACTTATATTCACAAGCCGAACCATAAGTGAAATCTTGGTTGCTATCAGGAAGATGATTAGCAGACCAGACAGCTTGTCGTAAATCAAAGAGCACAGAACACACTTCTCATTATCGTTCTTTATGGAAACTTCTAAGATAGATGTGTCTGTAAGTAATATATGGATTTATTTCTGCTATTTCAATTAGATTTTGACTCATAATGGAAAATGTTACAATGAGACTGATTAAATATTGCTTTTAGATAAATGATATACAAATACAATACTATAAAAACTAGAATATAATAATTATAACTGTTAATTAAAAAAATATTTTATCTAAATGTTTTAAATTGGCTTTTGGCTTAACAAAAATCTGGTAGCATCAACATCTACTCTATGAAAAGGAGAGTTCCCACAACTATTTTTTTCCAACTACAGCACTGGTTTTGAGCATAATCCAGTGAATAGGGATTCAAAATTTCAACAAAATCGGTGTGGTAGTTTACGAGGAAACAGGTCTTAAAGCTATGCATATTTTCCCTATGATTTCACCGAGTCGTGTGTCTTCAATTAACAAAAATAATTCATTTTAAATCAATATCTTTTGATACGACGATATTATTTTATAGCGGTACTATAATTACTATCATTCTGATAAAAATAATTTATTATGTGAAATTTTGAATAAAATAATTTCTGAATTTAGCTGGTATTAAATACTTAATTTTTCGGTTACATATAGCGAAATCTGTTTTTAAATAAATATATATAATTATTATTAACCATTTGGTAAAATGGTTATTGTCCTCGGTCAAGGTAGGAAATAAAAAACATATCTGAAGCTTTTTATTAGTTGAATCCGCATTTTATTCGTTTTCTGATTGGTCTATACAGTAATCTGTATTTTCCCTTTACTTTCAACAGAGATGGATACTTCTGTTGCCACTGTGACAAAAAAGTAATAAAAACTATAAAAAAAAATAATAACTCAGAAACAAATTGAGATACAGCTTTCAAACAAATTGCAATTAAAAGTAAATTTTTTTCTCTATACGACGGTATAAAAAGTAATATTGTGGTATGTTTAGAAGTTTAAGAATGAAATTTCATTTAAAATGGGTCCAGGAATATTAATGTTTAATCCATGGCGTACGTAATGAATGACCAGCTCCGTAGAAGTTTAAAAATTTACAGTACCGAAAAATGTAATCCATGGCTTACGTAATGTATGATCAACTCCGTGTGATATTTTATGTCTTAAATTTTAGTCTTTGAAAAAGCATTTCCCAAATGGTCGTTGTAATTTGTTAAATTGCATTTTTTTTTTTTTTTGTTATTGCAGAACTTATTTCCTCATGCTGTAAACTGAATAAATATCAAACCTTTTTAACACTTTCCAACAAATTTCAAAAGTATTTATGAATCCGCTCTGTCTGTCGTTTTTTCCGTGGTCTAACTCGTGTAAATATAGTGCGATTACCATGAAATTGCTATATATTATTGGGGTTTACTATGGTATGTTTGGTACTGAAAATGAAGGGTGTAGCGCTTACGGTTTATTTACAGAGACACTCAAAAGAATTACATTACATTACGGACTGTGGGGAAAAATCTTTTGCGATGTATTTTAAAGATATTACAATATTTTAAACATGTTGAAAATTATATAATCACTGAGGTGTACTACAAGCGCTTACTGTAGAATCTGGTGTACATATAAATTAATAGTTCGTTTACAGTGACACACAAAAGTATTTTTCCACAGTACTGCCTATGAAGATTAATTGATGGCAGGACTTTTCAGTTGTGGTACGTGTTTTAAAAGTTAACCATTTTTTTGGATGTTATTTAGTGTGTAAAAATTTTTGCGAAATATTAATTTTAAACTGTGCTATGCGTTTAATTGAACTAACTTTTAATATACGATGTAGTATAAATACCAATCTGTACATCATATACCGGGATGACCGAAAAAACTTTTTTTTTTGCAATTATTGATATATAGTTTTAAAATTTGTTGGAAAATGTTTAATAATCTATGCTGGACGCATGAGTTTTTGTTCATGATTAAATATTTTAAATAGTTTAGCACAGTGATTCTTAAACTGTGGTCCGCGGACCCCAAGGAGTCCTCAACGCATCGTCAGGGGGTCCGCGAATGTCTAACGTTCAAAAAATATCTTTTCAATTATCTAGAAGATGTGAAAATTTTCGCGAGTAAAGAAAAAATGTTAAAATTTACAATATATTTAAGAAATCCCCCACCTTTTGTGCAATTAACGGAAATTTGTAATAAAAAAGATGAATGCGTTTTATATGACGATCTTTCTCAGAAATGTATACTCTACAACTTGTATATAAAAAAAAAATCAAGAAAACGACGCGATAAAATCAGAAAAGCACAAATATCGCTGGTTGCACTTCGTTTACAAATTAATATCGCTTGTCCCTAATCCCAAATCTCTTTCTCGAACGGTGTTTCTTATATAGTTTTTCCTGATGATGACCTCTTAAGATTTTTCCGCATTTTCTGAATAGATTCAATAATTTGTATCATAATTATCATTCCTTTTCTTCGAATTTTTGGCTAAGGGTTGACAATGAAATTCAAAGTGTTCGTTAAATTCGGCAATAAAGTCAGCTAGCGCAGTATATGGGTTTTCCTGTTCATATGCAGGTTCTCTTTCTCATTTTTCAACATAGTAATTTTCTTATATTATTATTTGACGATTTGTTTTCAGTGTAGTGGTTTATATACCTCTGCTATTTTATTTACCCTGTAAACAATATTTTAAAGAATATCATTTATTTGGGCCTTAAATTCAGGGGGTCCGCAAAAACAGGGAAAGTACGGAAAGGGGTCCGTGATGACTAAGAGTTTAAGAACCGCTGTTTTAGGTGTTAGAGTCGTTTAAGCACTGCACTTTCACTATGGCCACCTTGTATATTTTAATCTGTTTAATGTTTTTTTAATTTTTACAGGTTTGGGAATAAATGAAGCTATTGGTCATTTGGACTTTTATCCAAACGGTGGCAACGATCAGCCAGGATGCTTCTATGCAGCTTTAATACTTACAGGAGGTGAACGTAACAGTAAGAAAGAAGTGTTCATTTACTATGCGATATATATATATATATATATATATATGCGATATATATATCCGGTGCTTGTTCGGATTACAAAAAAATTCGGATTACTCTGAATTCCGATAAAAATCGAAAAGAAAACGATGTGTGCTAAAAAAAATCCCTGACGGCTCCGGCCTACAGGCGGAGGTAGATTTAGAAGTAAAGTACTAATTTCACCAACAAAACTTAAATCAAGATTAAAGATAAACCCAGTTCCTTCACTAAGAATGAGCTCTAGGGAGCTAAAGATTTTGTGAAAATTCTAATATACACGAATACACACACGCATGTATATGGAATAGGTTTAAAAAATAGCTAAAGCAAATTCAGTGAACCTCAAAGTGTTAAAATAAGTTAATATTTCCATAGTCGGGTTTTTTCATGTTTCTTCAAATTCACATGACGTTACATATTCACCTGCTGAGGTCCATTATATTTCCAATATGACGTAATATATTTTTTTTTTAATTCGTCAAACTATTTATTTCATTTTGAGTTTAGATTCTGAAATCTTGCTCGAGAAAACTTATGACGTAATATTCAATTTGTTTTCAATTCGTCAAACTATTTATTTAATTTATCTTTTCACGAGAAAACCTTACAATAGAAAAGCAATTGTTGTGGTGAGAATTTTATTGTTTTTTTTTTTGTTGTTGTTTTTTGTTTTTTATTTTTAATTGTTGCCAACTGCTATAACGAAAAATATTTATATTTTCCTGTCATTGTTGTGTAAGAGCTGGTTTTATCAGAATCAAGTTAAGACGGTATTCAAAATTTTGAACCCTCCCCATTTCCACCCCCTTGGGCCGATTTTGCCCATTTTCAATCCCCGCCGAGATATTAGCCATCTCAATGTGTTTGGCGAGTTTGAAGACGATCCGTGCATAATTACGACTTCTATCGTGCGGACAAAATTTAGTACACAGATACACACACACACATATATATATATATATATAAACTTTTCAGGTGGGGGTGGTTTTGGGTTCCTGGGGTCCTATAATGAAAAGTTATGAAGGAATTTTTCAAAAGTCGCACCATGGTAATGACTGCAATAGGTAGTATTTTTTACGAAATCTACCTAAAAAGTGTAAGTTATAAGTTCTCAGTAGTAGAGTAAACATCCTGTAATCCGACACGAAAAATAGTATTCCTTGTTTAATCACTCCTAATGTTTATAATCAGAATGAGGAATTACGTAAGAACCCATTACAAACGGCTCAAAATCGCGAATCTATAAATAGCTCACCACGTCGTCAGTCACCACGTCGACTAGGGAGGAGGGGAGAAAAGAGCATTTCTGTAGATAATTTGCAAAATCAAACTGTTGGAATGGAAAATACATTTTTTTCATCTGAATTAAATACTTTTTGCATTTTAGAAAAGAATTTTATAGTAACTGGCAAACAAACAGATATTCGAGATTTTTTTTAAAGATTGCTTCTACGAGTAGGCTTACAGTGCACGTTTTCATTTTATATTCGCATACATATGTTGTACTTTTATAGTATTGAGTATTTTTTTATTCTATTCAAGCTGTTTAAAGAATAAAAAACATGCTTTACTGTGACTTTTTGCTTAATTCTAACTTCTACACATTTTTCCTGGCATTCACCCTGTAATCCGGAAAATTTCGTAATCCGGTATGCTTCAAGTCTAGTAATTTTCGTAAATAATTTTCGAAAGTAGAATCGGTTCGGATTAGCGGGGTTCTACTCTATATATATTTATTTCCTTATATCAGTTTTAATACTTTACTGCAAGTGATTTAATTTTTTTAACCCTTAACGTACGGTAGCTTTAAATACATTATTCTATTTTTATATTCGATTAGCACCACTATTTTTTAAAAGTAAATTTTTTATTAAATTTCTCTTGTACATTCTCTCAAAAGTCAAGTAAGAAATACTTTTTAAAAAATAGTGGTGACAAGCGAATAAATTTGGTTAAGCGTGCCAATGCCGCTTATATGGTAACGTTAAGGGTTAATAGGGATGCATCAGGGTTAAGTTTGACCTTTTTTTTTAAATTCCGAAATTTTGTAATAACACCAGAAATTTCCTATAATTCCTATTTATTTAATGACAGTAAATTTTCATTTCTCAGTTGCTTAAAGTAAAAATTCTTCTTTGAAAATTTCCAGAATGACTTAGAAATTTTCGAATTAAAAGGCTAAACAGGCAACTATGAGATGCATTTAAATTTTTACAGGCCAAATAATGATCCAGGTAGTGTTGCCTAATCTGGCGATTTTTTTTTTATCCATACTTTCCGAATTCTCACCGGAAAGTTTCGGTGGCCATTTTTGTTTGACATAAACAAAAACTATCCGCGAATAAAATAATTAAAAATTACTAATCAAAATTTTCTGTTGTGAATTCAGAATCTCTGAATAAAAATTCCCTAGATTTGGATACAGGTGTTTTAGTATTTTTAACCCCTTAAGGATCGCTTAATATTTGGAAAAACCATTAAAAAAAATACCTTTTTTATTACAGAAATTGAATAATTTTAAGGTTTCTAAATAAAATCTGCAAATAGTTTATTTTTAAGGAGAGAAAAAAAGATGTTATAGAACAAATTCACATTTGTAGAAATGCGATCATGTGAGAATTCTCTGTCTTAATGTTTGTTTTACACCATACAAGTTAATGCGAATAAGACCTTTATTTTTCACATCTTAGATCGTTATTTATAATCATCACACAAATTTTTACAAATAATATTCGAAATAACATATATACATTAAATTGTGTTTATTAAAAATTTTTTTGAGCGTGATATATTTCGAAGCATGCAATACAAAGTCCGACATCACAATCGGAGCCAAAAACCAAATCTAGTCGTGATTATTCAAAGATTTCACATGGAAATGCCAGTTAAATTTTTATGGTTTCAGAAGTTTTTTCCAGCAGTTGAATATTCAAGCCGGAAATATGGCGGACACCAGAAATAACGAACGACACATCAGCCCGTGATATTGACGGAAGCGAGAATTAAGTGGCTAAAGTAGGGCTCGTACGCATCAAGGGATTCAGGAGATTTTAAGTGTCTTAGTAATAGATATTTCGTAAAGAACTGGTCGCTGTATCCAAAGATAGATATTTTGTTTCATTAAATAAGGCAAATATTACTTTAAGAAAATTCTGATAAATGGTGATTGAAAGTATTTGAAGCGTAAGAACCCTGTTAAAGATATGAATTATTAAAATGGAAGCGAAAATACGATTCATGTATGTGATTTTTTATGGCGTTCCCAATTGGGTACTCCTAGCTGTTCTCCTTACATTTGGATTCAAAATTGACTATATTACATTGACTGAATAATAAGCAAAATATAACGACATGTTGGAAGATTGTCTTTAATTTTCATTTTTAACACTTTAAACTTATGTACTGAATTATGATTTCATGAAAATTTTATGTGCTAAAGCGTTTTTTGTGAATTGTTTAAACTACATTAGAAGATTTACATTTAATAATTAATTAATAAATAATACATTTAATTCATTTAATACATTTTAGAAGGATTTTAGAAGGATTGAAGAATTTAGGAGAATTCATTAAATTTGAATTTATATGGATTTTGTGCAATATTTATAACTCCAATCAAATCTTTTATTTTAAATATTTTTCTTAATATTTTGTAAAATATGTACAAATATAAAAATGTACAAATATAATTTTCTTACAATAGAAATATATAAATATTTCCGAATTGAAAAATTCTCCCCTCCGCAGCGCCAAGAAAGCTGAAAAGATGCAAAGGCAAAAGAAATGAATTTTATAACAAGTTATTTTAATGTTACTTATAAGTACCGTCAGTAGATAAAAGGTTAAAGATTGACAATGCGTTTTCGCAGCATTTTATTTGTGATTTTTTTTTTTTTTTTTTAAAATGTGAATATCTTTTTCAACAATTATCACATATTGCATATATTTTTAAGATAAAAAAATGTTAATTCATTTGAATAGTAAAAAAATCAAAAACATGAATGAAATAGCACGGGATGTTTTGAAAATTTTTATCGACAAACTTCGGATTATGTTTCTAGATGCACTATAAAAAATGAAATAAAATTCCGCACTTCAAGATGCAGATATTGTAGCAGTCAAACTATAACCTATGTGTAGTAAATATAATGCACCGGTACTGTTCGTTTTCGAAAGCCGCGCCCAGCACTCTGGGACTATCCTACTATTTAAAGGGGTGTTAGGCTGAGATGGACATTTTCCGAAACTCTACTCCGGCGTTCTCATCTGCGTTGTCACTACGCTTACGTGTTTGTCATTTTTTTACTTCCGATCGAGGCTTAAAATTCTATTAATATCTCGTTTTAGTTCAAATAAAAACTTCTATATTTAGTGTTCAGATGGCTAGTTCGAGTAGAAATAAATCTTTCAGGACTGGTAGTAAGAAAATTATATATAATGCCATTCAGTTTTGTGATCAAGAACCAGAAAGGGAAAATTAATTGTTCCGGTATCTCATTCTACAAAACGAGCCAGTCAAATTGCCGGGATTTCTAGTAGTACTATTAAAAACATTCGCCGAGAAGCAACAAGCAAGAGATGAGTGTAATCATGTTTTTTGTTCACCTAAAAAAAGAGTTAAAAAGAATGTCTTTGAAAAAACAGGTATAGATGAATTTCAGAAGATGAGGAGGATAACATTTAAAAGTATATTTTAACAAGTAAGCTTTTTAAATATACAGTCGTACCTCGTTATCCCGACACCCGGTTTTCACGTCACTCCGCTTATCACGTCAGTTTTTCAAAATCCTGATTTTCTATATATGATGACTGTAATGTAAATAAACTCCCTCTTTTACGTCATTGTATAATTTTCAACTCCGGATATCCAAACAGTTTAGGGAAATTGGCCATTTTTCATAATCCATTTTATAAGCACGGAAATTAAGCGGTAAGAAATGTCTTAGTCAAACTTTTCACAAAACTGTCTAAAATACCCATTGAGATAAATGAGAAATTTTACTTCAATCCTTTATTTGAATAAATAAAACCACACGCTATGAATGGCCCACTTAAGCTCCAGATAGATCTTTCAGTCTACTCGCGGTCTTTTTGTTATGGTCAGACGGCGCTTTCTTGGGGTTACACGGCGTTTTTCCTTAGACTAAAACCGAAGGATTGCATTGAAAAGATCAGAAATTATCTAACATCCATTTCTGAAACAACGAATATTGATTACAATTCATTGTATAATATTGAAAACAGAATTATAGGAAGCACATCTAGGGACAAGCAAACCTTAATTCATCAATATTTCCTTTAACAATAAAAAAATGTCATCATAAATCTGATTTTTATTATTTTCAATTTTGTTTTTGTGTTTATTTTGTTTAATAATAATGTTTTATTGTTTAAAACTCCAAGAACAGTTATCAATTTAAAATTGTCATTAATTAATTAAAAATACATCTTATTATAAACATATTTTTCTCCAACTCCGGTTACCGCGACACTCCGCTTATGACGACACTTTTTTCTGGTCATTAGAGTGTCGGGATAACGAGGTTCGACTGTAATTTGAAAAAAAAAATGTTTCGCGAAAAGCGAAAATGCTGTACAACTTTATAAAAATTTTAAGCGTTTTCGTTTTTTATAAATATCAACTACAAAAATATTTTTACATAAATCGATATTATTTACCCAAAAGCGCATTCTTACAAAAATGCAGCTAAAGAATCTCCACTCACCCCTATTTTGATAAAATCAAAGCAGACCTGACGCATGCACAATAGCGCGGAGGGTTTTGCTATCCGAAAACAAACAGTAAGTACATAGTAAATACTTCAAAGATTTTCATATGGCAAAAATATAGTTGATATGTACTGATGTTGCGTTTTCGCAATATATCATATCTCACTTAAAACTAAAAAAATAAAATTGTAATATCGCTTTTATTCTCTAAATTAGTCATTAACATGTATAAAATAAAATTTTGTTTCATTTGTGTCAAGTATAAAAAGGTGCGGTCCTTAACGGATCAACAGGTTATGACATAAATTGTAAAATACCAAGGAATACGCCACCACTATTTTAAATTAGAAAATTTCATTTTAATATTTCAGTTGTAGAATTCGTAGATACCAGATTTAATGGTATAATTTCTTACATTTTTTCAGCGATTAACCCCTTAACGCTCGAATTAAATTACGGTTGAAAAATTCAAATTGTTTATTGGCACCACTTTTATATTCACCTTATTTAATGGCAGGAAAACCGACAAAAATATAGCCAATTTCATTATTTTCTAAATCTGGTGGGAATCAAACAATTTGAGTAAAAGACACAGCCCGAGAATATAACGGGAGCGAGAATTAAGGGGTTAAATAAATTGAAAAATTCCTTTAAGAAACTATGTTAGCACCCGGAATTTGTAACTTTTAATGAAAAAAAAATTGAGGTTTAAATAATAAAATTTAAGTTTATAACTGTATTTATAGTAGACTGGGAACAAAACCTAAATGTAATCTTTTTTTCAGTCATTGCAAGCTAATCTTGCATTTACAGGTAAATGTTCTGAATTGAAAACATAAAAGTTAAAAAAATTACAGCAAGTGAATTATATCTTATGTTCTTTTTAATACAGTGAATCGTTTTAAGTAGGTATATTGGATTATAGAAACATTAGATTGCTAATCAGATTTATATGTTTTTAGCACTTTCCAAACATAGTTGAAAAGTGTTTATGACTTCGGTTTGTCTGTCCGTCTGGCCTTATGGCGTCTGTCCACGCTCTAACTCCCGTAATTATACTCGGATTTCCATGAAATTGATAAAGGTTATTTAGGGTCACCAAAGCATGTTTGGTATCGTATATGAAGTATGTAGGATTAATAGTTCAATTACAGGGACACTCAAAAGTATTCCATTACATTATGGCATATGGAGAAAAATCGTTTGCAGAGTATTTTAATGATATTACGCTATTTCAAATGTATTGAAACTGATATAAATCACTGAATTTCACTACGATCTCGTTGGAACAGGGCATTCATAGCGTTTTTTATTCATTTACAGGGACACACAAAAGAAATCGGTTACAGAACAGTACTGTCTTTGAGTCATAATTGCTGGAGTGTACGGTTTAAAATTCGGTATGAGCTTTTCAATTTATTTAATTTTTTTCATGTTACTCGTTATATATAAATTCTTTACCTCAAATACAGGGCTGTACAAAAGTATTTACGTACCGTTCTCCTTATTAGAGGAAAATGCTGAAGGTAAATTTTCAACTGAAGTACATGTATCTCTTAAGTGAACTCAAGTTTGGCAAGCATGTGCTTAATAGATTCAAATCTATATATCCTATGCAAGGCTTCTGAAAAAATTTGGATACTTTTCTGATTGTGGATGAGAGCAGCTGAAATTGAGTTTTGAAATGTGTTATGCGTTTCTATACGGTTGAATTAGACGTAATATTTTAATTTTTTAAACGGTGCAGTTTTGTTACATTATTCTGAATGTGTTGGAAAGTGTTTCATAATCTATGCTTGACGCATGATTTTTTCTTTCTTGTTTTATTTTTCGCGCAGTAAAAAATGGCTAAAAGGCTCTTCTATGATGTTTTGTAAATTTCCCCTTTTTGTGGTTGAAGAGTAATTTCTATATATAAAAAACAATCTATCTTTTAGTTATAACTGGTAATTTATTCAATTCAAGGTGAATGAACTTTAATTTTAAAAAGGATTTTTGTTTTGTATATTACAAATTAATAACATTGGTCAGTAAATGCTGAATATATTTTTTAAATAATCGTTCCTTTGCTAATATAATTTCGTATTTTGCAGAAAACACCGATATGATTGCCAATTCATGTGATCACAGCAGAGCGAGTTTTTTCTTCTTGGATTCAATAAACAGGTGTCAGTTTGTTGGAGTACAGTGTAAAAATTACAAAGATTTCCGAGAAGGGAGGTGTGCACCCGAGAACTCTTACGTAGCCCTTATGGGTTATCACGCAACTAAACTCTCCATACCAACTGAAAAAACAAGTTTTTACTTACAGACAACCGAACAAACTCCATTTTGTGGAGAGAGCGATGAAATTGTATAAAATAAATTGTGCAATAAATTTTTTTACTTACTATATTAGATCCATTTTTAACACTTTCTAACACAATTGAAAAGTATTTATGATTTCTGTTCGCTTGGCCGTCTGCCTGTCTGAATGACCGTCTGTTTGACTGTTTGTGTCTGGCCATCTTGCCGTACAACTCTCATAAATATGGTTTTATTTCCATGTAATTAATATATGTTACTAATAATTGCTATAGAATGATCGCTATTGAAAATGAAGTGTGTAACATTTATAGCTCGTTTACAGGGTCACACAAAACAATCCCATTACATTATGGTCTATGGGAGGGAAATTGTTTTTGGCGTATTTTGCTGATGTCATCGTAATTCAAGCATTATTAAATTGATATGTATCAATGAAATGAATGGTAACATGCTTTTTAAAGAGCATGAGTTAAGTAGCCGTCATAATTCGTTTACAAGGAAGTACAAAATATTTCCATTACTTTATGATCTACAGAGAAAAATAATCTGCATGCAAAATTCTGTTCGTAAATTGATGAAATAATTAACTGACACCAGAATTTACAAACGAATTTTATAGAAAATAAAAACCAGCTTTTCGACACATTCAAATAGAGGGAAGTTTTATTAAAATATTCTTGGTGCCGTTTGTCAGTTTTGAAATTAAAATTAGGTGATCACGCAGCGTCATGGAACTATTAAGAAAGGGGAACTGACATATCATAAAAATAGTGAAGTTTCAACTGTAACCACTTTCGTAGGGGTTTATTACCTCCGGCGCTACTTCCACCAGTAAATTTAAGTAGAAATTTTCTTCTTATTCAAATGCCTTAATAATGAAAAATTTCAGTCAAAAATAATGGCAAAAACTTTATTTTTACTGGTAAGAGTTTACTATAGCGGTAGTAGTTCCGTCATATTTTGACAACGAAGACAACCTTCTGTTAGTGTCATTGGAAATATTATAATACCTGGGCAAACTGACACCAGAAAAAAAAAACAAAAAAAAAAACAACAACAACAACAACAAAAAAAAAAAAGTGGCACTCCGGGAGTGCCAATAGAAGTGAAAATTTCAACAATTACGTGTGTGTTTTTTTAATCAGTCAGGAAATGTTTTATTGTGCAGGAAATACTTTTAAATGTAGTGTTTTTTTATTCATTATTATAAACTATTACTACCAAAATTATATTACAATTTTCATAGTAATATAATTTAACTATAAATTACATATAAATAAACATTAATAATTTGTAATATATATTATCATATTTAATTATACGTGTACATATAAATAAACAAATTTTCGTATAAAAATTCTCGTATTGCATTTAAAGATTTATCCGGTGAAATATAAACGGCAACCATTATAATTCAATACTATCCAAATATTGAAATCCATACTCCAATTCAATACTATCCAAAAGTATTTTTATTAATGAATACAATACCACAATTATATTACGCTTGGTGCGCTAGTGTCTATGTGCCAAAATGCTAGCATGTCGGTTACGTAACAGTGTCTCCAAATCAGTGGTTTTTCTCCATCTCAAAAAAAGCTCAACGCGCCTAAAGAAGTTTTCGAAAACTGATAATGTGTGTGTGTGTGTTCCTGTGTGAACGCCGGGAGAAAAAGTGAGTTTTAGCTTCGTTCTTCTTTTGCGGATTGAGCTGAAGAGGGAAAAGTTCCTGTCATTCACCGCTTGGCGCGCTAGTGCCTATGTGCCAAAATGCTAGCATGTCGGTTACGTAACAGTGTCTCCAAATCAGTGTTTTTTCTCCATCTCAAAAAAACCTCAACGCGCCTAAAGAAGTTTTCACTTCAATAAATAGAAGATTTAACCATATTTGTGAGAGAAATTTCCCATGATTAAGGCGCTCAAATAAGACTAAATTTTCTGTTCAAGTTTACTGGGGGAAGATTTCACCGGCGATCATCAGAAACAGTGGGATCCGATTAAAAAAATAAGCAGCCATATTGTGACAACCTCCTCAGTTACTTCACTCGCAACTGCTACTCATTACACTATGTGTCTCCTCCTCTTTATTCATAGCTCCATTCGCAGCGTGACCACCGCCCTTGAAAGGGTTACAATTAAAAATTGTAAGTGTTTTATCGATTTATAAAGTGTGCAGAATAGGGTTATTTAAGGAATAGCATATTGGGTAAGTGGCCTCCACGGCTTTGTTGGGTGTCCCAAAATTCCCGCAAGATTTGAATTTTGCGCCATTTGCGCCTAAATTGCATGATACGGGTGTGGACAACATATGGTTTCAACAAGACGGTGCCACATGCCATACAGCCCGAGAAACAATTCAATTGCTGCATGAGTCATTTCCTGGTCGTGTAATTTCCCATTTTGGTAATCAGAATTGGTCTCCCAAATTATGCGATTTAACGGCGTTGGACTTTTTGTTTGTACTTTTTGTTAAATGTATTAAAACTGCTTGGATTTGGCGAGGGGAAATGTTGTTTGCCAAATGACGTGGCGCGTACGTCTTCTCTTGCCGAATATTCGAAAGTATTTTACTTTTTTACAGACTTTCTACTGGAATTCCATTGCCAAATTCGACTGATCCTTTATTACATACATAAGTAGTTTCATTAGCAATTTCTTCAAAATGTTCTAAGTATGCGCCTTAACGAGACTTTTCTTGTTAGACGTACATTATTTTCGAATCGATCTTCGACATTTTAGGCAACTTAAAAATTTGTTAAATTATGTTTCTTTAAGGGTGCACAGGACCATTGAGTTTGTTGAAATGATCAAAAACTTTAATGTTTACAAAGTACCAAAACTCAAATAATATGAAATTAAGATTTTTTTCCCTTTCTGTCTAAAGAACATATTTTAAAGTACAGGACCTTCCTAAAAGTATGTTCTAGTTATAAATTTTAATAGTACCAAATATACTCATCAGCGTTGCAGAGTGTTGGTTCTAAGGTCACAAATAAAGAGTCACTCAAACAGTTTTATATAAATGCATGCGTGAATACTGCTTCGTTATTGACTCGCTTGCAGTGTCACATACGCAAAATGGCGTAAAGATTATTGCTGGGCTGAAGATTTAAAAGCCGTTAGAGCCATGATTTTTTTTCCTTTTGGGGCTTTATAAAAGATCGTGTCTACGTTCCGCCGCTACTTAATGATTTGTCATAGTTGAGATGTAGAATTGTAGAGACTATTGCTTCTATTGCTCCGGACTTGTTTACCGAAGTGTGGGAAGAATTGGACGCGAGGTTGAATGTGTGCGTACAAATAAAGGTGCACCTATTCAACATTTACAAGGGAAAACTAGTTTACTTTACTTTCAATTTGATTTATGATTTGATGTAAATAGTCTAAATTAAACTGTTATAATGTATCATTGAATCTGGGGCATTCTTTCATGGATCTCAGAATATTACACAGAAAGTAAATGCTGTATATACAAAAATAATATTTAAATTTAAAATTTAAAAATTCATATCATTAATACATGATTGAAATTCATTAACCCCTTGAAGGACAAACAAAAATGACACTAAATATTGAATTCTCACCGGAATAATCGAAATTTTTTATTTTTAAATAAGGAAAAGCAATTTTTCAACGATTTTCCTCCAAAGTTAAAAGTATAAAATTTAGTAAAAAATTTCTGGTGAGAATCTTGTTTAAATTAGGTGGGATATATTTTATCCCACCGCCCCTCAAGGGGTTAAGTGCTGCGCACTGGAAATTAAAACTAAAACGGGAAATTATGCATATAGAAAGCAATTTTTGACCAAACTAGAATCATATCATGCTTACCTCTAAATTAAATTATACGGAAGATGTATTTTTTCAAATTTAGTTTTAACTCAAAATTAAAAATAAAATCTTATTTTCAAGTACAAAAAAAAAAAAAAATAATAATAATAATAATAATGAAATGCGTTAATTTTTGCTTGTTTTAGCATGTAGACTATGAAAAAAACCCACATGCGGTTAAACTTTTAAAACTGTAGCTTATAATAGTTGGAAAGTAACAATGCGTGCAAACTCAAAATTTATTAATCTTAGGAAACTCATCTTTTAGTTTCAATATCCGCTTTCCTTCAATTATACTAGACGTCTTATAAATGATTTTAACTCAAAAAATAATGCCGATTTTTAGTGTTTTTTTTTTTTTTTTTTTTTTTTTTTTTTTTTTTTTTTTTTTTTATTCCTACCATTAGTTCACACTCTCCCTATATTTATTTATTTATTTATTTATATATCTTGTTCAAATTTTCAATCGTTAATAAAATGCTTATTATTCATCCTATCAAGTTGAAATAATTTTTTAAAACTTGTACTGGATGACAATTGATGTTAATACAGTTTTTCAAATATTAATTCATTAATTAAATTTTAATTAATTTTGGTTTTACATGGGAGACAAAATGGCAGCCATTGGTTATTGAAGCATTTAATGCATCTTCATATCTATAAGGGGGTTTACCATAGGGGGGGACCCTGTTCTGTCACGAAATACCGCCAAGTTTGACGCCAACTTGGCGATATATCGACAAATTTGGCGACCAAAATGAGTCGCCAAAAGTGACACCAACTTGGCGATATCTCTAATATTTCGCCACATTCCCATAGACTTCCATTGTAAACCTACTTGCTTATAGAAAATCAACAAATTGAGATATTTTAATGCAACAAAAACTAATATTAGCTTAAGGGATTATATTAATTTTTTCTTTGATGACCTAAGTAAGAATTGACTTTAAAAACAAAATTTTTATATTACTTGTTTTCGATATTGTTCAGAAATTTTTAAAGATTCAGAAAGAAATGAAAACCGCAAATTGATTTTCTTAAAGGTTAAAGGTCCTGTGCCTCCTTAAAGAAACGTATATGCAAACAATGACAGAATAAAAAAATTTCTAATTTCTCAACGGTTAATTTTCAGATCTTAACATCTGTAATTTGTATTTATGTGGAGATTTAATTTTCTCGCCCACGTATTTTTTTAATGAGATATTGAATTAGTATAACTAAACGCTATTTCAGATTTTATTAGAAAATTATTAATGCTATAAATGATGACTTCATGTTTAAGACACACCACTTAAAATAAAATTTAGTTAAAAACCTTTTTTAAACACATGTTTTTATTATTTAAGTTATGCTCAGTTGAGTCAAAAAAATAATAGTTACTCAATCAGAATCCTGAGAATGCTCTTGTACACATCATTTAAATTATATTCAAGAAGTGCCTCAAATTAAAAAATTATAAAATAATCAAAAGTATTATTATTGCCAAAGTATGACAAACCAATAACACAATAAAAAATCCTTCTGAATTCTCAGGCAATTTTCTTCTCTTTGCATTTGTAATTTCTATTCGCTGTTGAATTTCAACAATTCGAATAGCTAGCCACCCACAATTCTGAAATTTTTCTGATAACCATCATTCAAATCATGTTCGTCCTTTTCGGAAACTTACAAATTTGTGAAACAAAATTTCAGTCAAAAGTACTATTGTTGCCAAAATATGCCCTATCAATAACAGAAATCAAAAGTATTATTGTTGCGAAAGTAAGTCTAATCAATAACGGAATAAAAACTCCTTCTGAATTCTCAACATATCTGTAATTTCTATTCGCTGTTGAGTTTCAACAATTCGAATAGTTAGCCATTCACAATCCTGAAATTTCTCTGATAACCATTATTCAAATCATGTTCGTCCTTTTCGGAAATTTACAAATTTGTGAAACAATATTTTAGTCAAAAGTACTATTCTTGCCAAAATTTATCCAATCAATAACAGAAATCAAAAGTATTTTTGTTGCCAAAGTAAGTCCAATCAATAACGGAATAAAACCTCCTTTTGAATTCTCAACAGACAATTTTTTTTCTCTTCGTATCTGTAATTTCTGATCGCTGTTGAGTTTCAACAATTCGAATAGTTAGCTATCCAAAATCCTGATATTTCTCTGATTACCATCATTCATATTATGTTCCTGAATTTCGGAAACTTACAAATTTGTAAAACAAAATTTCAGTCAAAAGTACTATTGTTGCCAAAATATATCCAATCAATAACAGAATAAAAACTTCTTCTGAATTCTCAACAGACAATTTTCTTCGCTTTGCATCTGTAATTTCTATTCGCTGTTGAGTTTCAACAATTCGAATAGTTAGTCATCAACAATCCTGAAATTTCTCAGATAACCATCATTCAAATTATATTCGTCCTTAGACGAAAATTACAAATTTGTGAAACAAAATTTCAGTCAAAAGTACTATTGTTGCCAAAATATATCCAATCAATAATAAAATAAAAACTCCTTCTAAATTCTGAATGGATAACTTTCTGCTCTTTGTATCTGTAATTTGTTTTAGTTGGTGAGCTCTAATCCTTTTAATAAAAAAAAACATCGTTTATTATCTTCTTATTAATTCCAGACGACCAGATGTAATGTAGAATGACGTCTTTACAACAGAAGTCTTTTCTGAAACCGATACCATGAAAATTAAGAAAAACTCCTTCATCTGATATATAATAAAAATCTTTATACGGCAAAAAAATTAATTCATATGCAATGTAAGCAGATTTTTTTCGAGGATTGACTATCCCTTAGTACTTCTTCAAAATTCATATTCCCTTATTTTGTTTCAAACTCTGACCAATTATATTAACATAATCTTCAGGTTTGCTATTTTTCAAAAATGTATCGGGGATATGTGATCCAGGCAGCGTTATACATCGATATGTCCCTTCCCGAACTGCGGTTGCAAGTTCAGCAAATGTACGAATTCCAACTAATGATGGTACACTTAAGATGGAGAGCAATATCGCTGAATAAAACAAGCGTAAGAACATCTGACTGCTGCCAAATGTTATTTTACAAATAATATGTCCTAAATAAGTTTTTCCAACTGTTTTTTTCCATAAAATTATACTATTACGGTCAAGAGAAGGTTTTCTTTTGAATAATGCGAACATACTAAGCATTAAAAAGAAGCTAATCAATGTACAGATCCAAATTCTAAAAGAAAATACGTTTAAAAAAGCTGTCTTGCGAAACAAAGGTTGTAAATTATTCGTAGCAAAATTTAATCGACTTATAGCATATGGATAACTGTAATGTATTGCTTTATTCCTATCTTCTGTTATAGCTAATTCGTGAAGAGCCAAATCTGAATCATTTTGAAGGAGCAGTCCTACCATTCCTGTCCAGTTTCCATCAGGCAATTCTCTCCTGTATTCCTCATCGCTTGGTGCGACAATTTCGTACGAAAAGTTTAGCTTTTCTGCTAAAATATTTATCAGTTTCGCGGTAACAGAGTCTAGAACTACTTTTTTCATCGAAAATGTGTCATTAAGTTTATGAATCGAAATATTTGAGGGTAGTGAAGCTATTTTAAGAAATTTTGGAAAACCCATCGTTTGAGAATGTTGAATCAAAAGTCTTATTACAAGTTAAGTATTACCTCATGCAGTACACAGCTATAGATCAATATAACGATCCAAAGACTGAAAAAAATACTCTGCAAAAAAATTCTGCCACCGGCGTCTAGAAAATAAATTGTGGCTCTAGAAAAAATAGTTTAATATCATCAGTATAAATTCTAGTTTCCTTTGCTAGAGAGTTGCAGTTATCCCTCTTAACCCATTACCCGCTGGTGGTGCGCCAGTATAAATTCTAGTTTCCTTTGCTAGAGAGTTGCAGTTATCCCTCTTAACCCATTACCCGCTGGTGGTGCGCTCACGCAATGGTCAAAATAATTGTTCATGCTTAAATAAATTTCTTTGCCACCGCTATTTTAGAATTAGAAAAATTGCTTTATTTATTGGCAGAAATTTTGGTATTTTAATAAAGAGGAAAAATACTTTTCTGAATTTGTGATGGCAAACGACTTTCAACAAGAAATTTAAAAATTGCCACTTTTTACTTTTGGCGGTTAATGGGTTAAAATACAATGGCGTTTTCCTATGTTATCGTGGTCAAACTTATTTAAAAATCTATGCAAATAAATGAACGCAAGAAAGGAGTTTTAGTAACTATAATTTTAGTTTATGAATTAATTCTAGAAACCAAGTGATAATTCCTCGCAATTCAAATGATTCATAATATAATGTATCGTTTCATCACCTAGAAAACTATAGACAAGAAATTCTCGATCATTTCGTCTATTCAGTGTATTTGTTTACCTTATTCGCATGACACGAAATCTCTATTCTAGTTTATTTATTTAGAAAATGACTACCTATTCGTTCTAGATGAAAGCGGTATATTTTTTCTTTCAGTGTACGACTAAGACTTGCACAATTAAGATTTTGGATTCTTCGTACATAATTCATTAAGCTGTTAAAGTCGCATAACAAAGAGGTACTGCATTATTTCTTTTTTCTGTTGCAACCAATTTGCGAGTAATCAAGAATGTTATACTTGCATCAACAGGAAATTGTCGCAAACTACCTCTCCCTATGAACAGTTTTATTTCTTTAATAAATCTCATATTTTAAGGCAACGAAGCTATTGAAGCTATTCTTAAAACTTTGAAAAAGCCTTTTTTTTTTTTTTTTACCCTATCGAATAAAAAATTATGTCTCGCTATTTACGTCTTTCCTCTTTTCTTTTTAGGTGCGTTTTTGGCCAGTTTAACGATCCAAATGATGAAAGGAGATACGTCTAAGAAACCAATTTGCTTCAAGGAGGTTCTAAATTCTTTGTAGTGTAATTTATACCACTTTTAAATTGGGTAGAGCTGAAAAGTATCATATTATTTCTTTCTTCTGTTGGAGCTAATTCAGAACCAAACGTGCTATTCTAGATCAACAAAAACATACAAGAACTATCCCTTTTTTTAAAATAATTTCATTTATTTTTTAAATGTCATTATTATTATTATTATTATTATTATTATTATTTTTGCCAAGGACGTTATTTTTAAATGCTTTGGAATAAAAAAGCATATCTTGTGATTTAAATATTAAATGTGTTAAATAGTCATTTTAATGACTATTATTATTTAATGTGTTAAATAGTCATTTAACACAGTGACAAACCATTTCCAGCATTTTCTGTTACATAGGTGATCGCAAATATTATTTTTTCATTAAATTTATTATTAGACCCCTAATTGTCCTCCGACTAATCTTCACCAAGAAATATGAAATCAAACATGTTCTTTTCATCCCTGAAGTTCAAGAACAATTCGCCAATAATTTTTGTAGATATTCGACAAAACGTGTGCAATCGAAAGCATCCAGTCCCTGTACCTTAACTTTTGGAGGCCAATGTAATACAATTACTAATTCATATATTTATTGTACGGAACCCTCTGAGCGCGAGTAATACTCGCAATTGACCGTTATTATTCCTAGTTTTATTATCTATAGAGAACAATTATTAACAAAACACACAAAAACAAGTAATGTCCCAATTTTCTGCGCACTTCCGAAATTTTCTGAACCACCGGTTAACGACGTCTGCTATAGAGTATTGATTTCATCAGTCATACATTTCTCCAAAAAATTTTGATTTGAAATTTTTATGTATTGTGTAGTAAAATAAAAATGTTATCTAAAATGTAGGAACCATCAACTTCCAATTTTAATAGATTAAGTACACTTTAAAATAATACATTAATGAAAGCACCAAATGAAAAAATGTAACAATAATTAATCTATTTTTAACCAGATTTATTTAAAATATTATTTATTATTGTTTTTTATTTATTATAATTTTTAATTAAAAAGTTAATGTGTTTTCCCATATTCCGATTTAAAAATATTATTTTTTATTAGTAATTTAAGTCACTTATTGCTAATAAGAGAAAGTTATTTACACATTTCTTGTTTAATGATACTTATCTGCATGGATAAGTTAATGACATCCAACAATTATTATAAAATTAGTTAAGGAATAAGGAATTTATCAAATATTGAACCAGAAACCTGAAAATACCACCATACACATAATTTTAATTATCTTCGTTACACCTTAAAAAATTGTGAAATAATATTTCAATCAAAAGTACTACTGTTGCCGAAGAATTCCAGATTCCAGTCAATAATAGAATTATGCTCTTTGCATCTGCAACTTCTGTTCGCTGTTGTATTACAAAGATTTTAAGAGGTAACCAACGAGAATTCTACAGTTTCTCTGATAACCCTTATTTTAGTAATCTGCGTCATTTTCCGCAACTTAAAAATTTCTGAAATAACATTTCAATCAGAAATACTATTGTTTCCGAAATATGTCTAAAAAAAAAACAGAATACAAACTGCTTCTAAACTGTCAATAATCAATTTCGTCCTCTTCTCTTTTGCTATTTCTATTTGCCATTGAGTTTCAACAGTTCTAATAGTTAGACAATATATGTTCCTAGCATCTGTAACTTCTGTTCGCGGTTGAATTTAAAAAATTTTAATTGTTAGCCAATGAGAATTCTGAAATTTCTTTGATAACTATCATTTTAATTGAAGAGCTGAGTGGAAGAACATATCACGCTACATCTTCTTAAAATCTTTTTTATTGACACTTTGCAACAAAGTTGAAAAGTGTGTATGACTTCGGTTTGTCTGTCCGTCTGTCCGTGCTCTAACTCTCGTAAATATAGTCGGATCGTTCTGAAATTTTTGGATGTTAGTGACCTCTACCATAGCACGATCCCTATTTCAAATGAAGTTTATAGCATGTTTAGTTCATTTACAGGGGCAGTCAAAAGTTTTCCGTTATATTACAGCCAATGGGTAAAAATCGTTTCAAATGATTTTTAATGGTGTTACACTCTTTCAAACATAATAAAATTGATATGCATTAATGAAGTCCACTAAAATATTCATTTTGTAGAATATGCGGTACAAAGAATTGTTATTATTCATTTACAGGGCCACACAAAAGAATCCGTTACATAATGGTATAAGGGTGGAATTGTTTGCGGCGTATTTGAATTATGTTAAACTATTTCATATATATCGAAATTTATATACGTCTCTGAGCTATAGTATAAGTTACTTCATGTATAATACAAGGTGCATAGCATTTACATGGACAAACAAAAGTTTTCAGATACTATATTGCATCCGAATTACTGTACATTAGCGATGATTGCTGGAAATTCAATTTTAATTATGATATGGTATTTTATATTTCACTATATTTATGGATACTATATGGTGTGTATAAATGCTATAATTCATATACAGGGCTACACAAAAGAATTCGTAAGGGTTACTGGGTATGAGCGCAAATTACTGAAAGGTGGTTTTTAAATAAGTTATACATTTGTAAGCTGAGCTGCATTTAATTTACTAAGAAATGGTTTTAGAATATAGATAAAATGATATACAGGGTCACGGAAAGAATTGGATACATGTCCGTCTATAAAAGATAATTTCTGGAAATGTGATTTCAGTAGTTTTAAAAGTGTTTTAGTTTGAATTAAATTTTAACTAAATAGTGGCGTGTAATAAAGATTATAGGTAAACTACAGGGTTGTACAAAAGTATTTAAGCATGTTTCTATGTGTTAGTATAAATTACTGACAGAGAAATTTCAATTTGTGATGCGTTTTCTTGCTAAATTAAACGTTCCCATTATATAGTATAGATATCAACCTACAGATCCAATATAGGGCTCTTCAAAAGAATTGGAGTACATACTTGGATGTGGACAGTAATTGCTGAAATCAATTTTTCAAATGTTTTATGCGTTTTCTAAAATGTTTACGTAGTTATTTTATTTATCTTATTTCCCTAAATAAGTAACGAAGTTTTTTTTAAAGCATTCAGTAAGTGTTGGAATGTGTTTCATAATCTATGCTTAACGCATGATTTTTCCTTCTTGTCTTTTGGATGAAGGCATTATGAGATATTTTATCATATAGTAAAGTTAAAATACTAAGATTCTACTTAATCTTGAAGATTTTTGACATTATTCATTAATATTTAATATTTTAATATTTAATAATGTAAATAATATTAATAAATTTTAATATTTGAAAATTAAATATGAATAAGTTTTTCTGAGAGAGTTTAGCACATGGTATTAAACAGAAAATAAATCATTAAAATTTACAACAAAAACATTCACTTCAAATTTCTTCAAATGTAATTTTTTTTATCTAACTCTAGAAAGGCCAAAAATGTTACTCAAGTTTTACAAAAATATTTTGCGCAAGAACTTTTATTTAAAACTCTTTAACTTCTTTATTTTACCTTTTTCATGTTTGTGTCTTTTAAACTTGTTTTATAAAGAAATTTCTAGTTCAAACATGGTCTCTGGTTCATATTAATATGATAGGGGTCAAAATTACCCCTCATGGCCCTCCTAGTGTTAACATGTTCTTCCACTAAGCTATTGAATTATCTTCATCACTTTCGGCAACCTAAAAATTTGTGAAATAATATTTCAATCAAAAGTATTATTGCTGCCAAAGTATTTCCAATAAAAAACAGAATAAAAACTCCTTCTAAATTATGAAGGGACAACTTTCTGTTCTTTGTGTCTGTAATTTGTATACGCTGTTGAGCTCTAATCCTTTTAATAAAAAGAGCATCGTCTAATATCTTCATGTTAATACCAGACGACCAGATGTATTGTAGAAGAGCATCTAGTTCTGCTTTACAACAGAAGTCTTTTCTGAAACCGATACCCTGAAAATTAGTGAAAACCCCTTCATCTGATATATAATAAAGATCTTTGTACGCCAAAAACCTTAATTCAAACGTAAAAAAAGCAGATTTTTTCGATGATTGAGTATCCCTTAACACTTCTTCAAAATTCATATTCCCTTTATTTTCTTTCAGACTCCGACCAAGTACATTAATATTATCTCCAGGTTTGCTACTTTTCAAAAATGCATCAGGAGTAAATGCCCCAGGAGTCGTTATACATCGATATTTCCCTTCCCGAACTGCGGTTGCAAGTTCAGCAATTGTACGAACACCAACTAATGATGGTACACTTAAGATGGAGAGCAATATCGCTGAGTAAAACAAGCGTAGGAACAGCTGGCCGATGCCAAATGTCATTTTACAAATAACTTGTCCTATATAAGTATTGCCAACTGTATTTTTCTGTAAATTGTCTTTATTGTTTCCAGCAGAATGTTGTTTTTTGAATAATGCTAATATAATAAGCATTAAAGAAAAGCTAATCAATATACAGATCCATATTCTAAAGGAAAATACCTTTAAAAAAGCTGTCTTGCTGAAAGAAGGTTCTAAATTCTTTGTAGCAAATTTTGTTCGACTTATAAAGTACGGATAACTATATCGTATTGCTTTACTCCTATCTTCTGTTATAGCGAAATCATGAAGAGCCAAATCTGCATCTCGTTGCACAAGCAGCCCTACCAATCCTGTCCAGTTCCCATCGGGCAATTCTCTTCCGTATTCCCCATCGTTTGGTGTCACAATTTCGTACGAAAAGTTAAGCTTTTCTGCTAAAATATTTACCAATTTCGCGGGAATTGAGTCTAAAAATACTTTTTTCACCGTAACAGTTTCATTAATTTTGTGAATCGAAATATTTGATGATAGTGAAGCTATCTTAAGAAACTTTGGAAAATCCATTGTTTACGAGCGTTGAATGAAAAATGTTATTACAAATTATTACCTTATGCAGTACACAGTTTTACATTTTTATTGTATTAGAAACTATAACGATGCAAATGAAAAACACAACTAAGACAGCAGTCTTGCACAATTAAGGTTTTGGATTCTTCATCTAAGTTATTCATTCAGCTCTTAAAATGTGAATATCTGAGAAGTATTGCATTACTTCTTCCTTCTGTTTCACCTAATTTACGAATAACCAAATCTGCTATACCGTATCAACAGAAATAGTCGCTAAACTACTTTTTTCACAGTAACAATTTCATTAATTTTGTGAATCGAAATATTTGTTGACAGTGAAACTATCTTAAGAAACTTTGAAAAATTCATTGTTTGAGAATATTGAATGAAAAATCGGATTACAAATTAAGTATTACTTCATGCGGTGTACAGTTTTACATTTTTGTTGTATTATAAACTATAACGACACAAATACTGAAAGAAAATACAACTATGATATCAGTCTTTCACAATTAAGGTAATTCATTTATCTCTTAAAGTACGAGTAACTGAAAGAACAGTGAGTAGTATTAAATTACTTCTTTCTTCTGTTGCACCTAAATTACGAATAATCAAATCTGCTCAACAAAAATTGTCACACACTATCTTTTCCTCGCAAGAGTTTTATGTCTTTAGTGAATATCAGATTTTAATACAACGAGGCTCTTCTTAAAAACTTTGTTCTTTTGTAAACTTTTTGCCAGCTCATTGTCGAATAAAAATAACCGCGAGTTACGTCTTTCCTTATTGAGTGTAACATTTTAGATTCATTTAACGATACACATTCTGAAAGAAAATACGTCCAAGAATGCTTTATGAAAGTTCTAAATATTTCGTATGGGAATTTTATTTCGTATGGTAAACTTTTTGCAAGCTCATTGTTTTAGTCTGTCGAATAAAAATAATCATGTATCGTAAGTTACGACTTTCCTTATTAAGTGCAACATTTTAGATTCATTTAACGATCCACATGTTGAAAGAAATATGTCTAAGAATGCTTCATGAATGTTCTAAATATTTAGTGAGAGAATTTACCCGACTTTTAAAGTAGGTATAACTGAAAAGCAATATATTATTTCTTTCGTCTGTTGCAGCTAACTCATGAAGTACTAAACCTACTACTTCAGATCAACATAGACAATCAAGAAGTATCTTTTCCCTTAGCATAATATAGTTTCATGGTTATTCTTGAATACTTTGGAAAACTTCATCGTCTGACACTGTGGAATAAAAAAATCATATCTCATGTTTTAAGTCTTTCTTTTTCAAATACACTATTTTAGATGCATATAACGATCGAAATATTGTAAAAGATAATACTAAGAGTGTAGTCAATAAAATTTATAAATTCTTCGTAGTTTAATTTACACATATTTTAGGGTACGAATAGAGAAAATGATTTGTTTTGTTTCTTTCGTCTGATGCAGCTAATTCATAAAGAACCACATCTGTTTGACTGATCAACAATTGTAGTCGGCAATTAAACTTTTTCCTTTTAGTAATTTCTTTCGAATTAAACATCTGTATCGTGATTTACGTCTTTTCTCTTGAAGCGCAACATTTTAGGTCTATTTAGCGATCCACATGCTGAAAGAAAATACATCTAAGAAAACAATATTGTTTCATGAAAGTTCTAAATTCTTCGTAGTAGAATTTACCGGCTTTTAAATTAGATACAGCTGAAAGGTATTACATAATTTCTTTCTTCTGTTGCAGCTAGCTCATGAAGAATCAAACCTACTATCTTAGATTAACAGAGAAATTCAAGTAATATCCCTTTCCTTAAAATAGTTCCATTTATTTTCTGAAACTCATTAATCGATGCCAAGGAAGTTATTCTGAGTGGTATAGTCATAAACTAAAACAGAGTATATAAGCTGTAGGCAGAGGATATACGCTAGAAAGTATACGCGAAAGCTTTATTTCGGAAACAGAGAACATATGGAGTTCCTTCAGAAACTATGCAGTGTATATCATTGTATATCCTTCACTACATCCTGTGTATTCTTAAATGCTTTGTTAAACTTCATCGTTTGACACTGTGGAATAAAAAATCATATCTCGTGATTTGTCTTCCCTTTCAAATACACTATTTTAAATCCATATAACGATTCAAATGCGGTAAAATGTACCACTAAGAGAGCAATCATGTTGAACAAATGTTCTGAATTATTCGCACCCTTATTTACACGGCTTTTGAAATACTAATATTTCAAATGAATTGTATTACTTTTTTTTCGGTTGCAACTAATTCATGAAGAATCAAATTTGATTGACGGCATCAACTAAGGCACACGAGAACAAACTTTTTTCTTTCCAGTAGTTTCATTTCTTTTGAATAAAACATCATGTTTCGTGTCTTTCCTCTTTATGTGCAACATGTTTTCATTTAACGATTCACTGAAATGGAACAGAGGCTGTGGAATAAAAAATCATATCTACTGATTTAAGTCTTTCCTTTTGAAATATACTATTTTAGATCCATATAACGATCCAAATGCTGTAAAATGTAAGAGAGCAAACATGCTCAACAAATGTTTTGAATTCTTCACAGCGTAATTTCTTCGTCTTCTGAAGTACTAATATTTGAAATGAATTGTACTACTTCTTTCTTCTGTTGCATCTAATTCATAAAGAACCAAATCTTCTTGACGGCACCAACAAACACAGATGGAAACTAGCCTTTTCCTTGCAGTAGTTTCATTTATTTTGCGAATGTCTATATTTCATGGCAGCAAAGCTATTTTTAAAAACGTCGAAAAATCTAGTCTGACAATGTTGATTAAAAATTACCAAATTGCTATGCATGTTTTTTCTCATCAAGTACACCATCTTGGAAACATATAACGATCCAAACTGTGCAAAAACATACATCTAAGAAAGCAGTTTTGCTCAAAGCATATTCTAAATTCTTTGTAGCAACAGTTACTTGTTTTTGAAAGTAAGTTTAGCTGTAAAGTACTTCATTATCAATTTCTTCTGTTGCAGCTAATTCGTGAAGAAATCATATTATGAAGAATCATATGAATGAAGAAATGAATTATGAAGAACCAAAACATCTATTCAACATCAACAGAAACAGCTGCTAGCTGCACTTTCCTTGCAACAATTTGAGTTATTTTATGCATTTCAATATTTATTGCCAACGAGGCTATTATGGAAAACTTACTGTCTGAGTCAAAATAGCAACAACAACAACAAAAAATCGTGGTTCGTGATTTGCCTTTTTCCTCTTGAAGTGTACCATTTTAGATGTGAATTCAATTTTAATAATTCTTCTATTATACTAAGTGCTTCGTACATATTTATTTTAATCTACAATTGCCTATTAAGCAAACTAAAGTGTGTTTAAAAATAAGGAGAAATTAATAATTAAAATAGAGCAATTACTTGAATATACTATTGATTATCAACAAGCGTCATTAAAAGAAATATAAATATTCTTACGTGCAGCTTTATCTTATTTGCTAACGCAACAGAAAATCTATTAAATATGAGAATAAAATATTGTTTAACGATTTTATTTCACTTGGTTTCGTTATCTTGATGAGATTTTGCAAATTTTTTGTATACTTTCTAAGCGAATTGTTTTTTTAATCGCTAATTTTTTTTAATACTGTATTTATAAGCAGTAATTTTGATGTCTTTATGACGTTTATGTTTCTCTGAAATTGTATTTATGTTTTAGAAAATTATGGAGCGAATATATGCCACAATTCATTTTCTTTGAAATAACAAAAAGCAAAGGCCAACTTAAATATTTTAACGTGTAAATAATATGTAAATAACGTGTAATGCATAATGTATAATGCATAATAACATACTTAAACACATCCTTTTTAAAGATAAATTTCAGGGAAAACTGATCAATAAATATATTGTTAATGCAATATTTTTTTGTTTTTTCCAATATTTCTGAATGTTTGCGATGTCTGCAAATTATTTAGAACTTGGATGTTTTATGGTAATTAAATATCATTGAATCGAAATATCGTTTTGCTTTGAGAAACATGCTATGTTTTTTCTGGTGAAAAAATTGTTTTTATTATTATTTGCTGTTTACACAGCAGCAATTCCATGTTCAGAACTAATTTACTTGATTATGAGAAATGTTATTACTTTCTTCTATACATAAAAAAGCAAAAAGTACCGAGACAAAATGTTTTTAAAATGCATTGCTGGATTTATTTAAAGTGTTAAAATATTATTTACAACTCGTCTGCTTTAATTAGATTTTAACATTTAAAATAGAAATTAAATCTATATTTTAGAAACATTTTGTCCAGTAAAACTAGTCGTTGGGGCCGCCGTAATCACACATGGATATGCACAATATAAAATATGAAAATAAACATGTGTGAACTATTTATAAAATGCATTGCAATTTGAAAATAAAATTTAAACGTATATTTAAATATTTTTAAAGCATAGTAATGCACTGTTTCTGAATTGCGGTACTTGATTATCCCGTCGACCAGTTTCGACAAATTATATAAATCGTCAAACTGCTCGCAAAATTATACAAATTGGCTTAATTTTTATTTTAAATAAAGAAAGATCAAATAAATTGGTAAAAGATTGATAAAAATACAAATAAAACGAGGAATTAAAAATCATTTGATGATGTAACAAACACGTGTAATGTGTTTAATGTCAAAAGAATGTGACATTTATGATAAGCCATTATTGGCATTTAGTCTTATAGTTTTTTGGTCGACGTGATAATCAAGTAGTACTGAATTGCGTAACAAAAACATCCTTATAACTCCAAAAAGGACAATCTTATTAACTAACAGTTTACTGCGTCGGATTAAGCGTCTCATTTTCAATTAAACTATATCTTTGAATTGAAATTAGAATGAAATACAGGGTCATGAAAAACCGAAGAGTGTGGAAAATATGATTAGAAATATCTCGGCAACAATTTATTCGATTGACTTCATTTTTTATGCAAAATTTATGTTGTTTTATTTTCTTTTATATTCACTCCTTAAAATAAACAATTTCAAAAAATTTTGTATACCTTTTATCAGAACGAATATTTCGAGAGTCCGAAAAATAATAGTTCCGCATAATCGAGGTTGCTGATATTCAATAAACTTCTTCCCATTATTAAATACTAAGTATACACCAAATTTCAAGTCTCTGTCTCAATTTGTTCGGGAGATACAGCGTTTACAGACACACAAACACATAGACACACACACACACACACAGATGGACGACAAATTTTTTCCTCTAAAAATATGTTTTTCGGAATATGTAAATCCGCCCAAATTTCTTTTTCGATTTTTAAACCGAAAACAAGACTTACCCTATACTACGCATGATGGGTAAGTAAAAGAAAGAGACATTCTTCAAGAAGTGCATACAGAAAATAGAAAGTAAAAATTTCAATTTTTCGAGGAGAAATTTGAAAAAAAAAAGAAAAAATCGGATGAATTGAAAGCCTATAGGTTTAGCATTAGGCAGATGAATTTCCAGCCTGACTTAATGAAAAATCACAAAAGAAAAAAGAAACACCGGAAAAACATTTTATAAAATAGAATTTGCAATTTCTGGAACGTTTTTATGCGGAAATTAACTTTAGTAAAAGCTGGTGAGATACAATAAGATCCAAAAGAACTTCTAAAAACACCATTAGAATAGTAGGTTTTTGGAAAGAACTAGGTCTTTCTCCATCAGGCGCAAAGAACACGTGCTTCAATTTTGAAAGCAGGAAAACCAGGGGCGCCATTTGAGGGGGCTGGGGAAGGGCAATAACCCCCTTCCCAAGGAATTTGATTTTTCAGTAAATTTATCAACCATCAATTGTCAGACTCAAGCAAAAATTAAAAAAATGTCTCAAACGCTAAAATAATTTATCAAATTTGATTGCAATAAAAACATATGCATTAAATAAATGCTTTATGCATAGAAATTATCAATTATAAAAAATATTTCTTATTCGAACTTTCTTAAGGCGAGACATATATCGTACTTTGGCTAATTTTAAAAATACATGAGAGACATTTTCTTTTAACAATTGCTTCTCAGCTGTGTACAACTTGATCATAGAAAAACTAGTACCATTACCGTTAGAAATTCAGGAGTAGAGTTTTCTAGATAGTTTTTCTTTCTTTTTTTCTTCTTTTTTTTTGGGGGGGGGGGGGGTTGAAGGGGCGAGTATAATTCAAGTTCTTAATTATCGACTTTTTTACTTTTTCGTATTATTAGTGTCACATTATATTTACTGCAATCATTGCAATGTTATCAAATTATTTAATTATTTGCTTTATCAAACCATATTATATATGGTACACTCTCAACATTCTCCAACGCCTAGGTTTTGTCAGTTGCTGCGCGCAACTGACAAAACAATTTCCTCAACCCAAAAACCGACAGACTTCCACCTAATACCAAAGTAAAAGAAAATTACTGCATATTTTAACACGTTTATAATAAAGTAGTGTATAATTTTATCCCTTAAGTACAAAAAATGAACACATGGGTTATTATTATGGGCCACCATTAATAGTCAAATCTATAGTTTTTCATTTGAAAAATATTCAGGACTTCTTTGTTAAAAACCAGGTCACCCCGACTCCGACCGAAAAAGATAAAGCACAATCGGAAAAACTTAAAGTGTACCTCACTCACGACGAAGAAAATACGTCAACCTATCCTGACGCAGGACTGTAATTTCATGTAAATACGAAAATCGCTAAAAAGATTTCTACTGAAAGGCAACCCGACCCGGAATGAAAGAAAATTAATTCATATTTTAATACAATTATTGTAAAAGAAGCCTACAATTATATCTTTAATATAAACTTTACCTTTTATGTAGGAAAATGAAGATATATACATATAGTATTCATTAATGTTCAAATATGTAGCTTTTTCATCTGAAAAATATTCAGGATTTCTTTGAAAAATAGTATTAACACGAACCCACTTCAAAATAGTGAAAACGAAATCCGAAACAAATAACGCTTTACCTTACCTTTTACTTGCAGAAAATCACTAATGAAAATTTTCTTATCGCTATAGATTACAAAAGTTGCAAATTTCGGGATCTATTCATGACGTTCGTGGACTGAATATCTCATGACTGATTGAACTTCATGATTTTTTTTGCGCGATCATCTGACGAAATTTGCGATTTTTTCCGCGACCATTTCACGAACTTCGTGATTTTTTTCTGCAATCGTTATCAAAATTGTTTTTTTTCTCGCGACCATTTGTCGAAATTCACAATATTTTTCTGAGACCAACTGACGAAATTCCATATTTGTTTCTTCAATCTTTTGAGAAAATTCGCGATTCTTTTTCAGGATCATTTGTTGAAATTTGTGATTATTTTTTTCTACCATATTTTTAATTTTTTGCGTGATAGTTACATGAAATTTTGTATCTTATTTCCCGATCGTTCGACGAAATTACTCTCGATTGTTTGACTAAATTTTCATGATTTTTGTGCAATCTTTTGACGAAATTTGCGGTTTTTTCCGCAATCCTTTTACAAAATTCGACATTTTAGTTTGTATAATCATTTGACAAAATCTGCATTTCTTTTCGCGGTCTCTGTGGAAATTAGCAATATTTACCACGGTCGTTTGGAGAAATGAGCGTTTTTTTCCTCGGCGATTTGAGGATTTTTTTTTTTCAAAATTTGCAAAATTCGCGATTTTATTCTGTGATCCATTGAGGAATTGATTTTGCGGAATTCGAAAGAAAAAAAAATCGTGGACTTTCACGAAAATTAAAAAAAAATTCGCAGAATAATCACATGTCCGTGAAAGAAGTTAAGGAGAAAATCACGCAGAGCTTTTTTATTGTGCAGGATTTTCCCATTTTCTGTGAGATTTGTGCAGTTCTGCACATTGTACAATTCTGTACGTTCCCTGTTCCACAAAGAAAATTTTTTTATTGTCCTTCGACAGGAATCTTGAAATGGCGCCCCTGTAGTAAAACCTGAAAAAAAGAAGTCGAAAGGGGCCAGAAAAAAGTTCCATTTTAGACAGGTCTCTGTCTTAGCAAGTAAAATTGTACGATGTTTTTTCTTCGAAATTTGAATTTTTTTCCCTACGAGAAAGAATTCTCTTATAGACAGGCTTCGTTTTCACAAGTTTTACTGTAATACATCTCTTTTCAGAGCTATACTACAAAGTGGATGGTTTAACAGTCTTTGAGGATACCTGTAAAAATGGAACCTATGATAGGATCCTGTCAGAAAAGAAATTTTTTGCATATTTAAGACATTGAAATTTTACCTGTTAGAACGGAAACCTGTTTAAAATGAAATATTTCTTTGGTTCTTGAGTTTCCGTATTCAAAGTTTTTACTGTTTTTTTAAGCACGATTCAGGTTACGTTTCTCATTCGGGGGGTAGACACCCGGATCCTACCCCTAGCTATATAACTTCCCTCAAAAAATCTTTACCCCCCCCTCCCTCAAGAAAAATATGAAATGGCACCCCTGAGGAAAACATTCTTGCTCCTGCTTTGAAAATAGAAGAACGTGTTCCTTGTGCCTGATGAAGAAAGACCAAGTTCTTTTGAAAGGCCTAGCGCATTTCTATATTTTCATAGTGTTCTAATAAGTTCTTTTGGATCTTGTTCTTTTATACTGGTTTTATACAACCGTGCTGTCATATATTTTGACAGTTTCATCATCCTTAGTTGGGGTGAGAAAGAATGCTCAACTTGGAGTTACAATTCCTGAAGAAAAATACCAAGCTATAACATTTCCTGGATCATCTGTTGTCGATGTTTTTCTGAAATGCTCTAAACGGTAGCTTAATTAATACGAGGGAAAGTCAGTAAGTAGGTCAGAAACCGATATGAAAGGTCGGAAATTAGTAATAAATTGTTTCCAAATATGCCAATAGGTGGCAGTACTCTCAACTGTTAAAGGTCAATTTCGAATTTATGAGACAACAGTTGTATAAGATGAGCAGTGACGTTCAAAAGTTGTTGACGAAAAAGGAAGTGGTCGTCCTGTTGTGATTGCGACAAAAGAAACAGTACGGAAGGTTGAGGAAATGGTTAGAGCTGACAGGCGAATAACA